>JAPTOF010000004.1:2652500-3852500 GCA_028554755.1 Cordia subcordata | reverse complement strand
AAAACAGCAGCGAGTAAATCATCTGGAGGGGTATCTTTGAAACCTCCGCGTTTAGATTTGCAAAGAGGAGTTCGATATGCACTGATACACATAGAACATGAACAAAAGGAATCAGTAGCCAGAAGTCTGTTCCATTAATCTCCAGGAAAAATAACCAAAACGAAGCAACTTACGCCACAATCACAACATCGTCTCCATAAGCAGCCGTCCTATGATAGTTCCCAGCAGAACAAATTGAGGGCTGCATAGCAGACAACACATAAATCAGCGAGAGAAGCAAATGACAATTTTCTCCACAGAATTTGCTATATCTAACAAGAAAATCATCCCAGTGCCCAACTGATTACATCGAAACGTACACATGAACTACACTTTGCAAAAGATTGCTAAGATCGAATTTTCCGACCATCAAGCCAAAACCAAAAGCTCAATCACTTCATACATGCATCTTAAATTCGCTTCCATTTATTCAAAACTAGAAGATGCATACATTTAAAACACCCAGAAAAGTAGATAACAAGATTCCACAGGAATATCAGGAAATTCAGAATCAGAATGATATCTAGGAAAATTACTAATGCAACAGCGAATTAACCAAATATTCATATAGACACACGCCATAATCAAAAAAACTATTGGAGCATATCTAAGTAAACTCGCATAAATGCTACAAAGATCTATATATATACGTATATATGTATGTATGTATGTATGTATGTATATATATGCGTGTGTCTGTGTGTACATACATAAATACTTACAGAAATAGATGATTCACGGTTCTGATGAGCAACAGAAGAAGGTTGCAGGTGGCCCAGCAGAACTGTTTGCCTGTTGATTGCTTTCTCCATTTCTTGCTGTTTTTTCTTGCTTTCACTTGTTCAATGCTCTACAATGCAACCTTAATATGCAATGGTATCTTACGTTAGTGTGTGTGTTTTCTTCACCAACTACTAAGAAACTTGCCCGAAAGTGTACATATATGGAATAAACAATGAAGAGCAAGAGATTGTAATGCATTCTGCTGCTGCAATTTGCAATTCCAGCAATACCCTTTGACCGTCCATTCTTTTTGGGCTCACAATTTATTACTTTCACATTATTAGATTCATGCCATAGTGGACTCGATAGTCGATTACACATTACCGTCTCTGAACAACACGTTTTCCACCAAAAAAAAAACACACACACACACACTTTTTCATTCTTCACGAGCTTACAAGTATCCCTTACATAGTTCTCCAGATGCCATAGCAATAAAAGCTGGACATAGACACGGTTTATGAATCGGGTTCGAATTCAATTTCTTTGCTTTGGGTGAGTATTTTCAACTTAATTGGTGATTAGTATAGGGACGTGATGTGCACCTGAAATCTGTCAATTGGTAGTCAAGCTTCAGTGGATGTACCGGTGGTTAGACTTCGCCAATTGAATTTCTTTTGTCACACAAAAAAAAAAAAAAGTGTTCCTTGCATAAGAATAATAACAACAAAAGTAATTACGTAAACTGAGAAACCAAAATGAGTGTTCTATTAAAATTACATGCTTGATCATGTATATTCTGAGCATGTATCAATCGAAAAGGCTTAATTATTAACTATAATCAAGATTTTTCTTAAATTATTATTATTTTTTATTGTCAGTCGCAGATATAAATATTTTGTAATTATTTTAATACAAGTGCTTGCTTGTTTTAAGAAAAATAAATAAATTCTTTTATTTAAAAAAAGTAGCTGGGGCCTAGATGATTTTGTTCAATCATTAGTGGCATAGGATGAAGTGATCAAGAATACATTGCGAAGAACCGATGTCGTTATTTCTATGAAACTACCACCAAACAACTTGGTCATAACCTCCGTTGTCTTTCATTGCCCACTTATAATAAAGTGAATGAAATATATATTAAAATAAAAAAATTGGTTTTAGTCAAGGGAAATTTTAATCTTTTTCAGTGTGTCTCACATAGCCCACCAAACTGTTTCTTGAAAGTATTGATACTGGATATTATTTTTCTAAAATAAATCTTGTATTTTTTATCAAAATTACGTACCAATTCTTATTACGTTATCCTAATTTGATATCTTTTTACATTTTCTAAGAATGTGTTAAAACCCTTACTCATGTGTAGAACACAGATGGGCCAAAATTATAATTCTTTTAAAATTGTAAAAACAATTTAATTGTTATAAAGTTTACCTTATAAATTCGACAAACTTTAAAAGAAAATGAGAAAATATGAGTCCAATCGTCAGCTGCCGTAGCTAGTGCATTACCCCACTAGTAAGCATCGTGGAACTTCATTGATTGGAGGTTACGTCCCCATCAACAGACATTCACTGAAGTTCGTGGAACAATTCAAATCGGTAAGATCACTTTTCTTGAGTTAATTACTTAGGCCGAATCTTATAAGAGGCGAGGATTTAAATCTTGTAAGAGGCAAGAGTTTGATTCGAAGCGAAACTGAAAAAAATGAAAAGAAAAACAGATAGATCAAGGTTTTGAACCTCAAATTAAAGTCCAATTCAATCATTTGCGGGCAACACAGCAATAAAATCATCAAGCTTGCCCGTTAAATTTAAAAATGAAATAGTTTATATAATAGATACAGCTCAAAAGAAAAATTAACAAACCAATGCAGGCCTATATATTAAGATGAAGTCCACTTTGATTAGCTTTAGCCCTAGCCCCACTAACCCCGATCCAACCAATTTCACATGTCCCCGCCCAGAGATTTTTCTTTTCTTTTTTCTTATTCTTTAAAAGGAAAAAAAAAAAGAACAAACAAAAAAATGCATCTTGAGAGCTAATTTAGGTGGTATCTTCACATGATGTGCCTAGGAATTAAAAGATAAATAATATCAAGTATGCGTTTGTATTATTGATGAACACAATTCTAAGTGGTCCGTAAACCTTAAATGGAGAAGACCGAGGGCAAAGCCAGATTTTTCTAATTAAGGTGAAATTATAATGGTTATAAAAACAAATCATACTTAAAAAAGCATTCTAAACAATTGAGTAATGCATTAAAAAAAGTCATTACCAAATATCACTAATATGTTTTACATAAAAAATGAAAAATAAGAAAAATAAAAGCACAATTGCTCTCTGTGAGTATTCAAATTTTGATAATGAAACATTATAACCTCATCACCAATGCTGTTAATATCGATATATGTAATAGCTTCACCACTACAAAAGACATGCTTGGCGTGATCTCATAATTCTACCAAAGCTACTGAACACCATCCTATAAAGTTAGTAATACTGAACAAGCGAGTCATCAGTCCAAAGAAAGAAAAAGACCGCCTTTTGGAAAGCTCAGACTTGCATTTGCATTTTGAAGAGCAGAAGTTTCTTAGAAACTTCTACCATGTTGAAAGACGATAAATAAATATAATAAATTCCTCTTTGACAGAAAACACAATGAAAATCTTCACTTGGTTGCTATATATCACTGCCTCTAGCAAAATATCAAGTGGCATTGAAGAGAAAATGATTGCATAAGAACACCAACACCATACATCAAAGGATAGAATACTCAGTAGGAAATCACATTAACCAGAAGACTTGAGACGCATAGCAGATGATTAAGAAGGAAAACTTGCACTGCTAAGATTTACATATACATGATTTAGCTGTCAAGTTCAGCATCCCAATTTAAACGACCAAAGAATTAATAAATGCTATATAAGTAAATGGCCAGAACATAAACTCCAAGAAGAGACAACCTCGTACAATATCAACAAGAGAGGGAAAAACAACTTGACAAAAAGTCAAAAATCGGCCACCGCCTGAAATACTATGTTCATTTTCATCCATCAAGAAAGTGGTTCATTGGTTTAGACACCAGGGATACGTGTTCTTTTGGCTTACATGGAGACGATAGGTGTGGCCTGTCTTGGTTGATTGATATTACTAGACTTGGTTAGTTGAGCTGCAGACATGGATCTCAGCCTACTTGTGATATCAGCGAAGGATGGCCGCGCTTCGGGGTTATTCGACCAGCACTGTTCCATCAGCTTCTTCCACTCGGGATCACACCTTTCTGGAATGCCAGGACGAAGAGTATTCTTGATAATTCCTCCTACAGTTATGCACCAACAGAAACAAGTAAAAAAGAAACTCTAGTGAATCACAAGTTACTTTTCTTTTTTTTTTCTCCAAACGAAAATCATCATTGTTAACCGCATAAAAGAGAGAATGAATTCAAATAATGTCAACTGCTGTTTTCACAATACCAAGCAACCGTTGTTACTCCATGAGGACAGCAGAAGGTGACTTCTTCCTATAAGGAAAGGCCTTCAAATAATCGTATACATGGGTGTCTGTGCATGCATGTGTTTGTGTGTGATGATGTGGAGAAAGTGGTTTCTGTTTCCAAGTTGAAAACATTTACACATGTAACACAAATCATGATCACGAAGAACACATGCAGCATACTGTGGCACTGAGACCTCTGATTAGCACTCGAAAAAGAATCTCACACCAAGAAAACCCTAAAGTCTGTTTTAAGTACTCGAGCAATCAACATTAAACATTAATCATAGCTTAATTTCATTTGAGCTCCGCGGAAGCAGCCTACTGGTCCAGCAAGCTAAATTTGCTATTCAACATCAGGCCTCTTCCATTCCATTTTCTGACTTTCCTTCTGCCAATCCATGGTTAATTCCATAAATTTTCATTTACAGCAGGAAATGTTATCTAACATGGACATATAAATCAAGTTCAGATCTGGGATTTCACTTAGACGCCAAGATTCAAATATATCTAAGTGCTTGTCTGGCTTGGTTAATCAGTTTATCTCATGGCACCCTCTCCAACATCAAGAACAAATTTTCCCACAGAAAATGGACGTCTGCAATTATACGTTAGACAGAGTAACTCACCAATAATTGCTCCACAATGCATATTTGCATAAGGTTCCTCCCCAGTCAGGATCTCCCACATTACTATACCAAATGAGAAAACGTCAACCTGCACGAGGGGAAAAATTATGTTGTTCATCTCTTTGATTCCTAAATGCCTCAAGGCATTCAGCGGCAACAGTTACTCTTACCTTTTCAGATACCAGATTGGTACTACCATTCAACAGTTCTGGTGCCATCCACGGAAGAGTTCCTCGTACACCACCAGATACAAGTGTATTGCGCTTGATTTTGGATAACCCAAAGTCCCCAACCTGCAAAATGTTTGTTAGTTCAGTGTGACACTAGAGACAAGGAGCTCTCATCTTAAAAATCCAGATGAAAGTGTCTTGCTATTCCAATTACCAAATCTAATAACAGAATAGCTTTGTCCCATACATGTTCAGAGCCATGAGCCACTTCATTGAAATATATATCTCATGCATAGCAGGGATGGAAATCCCTGATCTTACCATGCAAAAGCTAAGACATCTGGAGCTAGAATGTCAATAGGATAGGATGCTTCTTTGGACGTCAATTTTATAAGATTCTAATGAAATTTTGGGAATACTTTTAGATTTTCCCTCATTTTTGTTTCCCCTTTCTCAAACATATGCATGGATCGTAAAGGTTCCACTTGGAGTTCCTGTAACTTTCTGTAGTTTCATGCGTGTAAAGAAAACCCTGACTGCAGTGCACAACCATTGAATGCTCTGAAATTGATACCTTGCATACAGGTCGCTGTGGATCCCTCAGATTAACTAACAGATTATCACATTTCAGATCAAAATGGATAATATTTTTTGAATGCAAATACTCCATGCCAAAAGCTGCATCCATGGCAATTATAAGTTTTCTACGACGATCAAGCACTCTGCAATATGAGTTTCAACTTATGTTAATAACAAATGCACCATGGCAAAGGTGTGATGGGAAAGATTAAAGCTCATATACCTATCCTTTTTCAGTAAGACACTCCGAAGTGATCCATTTGGCATAAATTCAGTTACCGTACCCAAGGTTCCTCCACCTCCATCAGGTACCACACCATAAAATGCTACCACATTTGGATGGTGAAGATTTGAGAGGATCTGTGCTTCTCTCCAGAAGTCTTTCATCTACACAAGAAGAACAAAATCATCAGTGTTAGATACAGGCTACATAAAGATTCATTTCTCAAGCAGTCAATTATGGAAATGACATTCTCAGGAGACTCTGACTATGACCCACCAGACGTTCTTGCTCTGATGATCTCCCAGAAAAACATGTTTTTCTAATTCTTTTAATTGCAACATCTGTTCCTCTCCATCTTCCATGATATACTGTCCCATATGTACCAGATCCCAACTCCCGTAGTTCTTCAAGATCAGCATTTTTTATAATCTGCCATAATATCATTTAGAACATACAGTTAATATCAGTGAGGAAGCACATACTTATATATGACAAAATTTTAATTACTGTGAGCAGACAACTGACCTTAGAAATATGTTATGCTCTTTGAAAAATTAATTTGTGTGCAATCTTACAGTTGAACAGAGCCAAACTATCTAATGGACTTATGAAGAAGCTGTTGGAAAAAACTGATTGGTTCAAATAGAAAAGTTGTGCTTTGTACAGCAGAAATAATTCACCCTTGACCTCATATAGCGACAAGGTGAATGCACAAGCATAGTAAGATATGGAATCAATGTTTCTCTGATATACTTGAAGAAATTGAAATACTACAAACACAACTCACTAGAGAAAGAAGAAAAAAGAAAAGGTTGAAGTTAATTAAGTGAGGGTGGTCAAGTTATGGTCAGGCATGATCTAAGTTATAAACTCATTTGTCAATTAGCAAATATATACACCAATGATATTCCTTGTGCTACTCAAAACACAAAAGCTTAATTGAGAGTTGGTGCTGAAGCCAGTGAATGCAGTTCCCACTCAGATGTACATTGTCTATTTTCTAGAGAATATAATAATACTGATAAATTGTTCTATGAAGCTCCTAAAGTTTCCACATCGACATTCTACACGTGAAGGAAAGTAACCAATTAGAAAAAATAGGCCCAGAAGTTTTTCACATTAGTTCTGTACTTCTATATCTTTACAAAATAGAAGTCAAGGATTAGGAATGTAATCACCAAGTTGGAAGCAATAAATAAACACATAGCTTCAGCAACCAACATTTCAGCAGATTGTAACTTAATTTCTCAAGACATGCAGTTAATCTGTTTTTCCCTTAACCGCTTCCCCTCCCAACACATGCAAAACCCAACACCACCAAACCAAACAATTTTTTTAGGAGGAAAAAGAAAGAAGAAGAAAGAAAAAAGGAAGGAAAGACAGAAGAAGGGCCCTTTCCAATGAATTTAACGAAGGAATGAAAGAATGTGATATAATACCGAAGATACCCCCAACCCCCAAAAAAAAAAAAAAGAAACGAAGAAAAAACTTAAAAGAGTACCTGCAAACCATATAAATCAGCTTCTAATTCAGCTATCATTGCATCAGTGATTGATTCACTTTTTCTCCCATCGTTGGAATGTTCATTCTACACCAACTCAACCACCAACAAAAGTACACTCAGACACAAAGATATAAAAGTAGTTATAGAAAATGATAAACAAGAGGAGTTCCACCTCTGAGCCCAAGTCCTGGAGTGTGCTCTCAGCCTCCATTGTAGTAGGCGAAAGACCTTCAGTTTGAACTGTATCAATTTCATGTTGAACATTTGTAGAGGAAGATTCAACAGGAGGAAAATTCCAGTCTTCATCAATCATTGCCAACTTATTCTGAAACTTACCGAAGGACGCATCCTCAGGCATTTGCCTCTGGCTACAAGATTTGCTCTCAGCCCTGTTTGCCACATTCTGCTCCGTATTACTGACAAAGTCATCGTCAAGAAGAGAGTATTCTCTCCTTGAAACACCATTCTCATTTAGACTTTGCGCATCAGCATTGTGCACTATTGCGTTCTGACACACTTTGCCACCAACTGCACTGGGGGGCAGTTCTTTGCTTTGTACTGGAACTGGTTCTTCCACACCCATGTACTTCTGACATGCAATAGGTTGTCCCACAGAAGACTCATGAGGGACTAAGCCATTGGATAACTCAGAGAGCAGATCAATGAGACATCCCGCATCATGAGACTTGTCTTCAGACTCATGAAAAGTGCCTGCTGTTTCCAAGTTTTCCATGCAGTATGTGTTGCTTTCTGATTCACCCCTAGTTATCCAGGTTGACACTTTCTCTAGTTGATTGGTCAAGTTTTGCTCTGCCATGACACCAATTGAAGGTTTCAAAATAACTGCTTCTGATGCAGGAACTCCTACTTCCAAGACTTGAATATTTTGCTTTTGATTGTTATGACCAATGTGAGATGCTAGGTCTGGCTGAACACTTGGCAATATGTTGATGTTCTCTGTGGCAGTTGCTGGTGGATTGGTACCAAAAGGACATCCATGATTATCATTCATCAATTTACAACCGGAAGAATTTTCGTTACAGTTTACCATCGAGAAACTGTAATTATGTGATTTCGCGTTTAAGGATTGGTGCTCTTCATCATTCCCATTGATATCACAGAAGAGAGGATCAATTTTCTTGACTGAAGCAGGGTTTAACGGAGAGTTGAGGGAATCCATCCCCTGATTAGAGACAATGGGATCTACATTGAGGACCTTAGCTTGTAGCCGAGGATTGAAAGGTTCAGCATTCTCATTCCGAAGGACCAGCTTTTCTGGCAAATCAGCAGGCATAGGTAACTGAGCTGTTGCAAGGTTCAGTGATAGGAATGGATTAATTCCTTCTTGCGAGCAGTAAGCAGAGCTGCTATCATATTCATGAAGCTTAGAATCAGAAAATGCATGCTGCATCCCGTGATATGAACCGTCGGAATAATTAGACCCCAGCAATGCACTCATTATGTCATCTGGACATGAGAGAGGGTTCTCGGAGAGTAATGTCCTTCCCTCAACTACTGCCTGGTCAAAAGAACATTCTTGAAAAGTGCTAACATTAGGTCCATTCCCTGGCAAATTAAGGATCTCTCTGCTGAAATTGCAGGTGTTAGAAATTGGTTTGTCCAATGATCTCTTCTCGATGATATCATCCTTGGATATGCCATTATGCAAGTTCAGCAAGTCAACCGACACTTGCGGGATATGATAATGAGCATCAATATTACCAGAGGAGGTTTCAGGAGCTAATTGAGCAGTGCCAAATAAATGGGGACCTTCAGTATTACCACGAGATGATTCACCCTTTTGCAACTGAGTGTGATCGCACGTGAGATCCTGCTGGATGATCACAGATGAAATAGGAACAGATTGTTTGGTTGGCCTGCTCGTGTCTCCAGATTCGTTCATTAATGAAATAGAATTAGGGACAGCGAGGCCATTATTGACTTGTGAAGGATAAGAAGGTAAGCACTTCTCCTGAAAGCTCTTATTCTGGTGCTTGGAAGGAGTCAAGGCACTTGTTTCACTTGCCAAAGACAGCCCATTGTAGTATTCCCGGACATTAGAGTCAACACCTGTTACTCCATTGACAGCAACAACAAACTGATAATCCGGATCACTTTGTTGAGTAGGGCTCGGGTTGATGATGTACGAGATCTCTGATTCACTCAATGGAATCAAAAAGATCCGGAGCCGTTGAGAACATCCCTGCTTCTCCACACTGTAATATTCCTCTATCATGTTCTGAAGATCCTCATCAGAAGAAACAGATATAAGGGCATCAAGATCCTCCCATGGAAGTTGGTATTTAATTGTGTGAGGTTGGTTGCAAATTTCAGAAGTTTTTCTCACAAGTTCTTCCCAAGAAATGTTATTCTTTATGGATATCATTCGCGTATCTCCTCCCACATATCTGAGTTTTCCGTCACTTGGTCGCGGCAAGATTTTACCCCCGAAACTGCAGAGAAACTTGATTTTCCCAGATTGAGAACAGTCTGAGACTCCTGATCCAGAAGGCTGCAAGGAGGGAGCAATTTCAGATTCATTAAAGCGTGGAGCAATTGACCCCGAACTCGAAAGATCATGGCAGTTCCCCTTAGAAGTCACTCTCAGATCATTATCCCTATTATGGACTCCACATCCCTTATTAACATAATTTTCATTCTTCATTGATCCTCTTGCAGAAGCACATTCGCTTCCATCAGAAGCACATTCAGAGTCCATCCTTCTCAACCCAAGAACTGCAGCAAGCTCCTCATAACCTTGCTGAATGTTCTGATTATTACGATGGTCAACCCTCTTCTCAATGGTCTCATGATCTTTTACAATCCCAGGCAACAACGGAGCTAATCTTGAACAAGCACGATCCTGAAGAAACTCCACTGAGAACTCCTCACCTGTCTGTACTGAAATATTAATATTTGAATTTTTCTGCAGGGCTGCCCCCTCTCTTGGAATGATAGAAGAGAAGGGTACTTGCGGTATCCATTGACCGGTAGGGCCAGGCATCTCACCGATGATCGTTTCAACTGGATTTTTAGATCCACCAAGCTGCATTTCAATAATATCCTCACACCTCAAGCACGTATTTCCTCTCCATTATACAAAAACTAAACTATATACAACAGCTTGAAAACTCTCTCTCTCATTGGCACATACGGAGTCAAATGAACTTCCCCTACTTCTCTACAGTCTACTCAGCACAAAAACTTCCAAACCAGTACAGAAACAACACTAAATACTTCAATCACGCGAAGTCTGCAATTACACATGAAAATAACTAAATAACTAAACTCACTCCACTCATCATATCCTCTTTTTCCTATTATTCAACAATATTTCAAAATCTGTACTCGATCAACAAATGATTCAACTATACATGAAAGAATAAAGAATAACTACACAAACACACTAATAGAATAAAGAATACCTACACTCAAACACTCTAATTACAATATACACACTCAAGAATTTAAAGTGATTCCAAACTTTTACCAGACCTCACACACAACGGAAGCTTAATACACCGGGCTGTCCTCTCGCAAAGGCTTATCATACTTTTCTTCAATTTGATCTTCTTCAGACTATTTAGCAATAATCAATCTGAAAAATCAACATAACAAATCAAAACACCGTCCTCTAAAAATCTGAGCAGATCAAATACTCTTACGAACCACAAAATCACTACGCGTGATCATATACGCAATCAGTGTAAAAATCAAAATTAAATATATGATAGTTGAGGAGAAAATGAATAAATAAATAATTAATAAGCTAGAATTACAAAAAAACAAAAAACAAAAAGAAATAATCACCTATTTTACTTAGTATAGTTCAGATAAACCAATCAAATTCACACGTTAGATCATATAATAAGAGAATCGACAAGGAGAGAAAGCGTGATACGTGGCTTACGCTTACAGCTCCAATTTTTGGGCGACATTGTCGAGAATCAGGCGGCATCGAACCTGCTAGCACTTTTGATTTTTCTTTTTAACTCTATTTATGTACTGGTATTATTTATACTTGTTTTTTTAAAAAAAACTGAAAACGATTTTTCTTTTTTATTATTTGCTACGTGAAAATTGAAAATGGTTTTTCCTTTTTTATTATTTGCAACGTGGAATTACACAGGAATTGAGATTTTCCAAGACTTGTCGACGTGTCAGTGGAGATGACCAATGAAATAATTTTAGCGAACTCCGTGGTTTGAAAGTCATTTGATTGAGGAAAGAAAATGGTTTCAAAATCATTGACCTGTGGGTCCCACTTGACTCCATGCGATTGGACGAGGGTACATCACCACCCTTTCTTTCCCGCGCGTCCTGATTGTTCTTCACTAGGGCTTGCGTTTGCATGTCGTAAACTTTTGCTTTTGAATTTTGTTTTGATCTTTTATTGTTTGGCAGTATCCACAAATTTAGTTAATTGAAAAATACTTTTTAATTAAATTTTTTAAATAAATTTAAAAAAATGCTTTTTTGGTTGGTCAACAGAAAAAAATTTAATTTTTTGAAATAATAACACTCTGTTACATGTCTTTTACTATTTAGATGCTTATAAGTAGAGGAGGCAAAACGGGTTGGCGCCCCCGAGTCGACTCGCCTAACTTGCCATACAAACAAGGTCAACCAGATCTAACTCGCCAAATAGGGGATTCGAGTTGAACCTGCCCGCTGGTGACTCACAAATATGTCAAAATAACTCATCTAACCAGTCAAAACAACAACAGCGATTATGATCGCTTTCAGGTTTTAACATCTCTGACCAACTGGGTAAACGGGTTGACCCAACCCCGCCAACCCACCTAACCCATGTTAAGCTAGTCAAATCGCCCCGCAAGTACTCGTTTACCAGCTCTACTTATAAACATCAAATAAGCAAAGCAAAACACCCTCTAGATTTGTTGACACGAAGGGTGGGGTATTGATTTGTAAGCTCATTGAAATTCAAAAAAGAAAAGAAAAAAAAAAGTCAAAGTCGACAATGATGCTTTTTTAGTTAACAATAACATGAGTTTTTTATTAAAATCTTTTCGGTCAACCAACAATATGAGTTGACTCTCAATTTTATTTGGGGACGGGGGGGGGGGGCGGCGGGCGGCGCTCTCTATTCTAACACTCGAGTTTAGAAACTACAACTAGGGTATAAGAGGAAAGGGTCAAACTGGAATGTGTGCACTTTTTATTTTTTGATTAAAAGGGTTAGTCCGAAGGCGAACCCTCTCTATTTTAACACTCAAGTTCAGAAATTACAACTAGGGTATCAGAGGAAAGGGTCAAACTGGAATGTGTGCACTTTTTATTTTCTGATTAAAAGGGTTAATTCGAAGGGGAAGGGCTCAAGTTCAGAAATTACAACTAGGGTATCAGAGGAAAGGGTCAAATTGGAATGTGTGCACTTTTTATTTTCTGATTAAAAGGGTTAATTCGAAGGCGAACCCCTTCCCCACCTGTGTCAAAGGCCCCATGACCAGGTGGGATGTAAATCAGGGATGTAGCTCCATGACCAGGTGGGATGTAAATCAGGGATGTGCATGAGTGGCAGCCCTGCTAGGGAGAGGACCAACGGGTCACGAACCCAGCAGCAGCCCCCACAATATTTCGGCAAGGAACTGCCATCATAAGGATTCGAACCCGCGTTGTCGGAGTGTTTCCACCCTAATCACTTGGCCACTTACCAACTCACCTATGCCTCTGGGGGCTGTGCACTTTTTATTTTCGTTTAGTGTCTTAGAGGTTGATGATTGAGATTCAAATTATGTAAATAACTAATAATCGTTAAACTTTAAGAATTCTCATTTTGTTGAAGAAGGAAAAAGAAAAGTTGGCTCAATTTTTTTTTTCACTTTAAGAAAACCAGTAGCCGATTATATTACATTTTGCAACTAATGGTAATTAATCCTTGAACGTACTTACGTTAAAAATAAAAGACATTATTTTCAGATCTTTAGTAAATTGGCTCGGCTTTCGCTATGATTAACACTTGTATCGAGGTCAAACTAGCGCAAATAGCGTCTCGAAATTAGAAACAAACATCCGTCAAAAATAACATGGGTGCACAGGTTAAGGTTAAAGTCCGCTAACCATTTTCAATTGTGTAAATTGCCTTTTTTTTTTTTCATATGCTTTGCGCATGGACATGGCACCGCTGGATACCATCAAACTTGGCATAAACACCATTGCACATTATTATGGCCGGGATCCAGCTTGTAGACCACAAGAAACATTATCAATAGTACTGGTCGGCCATGCACGTCGGCAACAATCTTTCATTTTATCCCGGTTATTTGTATTTAAGGGTGAATATAATTTGGTTGAATCAGTCAACTTAATTTTAATTAGTTTAGTTATTTTACATAATTAAAAATTAATTGGTTAGTTTAAATAATCAACTAGTTGATTTTGTTTTGAAATAGGCTAATAAAATCTAAACAAATCATCTTCACTTCTAATTTTATGTGTATATTAATTACAAACCATGTTCACCCCAAAATTTATGCGTACATTTGTTAAACTATAATATGAATGCTAAATCAAAATGGATATGCTCATTAATGTTTTTTTCTTGTTTGAGATTATTGGTCTTCTCTAGTTTTTTCATTTTTTTTGCTTTTCTGAATTTTTTTGATGAAATTTGAATTTTTTTTATAAAAACCAAAACTAAACCAAACCAAAACAACTTTTCCAAAATTGGTTTCATTATTTTATATGACTAGAAACAAATTAGTTAGTTGGTTTAGGTTGTAATTGGTTTGGTTTGCTTTGAAATAAGATTAAACCAAACCAAACCATGTTAAGGGACGACAATATGGCAAGGGATTGGGGCGAGTGTACATACCCCTACTCCACACTTGTTATAAAACTCCTACCCTTACCCTTATTATATACCTAGTACTAGGATAAACCTCTACTACCATTCCTATCCCAGTTGGATTGAAAAAAAAAAAAAAAAAACTGCCTTGTTTTTACGTAGTATCGATTAACAAAGTCAATAATAATACTAGAACATAGGAATATATTAAAAATAAGTTAACTTTTACTACTAAACCAAATAAATCTCTAATGATACAAAGTTTATATTAAAAATATATACAATATGATATAATGTTTATATTAAAATTATATAAGAACATATAAAAGTAACAAATATACTTATATAGTGGGGCAATAATGGGGCAGGGTGAATAATCCCCCACCCTACCCCGCCCTTAGCAGGGATTTTTTTGAAAAACCCTACCCTTGTCCTATGATACTCCTACATAACGGAGCATGACGAGATATCATTTTCATCTTTATTGTTGACCACTCTCTATGTTACTGCGAATGTAAACCAAAACCTGATGGAAACCTCCCCTAAGGCCCCAACCCATCTTTAGAAGTGAAAAAGTGCAGGCCCGTTTTGATTTTTTTTAATAAATTATTTTTTGTAGTAAGTGTTTAAATTGAATTTTATAGAGGTTAAAAATTTGAATTTCTAACCAAATTATATATTGTTAAAGTTATAGACAAGAAAATGTTTATTCAAAACAAATTCCAATGAGTCCTAAATCAAAAGTAAAATAAATTTGGTTGTTTTTGTTTAATAGATACAATTTTTGAATCAATGATTCTTGACAATTAGAATAGTTATTGATTTCATTGACAAAAAAAGAAAAGGAATAGTTAGGGCCTGTTTGGATTGGTTATTTTTAAGGAAAAAATACTTTTTTTTTCTTGAAAAAGTTACATTAAATTTATAATAACTATTTGATTTGACTTCCAAAAAAATTAAAGCTTTGAAAAAAGCTCAAATACAGCTTTTTTTAGAAGCCAGAATTTTCAGTTTTTAAAAAAAAACTGTTTTTCAAAAGCTGTTAAAAAAAACGTTTTTAACAAAAGCCAATCCAAACAAGCCCATATTGTCTTTAAATACACAGTTTCACTCAAACTAGGCTGTTGGGCCTCGACTCTTGTCGAAGTGGCTCGATTCTCTTTGCCGAACAACAAGGTTTGAACGTATTACAATTTACAGTCCGTTAGCTTGTGGATTCTCTTTAAATTAAATTATACTATTGTAGTTTCCTCTTCGTTTTTACATTTGATGGGATATCATTGTGTGTGTGTGTGTTTTTTTTTTCTTTTTTATATGAAACCCTCCATCCTATGGGATCGAACCAAGATCTCAATCTTGAGTGAGATAACCTCAACCACTTCAACTATTTTTTTATCCCAAAATGAGATATCATTGTGTGATCTGATCTCACTCTTGAGTGAGATAACTTCAACCACTTCAACAATTTTTTTATCCCAAAATGAGATATCATTATGTGGTCACAAAGTCAAATGAGATTTTTGTTGTTAAAATCTGATAATGCTACACAACTTTGTTAGTAATTTGGACTTGAAATACATAAACAAAATATTTTCCTATTAGATGGGTTTCGTTATACAAATTCAACGATATTACTTATTGTTATCAAGACTCTTTCTTTGTAAACTCTGCATATTATATTGCAAATGTTTTTTGTAAAAGTCATCTCAGGTCTTCTAATGTTATTCTTACGGTATATTACTTTCATAAGTTCATATATTATAACAAACTAAGAACTAAGTAAATCATTTCTAGCCATTTCTCTTCACCTTATTCTTACTTGAGACTCCCTCTATTTTTTCCCATGTCAAGCAGTTTCTAATATTATAATACCTTTGTTTTTTTAAAAAATACTTCTCTTATAAACTTAAAAAAAAATTTAGAATGAAAAATAATTTACTCAATGATTAAAAAGAAGTACTTTTTTCCCTCTCGCAAGTTTACTCATCAATTATTTTTGCCTTAGTGACGACGTGCCTAAAAATTAGACTATGTTAGTGCATCTCCGAAGTGTGCCACAAAGTACAATAATTTACTCAATAATTAAAAGCTTTTCCCGTTCAAAAAATGAACATACAAGTAGTATCAAAAAGTCTCTTTCCAACTACAAAAGCATATTTATTTGCAAAAGGATGGAATGGATCTTTGCGAAAAATAGAAGGTCCCCTACAGCTAAAAACACCATCCACATTTGAATGCCAAAGTGGTACAATATGTGGTTGTCACTAAGGGCCTGTTTGGATTATTTTTTTTTCAAGAAAAAGTACTTTTTTTTCTAGAAAAAGTTACATTAAATTTGCAATAACTATTTGATTTGGCATTCAAAGAAACTGAAATTCTGAAAAAAGCTTAAATACAGTTTTTTTTAAAAGTCAGAATTTTCAACTTCTAAAAAAAACTGTTTTCCAAAAGCTGATAAAAAAAATGCTTTTAAAAAAAATCAATCCAAATGAGTCCTAAACCGATTTCCGAATATCCTCACCCATTGTTGCCAACTATTTAACATTTTTCTATTAAATTTAAACTCAAAAATGTTAAAGATAAAACACGTAAATACATGTAATAGAGTTCAAAGACAGTTCAAGCGATAAAGATCCTTTGTTTTACAAACCGAGGACTTGAGTTCGAATCCTATAAGGGTCGGAATTAGATTAATTAGTTGGGAATAAGGGCTAAAAAAATAAATAAATAAAAGGCAGGATTAAAGAATAACTTAAGTAGTTGATCTACTTATTTTTGGAGTGATGACCTAACACTCTGGGGGTTGTTGAGAAAGAAAAATGGAAGAACAATGTTCAGCGGTGAGAATGATGATGGAATTGGTGTGCAGCGGTCCTGCCTAGCAGAGAAACAACACAAACAGTAGGCTAATTCACGTGCCTGCACATGACTAAGTAACAATTTCAGCCACTGGGAATCGATGGACCACGTCAAAAAGGTAAGGCAATGCGTCTCGTTCACGGGAGTCGCACACGCAAGCGAGTGGTCAGTGGAGCTTTTCTAGGCGCATCCGGCTTGCATGCAATGCAAGGAATCCGTTTTGAGTAAGAACGTTGCCCCAATGCACCCTCACTCTTTTACAACACTACGCAATCGGCGTACCTCGTGCCTGACTCGGCGGCTAAGGGTTCAAGTCAAATATGGCTACCGACTCAAGCTCGACTTAAGTTTTTTATTAAAAAACATAGCCACTCTAATTATTTGTTACTCGGTATAAAAAGTGTGTTCTTGCATCAGTTGTTAGTCAAATTTCACCTGTATCTAACTTTAATAGTCATATTCCGTCACCTAAATTTCCCTAGTCGAGAAGAAAAAAGAAAACACACTATGCAATCGGCAATCCCACCCCTATTAGATAAGATGGCTTCAAGTTTATATTAGCTGAATTAGGGCGAGCATACTCGTACCAAAATGGAATTGCATGTTACTTCCAAACAAATCTTTTTAATAGGTGAAGTTTTTTTTTCCCTTTTGGACAACTATAATTTCCGTTGATGGAACTTATTCTCCCAACCATACTACTACCGAACTATAATCATGGCCATTAAATGAATTAAACACCATAAATAACACGTTTGCTGCATACTTTTTTAAGTAGCATTTTTATTGACTTTTGTGTTTGTTTGGTAAATAAGAACTTTGTTGTCAACAAAGTCACTTCCGTGAACCGGGACAAAATTTGTCTAAGGATTTCAATGGACAATAACATGACGAGTATTATGCATAATATTTTTTTTCCAGTCAATGCTGCACTTGTCTTCTTCTTATAAGTTTTTTCTCCCGCTCTAAAAAAAAAATTAATCCTATGTTTTTCAATCAATTCGTCTCTGCTTGCACTTAGGTCCCTTGTATTAAAAATTTAAATGGAATATCAATGAGTATTATTAGATTCTTTTCTGATTTTTAATTTTCCAATTTAAATTTCATTAAAGAAAATGATTGGTAATGAGAACTTATAAAGAATTAAATTTTATAAAATGTATTTATTTATTTCATATTCATAAATTTTGAGGAAAAAAACATTCTCACATAAACCGTAACAATTGACGATAAATAATTTAGAAATATTGAAATTACTCATTTATCCCATTCAAAACTTACGTTCTAACAACTATAAAATTATCACTTCTCTCCCACACGAAAAACAAACATAAAAAAAATTCAGAACTATCTATTTTAACAGCCTAGATTTTTCTTTTCCTTTTCGTGTGCCAGCTCAAATATTCACTGCGCTTTTCTTGTTTATTCTTCTTCGAAAAAGCGAAGAATGTCACGGCACAAAATCCCCCAAAATACCGCAAACTTTTTCCGAATCTTTTCGCATTGTTCAAACACTTGTCCTTAAAAAAGGACAACACCGTAATTTCGATATCAACTATTAGTTGGAATAAATTAGCGATTAACACAACACAGTACGTAATACTGTTTCTGATTGTGTCAATTACCAACATTACCCACGGTGATTAGTTTAATTACTCAGCCCAGCCCCCTCCCTTTAGACCCCTTAACCCACACCATCGAACGTGTCCCTTACCCTTTCTTTTTAGCTTTGGAGATTCTTCCTCAGATTCTTTCACACACGCACTTGCTTAAAGCTTACATGCATATATATACATACATACATATATATATATATATACACACTTATCTACGTAAATTATATGTACTGTATATAGAGAAGGTGAGAGAATTACAGATGGTTCAGGAAATCCTGTATCGGAGTCAAGAGAGTTCGCCGGCGATGGTTGAGGCGTCGCCGAAGGCAGAGGAGGCGAGCTCTTCGTCTTCGAGTTCTAGTGAAGTATCGGTAAAGTTCGAGAAGGAAAGTGACGGAGGAACAATAGACGGAAATGCTACTAAATTGGACGAGGATGCTGCTCGAGATATTCCAATTGAGAGCGGCGACGTTAACGGTAACGATAACGGCGTCGGCAGCACCAGTGCTGGCTGTTCTTCGCTCTCCAACTGTGACGGTAAGACTCCAGGTTCGTCAATTTCGACTATTTTTTATGGTTTCCTCGAGAATTTCGTAGAAAAGTTACATGAATTACTATAGTATGTGTAAATGTATTTATGTGTGTATGTATATCATATAATATAAGGAAATTTAGTAGCGGTTGGCCACTGTGTTAATTGAATTCTGCTGGATACTTTGATCATATACCTGCTTGAGCTCAAGGAAATGAACGGTAGTTTTTGTTGATGACAAAATAATTAAATAAAATAAAATCGAGTTTCATTTTTATATGGTATCATTACGAGGAAAGAAAATAATAAAAAATTAGGTCTACAGTTTCAGGATTGCTTGGAAGTCTTCGTCAATAAATAATTTAAACTTCTCCGAGGAGCTTAATGTTAGGAGAAGTAGAGTGATGCTTGCTAGTTAATTAACTTTTAGTGAAATAATTAATTTCTAACTATGATTTTGTGAAATTACTACTTGTTTGTTATTGTCGATTGTCCTTGGATGTTGAATTGAAATTATGCTGGTAGAGATTATTGAATGGTAGAATTCGAGGTTGTGAACAGCACACATTTGAATTGATTATGAATAATATGTCAGGGACTGCTGACAGGAATCTGTCAAGAGTGAATACGACTCCCGCTGAAATTTTGAAATGTGAGAAGTCAGAGCCACTTCCAAGTCAAGTTAATTTAGAAAGATCAAAGACTGAGAGGTATTCACACAAACAAATCCATGCACAAATATTTGATGAGGATATTTCTGTTCAGCAGAAGGTATGCCTCTTACGAATTTTTCCTTCAATAGAACAGTGTTTTAAGAAATGGGAAGACATTGTGAAAAACTAACTAGAGTTTTATCTTTGTTTCTTATTTGCTAATTTGATGCAGCAAACTTAGTCTCAGTGGTTGCTGAAACATTGAACTGTCTTTATATATGTGTCTTGCATTAATACAAGACGAATTTGAATTATTGAACAGTTTATTTTTGTTCTGGAATCATTCACACTTGGTGGAGTATCTGATTGTAGTTTAGTTGTTAGATATATGCGTAACATATTGGTTCCCTTAGTTATGGCCTTTTAGTTGTTAAATATATGCATATGCATATGCATAATATATTGGTTCCCTTGATTATGACTTGCAGTAATTCTCATTGACCTTTTGAATATTGCAGCTGAAACTATTGAACAGAATAGCTACAGTCAAAGATGATGGGACAGTAGAACTTGAGGTTCCAGGAGATGTTGAACCTCAAGCTTTAGATGTTGAACCTGAAAGGGCCTTTTTCGAAGCTGGGGAAGAAATTCCTAACACGGAACTTCAGTACATTCCACCATTGCAAATTGTAATGCTTATTGTTGGAACACGTGGAGATGTGCAGCCATTTGTAGCAATTGGGAAACGTTTGCAGGTATATTGGAAATTTTTATGTCTCTAATTTGGAAAGGGGAGGATATAGGAGGCGCCCTTGTGTCTTTATTTTGCTCAAAATTTCAGGTTATGATTTTTTTTCTACAGATTGCTTATAATATAGGCTGCAAAAGAACTTCATATGATGAGTTAGACTTTTAAACATCTCAAAGTGGAATTTGATTTCTACATATTTTGGTGCGTAAATTTTCAGTTGCACTTATGTAAAGAATATCTTATATTTAGACAAACCTACACAAAGTTTTCTTTGCTATTGCTAAACCTTTCTCGAGTTTACATTGCTGAATTAGTGAAGAATGTCGGATGCAGGACTATGGCCATCGTGTTAGACTGGCTACTCATTCAAATTTCAAAGAGTTTATCTTGACTGCTGGATTGGAATTCTATCCTCTTGGTGGTGATCCAAAAGTTCTTGCTGGATGTATGTTTGTAATGTTCCTGTTTGTTCTGAAACTGACTCAGTAATTTCATGTGGGCTTGATGATGATTATACATGTTTGCCGGTCTAGCTTGAGAAAAAAATTTCCGGATCTAAAAAGTATATACATCTAGGCAGATTTATGTTTCATTGTTTTCCTTTGTCTGTTTGCAGATATGGTAAAAAACAAAGGATTCTTGCCTTCAGGACCTTCAGAGATATCAATCCAGAGAAATCAGATCAAGGAAATAATAAATTCTTTGCTTCCGGCTTGCAAAGACCCTGATGTTGATTCTGGAATTCCTTTTAAGGCAGATGCAATTATAGCTAATCCACCGGCGTATGGTTAGATATGTATATCCCTTTCTCACTGTCCATAAACCTCTTTAGCACTAGAAGTCACAAAGTTGTCCATGGAATTAGATTTGTTAGAACATGCAACCTTGGAAGTAGATATATGGTCCTATGAACTGTATAAGTTCTAACTCAGTTGTGAACAATCATAATACCACAAATAAAATCTGCTTGATGTGGGAAATTGCAGAAATTTTTGGTTCTTTTCTAAGCTTTAGTGTGAAATGCTTTTTTCTATCTCCTCCTGGCCTCTAAGATCAGAGATGTTTCTGTGAGCTGCTGTTACCACTTTTTGGTTTTGTGGTGGGCCACTGACAGCCCCTTCTGGCTTTGTGATCATAATTATTGCTTTCAACTTTACGGTGTTTTTGGTGCGAGCAAATATTTATTCTTATGGCTGCGGCAATAGTACACTTGTAGTATTTTGTCAGGAGGAGGGGAAGACTAGGTTGTTAAGAACTGACGCTTGCCATATATAATGAAATAAGTCCATTGCGGATGCAGGGTAGTTTTGGCTTTCAGCTTATGTACTTCTTGGATTCTATAGGTAATAGGGGTTCTGAAGAAGTCTGTCCAGAGAGGTTGCTCATGCTACATCTTATCCTTTCTAGAAAACAAGGAATGGAATTCCCTTCCCCTCCTAATTCTTCTCCAATCTTCCTCTTACAAAACCTGTTTGAGGACTTGGTTCTATGGCTGCAGTAGCTTAGCTGGCTTTTTTAACAATCATAGGAATAATTGGATGCTTCTCAAAATCTTTTGCATTGTTTAGTAGTCTCCTATAACATGTTAACATCTCTTAATGGATTAGTGGTGGGTGTTAGATAACTATGAAATATTGAGGGTTTAATGATCTGCTATTAGCTAGAGCTCTAAAATTGACAGTAGGGGTAAATGAACTCATTTTAACTGTTAATGTTATCAAATATCATTTCAGGGCATACACACGTAGCAGAGGCGCTGAAAATACCAATTCATATTTTTTTCACAATGCCATGGACGTAAGTATTTTTTGGGCTAGGAGATCTGATCGGAATGTTTCTTGATAAGTTTAGTCTTTAGTCTGTGTGCCCTATAATTTCCTGAATGTTTTTGGTAAATAATTCTCTACTTTTCTTGCCTTATTAGTTGCACATTTGCACTAGTATTCTTCAGTTAATTATTAGATATATCTATGTTTTCCTACCAGGCCAACCAGTGAATTTCCTCATCCTCTCTCCCGTGTTAAGCAACCTGCTGGGTACAGGGTGAGATATACTAAAACCCTCCTGCTTCATGTATATGCTGTTTTCTTCTTCATAATTAATAAGATTGCTGTCTTCTCTCTGGTTATCTTCTTCCACTGTACTTAAAGGTATTATGCATTTCATCATGTATCATGCTGAAATGTGGATTTGCAGCTATCCTATCAAATAGTTGATTCCATGATTTGGCTGGGAATTCGGGACATGATAAATGATGTCAGGAAGAAAAAGTTGAAGCTACGACCGGTCACGTACTTAGGTGGTTCTCAAGGCTCTGAGTCCAATATTCCTCATGGGTACATCTGGAGTCCTCATCTTGTCCCTAAACCAAAAGGTGCGTCACTTACTAGCCTTGCATTCATTTAAAATATTGGCTTAATTGTCTCAGTCAGTTCTGAAGTTTCAATTTTGGCAAAAAAGATGCATGACAGTAGTGATATGGCTATGAGATTTAGCCTAATTCAACCTCTTGCTGTGCAGATTGGGGACCTAAGGTTGATGTCGTGGGCTTTTGCTTCCTTGATCTTGCATCAAACTATGTTCCTCCTGAATCACTTGTAAACTGGCTTGAGAGTGGTCCAAAGCCTATATACATTGGGTTTGGCAGCCTTGTGAGACTCTCTCTCTATCCTTCCTTTTCTTTGTGTGTCTGTGTGTGTCCATGTGCTGTTTTACTTGTCTATGGAAAATCGCTATCAAGTAATGTAACGTCAATGCTAGTTTTCTTTCTGTTGGGAAGCTATGGCTTGTGCGTCCAATATGTTTAAAAGAGATTACATGTCAAGGGCTGCTTAGTTTTCCAAATTTTTGGAGAGCTGCTCAGGGATACCTGGATTATTCACCATCATAGCTTAGTTTAGACAACACACAAGAACTTTTGAGGTCAGTAGTTGGATATTTTGAGGGACTGGGTTGTTTTTATGTTGGTTTTTCTTTCTTTTCTTTTTTTTTGGGGGGGGGGGGGGGGAGGGGGGGAGTTGTTGGTATTGGGATTAGAGTTATATATATATATCTAGTAGGTAGGCTGCATTGTTTATGTTGGGTTTGACTGTTCTATGTTGTACACTTTTTATGTATAATTGAAATACTATTCTTTGTTACTTACATTACCATGAAGAGATTGTTATAATCTGGCTTTCCGGAGTTAGTCTTTCTTTACTGAAAGGAATGTATATCAAACTCCAGCTTTACCTTATTTATTCCATTTCAGCCTGTTCAAGAGCCAGAGAAGATGACGCAAATTATTGTTAAAGCTTTAGAAGGAACCGGACAGAGAGGGATCATTAACAAAGGCTGGGGCGGCCTGGGTAACTGTAAGTCATCTTTTTTTGACACACTTCACGATGTAATAAATGACGAATATTATCTATTTAGTTTCTAGTATCTTTGCTTTGGCAAGGTGTATATATTAAGCCGGCTTACTTCTTCTCAGTGGCAGAACCGAAAGACTTTGTGTATCTTCTGGATAATGTCCCCCATGACTGGCTTTTCTTACGGTGTGCTGCTGTGGTGAGTGTCTGTTACTGAAACTTAATGCTTTAGGGCCTTTAAAGAAGCAAATTTGTTTTTGCAGATTTTCACGTCCATATCTTCAACTTTCAGACTTTGGATTATGCATGTTTCTTTAACATGAATATGCAGACCTCAAATATGTACTAAAGCATTCTTCCTGATAGAAGAGTCTTCTTCCCTTGTTTGTATGCCTCCAAGAAAGAGTTCCTTTCCTTCTAATGGATTTGCCATTCTTCTCATATTCCAATTTCACACGTCCTAAGAAACTATAAGTTGTGCTAAAAGACAAAGTTAGAAATTCAACATCTTCTCACCAATTTGGGGAAAGAAAAGGAAAAAGAAAATTTTAGGCATCTTATATGGTCCATATGTGATAACCTCCTTGCTCTGAGAACCTGATTTTAGGCTTTTAAAGATACCCCTCCTGGTTTCAGTGAGTGAGCTAAGTTTGCTTGCATCTCAATGCATGCAAATTTATAATTGCTGTATTGATTTTCTGATGGAGAATAACATGTTTCAGCTTATAACTTAAAAAGATACGGTGCAATACTAGGTGTGGTTCAAGGTACTGGTTAATGGTTGCCAAGGGCTTTGTTCCATATTGGCTATGGTGATTTTCTTTCTTCTGTTAAAGATTTCTGCAGTTGTTTGCCTCCTCTGTTTAGAATTTCAAGACGCATCTAGTGATGTTTTTATCATCATAAATTTTCTCAGATAAAGGCAGGGTTGTGCTTCATCTTTCTTTCCTTTGCTACTTGAAATTTTGTATTATCTGCTCTCTGCTTATGTGGACTTGTTTTATGACATTATTAGCAACTGTATTTGATCTGGAGGCACATTGCTAAATGTGTCCATAGATTTGTGTACTTTAAACTACAATCAATCTACAGGGAGCAATTCATCCATTTTGCTTTACAACTTCTTACAGGTGCACCATGGTGGTGCTGGGACAACAGCTGCTGGTCTTAAGGCTGCGGTACTGCTCACTCAAATGATTTTCTTTTGTTCTCCTCATATGCTCCTATTTCTATGTGCTTCCAACTGACATTGTTACTGCACTACAGTGTCCAACAACTATTGTACCTTTCTTTGGTGACCAACCTTTCTGGGGGGAAAGAGTTCACGCCAGAGGTGTAGGTCCTGCTCCTATACCAGTTGACGAATTTTCACTTCCCAAGTTGGTTGATGCAATTAAGTTCATGCTAGACCCCGAGGTATTTGTCTACTTGAAACTTTTGCCTCTTATAGTGCTTACTATGTGACCTCAGTGGTGTTAATGGTAGTTTTGTTTCTGTGTTTTATCATCTTATGATCGTCTGGTATTCTCAATAATGAACCGGTTACCTGACTTTTTCATTGCCAGAAAGATTTTTCCCTTCATCCCTTTCTGATTGAGGAGGTAATGAACAGGTGAAGAATCGTGCAGTTGAGCTTGCAAAGGCAATGGAGAATGAAGATGGTGTGGAAGGTGCTGTAAGAGCCTTCTTTAAACATCTTCCGCGCAAGAAGCTTGAGGATGAGCAAGAATCTGCACCCCCAAGTTTTTTCTCGATAAGAAGATGCTTTGGTTGTTCGTAGAGCCAAGTGGATTAGGTGAAGGTTCATCTAGAATTTGTTTATTCTTTCTTGATGATTAAATTCTAATGTTGTAATAATATAGAAGTAATATGCGGTCAATAGTGCTTTCTTCTAAAATATTTTCACACTTGTGTTTACTACATCCCATGATGACCATCCCTTCCCACAAAGTTGTATAGAATTATTCTTCTCATTACTTGGTTTAGTTAATAGGTCATGTTTATTCAGGAGGTCAATTTTTGTCCGGCGGTTTCTGAGAATGAGTTTGTAGAATTTTAGCACTTTGCTTTTTTGTATAAACTAGTCTTCCAGAGACAGCCTTCTATACTCTTTTCTCTTTCCTGAAGATGGCATTTTCAGTTCTTCCACCCCCCCCTCCCCCGTCCTTTCTGGATTTGGGTCTCTTTTCGAACAGTATAGAGGAATCCATATCTGTTTCTACTTCTGTTTCTCTTGTCCGATTGTAAACATTTATCCAGCTTCGCTTGAGATAGGAGCAGAGCTGTGTTTAAGCCTGTTGCTCCTTTTTAATCCTCCAAGATTGTGATGTAGTTTTGACAGAGCTGAGCCTTTCTGGAGCTCGAAATGCATTGGCATGGACAATGGTTCAAACAGATTCAAGAGTTTGTGCTCTAAATTTCTAATGATTGTGTATTTGAATCCTTTCATATTGTTATTTTTGTCTGGTATAAATGCAGTGTGAGATGCTGTCCGCAGCTCCCATGTGAGTTTATATTGCAGCCGCTGATCAAGACAGCATACGCAGGACAATAGAACATGACCGTGGAGAATGGACAACGCCGTTAATTAACATTCTTATGTCGAGATGGGTCTTGCTCTAACCTCAATACGCGTAGATCTGGATCTCCTCCTAGTATTGTAAACAAACGTCACGAGAAAGGTTAATGGCAGTGATTAACGGTAGTGAAGTGCCGATGCCGTTATTTAGTCTTCCCATCAAGTAATCTTTCTTGGAACATTGTTACGAAGGGGTTCAAACTCGAATGTGCTACTTTAGGTGAAGATGGACCACTGTGGCTCGGGCATGCAACGAACGGGTGAAAGTTGACAAGTTGCACGTAGTTGGCGGTGGAGATGTCAGATAAATGCAGGTGAACTTATGTCTGTGATGCCCCATAACTATTTAGTGTATGCAGAATAGAGCAGTGTTGGCAATTTGCAGAAAAGAGAGGAGAGGGAGAGAGAGAGATAAAGAGCAGAGCGACGAGAGAACTCTGAAAAACCCAAAAAGCCAACTGCCCTCTCTGACCAAGTGGGGGACTAATTGGTGTTTTGAATCGCCCAAACCTTTTCGAATTGGTCCGTTAAAGATTTACACAATCCAGCACCATTAAATTTTCTCATTGCTCAAGGTAACCATTGTTGAGGAAAGTGAAGAATTTTTACATCCCAAATCTCTCTTTTTAACAAGCCTGTTTACCAATTGAGACCATAACCAGTTTATTTAGCTTCTAATATACTGTGAGTTTATGACTTCTGTGAGCAAAAGCATAACTCATTTAGTTTTCAGTGGAGTCTTGGCACAACAATAACAGTGTTGTCATTTGATTTGAAAATCACAAGTTTGAATTGTAAAAACAAAAACAATCTCCTCTTAGTCCTTAAAAGTTGTTTGATGCTTCTTCAAATTCTTCTACTAAAAGTTGCCGTTGTGTAACCTGATAAGTACAAGTTAATTAAGAATAGTCTCATATAAAAATGTAAGTAAAGATCACATATAAACTTTATAAGGAGGCGGACCCATTCTCATGCCTTATTTTAATAGTTATACGTTGTGTTACATAGAAATTATACGTTTGAGTAATAAAACAATATTATAATAAAAAAATAAGCTATGGTCAAGTGTAATATAATAAACTTCAAAATAAGCCAATTTTCCCCTAGACATTATTAAAAATAGAATTTTTGCCGATCGAGCTATCCCTGAGGATAATTTCTCAATTAAACAAACCTATAATCTGGATCATAGCCAATTTGAAAACCTAAAACTTACCCTATATTATCCCAGCGGTACATCTGATCAGAAGCACCTTACTTGAATGTGCGAGTGTTTAACTTGGTATGCTCGACAATTAATTGATGCTAGAAAAACCACAGGCCTTTTTCTGTCAGTGGGAGAGAGATGAGAGTACTCGGAGGGAGATGAATTTCCACTTCCCAATCTGAAAACAACACAAACACATCTCTCTCTCCCCACCAATCACTCTCTTTGCCTCAGCATGCAGAAACCTTTTGGAGTATGCTTTTCCCACGTATCCCCTCCTCTCTCTTATCTCTTCTGTTCCCAAGCCCATACGCCCCTTCACTTTTAAAAATAATTACACGCCCCCAGATAGCCTTCTCTCTTCACATTTCCCTATTCTTGAAAAAAAAATTCCAGCTTCTGAACTCTTTCTTCTACACCTCCTTTTTTTTATCAGACACATCCCATAAGCTCAAGTTTAAACCCTTTCTCAACTTCTTGTTTCTTCTGTGCCAAAACATATATTTTCAAGCCAATCTTTCTACCTTTTACATAGGTATGAAATCTTCTTCTGTTATACATTAAACTGGAACAGATTTGACAATGCTGTTTTTTTTTTTTTTCATTTGCAAGCTTGATTGTAATGTATATTTTTGTCAAGGCTAGTGGACGAGAACTGATACAGTTACCACTTCATTTAAAAGTCTTAACATGCCCCTCATGTGTAGGCATGATTTGTTTAGAGTCGGTTCTCATACTACTACCTCATCTAAAATCTTAAGCTCGTGGAGAGAATCTTGATATATTTATTTATTGTGCTTAACAAACACTCCATTTGATGATGTTCCTGTTGCAGGCATGGAAGGCGAAAATGGAAGCCATGTTTCAAGAAACAGTGCCGCAGAAGACACAGCAGCAAGATCATTCCCATGTTTATACTGCTCAAGGAAGTTTCACAGTTCACAAGCTTTAGGAGGGCATCAGAATGCTCACAAGAAGGAGAGAACAGCAGCTAGGAAGAGCAAAAGGGCTTCTGAATACGCTGCTTTAAGCAGCTTCTCCTCACCACTTCCACATCCACCATTCTTGTACGCTGCAGCTCACCACCCTATTGGCATCATCAACCCTTCAGTCTACATGACTGCTCGTGCAGCTAGCCTTTGCCAATTCTCTGGGCATCATTTTGCTGATCGTTTTGGACCAAGCTTTGCACCCCGGTTCGATAACATGGTTTTGTGTCGTGGAAATAATAATAGTAATCCATATCTGCAGCATCATGAAGCAGATGACCAAGAAAGCTTATCAGCTTGGCAAAGGAGTGCTGCAATGCAATGCAATGGCTTCACTGAAAGTTGCTCAGAGAATAATAATAATAATAATAATAATATATCTGCAGTGAAGAAGATCAATCAGAGCTGTAAGGGTGGTGATGATAAAGGCAAAGATCAGAAGCTTGATTTGTCTCTCCATTTATAAACAAGGGTTTTCATTGGCGTAGAGTGGTTCTCATTGCAGCTATATATGGGCATTGCTTTTGCTGAAAATTTTACAATTTTTTTTTTTTTTGGTTTTATTAAATTTTGTTTAGCTTATATGTCTCAGCAATAAAAAGAAAAATGTGCCCAATTTTTGGTGATCTTCTTGTGAGAACAAGAAAAAGAATTCCATTTCGGAGTTTGATTGTGAAACACTAGAGGATAATGCATAGAATAAATTAGACCGGAACAGATTTGATAAATATTGATAACTTATTTATCACTTGCTTGATGGTATATTCTATAGTTGCATTAGCTTTTCAATCAAGCTAGTTAAAATTATTGTATCCTCTTGTTTTTTTCTTTCCCCCAATCATTTCCTGCTATTTGTTATTAAACAATGACGGGAAGAAAAGAAAGAAACAAAAGCAAGTTCTTATATAGTTAAAGCATAGACGGTTGGACTTAAATTACTTATTTCCCTGTAACATTATAACGTAAAAGTCGTGCATTCAACTTAGAAGGCTTAGAAGTCAATCGTGTAAAACATATACTCGGCCCACACGGAAACATGGATCTATTTCTATTTTCGACATTGTAAATCTAATGTTACGAGCCATTGCCGAGTACCTGAAAACGTTTTGGGCCTTGGATTTAAAGAAGGCTGGCGGAAGGACTGAAAACATTCTGAAGGGATTATGTTATATAATTATTTGGTGGAATCTATTATATATAAACCCAAAAGGAAATAATTAAAGAAAAGAAATTCTACTAGCCAATCTTGGCTTGATATATCCCGTCGGGAGGAGAGACGGAGTACATTCCCATAAATTCGATGTTGTTATTTGATAAAGATAAAAAAAAGTAAGATATTACGACCACAATCTTTCTTTTGTAATAAAAAAGGAAGAATGTAACCTAAAACTTTTAGTTTTTAGAGCAACCAATGTCTGCAATTCTTAGCTGAGCTGAACTTGAACTTTAGAGGAAATTACATCTGGTAACATGGAGTTGATTTCTGCATTGAAAATAAAATTTGAAAACTGTTTGGGTCCTGGATCCAAGGAAGGCTAGCAATAGAACTGAACAATTCTAAACGCATTCTCCTACTTCTATATTTAATTATTTGGCCCAAAACAAAATAAAGCAAAAAATAATTTTATCTGCACCTTCCTTAAGAGATGGGCCTTTTATAAATGCTCAAATGTTTGTTAGATTAAATTTTGTAAAACCATTTTATTCGTCCCAAAAATTTTCATATGTTTCCACATTGGACCCCAACCTTAACAATAATTAATTTATCGAGAAAACTTGTCGATTTGCCCCACTTGTAGAAGTAGGACTATGGACTCCTTTGAATTGGCTTTTTTTAAAAGTGTTTTTTTTAACAGCTTTTGAAAAACAGTTTTTTTTTAGAAGTTGAAAATTCTGGCTTCTAAAAAAAGCTGTATTTGAGCTTTTTTTAGAATTTCAATTTTTTTGGAAGCCAAATCAAATAGTTATTGCAAATTTAATGTAACTTTTTCAAGAAAAAAAGTGTTTTTCCTGAAAAAAAAAGCTAATCCAAACAGGTCCTATATTCTAGAACTATGAGATTTTTCTCATGTATTAGTATAAGAACATTAATGATACGAGAGGATCAAAAAAATGCTTGATGTACGCCCATATGAGAAAACAGTTCATACATATCTGTTGTGATGAATACTACCATGTGAGTTGATAGAAGTGTTTGTTGTGATAATAATTGGACAGACAAAAAACATATAAAACCTGGACAATGAAGGACATTTAAGACCTGGGAATTAACATATGAACCCTTTTCACTGGACCTTCCATGAGAAAGAATGGCTGGCTTCTAGTTTGGTGACGAACACATAATAACATCCCAAAGACAAATACACATGAGCCTTTAATTTGCTGTGGATTCATACAACTGGAATTTTGCATATCAATGTTCATGATGATAATCTTAAATGCGTTTCCTCAATCATTCCCATTTTTTTTTCCTTTTTTTTTTCCAAATTCTCTTAAATTTACATTGATGATAACAGATTTTGTAACAAAATTGGGATCCTCGTTTTCTGGTCACCAGTATTTCTTATTAAGGGATGAAATACTTCATATATACATACATGTATATATATATACACACACATACATATATAAGAAAAGGAAAAGAAAAGAAATCCTAACTATTTATATGATAAATGAATTAATTTCCAAATGCATTTTAAAATTTTATTCTTCTTCCTCTTTTTGTTTCCTTCTATTTCTCTTTCTTTTCTTGCTCTCATTTATCAAATGTGACATGGATTATTAGGACTTTACATCTTAATAATTAAAAGACACTAATAACTAGAAGAACATTCAAATACAAGATTCATGTAATCCTACTTGCAGCAATATTTTTATGCTTTATGCCATGAAAATCCCGACGAACCTATGAAATCTACTTCGTACCAATGAAATTGAGATAAAGGCTAGCCTAATTAGAAGTAGGGTTATTTTTTTTATTTTTTTATTTTTAGGATTAGGAACTTAGGGGCGTATATATAAGTACTTCTTCTTTAGTTAGAAAACACACATTTTATTGAGATTTACATACAAGTCACATTGACTTCATTAATTTTTCTATATTTTGCAAGTGAGGCATGTTTATATTCCTTGGTGCACCAAAAATTAATTTTTTTATTAAGGTTTTTTTACTTTGTGGCAAATTTCTATTTTTGCTTCCTTATTATTTGCACTTTTGGTCTTTGATAGATGAGGAGTTCAGTGGGGATGAAATTTATCTGACTTAATTTCTGAAATCAAAGTGTGCATTGAAATTTCAGGATCAATCTATACCTTTGAAATTCCACGTCATCTAAACTATAGACTTACATTAATATTAAAAATGTAAAATCTATCATTTTAATATATCATCAATACGCTAGCGTACATTCAACCCATAAAATTCCACGCGTTTGTAAATGAATTAATTCTATCCAACATGCATGCCAAAGCCAAAGCTAAAAGATATACTTCTTTATGACGTGGACAACTTTTAGTGCGACGTTTGGTTTGAGAATGAGTAGGTGGGAAGATGGAAAATGAACCAAAAAATAGTTTTTCCATCTTTCTTATATTATATTTTATTTTATTTTTAAATTCTGCTAACTTCTAATTCTTCCATCCCTTGACAAAGTGTTAAGTCTTCAAAAAAGAACTTCAATTTGTCATTTTCCTTTTCCTTTTCTCGGGAAGAATATTGGTCCAATGGTTCTACTCTATTTTGCACGTGATGTTCAATATTGTAGAAGTGTAACCTTAAAGTAATCTGATTCAAAGAATTATGGAGAATAGCTAACATTATTGTGCAATGAGGGATGTTGAAAGGATTACTTCTTTGGCCCAATTTCGTTGCAAATTAAAGTTTTTAACAATCCAATCGGTTAATCAATTTGCGGACCTCGCAATGCAATGAAATTGAATATCTTGTGAATTAGTGAGGATTTTAATTCCTTTGGAAAATCTTTTCATATCAGGACTTCTCTTATATTGGTATAAGAGAATCATCTCAATCATTCATATGGTACTTAAAGTTATCTCAACCATTAATATGACACAATTCCCCAAAAAAGTGAATAATAGGAGGAAAAAAAAATTTTTGAAAAATTTTAACGTAGATGGTTGAGATGCTTTTGTCTACTTGTGAATGGTCATGATTCTGCTCATATCAATATAAGAGAAATACTGATATGAGGGAATCTTAATTAGCTTATTAACCACTTTAGATCCAAATTTTAGTCTTGCCTTAGAAGTTCTATGCATATCTATTGATTAAAAAAAAAAAAAGGTGGACTCCAGTGGAGTTTTTGGAAGTATCTACATGGACGATTTGCTTGGTCCCATTGGATACTAGGTAATAATTTATTAGCTGAATATATGATGTTAGAAGTAGTAATAACCAATCATATATAGGTGTGGCTGATTGTCGAGCGGCTATATGTGCATTTTGCATGCATATATGCGTCGCTTTCGCATGTGAAAATGATTGGGGGTTCTCAAAAGAAGTGAGGTCTAAGGAGGCCCTCGAATGCTCTCCCATTAACCCTATAATTAATTTCTCATTAATAAGAATAATCTCAGTTATCAATGGACCATTAAGCTGCCAAAATTACGGAAACGAATAAAACTTGTGAACCAAGAATTTAGCTATTGTATATGTGATATCAATGTCCAAGACTATAATATAGTTAGGAGGTGCACTATGTCATCTAACATTTGAATGGATTAAAATTGTCTCGTATCAAGAGGTCTATCCTATTTGTAATATTCTTGTATTCGATATTCTTAAAAAACAAAAGCGTCAAGTTTAATGTACAAATAATCCTTTAGCTCCTCATTTAAAAGAATATAATGATACCATGCAAGCAATTTAAAAGAAAAAGAAAAGCCATTTGATATATATTGGATAGGTGTAACTAAACTTGCAAAGTCTTACATGATCGAGAAGAAAAGTAGCTTCCTTGGTTTGGTAGTTTACCCAACAATCAATCACTTATTAATTAGGTTAAGTGTGATGATTATTGACATTGCTTCAACGATCTCTATAGTACTAGGCTTGCGCAACATCCCCATTGGGCTATAAGATTTAAGAATTGTCTATATCTTTACCCCACTTATATATAGGACTGGCAACTTGTTGATTCCCCTCAAATTTAACCTTACTTTTTTCGTTAGAGTATATTGTTATTTATTTATTTACAAATTATTGGCTGAAGTTTCCAATTGGTGTACATCAAATTGCTACACCACTAGGAGGTACTTGAAGATGATATGAGAGAAGCAACCTCCCTGATATTGATTTCTATTTAAATGGCTTTGCCTCATTGTACCAAAAAAAGAAAGAAAAAAAAATGATATAAGTCAGTTCTTATTCGTACTATCCTTTTAATTTTATTAATTAGTTTTAAATCTTTTTTTTGTCATTTTTGTTAAACCTCATGATTTTAATTACAACAGTTTACTTTTTTTGTCAATAACAAAATTGATCATATTTATATTAACATCAAAAATATTTACAAAAGTATAAAGATATCACCAAAAATATAAGACACAAAATAAAATTGTACATAAACAACCACAACTTAAAAAAAAAAAAAGTATAAGTCCAAACAAAAAAGAAGGAAACCTATCATAATTGCGTAAGCGACCTAATTTAGCACACGGTTTGTCATGGCCAAAGACATGCACGGTTATACAATCAGGACCAGAAGATAAGAGAAATTTCAAAATGGCAGACAAAAGTCTCTAAACGGATATAGAAAAAGTCACAAAGACACAACAAACTTGTACAAAACCAGAGCCCACTATCACATAAACAGCAACGAAACCACCATTCCTCTAACCAGTAGTACCAAAAAAATAAATTACTTGCAAACTCAAATAACCAATGGAGAGAAAACTATAAAAAGAAAATGAAAAAAACGATAATTATATAACAAAAAGGTGATGCCACCCGCCCAAGGCTGGGCATGGAGAAAAGGGAGAAAGACTCCCCAGGAGTAACACCGCACGGACAACCAAGCTGAGAAGAAAGAAGGAGAGGGGGCCAGAGAGGGGTGGTGAGAAGGAAGAAGGACCACTTTTGCAGCTTTCAGCCAAGAGGTAATTACAACAGTTTACTTAAATCAAACATAAAGTGTCATGTTAGAAATAGAGTCAAATTTCAAAACCTCAAGACCAATAAGAGTTAAGATCTCGGTTTTAAAACCCTGAGATCATTTGACTTTCGGATGAATCACTTGGAACTTGCATTCAAAAGGATGGAAAGAGTACCAATCTAAAAAGGCCAACGAAAATCTAATTAACATAGAAACTCTTTAACTTGTGACTCAAATGGATTTTAGTGTTATATGGCCTCGAATTAATCTAAATTAATCTATGTATCATTGGAAAATGAGATCTAGAACCCGACCAAATTTGACAATTACACTCAACAAATCTAATGTCGCGAAATAAATTTAGGTCACCTCAACTATGACCAGAAGTATGCATCAACAAGTTAGATTTAATTGTGTGGTGTAACTGTTTCATCAACCAAAATAGTTAAAAGATCACTTTCTTGGTTATGCTTTGAAAGGCTACTTTTTTAACTTTTTTTTTAACAAACCTTTCACCCTTAACCCAACCTGTCGCCCACAAGAAATCCTCCACAAGAAAGGATACTTTGCAATTTGGATTCATGTGTTTCCGGACCCCAAAAAAAAGAAAAGGGAAAAAACCCTTTTCGTCTTCTTCATCAATGAGAAGGTGAGGATTTCAAGTCACTTCTCACAAGTTTGCTATCCAAGTCGTTATTGTGTTGAGAACAAATCCTGTTGGCTGTTGATTCTCCCCGAGGGGCCCGATTCGAACCTTTTTGCTCTTTTGGTGATTTCATCTGCTTACATTTAAAATCTTTAGTCTAAGAGCTTTATAGTTCAGAGATCATTATATTTACTCCTCGTCTGTCCAAGACAATAAAATAATTCACTCATATTATATGGTTTTAAGATTAGTATCTAAGAAAGGGCCTGCAAGGGTTTCTTTTGTTTATTCCTTTTTTCTTTCTTTCTTTTTTTTAAGTATCAATGGATATGCATTAAAGAGAAAATTTTGTTAGAATGAGATCAACCTATCCCACTAGGTACAATATGCATGAGATGACAAAAGCAAGTAAAGTTTTGGAGGTACATTAATTGGAGAACCAATCCAAGGGTATAGTATGTCAATCGAACAAGATTTAGCTACCAAATATTTGTTATTGTATTTTTATGTAAGGGGTTGATTCAAGATTTCTTTTAGCATGATTGTAACGCGTAATTTAGTTTTCGCATACACATTTTTTTTTTCTCACTAAGGATTACTTATTTTTCAATTAAGAATACTTTAAAATTACCGTTTATATTTAAAGAAAAAAAGAAATTGGTAGAGCCACTAATTAAAAGATATCAACCTTCACTACCTTTACATATATACATCCATCCTTAGACACGAGCATCGAATATAAAGATTGAATTGGTATGTGTAATATTTAATATTCAACTATGAAAAAGAAATTAAAAGGTTATATAATAATAAACTTTATAGAGATGGGTAGAGTTGTTTGGTAGGCTTTGATTAAATGTGATGACGTGGCAAACTGTATGTCTTCATTGGATGCTGTATATCAATAGTTACGGATGAGCCGAACAGAATCTAAATTTATAATAGAGAACCGACCTGAATAATTAGGATAGCATATATCGAGTTTGTTGATGAGCACTTTAATCATGGACTCTTTTTTTTTTTTTTTTTTGTGAAGATATTAGTCATGGACTCGAACATTCCATATTTGTAAACGAGTTAGAGAAATAAATTATATAATTATTTCTCATATATTTTGCGACTTTAAACATTAGAGATATATATTATGTGTGTATATACTTTTATTTTTAACAACCAAACACCAAAATAATGTAAAATATTTTCTTAGAAAACAAACAGAACCTAAAAGTAGAAATAACAGAGGAAATAATAAAATTGAATTTTTTTGAGCTGGTATTATCTCAAAAGAACATGGTCTGCCACACCCGCTCGCTTCCGCCTCTACCTGTAAGTGTGTGCGTGTATATGCTACTATTTTTCGTTTCTCTGGAGGGTTTACGATGAATGTGAATCTTTTTATAACGTTATAACTATAAATAAGAGATTTCATCATTTGTAAGTTATTATTACAATTTTAGTAAAATTATATAAACAATTTAATTATTTACTTATTGTTCATTATATATAAAACTTTTTGACATACAAATTCTAGTTGAATATTAATTGAATTGAATATAATGAAGATTAACTTCAAGTTTGAAATCCGAATACAATCGATTTTTGCATTGATCTGGTTAAACAATGGAAACCAAGTATGATCTAAAGTGTTTATAATTCATAATACGCAAGTTATTATAAACTAAATAAATATTTTTACAAAAATCAATATGATTCAAGATGTTACACTAATTAAGAATATTCAATTCATGATGGGATGTTTTAAACACTTATGTCCATCTTATGGTCCCTTCTAATGAACATATGAGTATAATTATTGGTTTCCTAGATATAGAATTTCTAATGCATATTGATCAATAGACGAACAAGATACGATTACAATTATTGGCTCCCTGGATATAGAACTTTTCATGCATATTGATCATGGATATATATTGCGCAACAAGTAAGATTAAAGTCTAACCTTAATAACATATTAAGTTTTATTATGTCGTACGACTATACATAAATAGATTTTTCAGCTCCCCCCCCCTCTCCCCCCCCCAAAAAAATAGAAAAGAAAAAAAGGTAGGAATTCAGCAAATATTTTGTTTTTAACAAAACCCTCACTTTTAAAGAAAATATTTCATTAAATCCATCGTAAAATTATATCTGGTTGAAAATACTCGAATTTTCTCGACAAGGTAAATATTATTAACATATGGAAAATTTACAAGGAAACTAAATACCAAAAAAAAAAAAAAGGAAACTAAAAAACAATATACACAAGAAAACAAATAGCAAGCAGCACTAGCAAATATCACTACAAGTCCGTTTGCTCTAGAAAAGCCTCGGGACTTGAAAATACTCGAAAAGTTTAGTAATATTATTAACGTATAAAAAATACACGAAAAATTTAGTAATAAACAAAATACCATAAAAGACAACCGTGTATTAAGCATGAGATATGAACAATTTCATGGGAGTTTGCGTGCAGACATTTAACCGGAATAACCGGTAACTTACCGGTATGGCCAGCTGATTAGTTCAGGGTCTACCGCTCTTTTTACACTGACGCCTGTCCGAAAAGTCAAAAACATTATAAATTTCTCAACCTCAACGTCAAGACAACCCCGTACGACTGCCGAAAATTCCGTAAGGGCGTCAACAGTACCACCTGCATACGTGGCAAGCCGTATCGGCGAGTACGAATGTCCACCGCCAACCTACCAGTAGAATATATCGTACACGTATTTAACGAATAGATCCACTGCTGACGTGGTTTTGGTGGTCCCCACGCGGTGAATGTAATTTCAGTTTTTAACCGGTTAAAATTGTTGAATGTGGTTAAATTTGTGAGAAACTTAGGGCATGGGTCATGGTCTGGCACGTGAGTGACCGACGCAGCTGACACGTGAGAGACTGAGTTTTCTCATAAGTTCTCGTGTGTGATGAAGTAAAAGAGGAATGAGCATTCAATGGATGGTGGTGGTGTGAAAATCTAATTACTTTAATTTGCTCTACAAAAGCATGGTTTATTTTCCCTTTTTTCAGTGGTGCAGTTATCGAAAATGAAACTAATTCATGTGTCATTCTTCTCTATATTATCCAATTTGCACAAGAAATGGTTGTGCTATTGTGTATTGTAGGCAGCAACAAATTTTATTTATTATATCAGGGCGAGAAACTCATTTTCGATAAAACTATAATGGGTTAACCTAATATTACATATATATAGTGTAAGGACACACACTCCACTACGTGCACTAATTCGAGTTAATAAATTGTTTGACAATATTTGTGCTAGTAGACATAAATAGAATTCCAACAGTTGATGATCACAACGGGTCATTGCTTGACTATTCTATCCAATCTTTAATTTGAAAGAACCACAATATTATTTATATCAAAGAATCAAGATTACAAAAGTGTAAGAACGCACTCCGTACACATATGCATGCTTCGAATTAATCAATTGATAAATAATATTTGCGAATCGTAAACATAAGTTGAAACTCGATACATTACTCGACCATTCTATCCAACTTTTGAAAGAATCACGATATTATTTAATGACTATATGTAGAGTAACTTTTCAGATTTAACTTACCCTCCATCAGTGTGTTACACAAAAGTTTCTTTGTAGCAGGGTTGGAGAAGTCAGTTAGGAGCAGTTAGGAGTAAGGTTAAGGTAGTTAAGAGGGACACAAATTAATACCATTGAAATTAATTAACCTAACCCTTAACCACGGTGTAGTCAGTAGTACTAGTACTGACTACACGATGCTGATTACGTTAGGCAACATGGGAGATGCAATCGAGGCCTCGCGCTATATTTCTTTTCTCCTATAAAAAGATCAATTCTTTGACACTTTCTCTTTGACTCTCGTTGCTTCCATTTGCTCTGCATTTATAGAGCAAATACTACATCGACATTGTATTATATTTTCACACTGAGAGAGCACAAGGAGCTCAAAGGACCAACAATGGCTGCCCTGATAAAATGCATTGCTCTTTGCGCATTAATGGCACTCTTTTTCTTCGTCAATGCAGCTGCCGTAAGAGATAGGTATTTGCTTGTCTGTGCATTTAATTTTCTCCATGTTAATTTGACCTCTTGAAAATTGTAATGTCAAACTTCTTTCGCTAACGCTACGCTCGTAAGTTTACTAATTGATAGTCGAACTCTGTCGGATGCTTCTTCTCATCTTCGGATGATCGGGTTCGACTAGTTAGATTTGCAGTTTTTATGACCTCATTGCGTTGTTAATTTTGCCAAGAAAAGGCTTTTCTTTTCTGTTTGTTACTCAACTTATTTCTGTCTAATGTGGTTTCAGGGCTGAAGAAGCAAAGCAATCTCAGAGCTTAAGAAATGCAACAATGGCGAATGGGTAAGATACGTGCACTATCAAGAAGCTTCAGCTTTATTTTAGTATAATGTATAGGTTTAATCAGCACCGTCAACTATGCATATCTGTCATCATCGTAGACGTACAGATCCGATCTGAAAGATCTTGATCGTTAATTCTGGTTACGTCAGTTTTTTTTCCTTAGTCAAGTTTCCTCTTCTCATATTTGGTAAAAAGTTATCTGCATTGCTCAACCCCACTACCAAGGATCGGAAAGTTTTTTGAATTCCCTTCACTACCCCTGTAATATTTGCTAAAATTCTCTTCATATGTTCTTAAATTTCCTTTTAATAAGTAATTCAGCGACTTAGCTATTTGGGATTAGAGAGTAATTTAAATGGCAGAACCTACCTCCCTAAAAGTGATGATTTGAGATTGAATCCCGTGAAGAACGGGACTTGGTGGGGGGTTTTGTAAAGAAGAAAAGAAAAGAAGTAATTCAATGATTCGATTAAGCAAGCAAAATCATTAAACTCGAAACGATGATTAGGAACGAAGTTGCTCATTTGTTGTTTCTTGTACATTTTTAAGGTTTAATGAAAATGGCGATGATCTCAAACATGAGCATGCCGTGGATGATCCTGAAAAAATTGCTTCAATGGTTGATATGTAAGTTCCTTTTTAATCTATTTATAGTTATATTATTGTGACCTAAAACATTAATTAAGCTTAGGTTGCTTAATGATGATTTGATCCACCCCCCATAACTCATGTGCTCTCATTTAATGATCTCACATTAATTACATGGAGTAACTATATGAAACTACATATGAGAGTAACCACCTCGCATGATCCGTACAGTAGCCACAAAAATAAAAATAAAATAAATTCCTACCCTTTAATCTTTTGCATTTTCCACCTACCCAATTCTTCCAAAACACACACTCACACACACTTGTAGTTATTCCTGATGTCAAATTCTGGTTACTGACAAGTTTTAACAATTTAACATGTATACATAATATATTCTTCAGAATATTGTACATGCAATAAGCAGCCCTCTGAGTCCTGGTTTATTCTCGTATGACAAATCCATTATTTAATCAGTGGATTAATTATCTTATAAGTTAATAGTACACTAAAGTTGTTTCTGCTTATCTAAGCTAGTCTCTTGCGCCAATTATTCTATTCTTTGATATACGTACGCACATATACACACACATATATGTATGCACGGAACACCCTTAAAATATTCCGAACTCACACTAGAATCTGAACTCTAATATACGTAACTCTTCTCGAAGAGCCGTAACTCGAACTATTATTTATTGTATATATCCCGCTCATTATTCGTCCGAGTGTGCCATGTTGACGATGTTGTTAGCTATCAAACTCTTGTATCTGATAAATCTTAATGCGACGACTTGTTGCCAGCCTAACCCACATGACGTTGTTGCAAGATCCGCAGATCACGCATTAAAATTTATTTGATGTCTGTTTCACGCACAAGTACAATTGCTTTATTTTCCTTGCATATTGTTTGTGTTAAATTTGGCTACTTTACTTTTTTATCACGTTGGTTGTTCTTTTATTTGCTTTGTTGGCTTTGTTTATTTGGTGCTTTTAAGCACTTAAAGTATTAAAAAGCATATAAGAGAGTGTTTTTTTTAAGTGTTAAAAAGCATATAAGAGAGTGTTTTTTTTTAGGCGCTTATAAACATCCAAAATAAGCGAATCCTCTCATATCCTCAGAGCCCTTAATTGCACAAAGTCAATCTGGGAATCTCGCAATGATCCCCACTCCATAACGACCCCTTCTTGGACTTCCATTTTGGACTCCTCTATTAGTTACCTTTTTTCGCCGTGCCCAGTCGTGTTTTGCGTCGGCCCGGGCCGTTTCGGGGCCCATAGGTTTCAGGTCAGTCCACATGGTGGTCTTTAGCTACTCCATGGAAATTTCTTGAAAGAAAGAAAAGGGTAGTAACTTTTTAACCATATTGTGATAGTAATACATATCAAGATAGATCTTAAAATACGTCGATGCACGCGTTTACCAACTCTCCACGGCCACCACAAAGGTGGGCCGGGCATAAATTTGGTATGTAAAATTTCCCAGGCTGGCAAGTGGCAGGGGGCAAAAGCTCCAAAAAACAGAAGAGGGGGTGTGCGCTTCATTCCGATAGATGCAGCCATCGGTCAGCAGGGGGCAGCAGATGGCTATACTGACACACACCCATGACTCCACCCCCTTCATAATAAATGAACCTCCATTCTGAACAAATCGTAAAACGACTTTTAAATCTTCACCGACACCATGTGAAGTGAACCAACCAAGTTGCTTGCATGCATGCGCCCCCCCCCCCCCCTCCTTGGCGCATTTATTTCCAAAGTACTTAAATAATATGTTGGAAAAGATGGTGTGGTTTCCGTATGCACCGTATTCATCTTCCGTATTCTTCTATGATTCGCATTTCATTCACATGGCCACATGCTTATTCTGGCAAAGCATTTTAATTGTATGTTAATTATTATTTTAGGCTCTTGCTCTAAAGTGTACCACAAAGAACTTTGCTCGTATTGATTTTTACTAAAAGTTATTTTTTTATAACTGTTGGAAAAAAATATTTTCAAATTTCTGACTCCTCAGAAAAGTTTAACTCGGATCCCCTAATAGTGCCAAAATACAACTTGATATTCATATGAACGTATTTTTTTTTCCCCCAATTCTACGCACGAACATAAAAAAGAAGATATATAATAAATCTAATGAAATGTAACATATCTAATATTAGTAGAATAATGCATTTCATTGCATCTTCACTTCACCACGTATTTGAAAGTACACAACTGTGATGTTCGGCGTTAGACTGTAACAAAACATGATAGTGATTCATAAATTAGTAGTTTAAGTAATAGATTGAATAAATCATTTTATGTTTGGATTTTATGCTTGAAGCATGGTATAGATAAAGCTTGATATACAGATAAACATTAAATGGATTTATTTAAGCAATTTTTATGAACATAACTTGATAGTGAACAAATGAAACAATACTTGCCCACAAAGACTAAAAACATGTAATTGTTATACAATGTATTTCTTTTTGATGACTAACCAGGAGCATACGCAATAGCACGGAAAGAAGGAAGTTGGGTTTCTTCACATGTGGAAATGGAAACCCAATAGATGATTGCTGGCGCTGTGACAGCAACTGGGGGCGCCACCGCAAGCGCCTGGCGGATTGCGCCATCGGCTTCGGGCGCAACGCCATTGGCGGCCGAGATGGAAAATACTACGTTGTCACCGATCCAGGTGACGATGACCCCGTAAATCCCAAACCAGGAACGCTTCGTCATGCTGTGATCCAAGACAGGCCACTCTGGATCATCTTCAAACGCGACATGGTGATCACGCTGAAGCAAGAATTAATCATGAACAGCTTCAAAACAATTGATGCTCGCGGCGCTAATGTCCACATTGCAAATGGCGCTTGCATCACCATCCAATTTGTTACGAACATTATCATTCATGGTCTCCACATTCACGACTGCAGACCTACTGGCAACGCCATGGTCCGGAGCTCGCCTACTCACTACGGCTGGAGAACGATGGCTGATGGCGATGGGATCTCCATTTTTGGCTCCAGTCATATCTGGATTGATCATAATTCTTTGTCCAACTGTGCTGATGGCCTCATTGACGCTATCATGGGGTCAACTGCTATTACCATTTCTAACAATTACTTTACTCACCACAATGAGGTCATTTGATTATCCAATTTATTACCCTTTACATAATTATAGTATGCTATGCAATGCATATACTGATTCCTTGCTTGATGAAATATTTAAACAGGTTATGTTATTAGGCCACAGTGACTCATACAAGAGGGACAAAGTTATGCAGGTCACGATCGCCTTCAATCATTTTGGCGAAGGTTTGATCCAGAGAATGCCAAGGTAACATTTGTGAACATAATCTTCTGTAACTATACATAAGGCCGCAATTGATACTTGTGATTAACTAGTTTGAATTATACGATATGCAGGTGTAGGCACGGCTATTTTCATGTGGTAAACAACGACTACACGCACTGGGAGATGTATGCCATCGGTGGCAGTGCTAATCCTACAATTAACAGCCAGGGCAATCGGTATCTTGCGCCTGTCAACCGCTTTGCTAAAGAGGTGAAATTGTTGGACTTAAAAGTGAATAGCCCCATTCTCAATGTACTGCAATTACTTTATCTAACTTTTTGACATTGTGTTATTAATAGGTGACTAAGAGAGTGGTAACAAGTAATGCTGTCTGGAAACACTGGAACTGGAGATCAGATGGAGACCTTATGTTAAATGGAGCCTACTTCACTCCATCTGGCCGTGGCGCTGCAGCCAGTTATGCTAAGGCCTCGAGCTTGGCGGCCAAGCCATCCTCCCTGGTGGGTACTCTTACCTCCGGTGCTGGAGCTCTCAGCTGCCGCAAAGGCTCCCAGTGCTGATCCTATGATTCAAAGAACAGAACAATCATCGCCCTATTCATTCATTGAGTAATAGTAAACTCTAGCCTACTTTCTCCAAACTCTCTTTCAGATTCTTGTTTCCACATGTCCTATGATATCTGACGAGTACATTGTTATTGCATCCACATCCATACGAGTCCATTGTCCCTCTTGTTGATCAACCTCGGCCTGCTTCAATTTAGAGAGAAAAAAATTTGATGTCCCTGGAGCAAGTGCAGAAGCGTTGTTCCTTCTTTTATCACACATACCTCCATCACTCATTATCTCCAAGACAATCCCTTTGCTATCCTACCATTCAAATGTCAAACTTCTCGACTTAAGCTTTTAGTTGAGACGAACAGAATCTCTCCTTCCCTCATTTTAGCTGATAAGTCAGATGCATAGACTGGAAAATGAGAAAAATGAAAGTGAATATAGAGCTCATTTTCCCTATTGCTTTTCTTTTCTTTTCTTTTCTTTTCTTTTTTTTTTCATTTTTTGGTTACAGATGTTCACAACTTTGCCTATCATTCTTCTATAATGTAATTATGGTTTTGTGTCATCTACATTTCTTGCCTGCTTGTTCTGTAAATGTCTGCTCATGCCAGTTTGATAGACAATTTCCACATCACAGCATTATAATGCACTGATATTTTTCCCTAATCACTAGACATTTTTGGCTGTTTGGCATCATATATATGTTGGGGTGATAATTGATATCGAAGCCACAAGAGGCGCGCATGTGAAGAAGCATGTGAGACATCCCTCTTAGCCTTTTCATTGTGTCATGTTCTAGTTGCTTACCTGCAAAAACATGCCATTTTGCTGCCAACCCTGCTCCGGGCAGGCTTTTCGCAACCTGTGATTATGGCTTAGAGGGTGTTGAAGTGCTTATTTCGGTGCTTATAAGCATCCAAAATAGAAAGCTAGTGAGAGCAGTAGAATTTCTTTTTTAAGCACCCCAAAACACCCTCTTAAGTATCGGAATATCTTTATCCTATTAAGATTTATCAGTCTCGGAAAAATCAACATTACTCTTATAATCGTCAAAACAAGCATTATGGGCTATGCATACAATTGTGAGTGTTCGCGCTTAAAGTGACTCCAACTCTTGTTTCCTTCCTTGCACGGGAAAAATTTTGTGCATCAAACTATTTCTAGTTCTAGTTATAATCTTCACTAATTTTATATTTAGGGATTGAGATTTTATTAAGTCATAGGTATGCCTTCATTTTTAAAAATATTAGGCCCTTTAAAAAAGCCTATACTCATCAGATACCATAATTGTTTCCGACTTTTGTTTATCTTCTTTGCTAAAATTTCGAATTTTACAAGTTAAACTTATATTCTTTTTTTTCCTGATATTTTGATTTGATTTCTTTTGTTTAAAAGGAAAGGAAATTTTTCTTGCGAGTGTCTTACAATTTGAGACTTTCATTGACGAGACATCTTAGGATCTATTTTATACTCATAAGTGATATGAATATTAAATTTAACAACAATCTTATATTATGATTCTACTCTTGTTACTTATCCGACTTTTTTAATCTGCAGAGAAACTGCAGTGTTCACGATATTGGTACAAATTTGAACTTTGTAGAAGCCTAATTTTTTCTTCCTTTTTAAACAATCAATAAGCTTTTTATTTTCTTTATTTTAGAAAGAAAAAAGTTTGAAAAAATAGTTTAACTGTTTAATTATATGTAAATAAAATATTCATCTCCACAGGTAATCCGCTGTAGCATTTGGCAATGTTTTCCAACCTTCCATTGACATGGGGGTCCAACTCCCGGCAGCGGAACTCTCTTTTTTATTTTTTCTTGTTTGGGCTTCTTTGCAATTTAAGGAGGGCTTTCTGGGCCTCCTTCGAGTGGGCCGTAATATAAGGCCCAATGACTAAAAAAATCCAGCATAACCATTAATTCCTTGTATATCTCAATCCTCTGTTTTCTTTTTGTCAAATACTATCACATACATGTCAAGAGTTATGAACCACATTGGCACCTATAGTGAAAGTAACTGAAGTGGCTAGGATCCTTGTCTCAAGCCAACGCACTGCAAAAGTATTGTGCACCGAACTGTCCTTTTAGTTGATGAAGTCCAAAATTCAATAGATTCAGAAGGCTCTTTGAGGTTGACTAATACCACATATACACAAAGTTACTGAAAATGTAATGCCAGCCACATAAAAACTGTTCCTTACTAATCTAACCTCTGGAGTTAAGGACTAGTATATATCAATCATGCATCAATGTCACCAGAGAGGAGTTTCTTTTCTTCTATTACGTTGTTTTGGCGTAAATTCAGTTATGTAGTATCTTGGAAATACGATATCTCTTGAAATGAAAACAAATATAAAAGAGAAATATGGCAGCGTATGAAGGGAGCAGAAAGCCAGGAGTGGATCAAAAAGATCATTCACACAAACCATATGCCTCCTTAGGAGAAACAAATAGCAGAAATATTTAATAAAATTCGCAATTCAAAAGAAAAGCTAAGCTCAGAAGGGGGTACCACTTCCGCTCCTAGTTTCAGCTGGACTATACAAAGCAGACCGATTCCTCGGTCTGTTTTCTTCCAGTTGCCTGACAACTTCCTCCATTGTAGGTCTAACAGAAGCTACTGGAGCGCAGCATCCCATTGCGAGCTTCAAAGCCTGAACTAGTCCTTCTTCCATTGGACTTCTAATCCCCTTCAAAAGATCCACATCAAAGACTTCCATTGTTGTTTCCTCCAAGACCGCCACTTTCACCATGGCTGGTAGATCAACAAATTCCCCATTTCTTCCGCTTTTACCAGGCTTTTTCCCCAGCAATATCTCCAGCAGTAGTATCCCAAATGCATAAACGTCTGTTCTGGAATTGCATTTCGTCATTTTTTGAAGTTCTGGTGCCTTGTACCCATCAGCTTTTGCAAGTGCCACTATCTCATCAGCAACAGATGGGATCATTACCTTATCCAGTCCAAACTCAGTGAGTCTTGCCACAAAGAATTCATCTATAAGAACATTTTTTGATCTCACATTCCCATGAGTAATTGGTGTTTCAAGACCATGAAGATGTGCTAGTCCTCTGGCTATCCCCAATGCAATCTTGTGTCTCCTAGCCCAGTTCAGCACTGGTTTCCCAATCCGTGATTCTAGAGAAAAAGAATAACAAGTATTGTTGCAGCTATTAGCAATGTTACGGCAATATCCAGTATACTGAGATTTAACATTTTCTCTCTATTGTTAGAAAGAAGCAACTTGTTCTTGAAATGCCATCAAATAAAGCCCAAAATATAATACTCGCAAAATATTATGATCCATGACATTAATCTCAAAAAAAAAAAAATTAAGTTATTTTCTTTCTCCATTTTTTTGCTTCAGAACAATAATTTCTCTCGTCAAATCTTATTGCTAAAAGACACTGATTCTGGCTGGCTTAACAACCTCCAGTCAAAAAAGAGATCCTAACTTATGAAGGGTGTTTATAGCTGCACTTAGTGATTTAGACAAGTGAATATATATATATATATATATATATATATATATATATATATATATTCACTTGTACCACTTAGTGTAAGTTAGTTTCAGATATTGCTTCCTGAGATGAAGTTAAAGACCGGACCACATTATCACTACTACATCTCATTTTCCATCCTAGACAAACCTAATATATTAACAGGACCACAATCACTGCTACATCTCATTTTCCACCCGGCACAAACCTTTGGCTGCAAAGATCCTGCTTTGCGGATAATATGGGGCTGTAATATAATGCTTCTCGTGATTAATTTAACCGTAACAGACTCCACAGAATTATAAATATGTGAACTAGTAATACATATAGGATCACTTTAAGTTAGTTAAATTTAGGCTGCAAAAAAGAGTATAATTTCCTAGCTTACCATGTAACAGATCATGGAGAGACTTGTTAGGCAGATAGTCATAGATGAGAAGCTTCTCCCCTCTTTTTCCCTGGTAAAAAGCCCTCAATGGAATTATATTCTCGTGTCGGACTCTACCCAATTGCTTTATCACCTGCATACATGAACCCCTATCTTTACAACTACCTTCTCTCAACAACCTCAAAGCAATTGTTCCTCCATCAGCTAGCTTTGCCTTGTAGACTGTCCCATAACTAGTCTTCTCCATAACTTGCCCGGTCGCGTTCAAGACATCTTCCAGTGTTAAATGCTCACCACCTTCAAATAAAATCAACTTCCCGTCACCACCACCGCCACCATTTTCCTCATCCTCTCCTTCCTCGAACTCTTCCTCTTCCTCGTCCACATTCCTTCTCTTCTTCCCTTGAAAATACCCAACCAACAACGACACCAAAACAACTGCTCCAGTCATCAAACCAATTATAAGACCCGCAATAGCCCCAGAACTCAACCCAGAGTTTCCATTACAAGGACTCAAAGGTGGTCCACAAAGTGCAGGACTATTCCCCTCAAACACCTCCATACCAAACTTTGATGTTCCAAAATTTGGTAAAACCCCACTAAAATTATTGTGAGAAAGATTCAATTTATCCAAGTTTAAGGCACTTATGCTCTCTGGAATTTGTCCAGAAAACTTATTATCACCAAGATCAAGCTCTTTTAACCCTCCAAACTTAGTAATAAATTCAGGAAAGTACCCAGAAAATATATTTTGGCCCAAATCAAGAAACTGTAAATTCTTGCAAGAAGCATTAGGCAATGCAGGCTCAGGAATGGAACCGGACAGAGTGTTACCATGTACCCGAAGCGAAACGAGCTGATCACAGAGGTTCCATATGGATGTAGGAAGTGTCCCAGTTAGCTTATTGCTGTTCAAATCAATATCTGACAGAGAAGAGCTGTAACCAAGCTCAAGAGGAATGGCTCCAGAGAGTGCATTCACACCAAGATAAAGACTTTGCAGTGTAGAAAGCTCACCAAGCTCTCTTGGTAGTGTTCCAGAGAGATTAGCTGATGGAAGCTGCAAAGAAACAAGATGCAAAGAAGGGTCTCTGAAGAGAGAAAGATTAGTCCATTGTGGTGAAGATAGTTCATCGCATATCAAACTAGTACCATTTGTGAACACCCATTTTAGGCCTCTCCATTGGCATAAAGGAACTGAAGTGTTCCATGAAGATAACAGTAAGTTTTCGTTGCTGCCTTGTAATGAAGGCTTGACTTTTTGCAGCAAAAGCTCAACATCTGATGGAGAAGAAGGCAAATATAGTGAGTAGATTATGCTTTTTGGTGAGGATGTGAAAGTGATTAGAAGAACAAGAGTGTAGAAAGAAAGAAGCTTTACTAGAGCAGCCATAGAAGAAGAAGGATGCAAAAGAGAAAATGAGAGAAAAGAGAAAGTGAAAGTGTAGTGCAAGTGCAGTGGAGAAGAGTTGTTTCTTTTTCTTTGTTTGAGGTTTTGCTTTTTGGGAAAGCTGCTGCTGTGTTGACCCCAAGTGAGATTTTAGTCCACTTGTTGATGGCTTTATTTGATTAAATTATAAAAAAATATATGTAATTTTAGTAATTAAGTGCTAGTACATGTTATGATTACAACATTACATGCTTTGTTATCTTGTTTCTTAATATCTTGATGGGTTATCTAAAGTTGATTAGTGAAGATTCATTGTGTTTTTATGTTGATGAAAGATGTGATTAATGATTGTGATTTGGAAAAAGATTATTTTAGATGTTATTATGCTTTTGTCATCTATTTATTATTTTTATATAAAAATATAATTAGTATGTTAAAGAAAAAAGAGAGAGAAATATAAAGATTTTATTATTTTTGATGTGTCAATTAGATTTACATTTACAAGTTGATAGATGGAAAAACAAAAATGAAGCTGATATCTCTTAAAACTTTTGCAATTAATTACAGTTGAACTTGAATTTCGTGATCAAATTTAAGAAGGACTCGAATAGTTAAAACTATTTTTCAAGAGTGAAATTGGGTTCAAATTTTATTCGAAACAATTGTTGAGTTGGGGTGAGGAATTTTTTTTTTAAAGAAAATCTTAAAAAAAAATTGACTTATAATGTTAGAAATTTGGGTTTTGCTCAAAATAATAAGCTCTAGAAAAATGAATTCAAAGTCTAAATAAATCTATAACTGTAGCCATATTTATGCACTCGATGGTGTGAATAATAAGGCGTGGCTTAATGTAATCTCGACTGAAAGAGTAATCTAATGGTGATCAAATATGCTGGGAAAAGAGTGAAACTCAGGCAAGACAAGAAAGTCAAAGACACTCGAAAATGTCTGGTGATATTTTGATTATTCATACTTGGCACGCTTAAAGGCTGCTGCTGCTGCTGCTGCTGCTCCGACTTTGGAATTGCAAGATTTTTCTTCTTTCTTCTAGGAGTTGGTTTCTTTGAGAAAATAAGAAAAAGCCCTTCTGCTAAATGACGACTGGCGTTGTCTAGTCATGCCCTTTTCGTTTTTTCCCATCCGGCCCAGTCACAAGTCACAACATTCTCTTTCTCTTTTCATTTTCAATAATGCCAGATTCATTTTATCTAATATTATTATAAGTTTTGTAATATAAAAATAAGTTTTAAAACACGAACATGTTCAGTTAAATAAGAGATTTAAACTTAGAAAGTTTTATAGTTTGCAGAGGAACTTTTTTACGGTTTTGCTTTTTATTTTTTGGGAGTCCCATTGTTCTTTTTTGTAATGTAAGTACTGTATTCTCATAACTTTTTCCCAATATTTTTCTCACGCCCTCGAGCACAAGCTATCAGGCTACGCTCAGGATTAGGAATCTGGACCCAAGTATACATAACAATATAGTATTCAAAGTCAATTACAAATAGGATACGGAAACTAAATGTTATACGAGAAAAGTGCTAATTAAGTGTACAGTACGAGCTATCTCTTGAGCCTGTAAAAGTTATTTATAGAATTTTGCATTATTTGGTCTCGTGTGATTGTGAATGTATGCCTTGGCAAGGACATCATGTCGTTGCACCTTCCTGTGAGTCGGAACTTAGCCAACAATGAATTTAATTATCTTAGATCATTATAGTTACAACCACCATTTATCAGCATTTTGGTTGCCAGCTCCTCTGTCGTTAAGCCTCCAACTTCCTCAACCTTCCAACAAGAAGTAGGTCAGCCCCCATACTTGGTCTTACAACTTTTTAGAGACATGTATTTTTGAAAAATATTCACATTGGACTAGTCACCGCAACTCTCTTTTTTTATTAGACATTTTTTTTTCCAAAGTTACAAGGCTATTTTGTCGTGGTGTGCCCTTGACAAGGACATTAAATCTTGAATAGCTAATTGTAACATCTCACATCAATCTGTAAGAAGGTATTCAAGTGACTGATAAGTGAGTGTTGTGAATATCACTAATATTCTAAGTTAACTATTTTTGATTAATTGGCTTGAGGCTAAAATAATTTTTGTTATACTCATAGCACCAAATTTTGCTCGTGAGACTGAAATTTCAAATTTAAGGTGTGAAATTTATTTCCAAAGTTCGATTAATGCAAATTTGTGTGCATGCTCGAAAACGATAAAGTGTAATTACTGTAACACTAATCATTATTTTCAGACAATGATGTCTGTTTGAAAAGTGGTTTATTGGATGGACTATTTAAGAAGGAATTATGGAACCATCTTGTGAGATGCTGGGAATATTTTAAAATTTGAAAAATTAACGTTGTGAAACTAAGGACAACGAAATTGATGCCGCAATGAATATAGAAAAAAATAACACTAATAAGTGAGATGTTTAGATCTGATGCCCGTAATTGAGGGTCTTAGGCCCACATGTTTGTAGGGTCAATCCAAAAGTGGTAATGTTATATTATGGGAAATATTTAGGTGAGTGTGGGCTCGCCAATCCCTTAAGGAATCGGGCCCACGTGTATATAGTATCTCAGTTACTAGGTTCCATCTTTTTTGGGCTAAGCAAGTAGAGTAAATCATAGGGATCTCTAATAGTTTATTATAAGTGTATGTTATTTTTTTTGTAGTTTTAAAATAGACACGGATATCCCTTTTTAGGAGATATATATACTACACCATATATGGACCACAAGGGTGTCTATTTTTGGGGATATATGTGTTATATATTATAATACTGCAAGGGAGCTCCTCATTCATTTTGAAATTATTACAAGGAAGTAACATGCATTTATAATAAATCATAGGGATTCGATAAAATTTACCCAAACTAGTAATGTGTAATTGTAAATATGAACAAAATATATAATCAATGTAAAGAAATTGCCCTGTATCAGTCTAGGTTCTTCTGTGGTCCATGCACAAAAGATAGGCCAGTACTACTTGATTACTTAAGAACGACACGATGCATTTGAACTAGATTCATATGAATTTTCAATATAAATAAAATAAAGTTATTGAATAAATTTTGTGTATTACGCGAACAAAGATATAAATGTAATGTCGATAGACTAAGATCTATAGGTTAAAGCATATTTGCATTATAAGGCACAATATCTATTTTTTTAATAGTAAAAAGAAATTAATTGGCAAAATTCGATCACCAAGTAATAAATCATGGTGTAGAGCTTTGCTCAAAGGACGCACCAAATGAGTCATGAACCTAAGGTGGCTCAAAAGGAAATTCAAATATAAATATACTTTAAAAGCCTCCTCAATCTTAACGAATTAAGTCATATTTTCGGGCCATCACAAATGTGTATGATTTAAAAGCGCCAATAATGCACCTGCAGTGCAGGGCAGCAGGCCCAAGTGTTAAAATATTACTGTAAAGAAGGGCCCATGAAAATAGTAAATATCTTTCTCCATGAGGAAAGATAAAATTTTGACCCCACAAAAAAGAAATAAATAAATAAAAAGGGAAACTCATAATAAGCTACGTGCCAATGAAGCTATAAATAAATGGGCCAGTTCTGCCAAAGAAACCAATTAAAGAATTAGCCCATTTCAAACATGGGCTGATTGGACACCCAACAAATTGAGTAGTGGGCAAATCTCTTCAGGTTAATTCCGGTCTGGCAATCGAATATGAACTGGATTCAACCCAGCTTGACAGTCCAAGTTCAAGAGTTCGTTGTGGGCTTGGCTATTATCCATCACTTTCTACATGCTAATAAGTAATATAACCTTTAGTAACTTTCTTGGTTTTTTCCTTCAAAACAAACATTTATATTAACATCAACAAAAGTACAAGATACAAAAAAGAAAAAAAAAATTTATATAAACAAATGCGGCTCTAAGAAAAAGTGGGCAGGTCCTAACAAAAATAAAATGACCTATCATAATTGTATGGGCCACTATAATTGACATTATTATAGATATGTTAAGTTGTATAACCAAAACTAGAAGATTTGAGGAATTTCGGAATAGTAAACAATACTACAAAAACTAAAAGGGCGCACAAACTTATAATACACAGCTAAAATATCTGAAAGTTCTATGACAGAGGAAACACCGCAAAAAAGTAAATGAAATAATTCATTAAGGGTTTGTTTGGATTGGCTTCTTTTTTTTTTTTCAAGAAAATACTTTTTTTTTTCATAATAATGTTATATTACTTTTGCAATAATTACTTGGTTTGGTTTATAAAAAAATCAAAATTCTAAAAAAAGTTCAAATACAACTTTTTTTATAAGTCAAAATTTTTAATTTCTAAAAAAAAAAAAACTCAAAAATTGTTAAAAAAATACTTTAAAAAAACCAATTCAAACGAGTCCTAAGAAATAACACACTAATTACATGATAGAGAACAAAAAATAAATAGAAATGCAAGAGACATAAAGAAAGAGAGCGAGAAAGAAACGATGCAATCAGCGTGTCGTGGGGGGCATGAAGAAAAGGAAGAAGACTCGAGATATAAAAGAAGCAAACAGGAGAAGAAAAGAAATGAGAGAAAAAACTCTGCAAATAAATAAACAAATAAGAGAAAAGGGAAGGTTATAACCTTCGATAACTACCACATATTTGTGAAATACTAATAATAGTGATATACTTTTCTACTATTTTGTAAAGTTTTGAAAATCATCATTATCCATAATTGCTTTACCATTATTTGCCCTTGATTTCCTCAGAGGCACTCATTCTAAAGAGGTTAGACTCTAAACAAATAATATTAAGACTTAAAAAAACATAATCCTTTCGAATTAGTTTGTTATTTTTTGGGACTCTCGATGCAAATATCCTTGTTTAGTTTTTGGAGACCGTTTGAAGAATTTTTTATGTATATCTCCATATTTTTAAAAAAAAATTTATCGTCTGAAAATCAAAATTTAATCACCAAATCTTCACATAGAACCCGACTTTTAACAATTAAACCATCTGCGTGTAATAATACAATCTAATATTTGTAATTATTCAGCAAAAGAATTAATTTCGATTAGTTATATTATAATTTGTAAAAATTTCTAAAATCCGTACTCTACAAGTTTTCTTCCTCTTACATTATCATATGAAATATTCCTTTTAAATTAATTAAGCTGTTATTATGTCAACTAAACAATGACGTACCATATTCTAAAGACATTTTCTTCCTCGCACTAATTAGGAATAGGAATTAATTACGATAAGAATTCAACTAAAGTGATGTTTCTCCGGAAGCTTTCCAATATTTGCTCAGTGTAAAATACTCCACCGACATTCTTTTGGTTTGACATTTTCTGTTTTTGTTTCAGCATCTGTTGCTTTCTTGCTTAATAAAACAACACCGTCATGTCTAATATATTTGATCCCTGCTGTAGAAAATCTCTTGCTTAAGCTTAATGTGTGTATTTGGAGCTCGTTTAGATTGGTTTTTCTTTTTAGAAATATTTTTTTAGAAATATTTAAAAAAATTAAAAGTTTTAACTTTTAAAAAAAGTTGCAATTGATCTATTTTCATGATTTCAGCTTTATTTGAAATACAATCCAAATATTTATTACAAAAAATGTCCTATTTTCAAAAAAAAGAAGAAAACAAAAAATTATATAGATTGCTAAAAGTGACATTATTCTTAATACAACACGAGAAAGAGTTTTTTTTTTCTTTTTCTTTTTCTTTAACTTATAACGAAACTTATACTCCAGTATATATTCACTTGCCATGTTTTGCTATTTATTCCAATTATTTATCTTCTCTAAAATGAACATTATATTACGTGACACAAACATGAAATCTGGATCCAATTACAATATCATCAATGAGTTGTGAAGCAACAATAATGAAACAGTAAAGCTATACATTAAATGATAGTTGGAAGTAACGGAGGAGCTAATTGCCGTGTTTTCTTTTCTTAAAGGAATTAATGATTTAGGCAACACGTTTAAAAATGATGTAAAAACAACCAATATACATCATTTATTTATTTTTGGTCAATAAACAAAAACAATCGATACTCATTTGAATTAAATGTCAAAAAAAAAAAACCGGTGAAAAAATCTCAATTTAAACTTGTTGTAAAAACTAAAATTTCAGCTTTTCAAAACTATTGTTTTTTTAAATTATAAAAAAAGACATTTAAAAAAAATCAATCTAAAACAAGTCCTAAATCGATATTATTTATGGTAGGTGAAAAACCGGGAAAGGGCGAAAACGCGAAAACACGAAAACATATTTGGAAAATTACACACCCCCCAAAACCATATCATTTAATTCCAACCGTACAAGCATTTAAATCCACGGTGCAGAGCACTCGATCATATGAAAATTACGTCCGTCAAACAACAATCCCCAAAATTTCCTTCCTTCCTCTACTTCCACGACGCTCTGCGTCTCCCCCTTTACAAGGCAGCTTCACACACACACACACACACACTCACTCACTCACTCACGCACACACTCTCTCACACACACGCAACACTCACACATTGATGAGAGCACTTCACTTCAAGAAAAGGCGTCTCTGCTTGCAGCAATTGTACTTCGCGGAAGCATCAGATCTGATAGATTCGCCTAGTTTGTAGTTCTCCTGGTAATTTATACAAACATTTGCGTCGCTTGTGTAAATATATACTTATCAATGTACGTTTAAGTGTATAGTTGTATTTTATGTGGTGAAATTGCAAATTCATGTATAGTATAGTTTGATGAGCATTTGAATTTGGATCTGATTTTTCAGAATAAGTGTTACTAGTGCGCCGATGGCATAACAATGATCTAATGGTGCAAACGCTTTTTGTTTTGTGTAGATGCATGCTGCTTGAAATTATTTGTTCAATGGCTTCTTGTTGCAGCTGTAATTACTGTGAAATCACTACAAGATCATTATTTGCTCAATGGAGACTGTTTTATTCGACATGTGGAACAAATTCAAGACTTCACTTAGTATGTAATGCATATCGTAAATTAGGTCAGTTTTCGATTTAGTCAGAACTCAGAACGTTCGAGTCTGGCCTATGACGCTTGATTCCACTTGATCACATTGAAGTAATGCTTCAGTTACATTTGGTTAATTTTGGAAACAGCAACCGTAATTAGCACGAAGCTTTCTGTTTGCACCGTAGAATTGAGCAAATCAAGTGGCCTATGTTCGGAAGAGACTTGTTCGAGAACACTCAGTTTATATAGTCGTATTTTTGAAGAAATTTCTGTTGTTGCAATGAATTTTTTCCTTGATATGTTGATATATTAATAGGTAGGTATATACTATAATATAATTTGACAATGCAGAAAGAAGGAAAATATGGATTCCGGTGAATGGTGATCCTAAAACGGAAGAAGTTATTTTTGATTGTCCTATAAGTCGGGGAATAACCAAAAAGGCATCAAACTGACTTGAAGCATCTTTATAATTATTTACTTTTCTCAAACTTCTTGGAATGACTTGAAACTATCCTGTAGTACCAGTTTTTGTACTTCTATTTGTTCCTGACTGAGACCTATCCATGGGCTTTAAACATTCCTATTTAATCATAGTGATATCTCCATTTTCATCTCGTATTATGGTTGATATGCGCCACATTAGTATGATTTTCCTCTGAATATAAAATGATGAAGTCTAGGCTTTGGATTTGTGCCAAGAATCATTAAGCTCATATTGTCATTTTCCCCAGGTTCTAGCAATATTTATCTGGTCACAGTAGCTCAATCCGCATGGACAAATTGAAGAAAGCGGCTTCTTGACCTGAACAATGAATAACCACAGTTGAGCTGACATCTCATGTCTGGCAATATTTCTCCTGGGATCCGTTTATTTCTAGTTTAAACTTGGAGTATAATCCTCTAAGTTCGCTGATCTGAGTATTGCCAGTAAAGTTGCTCAGTGAACAAAGGAAGACATGATGATTAATAAGCAACTTGTACTGACCTATGTATATCTCCTAGTCTACATATTGCTTTCGTCAGGGGTTATTCTGTACAACAAGGTGTGTAGTCATATCCTTCTCACGGTCATGATAGTTTTGATGATATCTTTTGATTTTGAATTTCTCAGATGTCTAAAACATTCTTTATCTCTCAAAGCTTTGAGTTAGACATTTCAAAGTAGTCAGACTATGGTGCTAGTGGTCTTGCGTATCCATGAGAAACACAGATGTTTGTTGATCAAATATGGTGACTTCTATCATTTCCCAAATTCTTCCTATTGCAGTTCTTTTCCCTCCTTTTTAGAAGGATGCCAAATCCATCAAGTCATGAATTAAGACAGAGTACATTACTTCACCGGATGTGAAGCTCTATTTCCCTTCTAGGACATGATATTTTCTTTTTACCTTCTTTAATCTCTTCCTTCTTTTTTGTTTTCAGCTGTTTCTGTTTCCCTTTCCTGCTGTATCTAAGGAAGCTTTCCTAATTTGCACAGAAATTCTGTGTATGCCAATAAAAGGCTACAGAAATGTCGTATCAAAGTACTTGTTACCAGTGAAAATGCATATCACTAAATTAACCATCTCTATTTGGGGGATGGGGAGTTCCAGACTAACTTGGAGCAATTATTTATTGTGGTCTTGACCTCTGGCTTCCTGTCAGAATTTGCTGATGTGTGTCCTTAGTAGCAGTTCAACTGTCTTTGTTGGCATGCATTAGATTTTCTGTTTATCAACAATATTTCATAAAATTGTATTCTTTCCATATGCAGTGGGTGCTGTCACCAAAATATTTCAATTTCCCATTGCCAATTACACTCACCATGATTCATATGGGTTTTTCGGGCTTGGTGGCATTTCTTCTCATCCGTGTTTTCAAGGTATCACAGTCTCAAAACTTTTCTGTTTGAGACTTTTCTGTTCTCTACTATATTGTGATATCTCTGTATATTTGTTGGTAAAAAAGTATGGTGGTATATATTGAGAGATTGTGTTGTTTTTAACCTTTCAAGCTTGTTTTGCAATTCATTTAGGTTCATCTTTAAATGTGATACCTTCAAAGAGTTACACATAAGCTTTACTATCATTTTGCTTCTCAATTAAGGGTGCATGTGACATAGCGTTTTGGGAGTCCAGAGCATGTTAAAACTTTGATTGTGGTTTTGAGAAGTGTCTCTCTTGTCAAACTTACATTTGCACTTTGGATTGCAAACACAAGAAACCCACATTTTTCAAACGCTTAGTTTATCCAGCTTTTCAGGGAACATGAATGTTCTTAATGTGATTTCAGAACTGTATTTGCTAAACGGGGATCCAAAATGGGCCGCTATTTGTTGCCTCTCCTTGTTATACCTTGTGTTAAGACAAGCTTCTTCATTATGCATCGTCCAATACATTGCTGTTAGACTTCATCCTTGGGTTTTATTTCCTGACCTATTTTTGTCTGTACAGGTTGTCTCACCTGTTAAGATGACTTTTGAAATGTAAGGCCACTGTATTCATATTTGTTGCTCATTTCATGTCAAATTTCAATTTCATATTGTGGTTACATCTTATTTCCTTTGCAGATACATCACATGTGTGGTTCCTATCAGTGCTTTCTTTGCCTCGAGTCTCTGGTAAGCCCTCATCTTCTGGATTATACTGTCTCTTATATTGCCAAAACTGATTTTCACTCAAGCATTGCCTTTGCTTTGAAGTATTCAAGATCAGTAAACTTTCCCCTTTCCCCCCTCCTCTTCCTCTTTTCTTGTTGGAATCTAAAGCCAACACCATTGGGTGGGCTAAGGTTTGATTGATTGGGTTTCACGAGTTATAGAGGGCTAGATACTTGCCCAAGCGACATATAATGGAGGTTTCTTTTGTAACTTGAAAATTCCCAACCAAACATTGGGATGCTGTACTGAATAAATTCAATAACTTGACAACGTAATTTCCTTAATTCGTTGGTGTCTTATGTGATCTTATATTGTACTAGAGTATTACCAAGGAGTAAATCATGGTGTTGGATGAAATGATGTGTAATTGATCTCAATATCTGTAGTCAAGTATTTCCATAACTACCAAGAAATTAATTTGTCATTTTACTTCTTTGTTTCTCCTTCATCATTGCTTAGAAGATGGGAAAAGAATGTTTAGTATTTTGTTATAGTTTCTTAGTTATCTCCAGTTAGTAAGGGGACTTGGATAGTATATACTAACTTGTCCTACATGTCCAAAAACAACGGAGCATGCTATCCAAAAACTGGACCTTTTCAGCAAATATAGGAACTTTTTGGCAATAATTAAAGGAAGCAGCTTTTTCTTATGCCAGGCATATTTTCTTATGCCAGGCATATGTCCTCATGCCGGTGAAGAAATTTTGTCAATTTAGGCAATTGCCTGAAAGGAAAACAGAGTTGTACGACTTCAAGTAGATGCATCACTTGTAAACTTCAGGTTTTAACTTAATCTTTTAGCATAGGTAGATTAGCTATTTCTTATATTCTTTTTCTTACCGTGCACTGATTTGGATTTGTAAGGATGATCTGCTCTGTCTGTTGATACTCCTTAATTGCTAAGGACATGCAATGATGCATATGGTATAATCATCACTGTACAGTCATTTTTATCATGATAAACAGCAATGGTTTGTTTGTACAGGTTTGGCAACACAGCTTATTTATTTATTTCTGTGGCCTTCATACAGATGCTCAAAGCCCTAAGTATGTTTACTTATTCTCTATCCTTCAATTCTATTTTTTGCTACTCTCAGGAGCTCTACTAATTTTATGTATTCTGCTTGATTCTGGAGTGCAGTGCCTGTGGCTACATTTCTTATGGCTGTTATTTGTGGTACTGACAAATTAAGATGTGATCTATTCTTGAACATGGTTCTGGTTAGCATTGGGGTTGTCATATCATCATATGGAGAAATTCACTTCAATGTGGTGGGGACAGTTTACCAGGTCAGTGGAATATTTGCTGAGGCTCTGAGGCTGGTCCTAACTCAAGTTCTTCTTCAGAAGAAGGGCTTAACTCTCAATCCTATCACAAGCTTATACTACATTGCTCCATGCAGGTATTCTTTCTAAATATCATGTAGACCTCTTCATTGCTGATAACTAGCAAAATTTTCTCACTTGTGGAATGATAGTTACAACTGTACCATAGTGCTTTGGTTTGATAATAATCAAGTATTTTCTTGTGCAGTTTTGTTTTTCTTTTTATACCATGGTACCTTCTGGAGATGCCGGGAATGGAAGTATCACAGATTCAATTCAATTTTTGGATATTCTTCTCGAATGCACTTTGTGCCCTAGCTTTGAATTTCTCTATCTTCCTAGTAATTGGTAGAACTGGTGCAGTGACCATTCGAGTTGCTGGTGTCTTAAAAGATTGGATTCTGATTGCTCTGTCAACTGTCGTCTTCCCGGAGTCCACCATTACAAAGCTTAATATCATTGGTTATGCCATTGGTAGGTCACGTTCTATACTACTTTTTGAAGCTTCACACCTATATAACTGCCTTTTTGCTTTGCAAATCTTAAAGGAAAGGAACCAAAGGGATTAGTGATGATCTTACAATCCTCTTAATTTGGGGTTTTTTGAAGGGGATAGGAAAAGTTAACCTGTGAAAAGTTCTTCTTTCCTTGGCTCATGGCTACATTGCTCAAACTTTTCATCTGTGGGATAGGTGTTGCTGTGTTAGTGTCCACGGGAACCGACACTCCAAAAGCATTGGACGTTTCTAGAAGGACATGACTCTCCAACACTTAAAATGAAAAAAATTGAAAAATTGCCTAATTGTGGGGTAGGTTTTTGTACTCTGTCAAAGGATCTGTTTGTTCGTAGGACAATTTTGAGATTTCATATTCTTGCCCTAGAATTACACATATGATGTACATAATTACTTATTAGTCTCAATTTGAAACATTTATAAGTGATGTTAATAATTTTACAATATTGTCTCCCAATATTTGAGTCTAAAGTCAAGAAACTTATTTGACTGACTCCTAAATTTTGACAATTTTTGTGTTCGATGCTCAAATCTGTATCTCTGTGCATCATCTAGGTCTCGGGTCCAACTAACAGTGTCACAGCTATGAAATAAAAAGGATATTTAAGTAGGGATTCGGGAATTGTTCAAGTGATTGAGACTATTTTCTTCCAGAGTGATGAATTGGGTTCGAATCACATTGGAGACAGGGGTTGAGTTGGGGGTACGGGTGGGGGACTTAAAAAGAAAAAGAGGGGTGCATAAGTAATTTTCCCTTCAAAATTCCTTTCCTTTCTTTCTCCATTCCAATAAAAAAATCCTAAAATCTTTCCATTTCTTGTCCCGTATTACTTCTTTTGCAATTCAAACAAGGTGATCTCTTTCCTTCCCTTTCATTTTCTCCGTTGCCCTTTTTTACTTACCTTTCCCTTGTGCAATCCAAATAGGGGATGAAGGTCTACTAAAAGATTTTGTTTTCACAGCTTTATGTGGTGTTGTCATGTATAATTACTTGAAAGTCAAAGATATCCGTGCATCTCAACTTCCTAAGGATGGTATTGCTGAGCAAGCTGCAAAGGTAAATCTTCTACATATGAACAACTTATTGAGCTCTAACATAGTTATTCTGTTTCTACAACAATCCTTGTCTGAGTTTGATTTGCTGAAACATTTATTATAACAATAATGCTGTATGACCACTCCGTACCTTCATCCTATCCAATTTGATGACAATTTCATTCTAAATATTTATGTATTTTGAGCTTAAGTTATTCTTTACATGATGTATTGTACTCCAATGTGGCTATTCATTCCTTTCAGTCCCTTTCCTGGGTTGGGGAGACATAATGTCTCTTTATATGGAAGAATGGCCCTACAGAAATTGTGAAACTTCTTTCCTGATGCATAATGAGAAACTAGTTGGTTTTCTAACAACTTCTCTTATTTCCAGAAAATGAACATAGGTTTAGATGTTATTAACTTTTCTATGACACTAATTTTTTGGGTTAGAATTATTCTATTGTTTGTGAGGTGAAGGATGTCCTATTTATTCCCGTTTCATTGTCCTTGTAATAGGATCTGAAGATGGAGAAGAAATCCTCTGACATCTTTGCCCCAGATGATGTGAAGAACAGGAGGAATGTTTCCAGTCATGATGTACATGTGGATGAAGAAGCTCCTCTACTTCCTTCAAGATTCTCTCATTGAGGGCAAAACCAACATAGCAGCTACTCGGCATGACATATTAGGTCACATGATCTATTGCATACACTAATATCTAGAGCAGTTGAATTTTTTGGAAACGGATTTAGGAAATTAAGCAAGAGCAAGTTTGAAGCATACGCATTTTTTGTTTGTGGGCAAAGGATTGACACTTTTCATGGAGCATCTTGCTGCAAAAGTTATAATGTGATTTATGTAATCAATTTAGTTCAAGCGCGCAATGAAATATCTAATTTTCACTTGGCCTCGTGATAGTTCTGTACTTGAATTTAAGACTTCTCCAAATGGATGTCTGTTAAATTATGTTCATCTTGTATTAGTAAAAGAGAGAGAAAAGTTTAAGTTTATCAAATGATACTATTCTGTAACAGAACATTTGATTGAGCCATTAGATCAAGAACTTGAGAAATACAAAGGTCTGGCTGCAATTTTTCCATCAAGATACTTGTTGATCTCAAATTGAGACCATGAAAGAATCAAAAAGCCGGGCTTACTTTGTTGAATGAGATTAAGACAGGATGGAGGCCAGCCGTTTGCAGTATCAGAAGATTCTTGGGGAAAGAAAATGGTGGAGTCTGAGACGGAGTTGAGGGGCTGCAATACCCGCTACCACTGATATCTTCAGGTAAACTTTATGATGTTGGGGAATATGTATTTATCGGTCTTCGAAGTATTCATTCTTTCTTTTGTATTCATCTGTATTGATATAGATAACATACATTTTTCTTCAATGAAAGAGCTTGAGATACCCTTATTATTTAGGTATTGTTCAACTTCTTGGTTTTCCAACTCTATGCTAGCCCAGCTTGTTGGTTCTTCACTTTTATGTCTAAAGTGTTTGGTGACAACTTTTAGCCTCCTTAAAACTGTTTCTTTTTCAGAATTCTTGGTTCAGCCGTTCATGTTCTCTGAACTACCTTCCTCATCTCTGTTCCAGGAAATGATGATTCTGGGTAATTCTTTTATTTTTTCTGCATTTCTGATTAGATGATGAGGGAATGCATAATCTTTTTGCGTTTATTTGATTGGTGCATCAGACGGAATACAGAAGTAAATGCAAGTTGTCATGAAAATTTGCAGTTCTAGAGTACACTCATCATTCACTCTCGTCAAATTTTCATTTTTGCAGACTGGAGAAATTTATCATTGTGCACTAATCGCAACTGATTCATTATTCATCACGCCTATTTCTGATAGATCTTCTGACATTTTGTTCGAAAACGGTGACTTGTGCATAATCAGCATGTATATTGTAATTTCAGTGGATGCTTGGAGAAAAAGAGGAGAGCAGAGGGAAAAGATATTTGCCTTGATGTTCTACTCCTTATAATGTGCTGCAGTCTCCTCTTGTCATCTTTAGTAACCTTTCTTTATCAATGAATACCAGTTTGTGAACTTGTGTCCCGTCTCTACCGAAGATTCCAGCATCAGAATCCATTTTTGTCTAAATTGTGCAGTAAATCGATAGAGAAAAGAAAAGATTGAGGTTAAATTAAACAAGCTCTGTTTGATTTAGATAATTTTATAGTCAAAGATTATTTGTTTTATTAAGAAAAGAATTTACTACTTTATAGAAGATATATTCCTTCAAAAAGTTTTAATTAATTTGTTAATAGCACGCTACTCGTTAGAAATAAAAAAAGAAATTGAACTTCACTATTAAGAAAAGAAATAAAATATACAAATGATAAAATAAGCTACTAAAAAGTGCCACGTCTCAACCATTCTAATCAATTTATGAAATGTAATGTTTTTCAAGAAGTTCTCATTAATCTATCAATGGTAAGTTCCCTCGTTAAAAACTTCTAAAAAAATTGAGAATACAAGAAGCAAGCGGAGGACTGTTGGATGATGCTTCCATTCAACACAAAAAAACCCAGAAGAGATCTAGCCAAGGTTTGATAGCTTAAATCATGTCTATCAGGCAGAGAACTTACAAACCTTTGCAGGAATCAAAATTAATCAGCCTGTACAAGCTATTATAAACTGAACACAAATTTTACGAAAAACCGATGTGAGAGGGGCTTTACAAGCTTTATGCTGCAGATCAGCAAGCAAAGACCATGTGCAACGGGACATTCTATTCAATTACTATGAAGAATTCTCAGAACCTAGTATAGATGATGTATAAAGAGATGATTCGAAACAAAGAACATGCTTCTGTAGTCATCATTTGTATTTTTCCATAATTCTTCTTGCTTCTTCCAGGCTGTCATCAACAGAAGCAGTGCCTCCGTCTGCTTTGGGGCCTTCATCCTTGTTGAAGGCTATGAATGTGAAATAAATGACACCCATCATCGCCTGTTAGTAAACAATGAACGGATTCAATAAGAGGGGGGTCAATTGGCTTCACAAAATTCAATTTCGGAAAACCTAAGTGTATAAGATCAATAATGAAAAGCCCTTGAAAGTTGAATCTAACTCAAGAGTATAAGACCAATAGTGATTAGAAGCCCAATAGATTCAAGCATTACAGGATTTATGTTCGATAACCTACCAAAAGAGAATAGGAGAAAGGTCGAAGGAGGACTGGTGTTTGTTTTATTTAATTGATAAGAAAACCATCAAATATATACTATTTCTGAGCATTTTTTACTGCTTCAGTTCCACGCTGATAATGTTTATAGAAGAACGCAGAAAAGGACAAAACAGGATCATGCATAAACTATCAGTAAAGCCAATGGAATCTCAATAAGACAGGTAAAAGGATCTAAAGATTATTGGTGAAAAACAAGTACTTTCTTTATAAACAGAGAAAAGTAAGACTTCTCATGAAAATGCTTCCACTGTTTATGAAAAAGCATGAAAGCAAGAATGCTACTTGATAAGAGACATATTCATTTTAATCAATATATACATATGCATCCTATATGGTGACTGGTGAAATGGACAAGAGGGAAAATGATCAATTACTTCTAGCAAGATGACGAGTTAAAAATATGATTGCTGTAAAATATAATCTATAGCACAAGTTAAACTTGCATGAATCCACTGAGAGCAGTGTATCACCAGACTATGACAAGAACAGAGAATTACAACCTACCAGCACAAAAAATACAGTAGAGAGGAATGACTTTAGCACAAAAAGCGCAATAGTCCCGGCTACAAGAGCAACAGAAATTCTTGCTATTGGTCTTGGGATGGAATCCTTCAGCCATGGCAAAAAGGAACACATTCAGATAGTTCTATATACAAGGAATGAAGCGAAGCACCACTACAGCACAACAACAACAAAATGAAAAGCCAGACTTACAGGCACGAGGCTCGTTCCTGCTTCGATTGCATCCTTCCCAACCTTCCATACTGTTTGAATAGCTTTTTGAAATTTGAGGACAGGAAATAAAATGAGAGAACAACTATGTGCAAACTGAAGATTAAGCTACATTAAGAATATTTTAAGAACACACAGATTATCAATCTAGAATGGCAAAAGGCTGGTGATATTCTCCTACACAAATGTGGAATAAGCAAATAAGGTGCTAATTTATTAACCAAGAAGCTATCAAAGCAGCTAAACGTTTCCATACATTGGTGAGTTTACATGGTACAGGCTTGTAAAGGCTACGGGTCCAGATCTTCCCACAGCCAATGCTAATACTAATTCCAGACCTACTTTAGCCAAATGTACGTCCGAAATACATAATTGCCCTCTCAAGCTCACTCTTAATCAATTACAAAAAGAAACTTCTCCCAGTAACTTCCCCTATTTTCTTAAGAAGAAGACAAGTTATCTAGACAATCAACTTAGCAGATATATGTGAAGAACTTAAGTTGGAATCCGAATATCAGTCTAAAAATTCGGGCCGTAGGAGTATTCTGCTGCTTTCATACTTAGACAATGAAAAGATATTGTTCACCATTGTGGTTTCCGTTCCTCATTAACTGCAATTACTTTGTCCTCTGACTCCTAATTCCAATTACAACAATTGCCATGACAGAATTTACTCACATAATTTAGACATTCTAGATCAAAGAACTAGGCAGTACATACTTCCGCACTAAATCCAGATAATTTCAAGACACATTCATCTAGAGGATTCACAGAACAATTTTATTAACCATTTTAAGCATTTCATTTAGTGTTTTGAAACAACAAAAACTGATTCAATATGTAAACTAAATCCAGCAACATAGTCTTAGCAAAAGGCAACCTTTATGCCATGAATTATTCACATTTAAAGTCAATTCCTTTCAACAATCCTTACAGTTGCATTAACAAAAGCAACAATGCTAAATTCAGCTATGGATCACATCAAGACATGAAATTTTCCTCACAAAGCAGTCATACATAATTCAAATCTTTACTCACTCACCTTACAACTATGTAAACCAAATCCTAACGATTATCAAACAAATTACTTCAGCAAACAAGAAAAAGAGGTGGTACCTTTAAAGAGATTGGATTGTAAAGCGAAGACAACAGGAGTGGCATGAATATTTCGATTCTTGAGCTTGTTGATTTGAATGGTTGAGAAGAAAGTTTGCTTCTTTAACCTCAAAATGGAATTTGAGGAAAGAAACTGAGATGGGTTTATAGCAAAAGCTCGATTCTTGAAACATTTGGAGGAGTTGATAGGAATGGTGACGATGCTGTGAATAAAAGTACATGTGGAAGCCATTTTTGCATGTGGGAAACTTATTTATAGTTGTGAATAGTTGGTAGCAAGGGATTGTAGAGTTAATGGTCTCGGTAGTCAAGTTTCTGAGGCTGTGGTTTTAGACCTTAGCCGATGATTTTTCAGAGGGAAACAAAAAAATCTTTGACCCAAAAAAAAGAGAGGGAGAAAAAAAATCTGTATATGCAGTTCAGCTATTGTAGTTAAAATGCATAATTTTGTTATATTATTAATGAAAGAGACAGACTCAACCCTCCAACCACCAAAAATTGTGTGTGGGTTGATATTTTATCAGCTTACTAATGAGTGACCTAACTTGTTAATATCGTTAAACCGGACTTAAGCACTATTTAGTAATGCAAAAATTTTTTTTTTTTAATTAGTTTCTAATATTTTGACTCAATCAGAACACTATTACTCCTTCCGTTAACTTTTATTTCGGTAATGCAAAAAGAAATTTTTTTTAATTAGTTTCTAATATTTTGACTCAATTAGAACACTATTACTCCTTCCGTTAACTTTTATTTGACACATCTAGTTATTATGTACTCTTCACCATTGATACCACAAGTGCTACACTACTTACTCATTTTTGTAAATAAATGGATATGATTTAGGTGTGACATCTCTGGCATAAAATTACACGGTGTCTAATTACAACTAGAGTGATCCTTTTTCTTTCTTCCTTCAGAAAAATCCACCAATGGGTCAACTGTGTGTTTGAACCGAACCTCAGTGTGCATCGCTGCCATTGTTGGGCTTTGGTCTACTGATCTGGATATGAATTTGGGCTTAAAGAAACCAAACCGCAATTTGAATTCCTTCCATTGTTGGGCTTTAGCCAACTTATCTGTATATGAAATTGGGCCTAAAGGAGCCACTGAAGGGAGATTTTCTTCTTGTTCTCCAATCCTATTTTTCTATGCTGCTCCAGGCTCCAAGTCTATTTATGTAGCAGTCATAGTGGGCCGAAATTAGATCTGAAAGTGACCAAACCCCTAGAAGACTTCCAAAAAAAAAAAAAAAACTAAAAAAAGGAAAAAAAAAAAACTGTAAACATGTATTAAGATGATCCTAAACTTATTCAGTTGTTTGGATTGACTTTTTAAAAAGAATATCTTTTCATAACTTTTAAAATTTTTTTGAGAAATTCAAAATTTTGATTTCTAGGGGGGGAAAAAAGTTGAAATTGAATACTTTAAAGAGTTTTCTTTTTATTTTTTGAAAACTAATTCAAGTACTTGTTATAGAATTAAAGTGTGTTTTAAGGAAAAAAAAGTTCTTTCTTTAATGAATACTGAATAAGATGACCAAATTAAGAATATCGTATTAAACGAGATTGTTCAAACTCAAGCAAAGTAGCCAATTATAGCAGACATCGTAATCAGTCGAGTCATCTCCTTTGTTATCTGAAAACCAATTATCGGTATACCAATGTTGTGTTTCTTATATATTTGTTTGAAATTTTAAATTTGAAAAGCATATAATTTTTAATTAATTTATTTTTTTAAATTTAAAATTTTAATATAATTTAACTTATATATAAAATTAAATTAAAATACATGAGATTTGTAAGCCATTTGTTGTTTATAGTATTGTTATCATATTCTTGCAACGAATCATTCAAAGCCAATAAAGAAGAATCTGCCCCAGGGGCATAGGTGAGTTGATAAATGGCCAGGTGATTAGGGTGGAGATACCCTGACAACGCGGGATCGAGTCCGTGTGGCGGCAGTACTCCGCTGAAATATTGCGGGGGCTGTTGCTGGATTTCCACGCCCGTTGGTCCTCTCCTTGGTCGAGCTGCCACTCACGCACATCCCTCGATTTACCTCCCGCCTGGTTAAGGGGCCTCTGGCCAGGTAGGAAAGGGGTTCTCCTTTGGTTAACCCTTTTAAAAAAAATAAAGAAGAAATCTTAAATCCCACTAGTATACTTACAAAAAGTTCTTGGAGAAAACGATAAAAGCATAATCTTTTAATGTTTAAAAATTTAAGAGCAAAGAAAGTTGGTAACGATGTATATATCATTCATGTCATGTTGATATAAGTTATATTTTTTTTCGTTATTAATTCATTATTTCCTATAAGAATATTGAATTGATACGTTTAAAAAAAATAAAAAATTATTATTTTACCACATTAAAAAACAATATATAACAACGATTATAAAAAAAAGAAAAAAAAAAGTACCATGTATGGAGAAGTGTATTGAGGGTTAGACTTCTAGACGAACAAATATGGGGGTTAAAAAGATTCCAATAGATGATCTTCCCAAGGTCACCCCCTAGAAACGTGGGCACGGTGCGCAATATTCATATATTTTATTTCAACCCTTGTCTGTGCCTTAGACCCTTAGTCAAGTGAAATATATTTAAATGAAATATTTGAAATTATTTGTACCATTCCATCAATTAAACAATTAGACTTGATTAATTATTGAACCATCTCAAACAAGTTTGGTATCATTAGACACCTATGGATAAAAAATTGAATTCTTGCACCACGTGATGTTGCGTTAAAATCTGGGATGGTGCTTTTCAGTCTCATGAGGCGAATCATTTACTCACAACTTATTGCTTATTGTACGCCTCGCTTATTGCCTTGGCATATTAAAGTTTAAACTCATATTTTTTTCTCTTTTTGTCACAATAATGGACAATATTATTAGTTTATAGACTCAGATTTCTTTTGACTTTTGGATCGCAGGGCAGGTGCACATTTATGTAAATATTCTCGTAATATAAAACTAATTTGATTTTACCATCAATTAATATTGAATAAAATAGTGTACAAGTACCAATACGAGAGAATTATATTCTTTAATTTTTAGCAATATGGGTTATATGCAGAAACTAGCAACGATCTCTCTTTTTTTCCTTTGTATTTTGGAAATTATGTCAATTTAGATGAGAATTCTTTTAGGAAATAAGACTCCTTCAATATTATTGCATAAAAATGCGTTAATTGTGTAAGGAAGTTCTTCAACAATGTGGTTATGTTTTAGTTTTCTTCATGAAGTAATACAAAAGAGTTGTTAAAGTGAGTAATATATAACATAAGAAGATGGCAAGGCTCAAATACCAAAACAAAACCATTCATGTTACTGATTGCATTGAGGAAAACAATGCAAGAACCACATGGTGTCTATCTAAGTAGTAGATAGCCTGAAGAGTTGTTGAAAATATTACAAGAAAAAACCAGAAAGCACAGAGCACAGAACCCCGAGGTGAAGAAGATGGTGGAGAGTAATGTGAATGCTAATCTTTTACAATAATTATTGACCACTACTTTCTTTGTCTCTACTTTTCTTGTTTATTAGTGTTTTAATTAAGTCTAATAGCATTGGCTTAAAAGCCATTTTCAAGAAAACCAAAACCAAGACGAAAGAAAATAGAGAGAGACCCAATGCAGAACCTTGAAGAGTGGTTTGGGATTTGAGGCCAAAAATGCCAATGCCGAGGCAATCCTTAAACACGCAAAACCACCATTGCCACCACCATTATCACCTCCTGATCTTACTCACACTTCTCCTATTTCATTCTGCTGTTGTTTCAGCTGCAAATGGTGAAGCTAATGTGCTGCTTTCATGGCTTCATTCTTCTGCTTCACCACCACCTTCTGAGTTCTCAACCTGGAATGGGTTGGACTCAAACCCTTGTCAGTGGTCATACATTTCATGTTCTCCAGAAAATTTTGTTGCAGAGATAAATATTCAGTCTGTTCAGCTGGGTCTTCCTTTTCCATCTAATCTTTCTTCTCTTCATTTTCTTGAAAGGCTCACCATTTCCGGAGCCAACCTCACTGGAACGATCCCACCTGAGATTGGAGATTGTGTTTCACTCAAAACCATTGATGTTAGCTCGAATAGTCTTGTGGGTAATATTCCCTCTATTGGCAAGCTCGCAAGCCTGGAGGATTTGATTTTGAATTCTAATCAGCTCACAGGCAACATTCGAGCTGAGATTGGAAATTGCACCAGGCTGAAGAATCTGATTCTGTTTGACAATGAGCTTAGTGGTGATCTTCCAGCTGAGCTTGGAAATCTTGCAGCCCTGGAAGCGATACGAGCCGGAGGGAACAAGGACATTGGTGGGAAGATCCCAGATGAGATTGGGGATTGCCAGAATCTGCAGGTTTTAGGCCTTGCTGATACGAAGATTTCGGGTTCGATTCCAGCCTCATTGGGCAAGCTGAGCAAGCTTCAGGTGTTGTCGGTGTACACCACAATGCTTTCAGGGCAGATACCACCAGAGCTAGGTAACTGCTCAGAGCTGGTCGACTTGTATTTGTATGAGAATGATCTGTCAGGTCCAATTCCCGCAGAGTTGGGGAAGCTTCTGAAGCTTCAGAAAATGTTGTTATGGCAAAACAATCTAGTTGGTCATATCCCTGAAGAGATTGGGAATTGCAGAAGCTTGATCATTCTTGATCTTTCGCTTAATTCTTTGAGTGGAACTATTCCACAGTCCTTTGGCAACTTAGAAAACTTAGAAGAGTTGATGCTTAGCAACAACAATCTTTCTGGTTCGATCCCGGTGGATATTTCCAATGCTACAACTCTAGTACAATTGCAGCTAGATACGAATCAGTTGTCCGGCTCGATTCCGCCAGAGCTCGGGCAGCTGACACAGCTAACAGTCTTCTTTGCCTGGCAGAACAAGCTTGAGGGAAGCATTCCTACAACACTGGCTGGTTGCAGAAGCCTCCAGGCCCTGGATTTGTCACACAATTATCTCACTGGTAGCTTGCCCCCCAGCATTTTTCAGCTGAAGAACTTGACCAAGCTTCTTTTGATCTCCAATGATATTTCAGGTGCTATCCCACCAGACATAGGTAACTGCAGCTCCCTTATTCGGTTACGGCTCGTAGGAAATAAAATTAGTGGAGAAATACCTAGAGAAATAGGGCTCCTGGATAAACTCAGTTTTTTTGACCTCTCCGGTAATCATCTTAGTGGATCAGTACCTGATGAGATTGGTAATTGTACAGAACTGCAAATGCTGAACCTTGGTAATAATACACTTAGTGGCATTTTACCAAGGTCTTTGTCTTCTTTGAGCAAGCTTGAGGTCTTAGATGTTTCCAGGAATCAATTTTTTGGTGAGATTCCTGGTAGTTTTGGTCAACTTACTACTCTTAGCAGACTTGTGCTCGGTAGAAATTCCTTCTCTGGGCCGATCCCTTCAGCTTTAGGACGCTGTACCAGCATCCAACTGCTTGATCTAAGTAGCAATCAGCTCTCTGGAACAATCCCAGTAAAGCTTTTTCAAATTGAGGCCCTTGAAATTGCTTTAAATTTGAGCTGGAATGCTTTGACAGGGGTCATCCCACCTGAGATAACTGCTCTAAGTAAGCTGTCTGTCTTGGACCTTTCACATAATAAGCTTGAAGGAGATCTAATGGTTCTTGGGGGACTTGAAAATCTTGTTTCCTTGAATGTCTCCTACAACAACTTCACTGGTTACCTTCCTGATAATAAGTTATTCAGACAATTATCGGCAACAGAACTTGGAGGAAACAAAGGCTTGTGCTCTTGGGGACACGACTCGTGTTTCCTGAGGAATGCAGCAGGTATAGGGATATCAAATAACAGGACTTCTGGGAAACCATGGAAGCTTAAGTTGGCAATTGCACTGCTAGCTGTTTTTGCTGCTGTTCTGGCAATTCTTGGAATATTAGCTGTTTTACGAATTAGGAAAATGAGCAGAGAAGATAATGACTCCGAGTTGGGAACAGATTTGTCTCCTTGGCAATTTACTCCTTTCCAGAAACTACATTTCAATGTGGATGAAGTCCTAAACTGTTTACTAGAAGCCAATGTGATCGGAAAGGGGTGTTCTGGAATTGTCTACCGTGCAGAATTGCATAATGGGGAAGTCATTGCAGTGAAGAAGCTCTGGCCATCAACTATGGCAACCGCATACAAATGCCGAGACAGTTCATTTGGAGTTAACGGAGGGGTTCGTGATTCTTTCTCAACCGAGGTGAAGACCCTTGGCTCAATACGTCACAAGAACATTGTTCGGTTTCTGGGATGCTGCTGGAATCAGAAAACGAGGCTGCTCATGTATGATTACATGCCTAATGGAAGCCTAGGTAGCCTTCTCCATGAGAAAAGTGGTGGCTGCTTGGAATGGGACCTGAGATACAAGATTCTCTTGGGAGCAGCTCAAGGCCTGGCTTATTTACACCATGATTGTGTCCCTCCTATTGTTCACAGAGACATCAAGGCTAACAACATCCTAATTGGCCTCGATTTTGAACCTTATATCGCTGATTTTGGACTCGCCAAGCTTGTTGCTGACCAAGATTTTGGAAGATCTTCCAATACTGTTGCTGGCTCTTATGGTTATATAGCTCCAGGTTAGTTCACTTAAACTTTATATGTTTCAAAGTCACTAAGCTGATCATCTTATATAACTTCATCTGACATCCATGTATGTCTTTGCAGAGTATGGATATATGATGAAGATAACAGAAAAGAGCGATGTCTATAGCTATGGGGTCGTTGTGTTGGAAGTTTTAACCGGAAAGCAGCCGATTGATCCTACCATACCAGATGGTCTTCACATTGTAGACTGGGTGAGGCAGAAAAGAGGTGGCATTGAGGTGTTAGACCCGAGCTTATGTGCAAGGCCTGAGTCTGAAATCGAAGACATGGTTCAGACCTTAGGAGTAGCAATGCTTTGCGTTAACCCTTCACCTGATGATAGGCCTACCATGAAAGATGTGGCAGCAATGCTGAAGGAAATAAGGCATGGGAAAGAGGAGAGCGCGAAAGCCGACATGCTTCAGAGAGGCGCACAAGCAGATATTGCAACAGAAAACAAGAGTTCTGGTGGAGAACCATCTTCAACAATGCAGAGTTTGTACTTGCAAAGCAATGAGTCAAGCTTTTCTGCATCTTCACTGCTGCATTCTTCTTCGTCTAATGCCAAACCGGCTTATTCCAAATAGTCCTCAGGCTTTGTCATAGTTACAGTTCCACTTAGTTTTGCTTTTGTATTGTTTGATGATCAGAAAAATACATAAAAGATCAATCCTACTGTTAGTCTTCTTTCTTTGATTTGTTAATCTGAAAGAAAAAATGTTTTTATTGTCCTTTCGGTTTTTTGTTTAAATTCTTTTTGCCTTTTTCAAAAAATTGAAATAAAAAAATACTAAAAAGAAAAAAAATAAAATAAAAAAAGTATTTAAAAGCACAAAAAAAAAATAATATTGAATTTTGTGTTTGAAGACACAAAGTCTACGTGAAATAATATGCCATATCAACCAATGCTATGTTAACATAATTAAACTCAATTTAGTGTCTTCAAGATAACAAGTTGAGAAGTTGGTTTTTTTACTCAGTGGCTTTGAAACATTGTTATTTTGGTATATAAATTTTTAAAAGTGGTTATTTAACTCATTAGCTCAAATATTTTATGTAACATTATGAGAGAGTTCAAATTTATCTGTAGATACATTGATCTGATTGTTCATTTTACAAACTTATATCATTTTTTCTTTTTCCCTATCTTTTGTAAACCCATCTATTACCCATTTTAAGTTGTCCTTATATTGCCCCCTCAAAATCTGGAATCTTTTAGGGTCTATGCAAATTGAGGCCTTATGGTTTGTGGAAAAGATTTGAAATTTGAACCGTAATAACAGTTGCGAGAAGTCAGCAATTAGATAATTCATGTGTAGGAATTTCCACAAGAGAGACTAATAGTGTTTTGAGTTTTCATAAGATGTAAAATAAAATTTTTTAAATTTTATAAGATGTATTTTTATTTTAATAAAATAAATATTTTAAAATAAAACTATGACAAACAGAACATGAAATTTAGAATAGTGTATTTAAGACTAGAAACAAGTTGATTAACATGACATTTTGACCCCAAAAAAAAAAGATTACCATGCGTTCAACGACTTTAATGCGGTTAGTTTCGTCGAGCCATGATTTTCAGCATCATTGTCGAAAAAGCGGACATTGACCTAACACTACCCAATAATAATTTTGTCTTAACCTTTCCTTAATGGAAAGCAATATGGAAAAAAGAAGAAGAATTTCATACTGTATCTCATAAAATAGATATAAATATAGATACAGAGTCAAAGAAATGGTAGTAGATATTAAAACATTAGTCTTGAGAATGTACAATAACTTGACACATCAATTTTTTAGAGGACTCATTTGGTTGACATATCAACGCTTTGATTTCTAGCATATTAAAGCAAAAGAATTTTGATATATGATGTCCAAGATAACAAGTTCGTAACATCGCGAACATAAATGAATTATATGCAGCTATATTATTCTTGAAAGATGAATAAAATTCTTTAAATACTTTTACTGAGGATAAATGAAATAAAATTACAGTACAAGAAAGTATTGAAATGTAAATGTATATTTAAATATTCTTTTAATACCTTAGTGATGATAAATGAACTAAAAGTAAAGAATAATAAGTGTTAAAATATATGTTTAAACACTTACTGTTATTTGTGTGTAACATAGACAAGATTACTAGTAAATATACTAATTTAGAAAGAAACTTTATTTTCAATATTTTCAGAAAAGGAGTAACTAATTTTGGTCCTGATTTGTGACTTAGAGCATGTTTGGGTTGACTTATCAAAAAACTACATAAACTTTAAATGGTGTTTTTTTTCGACTTTAGATAGTTATATGGTTAAATAAAAATTATAGTTATAAAAATAAGTATTTACATATTTGATTAACATGGGTTGAAAAGTAATCTATATTATTAAAATAACTATTAAAAACATGAAAATATAAATTAAAAGCTAAGTATAACATAACAAAAGTAAAGATATTTTAGTATTGAAGATAAAAGAATAAAGATAAGATAGTAAATAGTTTTGATCAAACTTACTTTTTTTTCCTTTCCAAAGTACTTAAAGTCATAAAATGTAGAAGTTAAGAAGTAGGAGCTATTTATTTTTTGATTAAAATTAATTAAAAAATACTTTTTTTTAATTAAAACAAACACATCTAATAATTTAAATTAGACTTTAAATAAGTTTGACAAAAACAAAAAAAAAGTCAAACCAAACGCCCTCTTAGTATTTCCAAGTTAGCAACCATTAATATAGAATTGCATCAATGTAATATCTTTCAACATAAAGGTTTATACATAGTCGATGATCTTACACAGCCGGACTATGATATATACAACCAAGATCAAACACTTACATGCCAATTCATAGATTCAAATACGAGGCACAAATTTCAATATATGTATTTCAATTTTCATGCTTGCGGTCATACACTATTTTAACTGACTGCACCTAATAAGACTTAATTTAGTTTAGTTCGGTCCGGATATGAGATCTTAGCGTCTAGCATATGTACTAGAGTGAATGAAACAAGAACGAGAAGAAAACTTCAAGCATAATTAGTGGTGATCTACATGTATATATATATATATATATATATATATATATATATATATATACATATATATGCAGAAGTATTAGTAGTAATTCGCGAAAAGCAAAGCATAGAAACATCTTATAATGACAATTATGATAGTGAACGACAAGAGGTGCCTTAAAAGAGAGCAAGAAATTAGAAAACATACATAATGTAAATGTACATATACTTTGACATCTCTAAAGCTGAATACTGATGGGGGCCGCCATTACCGAAACGATCCAGAAGGGTTGTTAACAAAATTAGGGGGTCTCCATTCATATTCACGACATAAATTACGGATAACATTGCCATCCAGATTCTGTCTTGTGGTGTCCAGGAGGCTCTTTTTTCTTCATTCTTTTGTTTTTTCACTTGACGGGTTGTTTGATGGGGGGTGAAGAAAGGGGAGAAGAGCCTCCTTTGATATGTGGGGCTGCTGTGTTACGCTGGTTCCTCCTTGCAGGCTTCTTCCCCTCCAACTTCGGTCCGGACTGCCGTACTTTCACTCCTCTTATCAACTGCAACAGAAATCGTACGCTTAGGCAACTAAGCTCCAGCGGAGGCAGATCAACATATATATAGAGCTCGTCCCTGGGGGAGTCAGGGTCGATCCTTTAAAGTCATGGGAAAAAAAAAGTTGGAGTTGGTTTGATTTATCTAAAGTGTGTCAAACTCCTGTCTGCTGACACCGGAAGGTTCGATATACTTTTAAATAGACTACCAAGGATCTAATGTATTTTATCCAAAATTTATCTCAAATCAAGTTGGTAATTTCCACTTGATCCGGACTTAAAAAGTAATCTAGATCTATCCCTTGCAAACACATGTTGGAACAATTTCAGGAAAAAAGAAAGAGAGAAAAAAAATAATGATTGAATTAACATACGTATTTGCCACATTTGGTGTCCGAGTAAAGCACGATGAAATCTCCTTCTTGAAGTCCGTTTGTTCGCACAAACTCTCCTGAAAGAAAATAACAGGCATATATATATATATATACACACACATATACAGATGAGATCATTTTCGAAGAGGAAATAAGAAATTAAAGTGAAATGAAAATGAATTAATTTTACCGGTGTTTTCTAGAAGGTACATTCTGCTTTTGTTATTTGGCCAAAATCTGTATTCACGTTATTAAATCAGTAAACATGCGCGAGAACGATTGTGCAAATGCTAATGCAAATATTTTCTGGAAGTGTTTTTTTCCCTGTAGATATTTTCTTTTCCACTTCTTCATTCAGTTAAGAAGAGAAGAGGGATGACCCATATCTAAAAATGTTAAATTCATTTACGTACCTGTAGCGCATGTTCCAGACCCGAGAAGTTCCAATGTCTTCCATGGCAAGTGAAATCCCATCTCTTGAATCAAGCTCTGGCAAGTGAATTTCTGCCTCTTTCTGATGAAACACATACACGAAAAATCCACTATAAGATATAGCATCTGAGCTAATAATAATAATCCGTTACATAATATTTAAACAAAAATACAAAAGTGGTCTCAAAATTAGGAAGATAAAAAGGGGAGGAAAAAAGGGTAAAGAGGACACCTTGGGCAACACAATTCTTCCAAGATTGCCAACATCGCTTTGTTTCAAAACCTTTTGCAAGAGGAATTTCAGATTCTTTTCTGTTTTCCATCCCTGTGCAACACCCAAGAGAGATATATATCAACCAAAATAGTTACACAAATGATCAACCTCGCAGTACTAATTTCTTGACAAAAATTAACAAAAAGCCACCTGTCGCCGGTCCGAAAGGACCTGCCGGTGATAGCTATGCGGTTGCACGGGCGGCATATCCATCGGCACCTGCTGCGATGCATCCACAGGTGGATGCATGGCCATGGCCGAGGCAGGAGACACAGTCGCCGGAGGCCAGTACACCCAACTGCCTGGACTAGCTGGAGATGTGGTGGTGCAACTGGCCCCGCTGATATTTGCATGCTGCTCATTCATCTGATTCTGATTCTGATTTGTGGAGTTCTGGTGCCTGAAATGGTGACTCGAAAGCCTTCTTTGGCGCGCCATTCTTTTCTTTCTAGCCTCCTTTGTAGCAGAAGAACCCAATCTTACCAACCTATCACCATTATCAAAGACCTGATATGGATATTGGGTATCATACATTGCCTGTGGCGGCGCCGCGGCGGTTGTTGAAAGGCTACCATTATCAGGAAATGGAACAGGTTGAGCATGTTGCCATGACTGAGTAGAGTCCATGGCTTCAAACTCTGGAGAAGCTAAATAAGCATTTCCATTAACAGGCTGGTTTATATGTGTGTAGATTGCACCATTGGAGTAAGGATTCCCCATGTATCCCATTCCAGGGGGGAAAACTCCTGGAAACCCCAACAACGCGCTTGATTCGGCGGCGTAAGGCAGCGGAGGCACCATCCACGGAGAGGGAGAGAAGCATGCATTTGGGTCGGGAGGAGGAATCATTGAATGGCGGCTCAAATTTGTGTTAGGGTTAGGGTTCTGATGGATGGGTTCTAGATACTGGAAAAGATCTTCAGAGCCTGATGTTTCTCTCATTCTTCTTCTATGGAGTTGGTATTGTTCAACCCATTCAAGAATCAGCTTCAAAAGCTGCTTTTTTCCTTCATCTGTGCTGCCCAAGCGTTTCAAAGCGCTCTCTATTGTAGAACGCTTCAGCTTGATGCTTCTCATGTCTTCTGCAGAGATGTAATCTTTGTTTTGCTTGAGCCACTCGAAGAAAATCACCGCTAGCTCACTGTTCCCCTGTAGAAAATAAAGGCCGTCATTGTTGTCTTCTTCATCGTACTGCTGCGGCTTTTGCTCTTGTTGCAACCCCTCCATGGATGAAATCTTCTGTTCTTCATGATAATTATCCTGAGGATTCTCACTCTGGAAAACTGATGAAGGGTCCCAAATCTCATTGCTATCAATCAGATCCATGTACCCAAAGTTCTCCATCACATTAATGCAATCCAGGTTCCCCGGCGGGTCCTCCGACGCAGTAACCTCCATGGAAACCGTAGACGACAGCACCCCCGGCGGCGGAACATCCACTTGATGGTCAAGTTCAACCTGGTGATGGATTTGCTGGCAGTGTTGGGCTTTCCTTTCAGTCTCTTCCTCCGCGTCCGACTTCAGAACCGCCCAGGAAGCGGAGGAGGAGGATGCGGTGGAGCAAGAGGAGGTGGCGGAGATGAGCTTGGTCGGAGCGGGAAGTGATGAAGATGAAGAAGATGAAGACATGCATGGGAAATCTGGGAGTGGTGGAAAATCATTGTAGAAAATGGAGACTTCGTTTACATCATTAAGCAGATTTTGTTGCTCACCATCATCATCAAGCCACATCTCTTTCTCCACAGCTTCCATGGCTTGTTCTTCATCATCATCCATGGCGTCAAAATTATCGCTAGGGTTTGCCATACCTTGATCTTCTTCTTCATGCTTCATATCTTTGTTCATTTTTTGCCTACGTAAAACCTTTATTTTTTCTATTTCCTTTTTTGGTAACTTTTTTTTTTTTGTGAGGGGCTAAAGTGGGATGGATTTTTTTCTTTTTTAAAAAAAAAGTGTGGTTTTTCTTGTAAGTGATTGAGGAAGCAAAGTTAAAAGGGGCCGCTGTTTTCTGTGAAACCTTCAAGTGGATTTGCAACATAAAGCATCTGGGAGGCTTCTTCTGCTAGATTTATACCATAAATATACATATTCATAAGAAAGCGACCTCTCTTCACTAATTTAAATATTCTGCATGTGGGTTTTATCATGAAAAATACAATACATACTCTATACAAAAGTCCAATTTAACAAAGTACTAAAATGGCATTCCAAAATTTACACTACTATCCATAAACTACGCAAAAAAAAAAAAAAAGTGTAGAAAATGGAAGCATTATTGTCAGAAATAGAAGAAGTTGAAACCCGATAAGCCAAAAAGGAAAGGGAAAAAAAAAAAAAACCCTAAAACACAAGTGAAATGCTAAAGAATAAAAAGCAGCACCAACTTAAATCGTTGAAGAGCCAACAACCACCACCACCACCACCACCATGAATATTTCTGTTCAAAGTATGTTGAAGAGGTTTCACACTGTCTTTAATGCTTACTTCAATTCTAGCTTTTGTTTTTGGCTTTGCAGATAAGCTCAAATCGTTTGTGCTCTTAAATAAGTATTGAAGAGACATAAAAGTCTTTGAGGTATTAAAGAGAGATAAGAGAGTGGTTTCAGATTTTTTTTTCCCTCTAAAAGAGCAAATTGAAAGAGAGAAATTAAAAATTAGAATAGAAAGAGAATGAGGAAACAACCAAAAACAAAACCTCGTGCTCCCTTACTTTCTCCTCTTATTCCCCGGATCCTACGCCAGTGGCTATACGTACTCACCTCAATGGTGAATCTAAGCGGTGCCACAGCCTTTATAGACAAAAGAAGGAAAAATGTGCTACAACTAATGCAGTCAATTTAGTAAATTTTGACAGAAAACCAAAATTAGTAAAATTTAATGTGCATGAAACTTTTTTTTTTAGTCAAGAAGACACCAATTAATAGAGAACATATAGAATGTAAATATATGTCATGGGGCTATTTTTTTTTGACGAGAGTTAGATAAAATTATGTATGTTAGATTTATTTGAAAATTACTTATCTTATAATGTAACTAAGCATCTCATCATATGGTCCGTATCAGTTTAAGATTATGCATAAATTTAATCTTTAAACCTTTAATCATAATACTTTGCCATCTGATTACTCTACATAATAATAATAATGACAGTTAAAAATTATGCATAAATTTAATCTTTAAGTCATTGATTATAATATTTTACTATCTGACCACTCTACATAATCATCAAGAGTTTTTGAAATCTACGTATTAGTGTATTATCCGTGCGTTGTGTGGGGGTGGACATCAACTTTCTTATCTTATCAAATAGTATAGGTAGCAATGTTGCAAAGTATACTTCGGAATGAACACAAATTTACATTGTGAATGACATATTTTATGTTGTTTAAATAACAAATGTGAAAATGATTGCAACATATTGCAAGAGAATATTCATATTAATCTGATTGAAAACAGCTGTGCGGCACCATTATCTTATTATACAGTTCATGTTTGTTTTTTTTAACGTCCTCATGCATAGTTGAAAAGTAAAATTATACATTTGACTAAGTAAACAGCAAATAAATAATACCCACGCAGCAGTTTCTGGGCATGTATAATTCCGTTTTTTTTTTTGTACCCCTATCCTCAAATTAACACTCTAGTCCTTAAGTAATTTGCATCTAAACTTCATAATTCTTGAAAGAAGTAACCTCAACTGCTTGAATTATTTTTAAATATTGCATATAATTCTTTTTTCGTTAGTATATACAATGAGTATAAATTAAGTAGGGTTCTTCTATTGCAAGGAAAAACAGATTGCACCGACTGGGGATGAACAACTTTCTCTGTTACAGAAATTGTCACCATTCGTCAAAAAAACGGCAAGGCATTTCGTCTGCTGCTACGTGTCGCTTCGGGTCTGACGTAAAATTGAAACACAACTTTACGAAAAAAAAAAAAGAAAAAAGCTTCTTCATGTGGTTTGTCGTCAGTTTGTATTTTCCACCAATCACAACGCTCTTCAGTTTCAAAAGCTTCGTCGTTATCTACGGCAAATTAGATCTGTAATTAATCGTGTGCATAGGCAAGAGACATAAAATCAGGTGAAAAAAACCTATCATTTCGTGCCACGTCATCATAATAACCTGTAATTTGCTCATAGGTTCTCGCCATGCAGAGACACAGGTTATCTGTTTGTCATGCTATATTTTGTTTGGGTGCGTTTCATATTGTTCTGTTTTTTATCTGCTCATACGTGGCGAGTTGTTCACGTGAAGATAAGCATGAGGTGTCTCTCTTCAAATTAGAGCTTGCCAACTAGGACAATGACTGCGTCGTGGACCCCACGTCCTCCAAATTTTTCATGCGCATGGGGGTTTAAAGGCTGGGGGGTGTTTTGGGTGTGGTTGGGGGAGTGGGGTGGGGTGGGTTGCGTACGCTGACCAGTTTCATGCGCGTAGCTTGAAGATCGCGTAAATTCTTGAATAGTAATGCACGTGAGAATTTGAACCACACTCCATTTTTAGTGGGAAGTGGAGAATTCGCCCTTTTTGTTCTCAACTAATTACCATATTAGTCATTTTTCTTGTATCATCAGCTGGTAAAACGAGTTGAATATCTTTTGTTACAATGCGGATAGTTTGATGAAAAGGTGTACACGGATAGTTTTGCACAGTTTATCTTCTAATTTTTTAACTGAACCGATTCAAACGGTTTACATTTTTGTAAAATTAAATCGTCTAAAATAATAAACAAACCAATGGTATCGATTGATTTGATTTTTGGCCAATTTCAGGCAATTTTGGCAGTTTCAAATTTTAATTATGGTATATTTAATAATGTTAGATAATCATATTATAACAATATTTTTTTAAATCCAAAAATACTTATAAGTATGACAATCCAAAAAAAAAAATACTAAACAACAAATTCCAATAATACTAGCAAATCCAATGATCTAATATACGGAAGGCACCAAGTCTTAACATTAGTTATATATACTTTTTAAAATATTATTAGTATATAATGTCTTTGTGTTGCGGGCAGTTCGTTTTGAATAGTGGTTTTTGCTTTCAAAACCAAAAATCAAACCGCTTATTTCGGTTTTCAAATACTAAAACCATAACTGATCAAACTACTTTAAAAAACACTAATCTATTGTTGACTTGATTTGTCCTAAACGGTTTTTGCGATTTTTTCGATTTTATATACACCCCTAGTTTGAGGAAAGGTTAATCGCTCGGTTAGTCTTTTACTTTTTAATGATTTAGTTCTTTAATTTTAAGATAGAACAAATAAACCCTTTATCTTAATTTGTAATTTGTGGGGCAATTAATTCTATGGTCGAAAATCATGAAAAAAATAATTATTTGAACATGTGACATATGCATGTGGATTATGTTTAAAATAAAAAGAATTAAATGCGTTGAATTTTTTGACATGTCTAAATTCTATGGGTTTTTTTTAAATGTTCTTTTTACATAAAACTAACAACCTCACAAATTGAAAAAAAGAAAAAACGATAGTGAACTGATTTAATGTATTTTTAAAAATAAAAAATTCAATTATCAAAAAGGTTGACATAAAAGATTAAATAGGACATTAACTTTTGGAGGAACATGACACCATTCTTTCGTATTGTGAGTTTAATTAGTGCAAGTGCTCCTTAACAAAAGCAATTAAAACTAGTCAAACGAATATTAATGCCCCTCAAACATTCAATGAAAAAGTTGGATAGTAATTGAACTCAGACGATGATAATTAGCAAGTGAATTTGAATGATAGTTCTTGATTATTATATGTCAGATTTTATAAATTTTACGATTTTATGGTGTTAATTATAAAGTCTAAATATTCATTTGAGTAACAAAGGAAACACTGTATGATATATCAACGTAAATCAAATTTGCTTTGCATTTAAAAGGAAATTATTGAATTTTAAATTTAATGGTTAGTGTTAAAAAATGATAAATTCTTTTTCCAAGTTGGGTCTCTTTACTTTCTTACCGTTCATGTGAGTGTTGAATATGATCGATCACCATCCGATGTGCGTATGACAAGCGTAAATAAGACTCGTACAAATATTTAACTATATGGTTCTCTAAAATTATGTTCAAACGCTTCAAACAACTATCTATTACTTTAACAATAATTGTACTAAACAAACCTAAAACTCATCAATATTATACTTCATAAGGGAAAGTTATACATTTATGGGTTCATTTAGACTGACTTTTTTTTAAAAAAATATTTTTTAAAAACTTTTTGAAAAAATACTTTACGAAAAATTAAAAATTTTAGTTTCTAAACACAGTTTTATATAGAGTTTCAACTTCTTTTAAAGCTAAGTCAAATATTTATTGTAAAAAGAAGGAAAATTTATATAAAAAGTTCCCAGTATTGTCATATATTTCAAATTATTAGTCTACAATATTTGAAAAAGTTTAAACAACTTCTCAAATTTTCACAAATATGTCAAACTAGCCTCTATTATTAAAAAAAGGTTCAAATTAGTTCTTAATATTTCATAAAATCATTCAAATTAATTCTACAATAAGATAAAACAAGAGGGATTAATTTAAATAAGTTTGTGAAACATTAAGGATTAATATGAATTTTTTGAATAATAGAGACTAATTTAACTATATTTTGAAACATTAAAAACTTGAACTAAATTAAAACTAAGTGATAATTTTGTGCATTTTTTTTGAAATTAACCGAAAAGAAATACACTTTTCTTAGGAAAAAATATTTTTAATAAAAAATCAAACCAAACACGTCTTATATATGCACAAACTCGTGGATTTTTTCCCCCGAAAGTGAGAATCTTAAAAACAATGGACTCCTTCTTGTCTTGTTTAATAAACGGTTTTAAAGTTTACAAAACATTTTCCAAAAAAATCATTTTATTTTTTATTAACTAAGAAAATATTTTTGTTTGATCTTTTTTATATTTAATAACCAAATATCAAAAAATACAAAAAATATTTTTTAATAAAATATTTTCGCAAAACAAACGGGATAAAATTTAGTCATCGCTTCTGGAAAACACTTACTTCCCAATGAGCCAAACAAGACCAAGACTACCAAAAAGAAAACAAAAAAGAGTTTGAGATCACCATTCTTTACAACCTTGCCAATTAAATCGTATTGCCACGTGCCAGCCATGCATGTAGTAGGAGCTGTCAAACGCATGGAATACTGGTGAGCCCCCTAGTCTCCGGAATACACCTCACCTTTAATAAAACTCAAACCACACACACACACACACATATATATATAATATTAATATTTGTATATGTATATGTTCCTTTCTTTGACTTTCCGTATGTAAAGGTTGAAATGAGAAACTTTTCAAATATAACTGCAGCTGAGAACGATAATGTCATCATCCGTTTCACTTTAACAAGCATCTTATTTGACTTTTTTGTTTCAAGTATATATCGTGTTTATCTTTTTGACCTCGAAGGCGTTAAACATAAGAAGTGTGTTGAAAATAATAGATAAATGCAATTTTTTATAAATTTAAAGTTTTAAATGAGATCATAATGAACTTATTATGTTGTCAAAATTCATATTATGAGTTTAATTTCATATTAAACATAATAAGTAAATATAATAAATTTTTTTTTGCATGTGAAGAGAGCGTGTCAATATATAAATAATATATAAGTGTACATATTAAACATAATAAATAAACACAATAAATCCATGATCATTTGTACGAAGATATATAAGGTAATCAAGTGTTTCGCTCTAAACTTTGGATAAGTTTCATTTGATTTTTGCTGACCATATACATTAACATTTACATTCCAGACCAAATTAATAAGGTCAAATTGTAATGTACATCGTCCAAGTAATTGTTACATAAAAAATTCATCAACTTTAACGTAAGCACATTTATGAATTTAAGATCGGTGTGCTTTAAAGTGTCAAGACCCTATTAATTTTAATTTTTGGATCCGTCTACCACCACTTGGTGTAGAGAGGAAAGGAGATTAATAGGATCATAGAGTTTATAATTAGATCTGATCATGCTCTCACATTACCAGTATTATTTCAATCATCAAAATTCTTACAAAAGAGAGAAATAGTGAGAGTTTATGTCCCAAAATAAATTTCGATACTTAAGTTAGAGAGATCACTTGAGAAAACTCAAAAAAGTATGAATAGCTGGGGATGGATTGCCCTTGCAGTAAAGCGAATAGGAGTATTTGTAGGATAGCTCAAATGGTATGACTAATGATTATAGTAACTTGTCATTGGCCAACTTGCCCTTGCTTTTCTAACAAAGGGGGTAAATGGTACATTGTCATATGATAGTCACTGATCAAGTTAGCTTGTGCCAAACTATGCGTGTTTGTCCTTAGACTGACTAACAATGACCTTTTTTGCAAGTCTGTGGATCTCCTATAACATGATTCCTCCAGATGTCTAGTGAATGCGGAACACCACTGATTAGGTTCGACACTAATGTGGTCGACACACATCCTAATGCTTGCAAATTACATGCGATACACATCCGAGCGCTTGTGGGTGACGCGCTTGGTAACACATTTCCTCATCAAGATCTTTTATAATGTTTAATATTAATGAATTGATTGACTTATAAGTTAGTGTTATAAGTATAATAAAAAGCTTTCTTTATTTATTTGGATCCATTGCTTTAAGCATCAAACAATTATTTATTATGCTTATAACGCTAATCTCGATTGAAGATTTAACGTTCTCAGTTGAACGCGTAACATGTGTAAGCAATGGCTTGATCCTTCATAATCTTATATGCTTGTCATTGCTTCTCAAGTTTAATCGCCCGAAAGTAGTACACCACGGAGCTCTATTGCCACCGTAAATTACGAGTTTTCATTTTAATACAAACTATAAAGATTTTTTATATATAAAAGGGACAAGGAAAACGAAAAACAGAAATCAAAATAAAGATCGCACGAAATATATATGTATATGTATATATAATGCGTATTTACGTATTTACGTATTTACGTATTTTTTTTAGTTCTTTGAAGATTGGGGAAGCCCAATCAGGCCCTGGTACAGCAGCATGTAAATGGGGATCCGCCAAGACTGTAACACAGCCCACCCTTAGGAAATCCTCTGTCTATGCAAGCCTGTTTGCAGTGGCCTCCAAACTCCGAACATTCCCCTATGCAAAGCGGTTCCCCTACTCTCGCTCCTTCACCAACATGACCTGCATATTTCAAATACAATTATGACATGGCAAAAAAAATTTATTTATTTATATGAATGGTAAAATAGAATAAAGAATAATTTAACCTGAAGATAGTACCAAAACCACGAATAGAATCCCAACGAGGACATGTCCAAAGCTTTGAGCTCCTCTGATAGTATTCATACTATACGATTCAAGTTAATTTGGGAAATATATGTGTGTATTTTTTTTTTCCCCTCTGAAGTATAGAAGACTTTGGGGGATAAATGTGTTTATATAGATTTACAAATGAAAAGATAGATGTGTTTCTATAGATGAGAAGTCAAAGATTTTTGGGTCAAATATGTTTTTGTTTTTGTAATCTCATTTGGATTTGGGTCTTAAATTGGATTTACTACCTAGAGCCTTTTTCACATTGTACGTAATTAATTTATTTCTCATTATATTTTAAGAGAGGATTCTACGAGTCAGATGTAGATGTATCTAATTAATATAGATGTTGCTAATTAACGACCCAAAAAAAAGCATATAGACTTTATGCATAAGTAAAAGTACAACAAATACCAGGACAATTATTCTGGGATAACTTATGATCCCGCATTAATTGCGTTTGTTGGATTTTTTCTCAAACCATTTATTTGAGCTTTATTAAGATGGCGGAATTGAGTTGTTAATGAGTAAGGTATTGTTATGTTAACTATTGTAGCATTGCTTCCTCAGTTATTGTCTCTAAATTATTGGTATTCGTATATTGATTACTGACTTCTTTTCTTTTGCTAACTGGATTGCTAACTTAAGGCATTTTATGACCACTTTTGGTACAATTTGAGAAATTTCTTTTGACTATATATTGTCCTTGTTCTCTCCACTTCCATTTGTTTTCGCATGACTTGTTGCTCTGGGCATTCCTTCTCAACATGTGGTCGTAATTTTGATAGTGTATCGTTATAACTTCATTGTTGGTATATCTATAATCTTATAAAGGTTAAAGCATGAGTGAGTTTTAATTGTATTAAGTACATGGACAATCCAAGATGCTCTTGTTATCCACACCGTGATGACTACAGGTTCTAGCGTATGACTTGTTAATCGCCTCATAATTTGACATCAGTATGCAAAGGGATAAGATGTTGACGTGAAGAAAAATTGTGAAGTTTCATGGTAAAGACTTGTCACGATAACCTATTGATGGTTAAAATTTTTATTTATTAGATTATTAAAATTTTGAGAATATTTGAGTTTAACAAAGTTTAATGGGGTGAGATTAAAGGATAGTTTAAGTATTTGAGATTATATCTCCTGAGAGTGAGGTTTTAGGTTCAAATCCCGTGGAGAATAGGGGTTGGGTTGGAGGCTGTAGGGGGTTTGTAAAATAAAAAACAAATTTTAGTGGGCTGTAATAGTAGCCTAAAAATTAGGCATTTTGTTATTTGCAGTGCATGATAGATGGACTTGGATTCTTTCCTATTTTTTATTCTCTTCCATATATATAAGAAATAATTTGAATCATTCAAATGGGATTAAATTCATCCACCCTTTATTCCAATTTTTAAATTGTTTATCAATATCTTTCTTTTGCCCTTTTTGATTTGAAATAAAAGGTTCGAAAAAATTTAATCTCATTTGAATGATTCAGATCATCCCTTAAATGTATGAGAAAATAAAAAAAAGATAGGATCCAAGTTCACGATGGATGTGAGGAAAAAAAACCATAAATAGCTAGAATCCTATTTATTTTCAAACAAAATAACAAAAAAAAAGGCCATAGACTATACCTGGCTTGCTTGGCGCATAGGCTGTACAAGCTTGGTTCCGAGAGAGGGCTTTTCTTCGATCTAATACCGGGTTTATCTTGGTAGCCTATGGATCTGCCTTGCTTTGGCCGAAGCTTTCTTCTCTCCCATTAGCTGTAGAGCATCCAGTTCAAGCATAATCCTAACTTGAGGATGGCACCTTCTTACCAAAATCCATTTATCCTGTCTTCTGAAACTAAATCAAAATGAAATTCCCTTTTGCCTAGTGTGAACTCCGCCCCCTTCCAACAGATTAAGATTCCCTCATATCAAAACTTGTTTCATATTGATATGAGAGGAATTATGACCATTTATAGGTGGTAAAAGCATTTCAGCCATCTATGTTAAATTTTTTCAGAAAAATTTTTTCTATCTAATTATCCAACTTTTGGGGATTTGTCTCCATTTTTTTTTTTTTTTTTGTAAAGGGTAACGACAAATTACAACTTAATCAGCCTGGGTGAGGTAAGTCTCCTATTACCCTCATCAAGAATTCTTCTTAATTGTTGAGATGGATCATTAAAAAGATGAGTTCCTAATGATAGTTGTAGCCCATGATTGGCCATACAATCGGCGCTCTTGTTGGCCTCCCGGTACACGTGCTTTAACAAGAAACCTTGTCATTCTACCATTATTTTCTTGCTAGCTTCAACCATTGGTTTTAACCCATTACTTGGGGTGTTTCTCCCATCCAATCTGCCAAGATCTTTGAATCCATCTCAATTTCTAATTTATGAATTCCAAGTTGCTCTGCCATTTTCAAGCCTTCGAATAAAGCTCTTGCCTCAACTGCGTTGTTCAAGGCCCATCCCATGTTTATCGTGAAACCCATCATCTACTTGCCTTGTTTGTTTCTGAAAACACCTCCTGCTCCCTCTAAACCCAGGTTCCCCTTGGCACATCCATCTATGTAAAGTTTCCATCCCTTTTTTGGAGGCAACCAAGCAAATAAGCTTCCAATCTTTAGACCTCGGCAACTCTCCCATGTCTCTTATTTTCCACGCGTCGTTCACTTTAAATAACACATAAATGGTTGAGATAATTCTCTTATATCAATATGAGAGAAGTGCCGATATGAGAGGATCCTAATCCCAAAATAACATGAATAGATTCTGAAGCAACTACCACCACAACTGGAAGAATTGACCATGCAAAGAAATTAAATGATAATAAAGTTTTTAGACAATTGAAGTTAGCTACTTTAAGGTAAAATCTTACTATGAGTTTACCTTGGCTAGTGTAGAACTTTGTTTTAGAAAGAAAAAAATTTTATCACAAATTATTTTGATGATTTCAATAGTTCTTGGTCTTTAGAGAATAATATTTTTGGAGTTGTACTTTGATATAGGGGGCCAAAATTATTGTTAAAGATGCAAGAATTATAAATTTAAAATGTTATATTGGAGTTGAAGAGATAAGTGAGATCATCTTGTACTCTAAATTCACCCACAAATCTTGCATTATTTCACTACAAAAAATCTAGAAATAGGCGGCGATTTTTAAGCTTATAAGTGGCGGTTTTCAATCGCTACTAATGACAAAACCGCTGTCTAAGCTTGCGCCGCCTATACTGCCGTCGCCTATTATATGACACCATAGCCAGCGGTTTCTAAAATTGCCGCTTATGTGAAAATTACAATTTTAAGTGAAAAATATTTTCAGAAAATAAAAAATATTAATTTGGTTATAGGTGGCGGTATGTGCAACACAAAAGGCAAAAAAAATAGTATCTTGTTTCTTGCAAGATTTGAACTTGAAATATTTATTACTGTAGTGCCCTATGACCATTGTACATACTAAACAAGCTAAATAGTCATTTGTTAGCTATCTCAAATAAAAATATATTTACCTATTGAAAAAACTGCCACCTATTATGGAAAAACGCTGCCTATAGCTTTAATATTTCGAAAAAAATAAAATGTAATATAAACTCATTTTTACTTATTCGAAAAAAATAAAATGCTGGACAATTAGCGGCGATTATAAGAAAACCGCCGCCTATAGCTTTTTAATAAAGTGTAATAGAAATAAAATGTAATAGAAACTCATTTTTACTTATTCGAAAAAAATAAAATACGGGACAATTAGTGGCGGTTTATATGAAAACTGCCGCCTATAGTATTTTAATAAACTGTAATAGAAACACATTTTTACTATTTCGTAAAAAAAATGCAAGACAATTAGTGGCGGTTCGCAAAGAAACCGCCGCCTATAACTATAATTAGCGGCACTTAGACTAAACCGTTACCTATGTTATTTATAGACGGCAGTTCACTCAAACCGTCGCCATAAAACTGCCACCTATTCCATGTTTTCTTGTAGTGTTTTTAGCATCTATTGATCTTATTGTTACATATTAATTTAGCCGCCTTCTTTTTTTCGTGTGATCCCATTAAACTTGAGTTGTGATCCTATTAAACTGGTTTCTCATGTGAAAACATAAAAGGAATTCAATCATTATTAACTGGTATCTTTATTTATGCATCATTGATGCTAGGTGCATTCACCATAGGTTTAGCATTACAGTAAGCCCGTGTCAAATATATAGTTGATTCGGGCGCTCTAACCAAAATGAATTCTATTTTGGCTATTACCTTATCTATTACTTTGTTCTCATATGCGGTAATATGCTCGTCAGGCCACTTTTATAGAAAATTCTATCTGTTCTTTATTGCTTTGAGTCGTGGTGCTTACTTAATAGCCCCAGTAAGAGTAGTGATTAGCATTATAGGTTATTGGGTAGCTAGAAGGTTGTTACAAGTAAGTCAGTTTGGGAGGCCGGAGGCAGTTCTCGGTGCGCCAAACACATAGCTTATCAGATCAGTTGCAACACTGATGGAAATGCATGCTACGAAAGATAAGGTCAAGTCTAATACATTAACTGTTTACTCAGTAATCTTCTACGAGTCCACAATCACTGTACGAGATAAACCTTAGTTTGGGGAATTGAAGTTGGCCTTAGGTGGACTCCGTCTTATTATGCGTGATCGTCCTCCGGCTAATAGGTGCATGCAAGATGGCTTAACAAATTTGAAGATGTATTAAAATTCTCATTCCAGAGTGATCATTAGTTTATTTATTTTTTCATTTATTATTTTTCTTCTTTCTCTGTTTTGGCTTATCCAATAAAACCTGTTTCTAACTTTTTGTCGTTTTTGCTTACATATGAATGCGAGATCGATAAAAGCATGTTATTTTCTGGTCAAGTGATTTAGAATGAACTTGATTTTTCTGCTTTTTCGAAATTTTCATGAGTTGTTCTTTAATTTGTTTTGTCAAGGCGAATATATATATATATATATATATATATAAGTTAAATACAAAAGAACTCAAAGAAGGGTGTTATATCAGCACACATCTATTTGTTAAGTCATCATAAATTCTATTTTTAATATTATTATATTATTATAAATCTATATATTATAGCGTTTAATTATATTTATGCACCACTTCTTAACTTCATTATTATAATGGAATTACAAAATATTTAATTATATTTATGCATTACCTGTATATTTCTTTTTAATGAGTTTAAAGCAATAAAGTCTAAAAAAAACTCATTAATTTAATTAATTTATGCATCATATCATAATTAAAAAAATAAGAATAAAAATAAAAAACACTAGAATTAATTTTCATAAATTCTTAAAACAATAAAAAAATATACGAAAACCTTAATTTTAATTACAAGTGAACTCGTTCTTTTTATGGTCATGTGACTTTTAAGATCGATGTGCTTAAATGTGTCATGACGTTATTAAATTATTCAACATTCCAGAATAGTTTGAGAAGATCAAATAATTTGACTTATCCTAAAATCTTAATTTTAATTTTTGGATCCACCTAGCACCGCTTGGAGTAGAGAGAAAACAAGATTAATAGATCATAGAGTTTACAACTAGATCTTTTATAGTGCTTAATATTAATGGATTAATTAACTTATAAATTGGTGTTATAAGTATAATTAATTAATAACTTTTAGTACTTATTTGAATCAATTAATTTAAAAACCAAGCAATTGTTTATTGCACGTTTTCGACTAATCTCGCTTGCAAACTTAGAATTCTGGATTTGGGACGTAATATCTTTAACCAATAGCTTGATATCTTATTTTCTCGTCATTGCTTCTCAAGTTTAATGCCCAAAAGTGATAAACCATGGAACATCTATTGCCACAGTAACTTACAACTGCCAATCCAGGCTATGAAGATTTTATATATAAAAGGGAAAAGAAAAATGACAAACGGAAACCGAAATGAAGATCACACAACATATACATACGCGCACACACACACACACACACATATATATATATGTGTGTGTGTGTGTGTTTGTTATTAGGGGTGTAGGGGATGGGTTGTTTGTGTTTGGGGGGGGGGGGGGTGTTTGGTAGGGTTGGGAAAGTTGTTTGGAGAATGGGAAGGCACAATCACTCCCTAAAACAGCAGCATGTAAACGGCAATTCGCCAAATCTCATACACATGCCCCACTTAAATCCTTTGGCTAAGCAAGCGCCGTTGCATTGGTTAGGTTTAATACGCGTACAGGCCCCTAAGCAAATTGGTTCGATTATGTGGATTCCTTCACCAACTTGTCCTGCAAAATTCAAATCACATGGCAAACAATGTGTGTGTGTGTGTGTATATATATATATATATATATATATATATATATATATATATATATATACCTCTGTTTATATGAATGATAAAATAGAGGAGGAAAATAATTTAACCTGAAGATAGTGCCAAAACCACCAATAGAATCCCGACAAGGACACCTCCAAAGCTTTGAGCACCTCTGATAGTATCCATAGTATACGATTCGAGTTAATTTGGGAAATATATGTAGGAGATTTTTTTCTCTGAAGAGTAAAAAACTTTGGGGGATAGATGTGTTTATATAGATCTAGGAATTAAAAGATAGATGTGTTCTTACAGATTTTTGTAATCTCATTAGATTTGTTTCTTCAACTGGATTTACTATATAGAGCGTTTTTTACAAATTATGATCTTATGGTATCAATAATTCTGTCATGTTGATATTTCACAAACAAATTTCAAATTTCAAAAAAAGGTAAGCTCTTTAAGATGTCTTTTCTCTCCCATTACCCACTCTTTTTGAAATTTAAATTTTATAAATGATTGAGATTATATTCAATGCACACGAATAGTTAAGTTTTTCTCTTATATCAATATAAGAAAACTAATTATATGAGAGGATTTTGATTCGTTTTTTACGTATATAATTAATAATTAACTTATTTGTCACTAGAAGATGCATTCTAGTCAACAATGTTATTGTTTTTGTAATTTCATTAGATTAGGTTCTTAAATTAAATTTACTATCTAGAGAGTTTTCCACGTCATACAAAATTAATTTATTTGTCACTACATATTAAGAGGTAAGACTTTACAGGTTAAGTACATGTTCGGCAACAGTTTTTCAAGTTACGTTTAGCGTTTTGACTGATTAAAACACAATTTTGATAAATTATTGCTGTTTGGTAAATTAGCGTTTCAAGTAGCTTTTTAGGTAGCTTTTAGCATTTCTCAAAAGCTAAAAATTTTAACGTTTCAGGCAGCTTTTAACTTTTCATGTATTTTTTGGCAATTCTACCCTTTTTGCATTTTTTTATTTTTCTATTCTTTTTCTAATCTCTCTCTATATTTTTATCTTTTCTTTCACAAATATAAATAAGAAATAATATAAAAATGAACTTCAATTTCTATATAATGAACATTACTAAAAGCATAAGTTTTATTAGTACATTTTTTTAACAAAATAATTTTGAATCTATTAAAATTAATTTTTGTAATATTGATATAAATGTTTTATAAAAAAATTAGTTATACTTTAATATTAAAATATGATTATGAAAATAAATATCTAATTATGAAATATACTATCTTATTCCTATAATAGTAATATTAATTACAATTATCATAATAAAAATAATAATAATAACATGATATCAATGTCCTTTTATGTCATTTAATATTCATCAGCTAATCTAACAGGTAATTTTGTTCAATTAGCTAGTTAAACAGCTATCCACTAACAGCTAAAATACAACAGCTATCAGTTACTCCAACAGCTAAATTTGTCGAACGGGCCCTAAATAAAGATGTAGCAAATTAAATGACCAAAACAAGAAGCAGATAGACTGTGTATAAATCCATCATCTTTATGCATATAAGTAAAAGTAAAACAACTACCAGGATAAGTATTCAGGGATAACTTATAATCCGGAATTAATTGCATTTGTAGGATTTATCTCGAACCATTATTTGTGCTTGTTTGACTTTAAAATGTTCTCAATCCAAAAATTAGTATTTCCAAAATACTTGATTTCTAATCATAGTGAATGATATTCCATTTCATTTCATTCACCTCATTCAATGTGCTCCATCATTTATACTTGATTTTGAGACTTACCTCATTCAATGTGCTCCATCACTTATACTTGATTTTGAGACATGAATCATTCAAGGCACATTATTTGGTGTATTGCTCGCATTGGAAGTCTAATTAAATGTCTCCTTGTATTATTAAGACATTTACTTCATATTAGTGTGAACTTAAAAGTTGAACAAGTTCATCTTCTCGTAACTTTATAATAATGTGAACGTAAAAGCTGAGTAGGTTCATCTCCTTATATTATTAAGGTATTTAATTTTATAATAGTGAAAATTTCATAGTTGGTAAATCAATCAATGCTCGGATTAATTTCACGTTAAACATATGTCACTCTATTGAGGTTGTCACTTCTCAGTTATCTCTTGAAATTCCTCTGCCATCAGCTTGGGCGTGGTGGGGGGCCGTGGCGCAAAGAGGAGGATGCGATGAGTAAATGCAGGTTGACCGATTGTACAAACTGCTTTGACCGTGTGAATTTCCCATCTCGTAGCCAAAGGAAGTTAGTCATTTGAAGAGGGTGTTTGGCTTTGCTTATTTTATGTGCTTATAAGCACTTTAAAAAAATACTCTTTCACATGTTTTTTTTTATTATTTAAGTAATTATAAGCACCTAATAAGCAAAGCCAAACACCCTCTAAGAGTGATCCTTCCCCCCTTTAAGAAATTAGTGTTGATTTCACCAACGAAAGAGAGTCTTAACATGACGGTGTACACGTAATTACGTAAAATATCATTAGTATTTCACCACTTCTAGACCTTCAATTGGTGATGATCAAGCGAAATGTTATATAAGATGTCTAGGCTTGTAATAATTGTCACTCTATGCCAAATTGAATTGTGGAACATTTCCTTCTAATTACAGTTGAATTCAACCGCATTTCTTTTCAATTTTTCAAACGAAAAGCAAGCGAAACTACTGTTGATTACATAACCAAATAATACACTACCTATAAGATGCTAATTGACTCAAACTCAAATGTATCCTTGTTGCTTTGTAATTTTCATTGTCCACAAAATTCTTTTTTTGTCAAACAATATAAACTACAATAACAATCCAAAACTGTACAAATCATCTAACCCCAGATGGTACAAAATATAAAGATAAGAGTAACCAAAGGGGTAGGACTATTTAAGACCCTATTCAAGGGCAAGCAGTTTATATGTCTGGATTTTGCCTTTCAATCACAAGGCAAATTTACAGTTCTACAGATACACTAAAAGTTGATACAAGAAATAATTCTTAGAGATAATTTTTTTTACATCTTTTGGAATCGGTTTCGCCCTCCAACGAAAAAATAAATTAAACACTGCCATTATGTGTAATTTTTGTCAATAGTTCTCATCTATTAGTGTACATAACGTGCAGAATTCTCTATATAAGTCATGAAAAGGGCATCTTTTCCACTACTAGTATCTTAATTCTCACAAACAAAATCGCCATGCATGGTAGGTGCCAAAGATGTTACAACTCCACAAAAATGGATCACCATGTGTGGTTACAAATTAAAAGAGCTAACAACTGCACTTCATCATGGAGAAATTATGAAAATTTACAAACACCCAGCAAACTCTCTGACACTGCATTTACTTCCCCCCTACTATAATGTCAGTCAGTGTTCTCCAATGCAATGTCATGACCATAGAGCTGTCAGGGGCCAGCAAGCTGTCAACGCCTGGCTCTATGCATGGCAAGAGAACTGTTGGGACGACGATCTTCTCGTAATACCATAACATACAATTACGAAATTCAATAATTATGACGATTCATATTATTTTATCATAACTACATAATAATTTATAATTATTAAATTAAATTCACGATATTATAATATTACGAGAGAATCTTTTCCCAACTAGTCACTTCTTGCTTTCCCTACGGCAACGGGCAGCATTGATAGAGTTTGGAGACATTTATTTTCTCTCTTCAATGCAATTTCCTTGGTTAGGTCATTTGCGCGTGACTGTGGTAACTCTCTAATCGTGGCCCAAACACTGATCGCCAATTTTATGGGTGTGCTGATTTCGGGAAACATGTTGGTGAAGAACTAGTGAAATTTTTTATTTTATTTTATTTTATTTTTTTGCATGACATGCATGAAGAAGGCTAACACCTAGTAAATTAAATTTACTTATGAAAGCTTGGTTCCACTCTGAGTATAGGAAACTTTTTGTTAGTTTAAGGAAACGTTCAAATTGTGTGAACAAATAATTTCTGCTCGGAAATATTTACTGGATTTATTCCTCCAAAAACTTTAAATCATCATGTGAGTGTGCGTGGGATACACAAGCTACTAATAATGCGAGTGTTTTTTAAATAGGAAAAGTTTCAAATTAATTAGTCTCTATTATTTACATATTTTCTCTTTGAGTATGTTCCTTCTATCTATTGTTTGAAAATTTATGTGACTGGTTCAAATGATACCAAAGAATGGGATGATTATTCTTATTGTCTTAAAATTATGCGTTTAGTCTCAAATGTCATTAAAACATAATGCAATTACAATAGTTGCTATTATTTTAAAATATCATGTCTTTGGTCTCTAATTCATTTAGCCCTCAATATATGGTGCATAATTGAATACTCAGATGGAGAACTAGTTGCACTACTTCTGAAATTGTCTAAATTAAATTAAAATAAAGGAACCATTTGAACCGCATTATATTGGAGACAAGATGCGTTAATGTTAAAACAGTGGAAACAAAATAATAACGTATAAATAATGAGAACTAAATGTAAAATTTGTCTTTTGAAATACTAAAGCGAATACATATTTGTGATTAGAAAATACTCCTGAAGGACAGTAGCCCAAAAAAGATAAATAAATAAATAAATAAGAAAAAAAAGAAACTTTCAAGACGTGCTATGAGTGAAGGAAAATTAGTTTATGATTCGGATTCGAATTCAGTCCCTTGCCGTGGGTGGATCCCTTAACTTAACTGGTACCTACTATAGGGAACGTGCTGTTCACCCGAAATTTGCCAATTGATGGTTGGGTTCTGCTGGGTGCTAATAGTCGGATTCTACTAATTGTATTTTCCTTGTTGCGAAAAAAGAAAAAAAAAGGAAAATTTAGTTCAGATGCATGCTTCCGTTAATTGGCCAAACAATGTTCACCAACCCCATCTGTCATAAAAATCTGGTCCAATTTGCATGCTCTTATCTAGTAATCTGCAGTAATACACAGTTAGTTCATTTAGCCTCTTCATTCTTCATGGGGTCCTCCAAATATTACCTTATATATAGGTTTACACAATGAACATTGGAAATTGAAGAGCTAAAAATTAAGATCGAAATTAATACATAACATATATTAAAGAAAAACATTTTCTTTTTTATTTTTCGAAAAGAAAAAAGCAACGGAATCGCATTTAATTTCATTCAATGATCACAACTGCTCAACAAGGTCGTATCATGCCTTTAAAAGGAGACACCAACAGGACCAAACGATACTCATTCAGGTGTCAAGGCAAAGATAACGTGGGTTATTAACATTTTCATTTTTTTTTTGAGAATGGCTAGGTTGTGCATTGTGCTTTTTTTTGCTCTTTTAGCAGTAGTGCATGTTGCTGCTAGAAATGTGCCTAACGACAAAAGTCTGAATGACCAAAAGAATGTTATCGGCTTCGGTGGTCTCGGAGGTTTCGGTGGTGTTGGTGGCAATGGCCTCCCTGTTGGTGGAGTTGGGGGTGGTCTTGGTGGTTATGGTGGCCTTGGTGGAGGGGCTGGGATTGGAGGAGGCGTTGTCGGCGGGGTAGGTGTTGGTGGTGGACTTGGTGGCTTGGGCGGTCTCGGTGGCGGTCTTGGTGGCGGTGGTGGTCTTGGCGGTGGAAGTGGTCTTGGTGGTGGTGCTGGAACCCTTCCATACCCCTGAAGTACATCCTGTTTGTGATATTATGGTGTTTATGCTACAGTAGTCAATAGTCTTTGGTGGTTAAGTTACTAGTTGTGTTTGTAATCCTTTTCTGTGCATGTCTAAACTAGTTTGTTAAAGGCTTCACTTGTAATTGTTGTTCTAGTAATTTTACTTGATCCAATTATCAAGAGAAACTTATTCCACCACTTATCGTACGCCTTTAATTTGCAGCTACTTTTTCGCTCTTTTCATGCTTAAATCTTTGTTTTTCTCATCAAGTTTATATGTACTCCTTAACGTATTTTGTAGTTATGACGTTATGCGACGAGGACATGTGTCCAATATGGTCCAGAAACCAAAAATTTGGTAAGCTTCAACTTGAACGTTGCATGGCAACTCAAGTAAAGAACGATAAATAGCGCCACTTGGTAAAGAATTCCAGAAAATAAAAGACAGGCTCCGTTTGTTTCACGGAATGTTGGACGGCTAAAAATGAAAATTTCAAAGTAAAACATTTTCCTGATCAAGGAAAAATAGGTTGATTGAAAAAGGAAAACAATTTGTACAACTTATCACATCCCCCCCCTCCTTACAAATATTATTTTGGCCCTTGAGTGAAGTAAAACATGCATAAAAAAAAAAAAAAAGACAAAGAAATTTGGCTACATATGTAACATTTAGATGGAGAATTGCGCTTTGCAGATGTGGTTTGCAAGAAATTTGAAAAATCAGGCTTGAACACTAAGTTGGATATTAGGTATAACTTCCATGGTTAAGACTATCTCTCTCAGGAGTGATGACTTGGGATCGCATTCCATGGGAATTTGGCTAGAAATGTAACATTTAGATGGGGAATTGCGCTTTGCAGATGTGGCTTGCAAGAAATTTAAAAAATCAGGCTTGAACACTATGTTGGGCATTAGGTATAACATTCGTGGTTAAAACTAATTTCTTCTCTCTCAAAAGTGAGACCTGGGTTCACATTCGGTGAGCATGGAGAGTTGGGGGTTGAAAAAAAAAATCCCACTATGCCGAAATTCTTGTGTCAGAGAGAGAGAGAGACAAGAGCTAAGGGGAAGGAGGATCGCAATGAAATATGTGTGTAAAGAGAAATGAAGCTGTTTTCAAACAAGTCAACAACAAACAACGGCTGTTTTGTTGCACTTTTCTCTGCCACGGCATTTCAGCGGACACACACTGCTCATGGATTTCTTTTAATACTCATTTTCCTCTTCTCTTCCCTCACCTCGAGGGAATTAGTGTTACAGCAACAGCTGCATAGCTCCTGATCCGTTTATGAAAACAAAATAGAATCCTTATCACTTTCATTTACCCCTCTCTTAAGAGAAAGAATTCTTCACAAACATGCAACTTCCACAAATAACGATATATAAATAAAATGAAGGCTAACAAAATCGACCGAATTGCATTCCATCGGAACTCCCATGCTTCTCATGAAATCTCTTGAAGAAAAGAAAAAAAGTTAAACAATAAGAGCGGAAAGATACCTAAAATAAAAAATATATCAATCCCGGATAAATTTGAAAAACAAGTGATACATATGAGACCGTACCAGTTTAGATTAAAATTATCACATATAAAGTCCTTCTGGTACGCCTTCTTTCTTCTTGAACATAACCTTGTCTTTTGCCTTCTTGAAATCTGCATGTGTTACCTAACAGGGTTGACAAAATTTTATCAGAAATAATGAGCAAATTTTAAGCAAAGCAATAACCAGAACCTTGTTAAAAGGGCCATGCATGCTGCAGTCCTCTTTTTTTTTTTTTTTTTTTGGGGGGAGGGGGGGGGGCAGGGGGGAAGAGGGGGTTGTTCAAGTCACAGTCTGATTTCAGAAGGGTAAAGAAGCTAAACGACAATAAAAGACTTGTAGCAAAGAGGCCAGAAGATTTGCTTATTTATCAGAAGGTTTTTACTTGTCAGAGAGGCCTAAGGTAAAAAAGCTAGATGACGCAACCTCCACCACGGAGATTAGTTTCTCACCTTCATACGACGCTCTCTTAGAGCCAGCAATCCAGCTTCAGTACATATTGCCTTGATATCAGCTCCAGAGAACTCGTCTTTGGTCATCACAAATTCTTCTAAGTTGACGTCATCAGCCAACGTCATCCTTGCAGTGTGTATCTGCAAACCAATCACCACAAGAGAACTGTGTAGTTTTAAAGAGAGAATTTGTGAAAAGGCAGGTAGATTATGCATAATTACAAAACCAAGCTGCAGTGTACCTGGAAAATACGCCTCCTTGTCTTAATGTCGGGAAGGGGGAACTCAATTTTCCTGTCTATTCTTCCCGGCCTCAGCAGAGCAGGATCCAGACTCTCAATTTTGTTTGTTGCAAGAATCACCTTGACATCTCCTCTAGAATCGAAACCATCTAACTGGTTCAGCAGTTCCAACATAGTCCTCTGGATTTCACGTTCCCCACCTGAATGGGCATCATACCTGACCAGAGCATCTGTTAAACATCATTATCTAAAGTGTATCTTTTTTTGAGAAATAATCATCTAATATCTGTATCTTTTCAGCCTACATAGTTGAGATGTTCACCTTTTTGTACCAACTGCATCAATTTCATCAATAAAGACAATTGATGGTGAGAGCTCATCTGCAACCCTAAACAGTTCCCTGACCAATTTAGGACCATCTCCCAGGTACTTCTGGATTAATTCACTACCTACAACGCGCAAGAACGTTGCCGATGTAGAGTTTGCAACAGCCTGAATAGAAACATGAGATCTGTAAGGCAGAACTTTTGACAGACACCTTTTGACGGCTAATGTAAGCTATTCAATAAGCAGAATGAAACAAGAAATTGGAAATGAAAAGGCCAAGAGATACACAACACAAAAGCAGAACAGTATATTATAGAGCCCCACAAATTGTAATCCAATACAAATAAACTGTGTTGCAGTTTTCCCCACTATGAAGAACAAAGTACATGTATATTGTGTCACTTGTCAATTCCATACAAGCTAGAGGTAGAAAAGTAGCCTCTCAGTAAGCCTGTTTTCGTCAACATACATAAGGCATGAATAATATAAGAAATTCTCGATGAGGTTAATCAATGTAGTCAAACCTTAACGAAGATTCAAATTACAAAATATTATTAGTCTTACACTTGATATCAAACCATTATTCCCCCAAAGAAAGGAACAACTTTTTCTAAGAAACATTCAATCAAGACTTTCGGTAACCTTTCTCGGGCTAGATTACGTTTGACAAGTTTCAGTACAAAATATAAATACAATTAAGTATACAAACCTTTGCAAGCAAGGTTTTGCCAGTGCCAGGCTCTCCATAGAGTATAACCCCTTTCGGTGGCTTGATACCAATGTCTTCATACAATTCAGGGTGTGTCAAAGGGAGCTCAACTGCTTCCTTGATTTCCTGGATCTGGGCATCCAACCCACCTATGTCAGCATATGATTCCAATGGAGCCTTCTCAACCTTCATTACAGATACCATGGGATCCACTTCATATTGCAGAAGCCCAACAACAGAAAGAACCTGAAGACAGGGACAAAGATTCAATTGTTTACACTATACTAACTGAATGTACGGAACAAAATGAAATAGGGAGACAGTAAAATATAAAATCAATCTAGTTTCATGATCTCAGCGTCTGCCTTCCTTTTTCCTTCCCCTTCTGTCCTTCTCCCTGTTGTCTTTTTTCACTTCTTCTCTTTCCCCATGAGCTGATGAAGAATGTAATATTTTATTTTACCTATTGGCGCTGGTTTATTGACAGGGTTCAGTTTAGACTATGGCTTCCTTACTACCAAACTATCAGAAACCTCATTGCCTACCTATAAGAGTCCCTGAACCTTTTTCTCCTCAGTTTGGAGGCAATTGGGTTGCTAACCCATAGAAAGGAGTATCTAGGCCCCTAAACAGTAGCTCTGATCATTCTCTTGACATTGTTTTTAAAGGCATTAGTCATATGTGCTATTGCATGAAAATGAAACCTATTTTGCTTTATGATTCTCTTTACTCTCTTGAGCCCTACAAAAAACAATTAGACTCCTCTAGCCTACAGAAATATAGGTAAAGCTTTTACACCTAATCATGTCACAAATCCAAAACTTGGAACTTATCATTTCAGCCTCGCTCTCTTGGGCAATAAGGACTAGCATATTAGTGATCTTTTTGTAGGTGACAGAGCTTTATAAGTTAGCAATTATTCCAATGTAAAATCTCATGAAAGGAATGCTTTACAAATTAGCATGGATTATTTTCGTGGAATTACCTATTCAGGACAATAACTAAATCTTCTGACGTGTTCACTAAGAACAAGTTATTTGTATTTTTGTTTTCTCTAATTTTCTGTCGAGTCCAGGAAGTCAATTCTTATACATCAAACACCAAGTTTAGACACTCATGCATATCACATGCAAGCATCCTTTCCCCTCATACAAATTATGTAAAAGGAAGCTCGACATGTTAGCGGTGACAACCTAACACAATTTAATTGCTACCCAGCTAAAGCCTAATTATGCAGAATCGTTGGAAATGTTTCACCTCTGCCGTCTCACCACATTGCTAGCGTATCCATTCCACAAGCTGCAATGCAATTTCACATGCTCTTCGTAGCTTTTCCAAGACAGTTCAAGTACAGTTAAAAATCATCCACATCCTGGAATATGTAACTACCGATAACAGCTTGATATAAAGCAACATCTATATCAATTTGCCTCAAAAAAAGAACAAGATGACAAGACTGATCGGTACTGCACAAAATTATGAGAACATCCCTTTCTTCATGAACCACAAGCTCTCACATACATGCCCAGCTCATTCCAACAACCACATCCTTCTAATTCTACAGTAATTCAGCAATAAATTCTTAATCCATCACTTTAAAAGCTCAATCCTGTAAGATAAAAAGTGCCAACTTTATTATTACAGGTCAACACTTCAAACTCTACACACACACACACATACATATATATATTCCCATTCTCTGACTGAACCACCTCAAAACTAAGTGTACCCAAAACAAATAGTTTTCCACAAGTTTTAACTGAACCCTAGTCCATTAAACAAAAATACCTTAACTTCTCAACCTATAACAACACGGAAACCCTAACTCTAGGTAATCAGTAAAAAAAAAAAAAAAAAAAACTTAATCACTATTTCAAACAATTAAGGTCTTCAATCCAAAAGCCTAATATCAAAATACCTAAAAATCAATAAGCCAATGTACCTTATTATGCATCAAAATAGCACAACCAGGCTCAAGCTGGTCCTTATCAACAAACGACAAGATCCCAACGTAATACTCCGGGCCCACAGACGACGAAACAATGGCGTGATTCTCATCGATAAGCTCCTCCAGGTTCCCCACACTCATCGGCGAGCCACGCAGGTCGTCGACCTTCGACCGGTCCTCCTCGGTCTTCTCCTCCTGCGGCTTCAACCTCTCCTGATTCGCCACGAATTCTTCTTGCATTAATAGGTAATCTTTGATCCGCTCGAGTTTCAGTAGCCTGAGCTTGCATTTCGTTAACGGCGTTACAGTCGGGAGCCGCGCCGCTGCCTCCGGGCCCTTTTGCTTGCGCTGTTTACGGCCGACTCGAGCAGGTGGCGCCGCCGGCTCGTATTTCTTCTCCTTCTTGTCGCCTTCGTTCTTCCGGTCGCCCGGGAGTTTCCGGTTCAAGCTACCCGGTGTGCCCTGACCCATTTTATGAGGTGAATGAGCAAAATGGGTTTTGGGATTCTTCTGTAGAGGGAGTTGGCTTCTGCTTCAAGAAAAGTTGAAAACTTCTCTGTTTCAGTGAGAGCAGCTTCGTATTTATAAAGATGACTTATAAAGACATATAAGCCCCTAGAGCTTCTTAACTTATTAAACAAAGCCCCTAGTAGTTTCGATTTTCTTAATCATGCCTTTAAATTTTAACATTTGACATTAACAGGGTATCTTTCTTTTTCCTATTTTTTTTTTTTCAACCCACCCCCAACACAACTTGCATCCCTATGAAATTTGAACTCACGTTATCATATTAGGCTTAATTTTTTGCTTAGCTCTGACTTTATTCCCCTAGTAGAATAGCTAGTTGCTATTGTAACTCTTTTTTCTTTTCATATATTTCTTGTGACCGAAAAAATAAAAAAACAATGAGATTAGAGATGACGGTCTTAAAGAGTTTGGATGCCCTTCTTTGTTGATTGGACCCTGGCTTGAGGAGTTTGGATGCTCTTCTTTGTTGATTGGACCCTGACATTCTCTCTTTCTCCTCTTTTTTTAGCTAAATGCACAAGTATTTTCATTAATTAGCAAAAAGAACAATTACGATTAGATGACCGAGGGTCACCTAACCATAAAAAATATCATCAATATTGGTGTCAAAGCAAATGGACCTATTCAAAGTATACCTCATGACTTTCCTGCTCAGGTTTAACTAAAAAGTGTATCTCATGATAGGATTTGTATTCCTCACATATAAGCGTAATATTTGAGTAATAATCTTTCACACTCTAATATCATAAAAAGTTACTATCTATACCCCTTGTCTAACTAATTTGGCTGCCACTGCCCATCACCTTTTGCAGCTTCGTATTTTGCTCCCAATCTGTGAAGCCATGACGCACGCTTCGCTGACATGGATTGTTTGATTGTTAGCAATGGTCAATAACGGCTGAGATTTGCTTATTCACATGTTTGGCATGCGGTCCATTTGTGGTCAACTTAAATAGTTGTCATCATGCGCTTCTCTGTGATCACACGCGTACATTTATAATCTATGCAGCCACATAGAGCATAATATTACTGTTACATTGTTGCAATGTCATCAACGGCGCAGATCTGGCTTATTCCCCAAGACTTCTAATGTCTACATGAGTGCAAATATAGGGTTGTTTTGACTAATTTAATTATTTGTAATTATTTGTCATAGTATCAAATACCAATTATCGATTGAGGTTGTATTCTAATGAAACGTGCTTTATTGTAATGACAGAGCCAGGATTTGGAGCTAGGGAAGAAGTTAAAAAAAATTTAAATAATAGATTAAAATTTTTTAATAAAGCATTCTATATAGAAAATAAAATAAATATAACTATCACATATAGAGAGAGATAAACACATGTTTGTGTGTTTATATATATATGATTGACTAAGCGAATAATTTTTCTTTTATTTTCTAAACACATTTCAGTACCTGTAAAGATAATTATCTATTGACAGCAAAAATTTTATATATTGCATATTTATACATATTCTTTGACATCTTCTCTTATACGACATAAAAAATATAAAAAATTAATGTTTAAGTTATTGACGATCTCTTTCTTTATTAAATATATTATCACCAAGAAAACAAATTAATAAATATGTCATAACTTAAGTATTATTAATTAAATTTTGTTAGATTTTTATTGAAAATCATTTTAAATAAATTAAATAACTGACAACGTTTTGAGATTTTAAATAACAAATTATACTTAATGAGTTTTTTAATTAGTAATATAAACTAGAGGAGCAGTGCATCAAGTAATTTGGGGGGGGCGGGGGGGGGGGGGAGGGGGGAAGGGGTGACATATCAATGGAGATAAAAAAATTCGTAAAATTTAAACTAATGTGTAAAAATTTTTTTGGAGCTAGGAGGGCCACAGCCCCTTCTTGCCCCCCTCTCCCTCCGCAGGTTTATTGTGAATATTGCTTATTTTGGTTAGTTATTCAATAGTATCTAAGTTCCTATTTTTATTAGTTGGAAGAAAAATAAAAACGAATAATAGTTTCTGTTATTATTGTTCTTACAAATAAGATCTTTGAAATATTAGTTGCATACAAATTTTACATGATTCATGTGATAAAATAAAGTTAACTCAAACCACTCCTATTTTTAGCTTAGAATTAAGCCTCTTTGACCTAAAACTAAGTTTTATTGCTAAATTGACCTAAAAGGAATTTAAAATCAAACACCCTTTGCAAAGTCCTGTAATTTGCGATCCTAAGATAATGATTCATCATTTTCATTTTACAATGAAATAAAACTACACTCTTCTCTTCAATCTCTCATATTATCTTAACTTGCACATTAAAAGACTTTCACTACTTAGAGGTATTAAGAGATAATTTGACAAAACTACACCTTTTGCTACATTCTATCATGAACAACATATTGCCATATAATCAATTGAAACAAACTTATGCAATGTGAGTTGTCCCTACTACATCGAATTAATAATATTCTGTTTTTTTCTTTTGTATCATTTTATTATCCATCATGACATATATTATGATTGCATGAGATAGATATATTTATATAGGTAATTTATTTTTATATAGTAACTGTTTTCACACCCATGCAAGCGCACGAGCTCCACATTTGTTTCACTTAAAACTTAAATCTATGAGGACATTAATGTATTTATTTATTGTACCAATAAGTAGCATAAGCAATACTCCACCATGCAAATCCACAATTGCAGCGATAGTCATTTAGGGGAGCATTTTGCAATGATTCCCCTCTCTGTTGATGTTTGTCTTCTCGTGATGTTTTTACTTTACAAAACAAAATTTCGCCATGTTCGTTACCTTTTTCCTACGAAAATCAGATACCTTGAAGATTGCAACTTCTCAGGAAACTGAAGAGTATGCAGTCTCAAGTGGACAAATACACACATCAATAGCTCTCCCTAATATCAGACGGAAAATGGGTTGCAACTTCCGCAAAAGAGATCATACACGTACTTCTACGGCCGGAGGGGCAGAGCCAGAAAAAAGACGTCCAGCGGCATTATCCTATTCCGGTAATAATGAATCTTAATAGCATCTAACGACATAAATAGCTAAAATCCGTTTACCGAGAAGTAGGCGCCGCAACCTGACACCATCTCACCAGGCTACCGCGATGAAATCTGATGCAACTACCATCCTGTTCTTCTGCGCGGTATATTTCAGAGGCTGCAGTAACAGGAAGCTCCAAACCAACTATCAAGATTCCTCACACATGTGCAGCCTATAGCATTCCCCTCAACATGCGGAATCACATCATGATTATCTTAATTCCATCTTTAAGGGGGGAACGCGGTGAGGATAAGATCAAAGACTAAATATTACCAACTAATCTCACTCGATGACAGTTAATTACATGTTAGCCGAGGTTACAAAGTAGCTATTAGCCTGTGGGTGTGACATTACCTCTGCTGCCCACCCAGATCTCCGAAAATCAGATGCTGAAAGCCTCCCGTTGTTAGTCCAGATAAATATCAACCCGCAACAGTTCAAAATTTGTAGATGACATCCTCCTTCCAGTTCAGATGTCATTTATAACATCGAAGTTACCATGATCCGCAAGTGTCCTAGTCTCCTAGATCAGCCACCTGGCACCAGTATATCAAAAAAATGCTAAATATTGATAATTTGGAAACACTGCAAGTACATTACAAGTAGAATATGCCTTTCATGCATATCTGAAGTTCTTTTGACAAATTTCGGTGTTTATGCCATTAGATAAAAACCAAAGTTTGACTTGTGTTTTTCGGTTGTCACAGATATGTTCACACTGGGGCTAGAAAATGTCATTCAGCAAAGGAATAGATGCACATTGTTTTGCCTTAGCCAACAATCTTAAGGTTTTCTGCAGAATTCAAACTTAATGGAGATAATCATCATATAAGTTATTCCAGACTATTGACATACCACAATTGCCAACTTCTCGACTGCTACCTGGCTTTTTGGGGCCAGGTTGTGGTACAGCTGGGTTCTGCAGCAAAAGTAAAAAAGTAAATAGTTATACCAATTCCAGAATTGAAAATAGAGATCAAAAGGGTTAAGGATGTATAGCTTGACGTCTGGCAGCACATATGCCAAATGTTTTTTTGTTGTTTATTGTGGTAATTAACTGATGCTAATAGCCGAAAACATGTTAGCTATATACATTGTACATGATAAAGATCTTCAGTTATGCATGAATATCCAATATATATTATGTAGTCGAGGTTAACCTAACAATGCTGAAGCAAGAAACTTCTATATAAGAAATAAGATTAGGGTAAGGCAATTTTTGCAAAAATGTCGGACAAAAATTATCAGTGTCAATGAGAGAGTAAAATCCATTTGCTTGTTACTTGCCTGTGGTGGCGGTAATTGTATATGGTGGAAACTAAGATACTGTTGATATGGGTCTACAAAATTTGGATGCCGTGGCTGGTTTGGATTATTTGAAACGAATGAGCTTTGCATAGGATCTGATGCATTAGCAGTCTGAATTCTCGATGGATCAGGTACTGGAACTGGTGGCGTGTGAAATGCTGGCATAGGAAACCTTGGGCCCACATGCGCTGCAGCAGCTGAATTTGGTATTCCTGAACCAGGTAGGAGAGGAGGGTATGGCATCATTGGCCGGTTCATGCTCATATCCATGCCGATGCCGATCCCCATACCCATGCACATTGCCGGCATGTACTGCTGGACACCAGGATACATCATAGGGACCATACTGCATCCCATAGACATCATCTGCAGAAAGCAGTTATAATTTAGTCTTCTTTTAAATTGCCTTGAGGAGCTTGTTTCAGATGATGAATCATCTGATATCCAGAGATAGCACATCCCAAGAAAATACCACAAAATTCAGGATAACTATGAAAAATAACATTATAAATACATTTCACAGAAAAGAGAAAAAAAGGAAACCAACTAGAACATCTAATGTCAATATATAAACCAAAAGTCATGTGCCCAAATAAGTAACCGATCAAGGGAAGAAATATCAATTTGCAGGAAACATTCAAGCGTCATTTTGGAAATTTCCTCAATTTCCTCTGTAAGTAATTGTCGGATTGATAGTCATATGATTTAGCAAATCATCAGATCTGCTAGATGGACGTGGGAAGAAATACAAAATGTTTGCTGCTGGGACATGGGAAGTGGAAATAATTCTGGGAGGGTGTATATATTTCTGGAATGCTTGGATCCCTTTCAAACAACTCCCTAGAACTCTCAAAAATAACAGACTCTCAGTATTGAAACAACCACCCGCCCCAGTCCTTCCTGTTTTTAGTAAAATACAAGAGAAGGCAAAGGAGGACAGGCGAATATATGAAACTATGATCTGTCTATTTCCTGCAGGCACCATATATCCCACAAAATCAGCCGTTCCAATATATACTCTGGCAATGGACTAGATGGACTCTATTTAAAGAAAAGAGAATGGCAGACAAGAATCAATACATAATGAAAACAATTAAAGGAAAAAAGAAAAAAGCAATTTGGCTTTTTTGTCAGGAGAAAAAAAAAATGAATGGAACAGACAGATACTAAGAATGGCTCTCCTTAGTGTAGAATTTTCAGTTTGTTATAACCATATTACAGAAAAAAGTAACCATACAATGACGTTCTGGGTAATTACTAATAAAAATAGAGGAGAAAGTGCACGGGTGATGATCATGAAGATATCAGTACTCTCAAAGTCCCATGGTTTGGTGTACAACAATGAGTTGAACCTTCCAAGTGAGGAAAGAATAGGGGAAGAGTATAGAAAAGCATACCTGCACTTGCAATTGTAGTGATTTCAAGTACTCAATTGCTTCATCCAACATTGAAGCTTTGTCCGACTGAAGTGCACCAAAAGAAATATTCAATTACAAAGTAATATCAGAGAGGCTATTGTTGAAAAAGTGCTTTAGTGCTGATAGGTGATAACTTCCATGAGTGTATTGTAAGTTATACACAGACATGAATCAGAATAAAACCAAACCTTATTGCAACGGGGTATGAGTTCTTGCAAAGCCCTCATTTTCTCATTTATTCTATCTCGACGTCTCTGCAGAAGTTGGAAAACCATTGAGCACATGCCAAACAAGGAAAGAGCAATAATAACAAAAGTTTGAAAGTAGCAGGAAGAAAACAACTTAACACCAGCAGCTCCAAATTAGGTCAAAAAAAAAAAAACAATACTACCTACCCTCTCTGAAAGATTGTGGACCTCTGCTGCACGAGATCTCTTAGTAGACGTTGATCCACGGGCTTGCTTCTTTACCACACCAGACTCAATTTCGAGGTCCTGTAGCATCGAGGAAGACTGAGGTTAGTGAAGGGAATATGTTTTACTGAAAGCCAACAAATATGAGCACCCACTTTAAAATTTGATGTACTTATGTACAAGGCAAAGAGTAATCATCTAAACGTAAATCAGCAAAACAATTGCATTTCATATTTTCAGAACACAATGTGTATTATTATGTCAGAGGCATAAACCTTACAGTTCAGGTTTTACATCTTTGTGCAAATTAACTATCTGTCGCCATTATAATTTAGTGAGAGAATATAACCTACCATCTGTATAGAACAACTATTAAGTCCAGCACAGGACCTTTGTTAAATCATAGGTAAATTGCATCACTATCTTGGGCTCGAATCAATTCATGTCCTGGAAAGAAAAATGTCTCAATTTGCACTAGTAAATGTCTGTTTTATCAATTTCCATCAGATTGGGTACAACACGGGACTTGGGGACTGCAATGGGTGAATATACATAAACTCCGGCATGCAAATTGAAGGAAACTGTTATTGGAGGAGAAAGCAATAAAAATTCCTTCCGAAATGGCCACCCCAACCCCTGAAAGAAAGTCTACACTCAACCTCCGATGCAGACATATGGAGGAACTTCTGGATTTGTGTTCTGGAAGATGAAAGTTAAAGTCAAACTAACATCAAGCCAATTATATGTCCACATGGATGTCCCGTTGGTGAAATAGTTCTTTCCACACAAGTAAATGGCAGCAAAAGTCCCAACCTTGAATACTAGCAAGATTTTGTGAATGCACAAACTTTTCATTAATAGACATTCCTTATCATCTTGATTTCTCAGAATTAATCAACTGCCACTTAAGATCATAGCCTGCGTTCAGTCATGCATCTGACCATATTACCATCTGTCTATCTTCTCCTGATGCTTGTATCACCTAGAAAATGCATACAGGAGGTAAGATAATCAAATCTCTGCTCAGTACAACTAACCTTTACGATTGGTGGTAAGCCATTTAAACACACTCTTCTATCCATGATGTTTCAATCATTCATTGTAATTCTTATTTCTCCTTCTAAGGGTATAATCTTAATCCATTGGAACCCACACCACACCATAGGCTGCTGAACAATCATCAGCGACCAATACAAGTTCGCAAAACTAAAGAGTTGGAGACAGACAAGTGGGGAAGAAGAGAGAAAAGAGAGAGAGATGAGAAACTAGTGATATTTAAGTTATTGGTTGCCATTTAAACAAAGAAAGGCCCCCGTTGCAATTTCGCAAAAGGGTGTCTCAGTTCCATCGTTCAAGTTTTGCCAGGTCTGCAAATGAGATGAAGCAAACATCTCCATATGTAGTTTTATCCAACACACATACCAGTTAACGTAAAAACTAAGTCCTTTTTCATGCAATTAGCTACTCCCCTCACCTTCTACACCATAACTTTTTTCTTTTTATCAGCATACGTCAAATATCTGTAGCTTCAAATTTCTCCTTGTATTACACTAGAAGAGAGAGATAGAGAGATGCTGAATGGAGGCATTCAATGAAATCTTGCATAGAGGGAATCATTGGATTCAATCATCGGTAACCAATAATGAGCAAAGATGATGAGGTGTCCTCAGCTCTGTGTTACGTGTACACTAATTCATGCCTTGGAGCAATGTGTCTGTATCTGAGCTATATTCTCACTTTTCTTTCTCAAAAAAAAAAAAAAAAATTACTTGGGATGAATGCACAACCCGACAAACTTACGCTCTCTTCAAGGGCAAAAGTCCCAAGTCCAAACCACGCTTGGTGCAACATAATCTAACATGTTATATTACTTGGATTTATTTTTCTTCAGACCCCACGTTCAGCTAAGAATTTATTTTTCTTCAGACCCCACATTCAGCTCAATTTCCGTCTTTTATCGCCTTCGAATTTAGGTAAATATTTTTGGAAAAATTACCGCTTTAATCTATTGTTATATCGCATACTACAACAAATCGATCGCACAATATATTAGCCGATCCAAAAAACTAGAAAAAAATTTATGCGATTAGCAGCGCAGGTGTGAACAAGACCAGGTCTGACCGTGACACTGCACATGGCATCTATTGACGTTTTTTTTGGTATTCTTTGTCATAAGTTCTCGGTTGACATATAAAACCGCCTCTCCTCGGCAAAATTACAGGGAAGAATATTGTTTTGGGGGGGGGGGGGTTCTGTACACGTGGCAGAAGACCATAGATGGTACCGGTGAAGCTGGAGTCTTTCGGCGCCACGTGCACGGCTGCAGGCAGGTGCTCGATACAACCAAATATTCTAAATATGTACCGCCAATTCACGGAACAACAAAATGTGCTAACGTGCACCGAGAAAGGAATAACAACAAACTCGTAGTGGCACGCGGTGCGGGTGTGCACACGCTAAACGACGTAAACCGCACCCGCGCACGTTAGCCGAGACCAACATTTGATGGGAAAATAACAAAAAATGTAATAATTAAATAAGATTTGAAAGCTTCATTACAAATATAAGACTTTTTCAAATTTAAAAATGGTGAAAAATATTACGATAATTGGAGGATTTATACTAATTAATTATTTGGTTATAGATTTTAAAAGATAAATAAGTAAATTTATTGTATTAACACAAAAATTAATTAACATAATAAAACTAAAAATAAATATTTCTATGCTCAGAAGCTCACCATACTGTGGTCCTCATTGTCGTCAGCAGCTTCTCGGCCTTTTCGCTTCCGGCCCTCCGCCGTCGTCGGCGGCTGTATATGTCCGTCCGGCGGAGGCTCCGCACTCCCGCTGACGCTGGCACCTGAGGCTCCCGGAGACGACGTCACCGTGAGCTCACACGTGGGGGTTAATTCTTTGGCGGTTACTGATGTACCTGCCACATCGTTGCCACTCATGGACCCGCACGCTACGTTTGGCGCGATCGAGAGCCCAGATTTGGGGCCCACTGCTGGCGTCTCGTTCGATTCGACTACCGCCTTGCTCGAAGTCGATGGTGCCGATTCCATTCTCCCGGCCGCCGTCGTGGCCGCCTTAGGCAGCCTAGTGAAATGCATGAAGTTCTGGAACCGAGGCGAGGAAGGAGGCATAGGCGGCCGAGGAGGAACCACTACTTGCTGCTGCTGCGGCGGCGGTGGCGGCAGTGGACGGATCTCCGGCGAACTCGTCTTAATTTCTCGCGATGGAGCTGTAGCCGACATCGTAGGATAAAGCAGATCGGCATAGATATCGCGCTCGAACGCCGTCTCGTCTAACGGAGAGTGCAGCCAAGAAGCCATCTCGTCCTCTTGCATGAACAGATGCTGCTGAGCCGTCTCCGCCGATGTTGATCGGATCTCTCCGGCAGCACCAGCAGCAGTAGCAGAACAAGACTGTTCAGAATTCGGAATAACTGCCGCCGACGCCGCCGCGGCGTCGTGAGGTTTCCTGCCAGATCTTTGGCTTTGCACCACCACCTGGCCGTTCTGCCATAATAACTCCATGATATCCTCCTCTGCCCTGTACAAGCAGCAGTAATCAACATTAACAACCTCTTTTAACTTACTAAAAAAAAACTTTTCGTCACAAAATTAACACCAAAATTATCTTACATTGCGGAGGACTTCTTATTAATTCTCGTAGAGCAAGGGATGGAATAATCTTCATCAATTTCAAAATCCGGAACACAGTGACTATTCATCCTCTACTACTTTGATTAAATCAGACAATTCAGTGCACGAAACTCCCGCTAAAAATCGAATCCATTGGTCATTCGGCCAGCCCAACTTCTGGAGTTTATATGCTTTTGCTACTGTGTGTGTTTTTCTGCTTCTATTTACTTTCAGTTGGTGGCTTTGCTGCTATGCTTTTGTTTGTGTTGTGTCGATAAAATTGTCAATGGAGTCGCATGTCGTTTTCAGACAAAGATAAGAGTGATTTCTCTCTCTTCACACTTAAATTTATTGCCCCTCCAAATAATACGAAGCCAAAAAGGACGTAATCGATGTTCACATTATTATGAATTGAATGTGTATCCAATACAATTCCTTACAAAACGTTGTTATCAAACAAGTTATATCAAGTAGAAACAAACCAAGCCATCTTTGTCTGTTTTTTATTTACGCTGTCTGTTTAATGTTATAAATACAATTTAATAATAATGCATTAGATACAATTCCTTGCAAAAGATTGTAATGGAACAAGTTATATCAAGTTTGACAAACCAACTCGCCATTGGTCCCTCGGGATTTTAGAATCAATCACAGTGTCCTAATCCTTAATTTACCTAGTGTTTAGTATAAAGAACGTGTTGGAAATGTGTCTTGGACTTTCTTGTGTTCAGTACAGGAGATTTGTTCTTCATCTAAAATTTGTTCATTGTTTTAATAATTGGATTCTTGCAATTGAATTTAAAAAAATAATAATAATAATCTAACAATTTACATAATTTATATTTTAAATTTAATATAATGTCGTCAAAGAGATTTAACATCAAAGAGGTCGTGGTAGTCGTAGTCCGTCATGGTAATGATTGGACCGTAAGTATTGGCGACCCTGTTTTAAACTCCAAGTCTCCGGTATGCACCACACATTTATGGCCTCCATTGATGATGCAAAATAGGCAACTTTTTCAATTCTGTGCAAAATTTTAGCCTTGCAGTGGGACCCACAAAAAATAATAAGAAAAGAAAATGAGATGCATGCACCGTACGGGTATCAGTAATCATCTGTAGTAGTGCTCACATCCCAAGTGTTTTGACTTCTGACTTGTGTTTCTTAATCTATTTTTAGCATACGGACTAGGTTTAGCAATGTGCTAACGTTTAGTTAATAGATTAGATAAATAAATAATCTCGGACATGGCCGTTATTTTTCTAAGCTTCTTTTGATGGGTAATCAACTCTTTACGTATTAAAATATTGTGGGAGTACATTAATTATTCCTTTGGAAAAGTTATCTTAATATTAAATTATAAGTCATCCGTTTTAAATTTCCATAGAGATCAAAAGTGATTCGTGGAGAACCCTAGCAAAGATTTTCTTGTTTAAAGAAACTGAAGATGACAATTAACGGTGAAACCGTCATTATTTAAAAAATACACATACATTAAGAAGATTATACTTATAATTAAGAAGGCTTATATTAAGGGGAAAAAAAATTCTTTAAAGAAAAGCTGCTTTAGAAGTAAGCCACATTCTTCAACGTGTAAAGATATGGTAGAGGCATAGAGGGTATTAAATGCACTTCCACCAAAGGGCAAACCAATGGCCAAAAAATTTTTGTTTTTGGAAAAAAAGAAAGACAATGGACCCAGAAGCATCTTATAAGGCCAATTTTCATGCAGTTGGGAAAACTAAATTCCAGCGCATGTGAGATGCATGCACTGTTGTATAGGTATGGCAATGAACCGGACAAGCTAGTGACAATGACGCTGAATAAATGGGACTAGGATGAGAGTGACACCTGAGGCACCACGCTCCCAATCCAAGATCAACAGTATTGTTTTAAAGTCCTCGGGATACTTCAGAAGTAATAGCTAGAGATTAACACAATTTATAACTTGAGTTCGAATTTAGCCTATTATCTTACATTTGAGTACTCTCGACTTAGTGCGTGTTTGACAACAACTTTTTAAGTAGCGTTTAATTTTTTTACTGATCAAAATACTATTTTACTAAATTATTGTTGTTCGATAAACTAGCGTTTTAAATAATTTTTTAGGCAACTTTTAACGTTTCAACTACCGTTTCTCAAAAGTTAAAAATTTTAGCGTTTTATATAGCTTTTAGCTTTTCATTTTTTTTGGGCAATTCTACCCTTTACCATTTTTTTATTTTTCTATTCTTTCTCCAATCTCTCTATATTTTTACCTTTTCTTTTACAAATATAAATAAGAAATAATATAAAAATAAATTTCAATTTCTATATAATCAACATTACTAAAAGCATAAGTTTTATTAGTACCTTTTTTTACAAAATAATTTTAAATCTATTAAAATTAATTTTTGTAACATTGATACAAATGTTTTATCAAAAAATTAGTTACACTTTAATATTAAAATATGATTATAAAAATAAATATCTAATTATGAAATACATTATCTTATTCCTATAATAGTAATAGTAATTACAATTATCATAATAACAATAATAATAAAAATATGATATCAATGTCCTTTTACGTCATTTAGCATTCATCAGCTAATCTAACAGCTAATTTTACCGAACACATTTTGTTCAATCAACTAGTTAAACAGCTATTCACTAACAGCTAAAATACAACAGCTATCAGCTACCCAAACATCTATCAGCTACTCTAATAGCTAATTTTCCGAACAGGCTCTTAACTGGTACACAATATAGGGGAAGTATTATGCACCCGAGGTATGCCAATTGATGGTCGAGCTCCGTCAACTGCATTTCCATTTTGTCACAAAAAAAAAAAAAGAAAACCAACATTGTTTTATAATATATGATAAAATAATAATATAATTATTTGACCTCTATGTTGGATAACACAATTTTGAACTTCACACTTGATAATACAAATTTTTTTAATATAATTATATAATTATTTTGTGATTAGCCATCTCTCCTGTAATAATAAAACAATATTATTAACAGTTTCATAAAGAACCAAAAAAGACCACTAGGAATTCAGAATTGAGTGTTTTTCCAAATAAATGTAATCATATGGGATTTTTTTTTTGTCAAGAACAATTTATATAACAACATAAGATGAACATAAGTATTCACTGAAGTAAAACGTATGCAAAAACAAATAAGCTCTAAAAGAATAGTAAGAATCCTAGCAGTAGGAAATAATTTATTTTAATTGCACGAAAATTTAATCTGCCGTGCAGTTGATACAACAAAAGACATGATGAGTTGCATAACTAAAGGAGGAGATAATATTTTCAAATAAAGGAGACAAATCTCCAAACAAAATCCATAGCCCAAACGACTAAACAAACTTGTTCCACGAATGAGTCAATAAGGACGCCTATGTTACAAGCAACAATAGGACATCTATAAAACTTGAGGCTCACACGAGTATATCAACAATGGAAACTGATGTCAAATTTGAATCAAATCACTCCCAAAGTTTAGATCTAAATTTATTCAAAGTAAAAACGAAAAACCAATCTAAAAAAAAAAAAAAGGCAATTCGGGCAAAACAGTGGTGGAAAAAGAAGCCTAGCTAGTCATATAATATTTGCGTAACGAAATTTGTAAGTGCTACTACTACTTCAAAGTCACTAGACATCACTAGACAAGGAAATCCATTGGGGCCCAAGTATTTATGAGGATATTCTTTTTTCTTTTTTCTTTTTGTTTTCTTTTTTCTCTCTATCCCCCTCAAAACTCATTCTTTGCATTCAATGTTACGAGTTGGTCTCTGGTCTTTGGCCAACACATGGCGTGGTTAATGACATATGGTCGCTATCTCAGTCTTTAAGATAGTTTCGGTTATCCTTTGTTTCATCACTTTACGACTTTACACCGGTGAACCATAAATTTTTAATTAACAGTATAAAGTTATGAGTAACTCCTTTTAACACTATTTAGTTTTAAGTAAGAATTTTATAATTCTTAATTTTGTATTAGAGTTGAACTTTTAATTCAGTTGCTCGTTAATCCTTATCTTGCATCATCCTTATGTGACTCTTTATTTGAACGTAAGCCCTCATTTCTTGATTTTCGTCAACTACACGTGAGGTGTGTGGGAATATACATTTTTCACACGAATAAAAAAATCATAATTCTTCATCTTGTATGTAAGATCATGAGTCATTTCTCCTAACACTAATTAGTTTTACTATAAAATTCTTTGATTTTCGATAATCATCAAATGTATGGAAACAATAAGAGAAGAGTAATATAGAGAGAAATACATGTATAGTGAAGATACATCAATGAGGTTTTCGTCCTCTAGAGATGTCCTAACAATAAAAGATAGAGACAAATACAGTACATGACTCATGTTCGAATTCAGTACCCTGACTTAAGTTGAGTGCCCTCAACTTAGCTGGTACACAATGTAAAGAACGTGCTTTGAACTCAAGGTTTGTCAGTTGGTGGTCGGGCTCTGCCAGATATACTAGTGGTGAGATTCTACCAGCTGAATTTTCTTTGAGAGCGGAAAAGACAAAAAAAAAACAACCGAGGTTTTCAAAATCGAAAAGAAAGAGATGATCATTTTTATTCAAGTGTGTCTGCTACGAGCGGAAACGAACGTTGATAAGCAGAGTGTCGTAGTGCATCGAGGGAGGGCTAACCAACACATTGTTACTCAAAATGTTTGATAAGAAGATTGAAGGCAAGGGAAGGTGCAGTGCCAATTGCCTAAAAAACGAAGGTTTGATGGCAAGCTAACCAACACATCAAGCTAACCAACACATTGGGTTCCACGCTTGCACGGCTCCTTTTTTCTTTTGAAAACTGTCACCTATCCACGTCACACACATGACCTGGATAATTTTTATTTTTAACCTTGTTTTTTTTTAATTTTTTAAAATTTACCCAATTTTTAAAAAGTTTGTAAAAATAGACTTTTCAAACTTTCGAAGTTCGAATTCAAATTCCAAAAAATTTGAATTCGAACTTCAAAAGCTCAATTATATTTTTTGCCCCTGTTAAAAAAAAAAATAATTTCAAACAAAAAATAGATTTCGAACTTTCGAAGTTCGAATATTGGCATGCATAATTCAATTCAACAAAAGTTGGTTTACATATAATAATATCTAATTTTTTTTGTTAGTTATTTTAGAAACCATGTTTAGAAATATCTATTTGTATATTATTATAAATGAGAGTTCATGCCAAATTGATCAATGCAACTTATAATTATGTCATGTAATTTTTTTTCTGCACAGGAGATTTGTCTCATTAAATAATTTGTTAATCTAATAATTTTATTCCCTATTTATATATATTACATAAAGTATATTACATACACCTCTCCCGTCAGTGCCACGCGTACATGCCTTTTTATTAATGTCCGTACATTTTTTTAATTTTAATTTTTTAATTAAAATATTATAATAAATTATTACAGATCGTATATTAAAAAATAAAATCAATTATGCTAACCAAATATTAACAATAAACAAAAATATAAAAAGAATCCTCATCTATTGAAGTTTGGCTTTGGCATAATTTGTTGAACTGAATTATGCATGCTAATGTTCGAATTTTGAAAGTTCGGTTTCGAACTTTGAAAGTTCGAAATCGAACTTTCAAAGTCCGAAATCTATTTTTTATTCAATTTTTTTTTTTTTTAACAGGGGCAAAAAACATAATCGAGCTTTTGAAAATTCGAAAAGTCTATTTTTGTAAACTCTTTAAAAACTGAATTAATTTTGGAAGCATTTAAAAACATAAGGTTAAAAATAAAAATTATCCCACATGACCCCCCTCTTCATCACCGTTAATCTATGTGGCCGTAGTCGTTGACGTCGACGTCGTCAAAATAGGATCGACTGTTGGTACTAAAGTTTGGAAATGTGATGCAATAAACGCTGTCTTACATTAGTTTTGTATTCGCTGATGTTATCACGAGCTTTAATATTTTGAGTTGTTTGATTAAAAAGGTGTTTGATTTGGCTTTTTTTTCCGATTAAACCTATTTAAAACCTAATTTAAACTAATAAAATTGTTTGTTTTAATTAAAAACGTATTTTTTTAAGTGGCTTTAAGTAGAAAATAAAAAGCTCTCCAATCCCAATTTTTGTTTTTTTTATAGTTTTAAGTACTTTGAAAAAAAAAACAAATTTGACCAAATCATTTACTATCTTATCCTTACTTTTTTTATTTTTATTACTAAAATATCTATACTCTTTTATCTTATACTTATCTTTTTAAATTCTATTTCAGTATCCTTAATAGTTATTTTAACTATATAACTTATTTTGCAACCCACTTTAATCAAACATGCCAATATTTATTTTTATAACTACAACTTTTATTCAAGCATATAACTAATTAAAGTTGATAATAAAAAAAAAATCACTTAAAGTCAGAAGTGCTTTAAGTAATTTTTTTATAAGCCAATCCAAACACCCTCTAAGCCCAACATAGTTACAAGCCAGTAGCCAGCAGTTGAGCTGATCATTATAGGTGATGCAAATTATCTACTTGTAAATTAAGGTCCTTGAGCATGGGAGAGAAATGGATGGCTTAAGTTTGTGAATTGTTAAAGATGCGGATTAGTTGCTTGTAAAAAAGAGAAAGTAGCGAATGGCTTAACGTTTGTGAATTATTAAAGATTAAGGACGAATCTACTCGTAAAGTAATACCCTTGAGAAAGGAAGAGAAACGGATGGGTTAGGTACTAAGAACGAATCTATTTGTATAGTATAAAATTTAAAGTTGGTGAATTATTACTATAATTACATAAAGAATTCAAAATTACTAAATACAGTTCATAACATTATTATGTTATAAAAGCTCATCACTCTTAAAACTCCGTATAACTTCACATTACTTGAGATCAGAATCAAGAAAAACCACGTATCTAAGCAAAGCAACTTTTGCCGTTGAGAGCAACAAAAGAGTAGAAAGGTAAGTAGGTGATATTCACGGACATAGCCGACTAATAAGAAAAGAAAAGATAATTAAAAAGGCATTTTGGAGCATTCTAGATAATTTTGAACACCAATCTTTTGATCAAAAGTTTTGAAGCCGTAAAGAAGTGCAACCCCACCACCGCCACGATCCGAGAGAGCTTTTCCAAAGCAAAGCCTTTCCAAATATAACAGTTTACAGGAAAACAGAAAAAAAAAAAAAAAAAAAAGAAGAAGAAAACATCAGCCAAGAAAAAAGAAACAGGGGAAAAAGAAAAAGGAGAATAAGGGAAAATTGTAAAGCATGGTGTTACGAGATAAGAGTCTTATGTAAATTATTAGTATCAGGTAAAGAATTTCAGGTCTTATACCATGATCTTCAAATTCATAAATGTAGGATAATTATATTCTTCAACAATTTCTCTTACGTGTGATCAAAATTAAAGAAGAAATTTTTTGCATACGAGAATTGACTAGATGGGAAAAGGTGAACAATAGAAGAAGTTCGCTAGCGGATGAATTAGAGTAAATCATATCCTAGATATAAGATTTGATTCTTATAATGTAATTTAAAATTTTATGTAGAGATCTGGGAACTCATTATGTAGATAATTATATTTCCTAACACGTGGTTTAACAGTTGCTCGGCGAACTTCTCTTTCAACCGTTGGTTCTTCACGCTGTCATTCACATACCTCGATCGTTAATCGGGTGACTGATTGGTTAATTAAGAACGTAAAACTAAACACACATTCACAAGATTGTTTAGATATTCCATCATTGGGATGGATTTTTACGTAATAAAATCCTCCGCCTGTTTCTGATCAGAAAACACGTGGTTTAACAATTGTCTAACATGATAATTTACGGTCTCTGGATGCAAGATTACTAACATGGCGAGACTTGACAGCAAGCCAGCAATGCTGCACTATCAGTTTGAGATTGGGTTTAACCCGTTTAACCGCTGGGTGGGAATGGAATTTCTTATTTTCCATTTCTCATTTTTTTCTTTATTTTGATTTTCTAATTTTGTGAATACGGCCAGCGGGTTCCTGTCTTCTCATGGAGTTTTTGATCTCTACTATATTAAGAACTAGTAGTAGCATATGATCTTTTAATATAAATTTAATATTATCAATTTATATAAATAATTTATTGCATGAATCAATTTAACATGCTTCTTTCAACATCAAGTAATACCAAGTCATCACTCTGATATATAAAAGATTATGCATGATACATGCATCGTTAGTACACAAGCAGTCCAATGCTTTCTTTTAACGAATTACAATCATCTGAATCAAATTCTTTTTACAAGATGAACTTCTTTGCAGCAAGTGCAATATCGCACAAAAAATATATAACTTACACAATTTGCTCCCAAAAAACACACCCTCGCCATCCTAGTGAGAAAATATGGAACAAATACACACAAAGATGAAAATTACAAAAATAACCCCCACCCATGAATTGGAGATTCCACACAATATACAAAAAGCACGTGAAAATGAATGACCCAAGTCAATGCTCCCAACAGTTTTAATCGAACCAAACCAGCTAATCATGGCCAGCATCTATTGGAGTACCTGTCCGGGCTTGCGATATCCGATTTGCGTATATGGTCACCAACCGTAGTTGCGTGCTGTTCAGACCTTCCAAGTACGGCAAAAACGCTTTTCCGAGCATGATATAGATGTCAACAAGACAAAAGACAACAGTCTGTCCCCGAAGGAATAAATATCATGTTAGAAGTAATACCATACAGGACATCAACAAACAAATAGCTTAAAACAGAAAAACTATGAACAAGTACTCAGCCATCATTGCAGTACAACCTTCCTAAACAGAACCGAAAAAACAGAAATAGTAGTACCTTGCGAACATCAGCACTTTGGTTACCAAATGCATCAAAAAGAGCCGGCAAAAAGGATGGTAATTGTGCCATCAATTCCTCCTGGGAGAGCCTTCCTACAAGCTAAATACAAAATACAAAAGTGAGGCTCATGTCACAATAATATCAACAGAAGCTATAAGGCATAATACTCCTGGTAAAAATCTTATTACAGTAACTCCTTTCGTGAAAATAACGAAACAATTTTAAAATATAAGGTGCAAAAATCGCTAGCTTCACTGGAAAATTATTCCCAAAACTAGTACAACAACATATTCTCAATTTTGATAGACCGGCATTCTTTCTTAGTATACCAACATATGGTTAAAGATGCAGGAAATCAACCCCATGATGACAAAGCTACTAGATTCTGCCTTGTGAACAAGAGCATGGTGTCTTGACAAGGACAATTGGTCAAGCATTATGAACTAAACAGTCACTGAATCTAGGAAAAACACAGATAAATCGAGCAATAAGTCAGAATTATGGCTACATGGCATAGCTCAAGGCTACTTCCTCCTCCAGTCACTGTATCTAGGATAAACACAGACAAATCGAGCAATAAGTCAGATTTATGCCTACATGATATAGCTCAACACTACTTCCTCCTCCAGTCATCTCAACACTACTTCCTCCTCCAGTCATCCCCTTTGATAGCTAGAACCATATATTCTTTTTGTTTTATGGTTTTCTGTTTCTTTTCACAAATGGAAGAGGTCAAGAGCAGTATTATTAGCAAAGAGTAAATGGATTGCTGTCAGTTGATATTTTCTCCTTTCAGAATGTTTAAGACATACAGGGTTCACTAATAAGTTATATCAATAAACTTGGTAAACAAAACACACTACATAAGAGCAAAGACTGGAACACCTGGTCATTTCATCTTGCTGATGTTAACAATATACACATAACAAGTACGTAGATGTGGTATTTCTAAACATTAATTTTAGGCTACAAAACCAATTAATTGAAACCTGACAAGTGCATCCCTTGTTAAGAGTTCGTATCAAACACATAGTAGTTGCAATAAGAAACAATTGCTTCGTATTGGGAGATTACTGTATCAATTCAAATATTCATTATCAAAACATACACCACATCCATGATCATGTCAAATAGAGAACTCATAATCAGGAAAACACAAGAGTGCCATTTATCTTGATTGTTTTCCTTTTCTCTATAGGGGGGATGGTGCCAGAAATGAGTCAAACAGCAATTTAATATTAATCAGTACCTTTGTCAAACAGTTTATGCAGGTGACCAGAGTTTTCTCATCTTCAGTCACCAATAAAGGAACCACAACCTGAGATGCCATTACATTACCAAATAAGGTATAAGGTCAAAAGGAAGCTGAGAGCTCATGATAGACCACATCAGGGTTGACCATCCACTTACACTTAAGCATCTGAACTGATCGTATTGGGACAAGACTACAGTTAAACAATGCTCAGCTTCATTTGCGACCTATATAAAAAAAAAAATCAACACCATAAGAGAAAAAGGAAGCCCTCACTAAAATGATAACTCAAATAGTCCAGCATACAGAAGTTTACTTTTGGAACAATGTCCTTCGTCACATGAAGCAGTTTTTCAATTACAATCTCAACTGAGTCCTCCATGGCATCTTTCTGAAAGTTAAGTACAAAGTGAGAAGCTGCTATTGAAGGAAGACATCTTATGCTTTAAAGGCCACCACAGAGAAAGAAATTAACCTGGCTCCTCAGCATTTCACCAATCAAAGAAAGCGAGAGCTCCCGGATTGATGAATCAGTGTCATCCAACACTTCAAGTACAACTGTCAATATCTGGTTGAAGTACTGCAATAAAACAAAGCATATGCAGTATAAGTGGCTGCAAAGATAACACTAGCTACAATAGCAGTATGTCAGATCTAATTCAATTTCAGAGTAAAGCAAGAATGTTTTCCACTTTTAGGACTGGTGGCACACAAATGAAATCACCCAATAGCCATGGGGCTAACAATTTGTGGTTATATTTCTAAAATATTTCAAAGTGTAGTCAACAAGAATTGAGTTAGTCAAATCACTAAACAAAAGTAGATGCTAAACTCCGTGTAGAAGTTACGGTACTCTGCCCCGCCGCCCTTCGCTCACCATCCGTGATGGGCTAAAAGCTTTCCTTAAGCAGTTGAGGGTCATAAGAACATGCCCTCTTGATTCCAGATTAGTATACATCATTTGACCAGCAGGATTGAAACATTAAGGCGAATATATTGACAAATTTGATTAAACGAAACGAACCATAAAAGGAAAATGGAGATCTGATAGGAAATGTCTCAAGCAACAACATGTCACTTGATATTTCCAATAAAATATGGTTATTGGTTGAACAGAGAGAATTACATTGACAGAAGCACGTAATGTATCTAAACTTCTTTCTCTATCCTGAATGAAAACATTTTCCACACCCCACTACTTTAAATCTCATGCCATCACTTTCCCAGTGAGGTATGCAAAATTTGCAAAACAAAACTAAACGGCAAATAGAAATAGTGAACATGTAACAGAAAGATGTGCGGGAGGGAAGAAGAAAGGGAAAAGGTACAGCGCAGGGTTAATGAACTAAAAGGATTAAAGAAACAAAGAGCTTAAGTGCAGACTTCGACAGACTAACAGAAAAAAAGAATAATTAATAGAAAGAAGAGAAGGGGCAGAGGTATCCATCACGAGAACCAACTTTACCTTGCTCCATATGGACTGATCATTGGCCATTGAAGCTTCAACCAACTGCTGCAGAGCACCATGCTTGTTTGCTGCAGGACTTCCATCACTCCCATTGCAAATCTAATCAACAGAGAAAGAAATCCCCTTCATCTTTCAGCTTATTCATGTTATCAACCAACAAATAAGCAATAACAAAATTTAAAATACATATTGATTTGGTAACTAAACCCATACTATTGCTTGGAGAGTAGGATAACTCTGAGGTCATGAGGGAGAAGAGACAGGAGCTCAAAGAAGTTCCAGAAAAGGACATAAAGTGTTCGGGACATTATTCTAACAGACTCACCGAATGAAGCAGCTGAGGAATGCTGGGTCCTGTTTCCTGAGGAGAATTGACCTTCAAAGCCATAAGCTTTGGGTGAATGAGAGGTGATTCATTAAAAGGCTCATTATCAACCCCCAAGCTTGAGGTGACTTGTCGTTGCTCAGAGCCAATCAAACCATTAGTGTCCAGACGTGGAGTGGAGCTAATCTCCATGTTGTTGTCTACGCCATGTTTCACGTCATTGGCTTTGGAACTAGGAATATCAATATTAGAACCATCATTAAAACTTGAGTACAGCTGCTCCCGACTCTCATCAGATGTTCGGTGACTAAAAAAGCCAGTGATTTGCACTGAATCTGGGAATGAACTCCACTTTCTGCCACCATCACTATCCATGGAACCAGCAGAACACCTTCCAGCTACGTGACTTTTCTTTGACACTCCAATATATCCCTCTTCAGATGATGTTCCAACAATATCTGATGGATCATAAGAAGACTTTGATCGTTGTCTGTCTTTCTTGTTCTGTAAAAAGTTCATCAAATCCACTTCTATACGAGGAGTATACTGTTTCAAAGCTCGTCGTAATGAATTCTGCTCTTCAACAGATAAGCTAAGAATAAAATTCAGAACTGCTGTTGGATCATAGTGGGTATACACTGATATGATGCATGTGATAGATGCTTCCTTCAGTTTCGTGTTCTTGTCATGGACCAGTGGAGTTAACTTAGCAAGCCATAACTTTAGAATGCCAAAATTACTGCAGCCTTCGGTGTTTGATGCATGCTTGTTAAATGAACCAATAGCAAACTCAATGACTGCCAATTTAGCCTTTGGTGAACGTTGTTCATCCAGTGATCGAAGTAAAGCTGGCAATAGGGAATCAATACCATATGTTTTACCAACAATGTCCAATGTCATTGAGCAAGGCTGTCTTACTAATTCCTTGGGATCAATTAAGCGTGAAAACACATGGGGCAGTATCCTCTCCATGTAACTCTCAAATGGCTTCTTACAAGCCGGAATAAGTTCTGCAAGTGTTGATAGAGCTGCTTGTGCAACTTTGTGATGGGGGTCATCCAAGTGCTGGAAAAACAGCTTCATCACCTTCTCGAAACTCTGTATTATTTCCTGTATACCCCTTGGGCCTTGCTGTAGCAAAGACCGAAGGAAATTAAACGCAGCAACCCTGGCATTCCAATCTGAATTAGAACTTAGCCCCTCACTCAGTGCGTCATTTAGTGAAGCTGGGCCTTCCACATAGCTCGACAAATCGCCCAGTGGAAGCTGGTTGTCATCAAAGCTTCTTCTCCTGCTTGCAGACATTCGTCCAGCTACATTCTTTCTCAAAAGAGGCCGTTGAAAATTTGGGACATGATTATTTTGAGAATCTCTAAGATTGGTGTCTTTGTATGGTGTCTCTAAGTATTGCCTATCGACATGCGGGTTCATTAATCGCCTAACATCTCTACGATCAGCATTTTCTTCAGTCAGACCTCTTTCATGTAGCCTTTCAGAAGCTCTCTTGGTTGAGTAGGATGAAAATGCTGATATAGGTTCGTTACCCACACTACTACGATATGATAATTTACCTGAATCTTTAGAAGCCTGAATCTGTGTAATAATGTCAGATAACATCAAGCCACCATTGCGATCATTACGTTTAGGTATACCAGATGTGGTATCTAGCCCTAATGAGCTTGTAAGGCTGTTAGAAGCAGGAACTGCAAGAGGATATGGTGGATCACGAGATGAAGGAGGGTCAACTCCTGCACTAGGGGCAATAAAAGAAAAATTTAGCTGTTCAAAATTCAATGTAACCTCCATGCAACATCGTCCAAGCACTAACGAATGACAGTTTAATTTACATGATGGGAAGAAAAGGAATGGAAGAGGAAAAAAGTACCTAGGTCCAAACTAGATGATCGACTTTTCTCAGATATATTCAGACCTCGAAGCATGCTTTCTATAGCAGAAACCTTCTCCTTGCTTGAATGCAAAACGCTTTCAAGGCTACGTTCTGAGCCTTTAGCTCCCGATTTTGCTTGTGACAGAAATAGCCCAGAGGAGAGAGATGTGGCAGAGGGTAGGCTTGCAGTTCTATCCATAGCAACAATAGCTGAAGTTCCATAACCGGGTAGGTTTGAAGGGGCCGACGTTTGAGGGGTGGATGATATGTGTGGGCTCCTCTCACGAAGAGAAGGAGAAGCATGCCGTCTATGAACACCTCCATCCTCATCATTTATTATCTATGTCAAAAGGAGAAACATAGTCAATATTTCAGGATTGGTTTTCACTAATTTAACAAGTTGAGACTTCTTGCTCTAAGGGTGCGAATGTTCAACAGAGAAACGTATACCCTTTGGATAGCAGGATCAAAGGACATAAACAAGCGTCGAGATCGCTCTGGCCAAGTTTTAGCAAACATTCTGTAACAAGCTCTTGCAGTTGAACGAACCTGTTAATGTTCACAAGTCAGAATACAACCACTGGGGTCAGTGCACATTATCACAAATTATTGATGTGCTTTGCCATATCAAACACCTATACCTCGCTCATTGCATCAGCTACACAACATTTTATAAGGTCTTCATATAGATCAGCCGAACGGTGTATTTCAAGTGCATCAGCCCAATATTCTAATATCAGAAGGGCATACTCACAACACCTGGTGCAGGAAAACATACATTATAGACAAACAAGAACAATCTTAATCTCCACTCTAGAGGAAAGGCAGATTCACACCTCGCACGAAGAATGGCACTGCGGTCATTCTTTGCACTATCTGCTATCCGAGGAAGTGAACGGGCAACTTTGCAGTTGCGCAACATCTGCAGATAACAGAACCAATGAGTAAAAGGAGAAGTACCAGATGAGGAAATTGAACTAACCAAGCAGTTGCAGAAACATTACCGTTTTTATGCAGTTATCAGCAGATTCTGCAATTACAAGTACAGTTATCACTACAAGCTTGAAAAGGACCTGAATTTCAATTAACATGTGACTGTGAGATAGAAGTTTGATCATATTAAGCCAAGGTAATGAAAACTTAAAAATTCTCCTAACCGGAATGAAAATCTCTGCACATGCTTCAAAATCTCCCAGAAGCTCCTTTGACAAAAAGCTTAATAAATGGCACGCCTAAAAATATGGTAAAGAGAGGAACAACTTAAATAAATACTTGTCAAAGAAATCCATAAAGGTCTCACATGCCAAATTAGTATTCTTATCTCATAAGATATATGAAGAAATGCTGGAAAGAAGAGTAATAAACATTAACAATAATCTTCTACCCAATATTAATTAGTTTACTGAACAGATCAAGAGACACTGCATAATACAAACAATGAACAGATCAAGAAACACTCTGCATAACACAAAAAATCCTCCGTCATTGGTTTCAAGTCCAATATGGAAAGGTTACAGTTAATGCATTATTTTTGCATTTCTTACGATAAAACAATAAAGCCAAGTGCAGCTCATTCTTTCTCATATGCTGATGGTAACACAGAATCCAAGAAATTCAGAGCTTTCAAGAAAAGAGATACGAATGAAAAGTAAATGCATACTGGACATAATAAAGCTAAGATAGTGAGATGGACCAGTGTTCAACAGGTAACCCAGTTCAAAATTATGTGAAGCAAGAAGTAGATTGGAAAAGATTAGCAACAAAGGGCGGATATATGATGCCACTTTATACAAAGACTTTTTGCTTCAATGATCTATAGCCGCCAACAACTAAGATCATTGCATAAGATAGACAGTCATCAATAGATGGGCCATAAGTCAGAACCTGACACCTCCACTGGCAGTTTAGGTGGACTTTTACCTTCAAATGCAGGACTCTGTTCTTGCTTACTTACGGCCAGCTAGGTTAAGCACCTTAACAAGATGCATCACATATTAGCAAAAGACTAGGTCCTGCTGGTCAAGCACAAGGTTGCTTACAAAAGTCTTATCTCTTTCATAATACATATTTAAAGATTTACTATTTACTGGTCCTTGTGTTATTCCTCCACATAAAACATATCAATTAATTTACAGATCTTTTTACCCTAAAAATATCATAGTCATATTAGACATTTTCTCTTGATGCAACTCTAGAGCATACCAGTTTCATATTAGTGAACTTCTAACACCAATCTCGTGGAACAAGCTCCTTTTAGAATTTTAGATACCTAATATGCGATCCTTTAATATTAGGTATCTAAAATAACCAGAACAAAAAGTTTCACATACCTAGGTGCTTCCTTCTTTCTCTTTTGGGGTGGATGCGGGTGGGGCGGGGAGGGGTAGGATGGGGAGAGCATTCTGATTAAGCACAAATCCATTTAAGAAGAAGATAATTAATCTTGTTCTAATATACCTGCTTCACTATGCTAGATCTCCGATCAGATAATTGAGTGCTCAGAGGACCAACAAGCTGCTTTAGAAGTCCACGAAAGCATGGGTAATCAGCAGCTCCTGATGGGAAAACATAAAAACTTGTTCACATCACTTCAGAACAATCACACCACATGATAATGCCGTAACTTTCCATGATTGAATATTTATCAAGTCTGATTTTTGATCATGAAAATGTATTATACTGAGATAGGTCCAAATAGAGAATGTCAATAAGTCGGTTTGCAAACATGCACCAATAGTTTTTGCAGTTCCAAACACAAACATATTTCTGACTTTACTGGCTCCCGAAAGCACCATCTGAATATTATATTAGTTATGCAATTCACATGGAAAGCACTGAACCAGAAAAGTATCTCTAGAAGAACATACAGCACTGAACCATTAGCATAAATAAATCATATTGTAAAATAAACTTTCATGAGGAAGTTATAAGCAGTTTCTTCATGGTTTTGGTTTCCTACAACAATAGATTTCTGGCATTGGATTCAAAGAATATCAGCAAGATGTTATACTTAATGTAGAATATTATAGAAGTTAAACATCAGGCGCCTTGTAAGGTCATTCTCCTTTATCCTGTTTTCTGGAGTCATGGTGGGATTCTCTTTTCCACTTATATTCGCCCAATATGACTTCATTTCTTCGGGGGGGGGGGGGGGGTGAACAAAGGCCTCTCAGTTGCACTTTTGATCTAGAAAAAATCAAGAAAGACTTCAAAGTTACAAACTAATTTCTATTTCAGAGATGCAACAATCAGAAAAAGCTTTTTCGACCCTACACCCTTTCCATAGTCCTTAAGCAAACTTCCCTTCCCATTTTGAAGAAGAAAGTATAAAGTTAGAAGCTAACTTTAGAAAGGCAGGGTCTCCAGAAAACTATAAGTTTTACACTGATTGGTTCCAAACCTCCGATAACAAGTCCTTCAACTCTCTGCATGGCTGCAATACGTACAGACCAATCCTTGTCTGGCACGAGGGTTGAAGCAACCTTCTCAAATTCCCTTGTGAGCTCCTTTTCTGAGTATACTTTAATTGGTTCAACTGGTTTTTCTGTGATATCACCATCTCCTGCACAATGACAGAGAAAACTGTGAATAACCCACAATATCATTTAAATGAGTATGCAACTCCATACTATCATTTGTTTTGTCAATCAAAACAAAAAGACAGTATAACTTCGGCATTCAAATGCAATCCCCCAAGTTACATAATGGTTTGAGAGCAAACAGAATATTTTCAGTTTCTTATGCGCTCCGTCCAAATTAACAAGGTTTAAAAAATATCACTTTAACAAAGGACGCTTACAACGAATTATCTGCGAAATCAAGGCAGTTAAGCCTCTTCTTTCAAAGGACAGTTAAATACATCTAACAATTTAAACTTACATATAAGCACAAGGGTTTATCCATATGTTAAGAATTTTGATAAAATCAAAGGCGTACAGACCTGCAAAAAGCGAACCTTCACGGTTTGAACTTCTTGCTTTTGGACTGCTCCTTTTCAGATTAACAGACGCAGGTTTCACCTCAACAGCAGAATAACTATTCACAAGTCCATCTGAAGAGCGGACCTTCGGCTCTATTTTTTCCAATCTCAAATTGATATCTTTTACCTGAAATAAATCATCATATCAGAAAATATTTAAGCTACACGTATTACATTCTTCTTGATGTAAAATGATACAAAAGTCGTAAAGAAGAGAAGAAAGGAAGTAACATTTGAAGGATCTCCAGTGGAAATTAAGGAATAAATCAACTAGCAGCTGTATGTTACCATTGACATAGGAAGTTGGTGACGCTGAAGTTCATCGCGGAACTGAGGCCCAACCTGAGTATACATCTCCTGCAGAGAGAATAGGATAGAGGAAAAGAAGTGAAGAACTGAATACGTGAAGGGCAAAATCAAACAAAAAAGAAAGCTTATACTTATCCTGAAGTCCAGAAATTACGATAATAAATTCCTCAGCAGCCAAAGGGGCACCCGTTTGCATCTGAAAAGCGATACAGTCTGACTGCCCCCCCCCACCCCCCCGCTTTTGGGCCAGGAAAAAAGACTCTCATCTCATATACTAGTTTACATCAATCAGGAAGCGCCAAATAAATTTTAAATAAAGAATCCCAATATCTACATCAATATGTGAACCAGGCCCCAATGCCATAACTCTTCTCCCCAAAGTACCTAAAGACACAACGTAGTAACCATCATTACGTGTCTACTAAGGAGAACTCCCATGATTCCTCTTCAAAAAAGTTATAATGAAGTCACCTCTAACAGAAAATCCTTGAGCACTAAAAAAGTCACCCGCCCTTAATTATCTTCTTCAACCATAATTTGCCAACCTAAAGACTCAAAGACAATCCCGGTAAACAATACATCCACCAACTTATAACATCATATTCAATTTACAAAGCAGTGGATGATAAAAATGTTGCTAAAATTTTACAAGTTGAAGAGTTGAGGATACTCGATACTTTTATGATAGTCAACAATAAGGAGCTTCTTAGCATCTCTGCTTCAAGCAAATGCTACAAGAAGCTCTTATTTAGAATAACCATTCACAAAAGAAGCAGGAGTAAAAGTCTCCCTCTGCCTTCTATATCTCTTCATTTAGGCAATAGCGTCATTTGTTCCGTCTTACAGAACATCTGATCTTCTATGCTTCAGCGGATGTTACACTCCAGAGCTTCAAATGAACAATGATCCCAAGGAACTAAGCGTTTCATATTATTGCAGTTGTTTTACAACCGTCACAAGCTTTTCCTTATCTTTCACAGTATTAGATAGTTAAAGCTCTCAACATAGCAAACTAACAACCCTTCAAAATGAACAGGACTGTAGTGTCAAGAGCAGTTATCTTTTCTCTCTTTTCTTTTTCCTTTTTTGGATATGTCAATGTAATAGTTTCTCTTCCAAGTAGCAAAGCACTTGATTGACCTCATTCATGAGGATTACCACTGAATAGAACCCAGACAAGGAGCACTCTATAAACTTCATCATGAATCTGCTTACCTCTATACACAATAGAGCAGCCTCCCTCACACCAGGATTGGGATCGTTCAACATCTGCAGAATCTGATCATTCAAGAAGCTTATAAATTTCATTTCTTTTACAAAATTGATTCATAACAAAGGGCATATTTTTGTCAAGAATGTGTTCAATCAACATACAGGAGGAAGAATAGCACGTTGAAGAGGTAACTCTGTCGATGCAAAAAGTCCAATGGCTGATGTGACAGTGCGTGCAAATTCTTCTCGAACTCTCCAGCTTTTGTGGGTCCAAGCATAAGTACCAGCTCGTTCAACAATGATTGTTGGTGAAGAGACCTGCAGGAAGATCGTTTTAGAGCAAGTCATACAAACAAGATAAATGTTCTAATCAATGCAAATAGAATAGCATTTTATCCATATTCCCCCCCCCCCAACAAAAAAAAAAAAACCAACAAAAAAAAAGGAAAAAAGAAAGAAAGGAAGAAAGAAAATGTAGAATTTGAAGACTGATGTACTTGTGACAATTAACAAAATCACCAGAGCATTGTAAGAAGTAGTCTGAACTATGCTGGAACCATGGGACTTTTAAGCACAATAGTATCTCATAATATTTTCCTTTTTTTCTGGAGAACTAAAAGTATCTAATAATCTTTGATGCAGTAAAAGTCAGAGATGCAAGCAACAGAGACATTGTTCCTGTTGTCGTAGCCCCAGAAGAAGACAGAAACTAACAATCTCTTCTTCTAACAATTGACGATGTTTCTGATTTTCTCATTTTCTTTTCTTGCGATAAGTAGTAATCTATTTGCTCTTCCGAAAGCAACCAGCAGCTACCTCATTTTATCACAATTATAGTAACACAAGGGAGACAAAAAGTTGCTCAGGGGGTATGCCAAATCAAGGGAATTGAGAGAACTGAAATACAGCTTTGCAATAGAACAAAGCTAGATCTTCTAGAAGAGCTAAACAGTCTCTATTGAAGGTAAAGAAATCCATTTTATGTGCATAAATATCTGGATACTAAAAGGTATATGAAAGATTCAACTACTTCACGAGCTCCAGATCATCTCTTTGGAGTAAATTCATTGGTTTGATCTGCAACAATATGGAGTTTCGCATCATCAAAGTAATTAACTAGGCAATAAACATATTGTCTTTATTTAATGGTTGCACCACCTTTTAGCATACTCAACCAATAATAAAATGTCCTTCTACCAATTAAGTTACTTCAAATTTATCCTGACTTCAATAAGCACCTCATTTCCAGCTTATTATAAATTCGGATATTATAAAGTCATCAGAAGAGATATTCTATTCAAACTGGAGATTTCTGGACAAACTTCAGAAATGGGTACGTCTCATCCAAAAATGCAACCTCAAACAAGTTCATAAGGATAGAACCAACTGACTTTGACCGCAACGGGAGGTGCAAGGAATCCCAAAACTAAAATCGGAAGAACCAAGCTCAAAATTCAGAGTACAGTTCCTTAACTCCAGAAATTCTTAGACCTCACCACCAAGCATATGTAATTTTACTCGCAATCACCCAGAATCCCCAAAATCTCACTTCTGTTCCCCCCCCCCGGCGGCCCCAATACAATTATCTCTGTGACAGTCCATAGTTGTCAAATCGTGAATCGTATCGTGAATCGAAATGTCATTTTTTTGTATCGTGAATCGTATCGAATCGTGAATCGTAACAATTCGGCCACAAACTTAAATGTACATAAAACAAATATATCATGGTTCCATTTGATGTTTAGCATTAAAACTTTTTATCTGAATTAATATTGGTACATGTTTTTTTGTTATATTAGGTTATTTTAATGGTAAAATTTAGAAGCAATTAGATATTGGAAGATAAAAATATTTAAGTTTTAGTTTATATGAACATGTAATTATAATTTGTAAATTACTAGAAAAGAGTAAAATAAGTGTATGTTAATGGGTTCAATACCACATTACTTTATAGTTATATAAACATCATCTTATGTTGTAAAACACTATGTTTTTATTTTTTCTTTCTTTTTGTTTCTTTTCTAGATTTATTATGTTTGATCTTTGATGTTTGAATGGAAGATATTTTAATCATCTAGCAAATGGGCTTTTCTTTTTGGTTTCTTTGGGTTTACAATAGGTTTTCAATTTTATCTTAGCAACTGGACTTTTTAATGTGGGTTTTAAATTTAGTTCAATGTGAATCGTACGATTCGAATCCTGAATCGTACGATTCGGCAACGATTCACCTTTAGATACGTATCGTTTTATTGGTGAATCGTATTGAATCGTACGATACGAATCGTGAATCGTACGATTTTGATAACTATGCGTGACACTATCATCTTAACAAAACGCAGAAGCAAAACAATACATGTCTGTGCATCCTTATTCGTCCATATCTATATTATACTAGAAAAAAGCATCTATATTATTCTAGATGCAAAAATAACTCTTAAGATTCAACCATAAGTAATCCAATCCAATTTCCTGAAAAGTTCATACAGCTTTCAAACCACCACTGGGACAAACCTAATTTAAAATATACATACACACATACATACATACAAACCTAATTTATATATCACAATTATATACGTATGTATGTATTTATGTAAAAGTGTAAATATATATCACAATTATTTATGTATATATGATAATTTTTATATATTCAATTGATAAAGCTTGATAACCCTGTAAAAGTTCATAATTCAGAACTCCAAGCATTCAAGTCCGCAACTAATCCAGTCAAATTTCTAAAATTAAATATTAATTTATCATACACCAATTGAACAAAACTGATTCAAAAATGCACAAAGAAACTGAAATTCAGTAAATTTTAACAGCACTACAGTAATTATACTCAATAACTACACAAAATAAAATAATCAAAAAAATCGAAATTAGAGGGAAAAAAAAAAAGCAAATAGATCAAGTAAGTGTACTGACGGTATAGCATGCGAGTGAGTTTGTGTGCTATAACATGTACCTCCATCAGAGCAAGCAAAACCTTTCTAGTTATGTATATATGTATATGAAAACTAAGAATACAGTAGATTTAACTGCATTATAGATAATTTTACTCCGTGCAATCGCAAATCAAAATAAACTACAAACTAACAAAAAATCGTCATAACTAAGACTGTGAATAAAGAAATAGCGTGAGGGCAATAGCAGTACAGTTTGCGAGTTCGTGCAGTAGAATTGCATCCGTACCTCCATCAGAGTAAGCAAAAGCCGCCTGGCGGCATCTCTGACGGGCTGTTTGGCGTCGCCGAGGCGTTCGACTACAGCCGGGACAAGCGCATTGAAGTGGAGCTTCAAGTGCTCGCCGGAGAGAACGGCGGCGAAGGCAAGCGCCTGGAGACCGCCCTGAGAAATCCTGAAATTGTTGTCTTTCAAGAGATCCAAACAAACGTCGACTAGCGAAGTGACCTCGGAAGACGATAGACTCTTTCTAGAAGCTTCTAGAAATTGGTGGAGATGCTCCACTCCCGCCATCCGCTCCTTCGTGTCCTTCGCACGTGCCAACTCCAACGCTTCCTCCATTTCTAGGGTTTCGGTAGTGATCTGGTGCGGATGATGTGTTGATCTGGTGCGGATGATGTGTAGATCTGGTGCGATGGAGAGTTCGTGGGGGAGTGTGTGTAATGCGTGTTTTTGTGCGTGTGTGTGTGTGTGTGTGTTTGAAGAGGAGAGTGAAGTGAAAAAAATAAAAGAGAGAGGGGAAAAGGGGGAATGCCAGATTGACGGACGGGGAGGACTGTGTATTATCTGTGTGTTGTTACTGAAGGGGACCCTTGGGGAAAAAAATAAAAATAAAATTTTCACATTTTACTACATTTTTTTCTTTTTTATTCTTTTTTTCGGAATTCAATATTTCACTTTGTTTCAGTGTTAGAACTGAAAAATAACATTATTAGTTAAAACGGGATATTAAAGTTAAAAATAAAATTATTAGTAAAAACGCAATATAAGAGTATCAAAATAGACATTAATTGACAAATAATCTTATTCCTAGTCAAGGACCACAATGTACAAATTATTCATGACAGATTTGTATTAGTATTTTTGAAGAAGAGTTGTTATTAACGTTAATATCTATTCCAAATCATTTATAAATGTATGTCCTCCTTCATCGATTAAAACTTTTTGAACCACCAAAATTATTGAATAAACACTTCTTGACATTTTTTTTTCTCTTACATATCAGTTCATTAGTAATCAGCTAACACTATATCTAGAAAATTTTCGTCCTTAATTGAGAATTTTAGTGAAGTGCAATTACTATATAATTTTGTGCGTGTGAAGTTAAAAGAGGAAAGTGGTGACACTGGAGGAGGGAAGTAATGGATTATTTCCTTTTTAATTCTCTTTCATTCATTTAGATAGAACGTGACTATTTTTTTTTTCCTCAAATTTATGCAACATATTGTGAAATGTCTAAACGAGATATTCAATGTGTTGGCATTCGCTAATTATTTTTGTCATTGATTTGTTTTCCTTAGTTGTTTAAAGTAATTGTCCTACTTTTTTCATTTACTATATCATGTAATTAAAAGGTGTTGAACAATTAAAGAAAAGTATCTTGACATTATTAACGTTTAGAATGAGAAAAAAATAGAATTTCAGTCAAAAAAAAAGTTCTATTAGAAGAAAGGATAACAATAAATAAAATGAATGTATGTTAGCTTAATTTTTTATTTATTTTTTAATTGACAATGAATCATTTCACAAATAGATAACGTAAAACATGGGTAAATCAATGGAATATCATACCAATTTAAATTATTATTTACAGAAAAAGAAAGAAAGGCACCCTTAGAAAACTGTTTTTTTTTATAACTCTAATTTTGTTTGAAAGAAAATTGAAATTCTTATTTATGTGAAAAATTAGGAAAATACGTTCATTTGTTGAAAATAAAAAATAATTTTCTTATTTAGAAAACTGAAAACCATTTACTTGTTAGTAGTTCTCTAGTCCTTTTTTTTTAATTCACAAAAATAGAAAACGTTTTTTTATTATAGATAAAGAAATACAATCATCCATCAAGTTGAAAATACAATTTTTTAATCAATTATTTATTTGTGCGCCAGATAGTCTTTTTTTAACATTCTATATTATTTTGTTTAGAAATATGTTGTTACGTTCGGAATAAAGGGGACAAAAAAAGTGGGGGTGAAAAGGACAAAGGAAACAACAAGGAGAATTATACCCAGATAAAGAATTTGGAGTTCCAAAACTTTAAGTGTATTTTCTAAATGAATAACTATTGAAAAACTCTCTAAACTTAACAAAGAAAACTATAGAAAACAATCTAAAGTTGTATTTTACTACTCTTCTTTAATTTGAAATTTTTGAAAACCAAATTTTCAATTTTTATTTTGAAAAATTTTCATTTAAAAACGCATTATCTTGTTTCTATTTTAAGTAAAAAAGTTTTTAGAAAACAATTACTAAGTGTTGTTATCCAACTTATTTTAGGTATTATATTGTCCCATGCCTCCAAAAACCACTTGCATTTGAATAAATATCTTCATTAATCATCACTTAAAACTACCCGACTACCTCAAAATATTTTTCCTTATCTTTGGTTCGGACCAAATTATTAGAAAAATATATTCGCCAAAAAAATGATTTCACCAAGAACAATTATTAACAAGTCATGATTAGTTTATAACTAAACTCTACTCTAATGTCAATTAATATGATTAGACCTGGAGTTTTGTTGAACCATTTGACCCCACAACTACTCTTCCGGACAAAAAAGAATAATCAGCCATTCATCACCTAGTTCTGTAACCACACATTTGCAATTGTGGAAATATGCAAAAGGAGACTGTAATGAATCTTATTGTCACACCTCGGAGTTAAATTTTAGAGCTCTCAAATATTTTGCAAATATATTTATATTTTTAAGTACTTTTAATCATCTAAAAAATTTAAATCTGTAACGTATTATGCCTAGGATCTAAATTTTGTGAGTTGGGCATAAAATTTGTTCATTTATGTCTTCTACTTAACCATTTGATGCTTCTCAAAACCTATATAACACATACATTGTATGGTGGCTGAAGCATGATTACACACATTGGTGTAGTGTCGGAGAATTGTACACACTTATAGACATTGCAGAGACAAGAACCTAGTTGGTGTGATATTATCCCTCAACCAAACAAATTATTATTATTGTCTAGATTCCAACCGTTCATATTATTCAAAGAGTTTGGTCGATAAAAGCAGCTAAATTAAGCAATGGTTGTTTTCAAAGTTTTTGCCTCAAGTGTTATGGGATCAATAAGTGCACCTGTCAAACCATTAGAATTATTTTTCTTGTCGCTAAGTATGTGCAACCCATAAATTGAAACTTGAAATTTCAATAATCTCATATTTTGACCTTAATTCCAAATGCGTTGGAGTTGCCTTTTCCTTTCTTTTGTAATTAGGAATGATTTTCAAATATTATTTCAGACTTCAAGTTGAAATCTAGAGATATATAATATGTACAGAATAAGTACCGTCTAATATTTAGTTAGGTATAAATTTTATGGAAACTGACCGCAAAATATTTACACTTTGACTAATTTGATACATACTTCATACCGATAACCTAAGTCCTCCACCATTAAACTAGCCCCCAGGGTTGGAGGGCAGAGTTGGAGTAGTTGAAGTTGCCCATCTTGCTCAATAACTCCAGCTTCATATCATTCAATTTCTAAATCATCTTTCAGTTTTCTAGAGAAGGATCATTGCGCATTTCACATCACAAAAAATGAGATAAGCACTCAACCACAACATCTAAGTACAAGGTTCATTTCTTTCTGTGGATCTTGTTTCGCAAGCAAGTTATTAGTTAAATATGCTTATGAAATATGTAATCATGATCACAAGCAATAAAAAAAGTTAAAAAGACCATCTTGGTGACAAAGCCAAGCCACCAACTCTTTTGGACACAGCTTAAAGCAAAAAAGCAATGGTGGTCACTTTCACTTTTTTCCATTCTCATTTTTGGTTCCCAATACTTTTTTAATAAGGCTGATGACAATAGATTATGATATAATCGACCTTTACAGGTTGGCTATTGACTGCTCCAATGAGCCTGACTCACGCTTAAAATACTTAAAATTTTATCCCTTTGCAGGGATAATCGGAATGGGAACACAATACTCCACTTAAACAAAATCGTAAACATTTTCTCATCATTCAAATTAGTCAAGAACCAAATAAAATTTGGTAATTTGCGTGCATTAGTTCGAAAAGAAAACCACTTTTCTTTTTTTCTTCGCAACAAGAAAAATCTTATAACTGAATCCCGACCATCAAAATAACAAGTAAAACCCAACCACCAAGTGAGAAACTTTGAATGCGCAACACATCTTAAGCATTAGATAAATCAAAGGTAATCACCAAAAACAAGAGACTCAAATCTAACTTTCAACCCAGCTCTTACCATAAAAAATTGTTAATTGATCACTACATGCAACCACGAGAGCGGAAAGCATTTTTATTTCAGGAAATCAATCAGTGGCTCTCGTCAGCCCAAAAAGCAGGATCTACTTTTACTCCACAAAGGCACCGCTGTTAGCATGATAAGAGAAAGAAATTGATCACTAACTACAGTATGATTTACACTGAAAAGTCACAAACGTGGACACCTTTTCAAACAAGTATTATGATCAAATACGGGTATGAATAGTTGGTGCACTGAAATCTTACTGAATTTCGTTCTCCAAGTGGACAATATTTCTCTTGTTGCTTTTTCACTTGATGAAAAGCCATATACAGAAAAAAAGAATAATATTAATACAAGCTACAACAACAGAAAATGTTGGAAATAAGCAACGTTTAAGGAAAAAAAGATCATTCATATTTGTTGCCGCATACTTTTTTCTAAAGCTACCGAATGATTATTCATCTCCCCGCATGAAGATGGTGCAGCTGCTATGGATCATCATCATAAGGTGCATTCAATATCGGAGATGATGGGAGTTTGACGATAAGCTTCCCATTGATCTGAAACTCTGAGAGTATGGATGCATCCAAAGAGACATTACCGAAACAATTCCCAGTTAAATCCAGACGCTCCAATTTTCCTAAACAAGAGGAACAGAAAAGGCATTAATTCCAGAATTCATTTCTGATCTGCAGACGAGAATGAAAATAACTAACTTCAATATCGAATTCAAAGAGCTAAATGGATACTCACAATAGTATGATATTCAAATGTCAACTAACAGCTTGTTCAATTATTTGATAACCATAGTCATTCTTTGGTAAACATGGTAACTCAGGTCTCAGTATACCTATGTGCTCCGAGCACAAATCACAGGAAGGATATATAACACAGCCCATAGCTTAGGTTGAAAAAAATGTATCAAAAAATAATAAAATTTTACCATTCAAATAATCAAGAACAAATCAAGATCACATCCCACAAATCCAAACTGTTTGTTAATGTTTAAGTGCCATCATGGGTTTGTGTGCCCAGAGAAGCTGGGGGCATCTCATGGTAACAGAGACTTTTGAAAGGCACAATGTAGGGTAAGCTGCCAAAAACATTCAATGGTTTTCCACCAAGAAGTAGTTCTTAGAAACTGCATCATGTGACATACACACACTCTTAGTCAATATACAATGTAGAAGTATAAGAGACAAACACCTTCACATAAAAAATGCACGTTGGCTTCCTATTGGATGCATTCAAAGCTAAAGCAGATGTAAAGAAGAAAAAGAACATAACTTGATGCTAACAACTGTTTCCATTGAATTTTTTTTTTTTTTCTTTTGATAAACAACATAAAGTTGTAAAACTAATCTCCTGCCAAAGAAAAATCTGCAGCTATGAGAAGGAGAAATGCCTTTGATTCTTACAAACTACCTTACGCCATCAATTTATCTATTTCAGGTGAGAAAAGGACACCACCCCACCCAAAGTTCGGTCAATTGCTTCATGCTGTGTGAACACATGAAACAGAAGATGAAAATAAAAGAAAAAAGGTTGAGCAGTGAATAGTGTACCTTTTGCAAATTTCAAGCCAGAGCATATAACTGGCAAGGCTTCCACTGGCATAAAGTTATAACTTGCATCGACTGAGATGAGTTCCGGGGCCTGTGCAAGGAGTTTTGACAAAAATTTGGCTGCTTCAATCCCACCGCGGTTTTTGCTGTATAAAATTTGTCAATTTGTTCAAAATTTCAAGCCTACGAGATAAATTTTTGAGAGAGAAACCAATCTAACCATTAAATGTACCTTATATTAATGTAAACAACCGTCAATTTCTTTGTTATTTCGTCTAGGGCTTCAAGAAAACCAGACGGACCGAGTCCAATGTCCCCAACATCAAGGGAACTGATACCTGTGCACAAGAATTTTCCCAAAGGGGCTCCTAGTTTGCTGAATGACAATCAAAACAACATTCATAAATTTGTAAGAAGAAAACATGAGCTTTAGAATGTATCTTTGCATCACTTGTACTAACCTGCCAAGGTCATTGCCTCCAATAGAAAGAGAATTCAGCGGTCTTCTCAAGGTTGAAATAACTTCTAGAAGTCGAATGACTCCATTGCAGGTAAGCTCACAGTTTTCCAACTTCAAATCAATGAGGTGAAAATGTTTCTCAGACATCTCGATGAAGAAGAAAATCAAAGTCCTGAATTACCAATGTGTCTGCTATCAGATAATTGTCAAGTTGTACAAGATGATAGTTGCATATATTAGTAACACAAATTCAAAATCGAACTAACTTGACTCCATCATCCTCAATAGGATTGTCACTCAGATCAATAGTTTCCACATTAGGCATGTGAAGTAAAGCATATTTAAGGCAGTCAGCATCGTCTTTCTTTAGATTGTTGTTCCTGAAATTGAGAAGAAAGAAGAAGATTCTTAATGCATAAAACTTGACGCAAAGAAAATCCTAACAAAAAACAAAATGATATCCATAATATTCTAGTCAGGCCAAGTGATCAAAAATATTGTACATGGCAACTGCTGGTATTGGACGCCAGAGCATTTACAGTATATATTTGGCACTCTTCAACTTATTAACTGAAGAATTCCACCATGGAGCCCTAGAGTGGAAGCATGCTGTCAAGCGTTTGCGAATTGAGACAACCAATAGGAACAGAAAAGGAAGAAAAGAGGTTGCAACTTGGAAAGGCTCTACTCAAAGAGGACCTCCCTCTCAAGAAAACCAAAAAATAAAAAAATAAAAGAATCAACAAGAAAAGGGAAGAGAAAAGTGAGAGAGTAAGAAAAGAAGAAAAGAAGGAAGAGAGACGAGAAAAACATAGAGGAACCGGGTGCATGATATAGAGGAGAGCAACCAGTAGATAGACCATCATAGGGCAGAGTAAGTTACTTTTGAAGTTGAGTTAAAAGTGCGGAAGAATGAATATGTTCTTAGATAGTAGTAAAGTTGCATGTTAGCAAATGCATTCCACAGTTGGTAATAAAAGAAGCTACTAGATCAATCCATCTTTTTGTGCTTCAATATCTCATTCATTTTCTCCACTTTCCTTGCAGGGATCCTAAACATGTAAAAGAAACTAAATATTTCAGTTTATAATCTAAAATCACACTGTCATCATCAAGGGCTTGTTATACATGTGCATCCAAACAGTGTTACCAGAAGCTAGCATGGGCATGTACCTCAGGTTGAGCACACGCAAAGCTTGCAAGGACTTCCCTATTCCAGAAGATAATTCCTTGGAAGTTGAATGTCTCCATTTAAAATGAGAAAGCCAGCCAGATATCTGTCATATTACAAGTTTTTCCTCACTCGATTATGCAAAGAAAAAGTAACATCACACGATATCAAGTACATGTGCCAACTTACGTTGTTTTCTGAAAGGTCAAGAATGGTTATACTAGATGAAGCATCAAGGAGGGTATCTAAAATCATTCTTGCAAAATTTTGTCGTAGTTGATTGTCACATAGGCATAATGAAGACAAGGACCTGACAACAGATGTGACAAGGTTAGACTTTACAACCAAAACGGGAAACATGCTCCGTTCCTGTCTCACCTGAAATAACAAATGGAAATTATGCATGCAAGGGATGAAATTTGATCATTTACTAGATCGGAGAACCTAGGTAGTAAGAGAAATATTCCATTTTCTTAAACACATTACACTGAATCTGTTCACAACAAGCGAAGGTGAAAGAACAATCTTTTCAAGCAGCAAAAGTGCACAAGAAATTAAAATATGGGGAAAACAGAATTTGAATCAACTTCACCTTTCTTTGCTATTAATAGTGTCTCACAGTCTAGTTAGTGGTGCAAGTGCATTGGACAAGAGAACTGCCTAAGCACCCAGGGCATCAAACTGGCTCAGTTAATGCTTCCAGAAAATGTATGATGCAATTGACTTTGGCTCCTTTTTTCCTCAAGTAATGTGCCAAAGATCAGAAAACCCAATCAAGATGTTCCCATAATTTAAATTAATAAAGAAAAAGATCGGTTTTGGTTACTTGTAACATAATTTCTTACTTCTTCAAATAAACTTATACAATTATCAAATTCACAATTATCTTTTACAAAAATAATCTAATTAGCTATTAACATTACAAAATCCATAGATTTATTATGTTAGACATATTTACTCTATTATTAGATCTTTTGTGTATGAGGAGAGATATACACCCCTTCAATAATATGTTAGTGAAATAGTAATTGTTCACCAATACCATATTGATCACTGCAGATAACACGTTAAGAAAATCAAATAGAGAAAAGAAAAGAAGGGAATGTAATAGATCCTTGAGGGTTGTCCCCTGGCAGTGGGAATGCCAATTTGGACATGATGACTCTAACGGTAATACCTAATTACAGAATGTCAAACCGCCAAAGAGAACTATACTAGTCCACCACCAAGCAAACGCTTGCATTCAAATGTCAAAACTCATTTGACAGGTTTAGGTGACAAATCGAGGGATCTTGATATGTGAATTATTCAAGAATAGTGGAGGAACCTCACCAAACTTAACGTGGTTCACGAAAGGTCACAGGGAAATTAGTCCTTAGCTTGTTAAATGAATTAGGTTACAGAGATGTGTATGCAAACAACAACATCATTTCATTGGCACAACTTTCTTAAATCACATGAAGAGATTTGAAGTATACAGCAACTTAACCAGAAAACTTGTGGAGATTAAAATACCAATGACATCATGAGTAATTTTCGAAGAAACCTAACACAGTAGGTAATTAGAAAATTGTATCCGGCATGGTTATATCAAGCAAGCCTTGTCCGAAATATCAATTGTTAAGTTAATGTGATAGATTGATGTAACAAAAGTAGTTGAAGGCCAACAGAATACTAAGATGGGTCATATATGAAGTCACATATTACGAACACATCGAGAATATTGCTTATTATTCAAAGTTAAATGTAAAAACATATTTCTGTATGCTATCATTTGCTCGATGCAGATTAGTACTTGATGGAAACTTCTCGATACATATCGTAGATTTCTTTGTGATGGTGTTTACCCATTGCACATAAAATGGTACTTGATATATATAACATCATAGATGGAGACCAAGAATAAGAAATGTAGCATACCTCCCTGATGATAAAAAAGACTCTAATCCAACAGGAATAGAAGATGCATTTCTTTCTAAAATGCTTGATGTCTTGATAGAGAAATTTTGAATTCCATGGGTTTGGAGGCCTTCAATGAACAACGAATCACATATTGCATTGACAAAACTTGGAGAAAGTTTGCAATGGATAAATTTAATTGATGTTAGGGTCCCATTATTCTGACATAGAAGTTTGCATAATCCCTGAACCTGTGCCATCATCAGAGGCAAGCAAAAAAGGCATCAATTACACCGAAAGTAATCCAAGATGTTCTTGGATTTGGAATACTACAAAGGCCAATAGGTATGCAGAAACATGATTTACCAATGCTGATGCAGAGCAATACACCATTCTTTACTCAACTCAAACAAAATATCTGAAATTGATAGAAAATGTCTGAAGAGTAATGAGATCCTAAAGTAAATATTTATCTGGCAAAACTTATTTACTGACAAGAAGAAGTTTTTTCTTCCATTCAATAATTTGAAACTATCTAAAGCTGGTGAGTATAATCACAAAATCAGAGGTCTGGCAGCCTTAGTCAGAAATAGGCACCTAGACTAGACAACTACAAGAGGCCTAGACCCTTTTAAGGCAGTCATCCATGCTAGTTGAGACTTGGAATCTTCAAGATCTCATATTAGCACTGGCTGACATCAAAAGTTACGATATGTTCTAGTCCTTGACTTTTTACAGAAATTTCAAGGAAATAACTAAATAGTCCCTCTATAAATCAGCATTCATGAACATAAACAATTTTTTCCTCTGTTCATTCTTTTGGTCCTGACAGAATGAGACAGTTATAATTTCTCTGTCCTGGAACATTTAGCTAGTACAGTATAGGTTAATCAGAAAAGGACTAAACTTACATGCTCCTCTGATTTTATCCATCGGAGTTCCAAGGTTTCTAGCTTACTACTCTTCAACAAGTCCTGCAGTTAAATAATAATTAGATATTAACAAAGTAATAGCTCAAATTCAAGCCTTATACTTCAATCTAGTCTTACAGCGCAATATACCAAATTGTAACTGTAGAAGACATATTATAGGACTTAATTTTCCTAATAATTTAGACAGAACAGGGAGGGGGTCAAAAGGAATGGAGAGGAACCTATTTGTTAGTGAAGTCACAGGATTACCAAATAACTTAATTAAATTTTTAAATAACCAATTAAAGGCCAAAACCACCACAAGGCCATCGATTTCAGATGTATGTTACAATAGTATTTTCTTTCTTTTTCATTCAGGGAAAAGGGGCAATTTCAGAAAAGTTTTACCATAATGTTAATTTCTTTTTCCTTTCATGGAAAAGGGAGGGAGATAAGGAGGCGGGAAGAGGGAGAGATTGAGTGAGTTAAATAAATGTACAGAACAGCTACCGACTCATTCAGTATACTTGACTAGGAATCTCTTATCATCCATGAGACACGTAACTTACACATATTTCAGCCACATAAAGCACACTCGGCAGTCTCAAGCATCTGTAAAATAAAGAAACATGATTCAACAAAAAAGAATGAAAAGCTAATATAATATGACTCTAACAATCAGCAGAACACCATATCTTGAAGTAGGCGACAAATATACACCAGTATATCTACACATATAAAGAGACATAACACGGTATAATGAAAAGGGAAAAATCTGAACCAACTGTTAATCTGCACAAGGCTGAAATGAATTACCATGTTCATGCTTATGAGAAATGATACACTTTTAAAATAATTCAGCTCTAATTTAACTTGTATGGTTCTACAGTAGGAAGTTTATATGCATTCACAAGATCCACGTGTTAAAGACGCATCACCTGGCATATAATCCAAAGTCATGACAATGATAAGAGAGCTTTGTGTAGTCTTTTATCAACTTTATTATGTGGCTCTTACCACCAACATACTCTAATATGGTGTCTACACAGAAAAGAAAAACAGGTCAACAGTGCATGTATGATCAGCTAGATATACAAAAAAAGATAAAAATATTTTGAAGTTCTATACCCCTGGGGAGGGGTGTGGGTCTGGTATGGACGCTCAAAAGTATAATATGTTAGCATAAATATTTTCTAACACAGCAGGAAGTAAAGGAGGCCCAAGCAACATGCTAAGCAGTCTTTTCCTTGTACTGAATCCCAACTTCCACAGAAACATGAAATTTCATTAACATATGAGAATGATGTCGATTACAAGGATGGAAATGAAGCAATGATCCTTATACCTGATACTTCTATATCACCAATATAACCATCATAGGATGGGAGCAACGCTATCTCTGCTGCTGCATCTAGGCAACTGTTATTAAGAAAAAAAGTACTAAATGAGGAGCAAAATATTAACAAGGTAGTGGTATCTACTTATTGATAAATCTAGTCAACCAGATATCCATACTTCTGCAAATGTGTCTCCCAGTAAAACTGAAGCCAATCGTCAACAGGTTCATACTTAGCTTTACAGCCTTTTACCTTCCAATCAACTCCATGGTTCAGCCAGCCCAGATCAGGCCATCGAGACACGTACAATGCCCTCCACCTTGTTTCAAAATTTAACTCTCTGCAGAGATGATAATCGTGAGTTCAGAATTTTACTCCAAGAGAAACTGAGAAAGCATACACGTTATGCTGCCTACTTTCTGAAAGTAACAACTTCTTTATTCTATACCTTTTACGCTTTCTTTCATGGCCATCGTAAAAGGTAACGGGCCTGTAAAAGGAAATTCCAAAAGATTATCCAATTCATCTTTAGAAGTACAAGAATGATTGCAACAGACCAAGACAGTCAGGGCAGGTAAATAGAAAGCTCACGACATAATTCCCATAATCTAAAGAAGCAACAGTTGAAGGTTAATGAGAATTATTAGCATTAGCATTTCTTGTGAACATCCGCCCTGATCTAATGGGATAAGGCTAAGTCAGTTTGCTTTAGCATTTTGTGCGAACAAAGGCATTAACTACTCATTACTTCCATAGACAAGCACCAGTCTTAGACCTCCACATTAAACCACTAGCACAGACAGTCCACTACATGATTAAGACCTTGTACCATTTGGACCTACATTGGAATCAAAACCATGAAATCTCCACTTTCTGGGACAATTATAAGAATCACAAATTGGAGTTCTAGTTAAAACCTTGAAAGTTTTAGCTGAAAATAGAAAACAATTTCAGAAGCCAGAAACATAAATTCCTAGTGGAACTAATTCTCCGTTCTCATTACATATAACAAACACATATTAAGTATTTCCTCCACATTAGTATTCATCTGTGGAGCAAATTCGAAAATCAAATAAAGCATGAAACTTAAAATTGCAATGACTAATCACTCTTTAAAAAAAAAAACGAAAAAAAAAAGAGTGCAGGCAAACTGAATTAGGGCTTGTTTGGATTGGCTTTTTTTTTTAATTATCAGGAAAAAGCACTTTTTTTTTATAAAAAAGTTACATTAAATTTGTAATAACTATTTGATTTAATTTTCAAAACAGCTGAAACTCTAAAAAAAAGAAAAAAACTCAAATACAGCTTTTTCTAGAAGTCATAATTTTTAGCTTCTCAAAAAAGATATTTTTCTATTTTTAACAAACACTTTTAAAAAAAAGCCAATTCAAACAGGCCCTTAATTACTTTTAAACAATTAATATTACCTTTAAACTACTAATAAGCTTTAAACAACTCATTCATGTAAAATAATATGAAATAGCAATTAAAATAAAAGCGATAGAACTAACATTTGCTGTTGTAAATTGTGCAAAGCGAGTGGAGGTAAGCGTGACACCAAGCAATCGAACAATTCTGATGGAAGCTCGTATATATCTTGTATAATATCATCGCCTAATGTACAACGCAAAACACCAAAAAAAAGAGTAAAAAAAATGGTAAAAGTGAGTTAAATTTCAGGGCGTATAATAACAGTTTTGAATCAAAATTACACAGATAATTACCGAGAAGAAGTTGATCTTTGATTGAATCCATGCATAGAGTGATGAGAGATGGAGGCTTCGCCATGCTTTGGAATTGAAAGTGTTTTGAGAATGGAGATAAAAAGAAAACCTAAAACCACGTGCTTTTAGTTAAGCAGATGTTTACCTACAGGTATCAAAACGATTCCTAAAGAGGGCAATATTATAACGGTTAAATTTTATGTAAATATTTTTATTAATATTTTCACTATGAAGTTATTATTTTCATTTTTCTTGGGATTGGATTATATTTTAATATATGAAAGTCATTAAACATGATAATTTTTTCTCCACTCTGGTTTATGGAATAGGGCAAAAGTAAAAATTTTACTTGCTAACAATAGAAATGCATGATAAATTTTTTATCGGTTTATTTGTATTCTTATTGCCATTTTAAAAATTATTATAGGAATCATAATTATTCAATGACAACAATAGTTTCTATGACTCTGCATATTGTGATGCAAGGATCGTATAAAAGTATAAAGTTTTAACTTACACCATAGTAAATTTTTAACACCTCAAAGTTAGTTAAGTTAGATATAAATCCATTTAATGCACAAGTAATTATCAAATTTCCATGGGCACCATCTGCAATTTCACATGGTATGAAAATCTTAGGTCCAAATGTTTAGCTATTAATTGCAACTATAAATATAAGCAACAAGTAATTTGCTGAGTGCTCATCACGGGGGTTTGAAACTTGTTAATTGCCATTGAGGGAGGAAGGTAACTTGACTGAACTAGTGTAATAGTATTCAGGCATGTTATTGCATTCGAGATTTATCAATTAATGGTCGAGTTTTCTCACTAGAAAACCTCACCGGGTAATAAGTAGATGAGCTGCATAAGTGGTCGGGCTTTGCTACATGGGTTTCCTCATTGTCAACAAATTTGCTAGGTGCACAACCTTGAAAGACATTCTAAAATACTTGCACAAATTAAAAATATATTTCTCCAACAAGGATTTAAAATCAATTTTACTATTACATATTTAAGAGCATATTGATCAAATTAACTTCAGCGTTTCATGTTAAGTTCGACCAAAGAGTTCTTGTATATCATATACTTCTTGTTTATTATTTTTAGCAATAAAGTTGCTTTTAAGATTTCGAATCTAAAATAAATATATTACAAGTAAACAATAAAAAGTTAAAATTCTTTTTTACTATGAGTTAGTGGTCAAACATAGGAAAAAGAGAAAACTTATTGTTAATTTCCCTCATACTATTCTATGATAATATTTAGGAAAATGTTAATGGTATAGTTGCCAAATTTAGGATAACTTGACACATGAAACTCCTTTTACGAGCAAGCTTGAACCACAAATACAAATATTAGCGCATTGTGGCTTGCAATGATATAATTGCAGGACGAAAGTAGTAAACAGAATTTCACACTTGTAAATAGAGGAACATGCATTTGTTGTCAAAGTTTTTCCTTCATTGCTCTTAGCTTGACAGGGATTAGTCTCAATTTAAAGACATGCTAGCTTAAAGTAACGCATTTGTTAGGAAGGTTTTTCTTTTATCGTTTTCACCTTAATAAGAATTAGTCTCAGGTGTTTTTTTTTTACCATTCTCAACCCTGTTAGGATTGGTCTTAAGTGGCTAAACTCTTCGCCACTCTTAGCCCAATAAATTAGTGTCAAATTAGCCGAAAGTAGCAAAAAAAGAGAAAAAAATAAAATAAAACAAAACAAAACAAAAGGTAGTAAAGAGAGAATTATTCATTGCTCAACTACTTGAGGGTTTCTTACTCTTTGTAGATCCACGTCAGACACTACACATTTCATCTCAGGCTGATACAAATTGCACTTAGGTGGTCTAAGGCCTGAGCACATGAACTTGAAGAAGGGGGTAAAAAGCCAACCTCGGATCCAATGTTTACGAACAGGTTTTAGTACTTATCAATGGCCATGATAGTGCTTAGGTTCATTGGGGCAATGTATTTCTCAGATCCAGACATGATGGTTTGAACAATTATCTTGTTTGCCTTTTCTGTCGGGTGAAACGCATCCCAAAACGCGTATTCATCTCTGTTCTTGCAGATATTTGATGCAGCCGTGCAAAGTCCAATCCCATTGTATGGCCCTTGTCCACAGCAAGCTATCTTTGATGTCACAAAACCTGCAAAAGAAATCAAAATAATTACAAACCTTTAATAACGACCCGTGCTTATCTGGGGTGCTTGTAAGCACTCAAAATAAGAGTTCGTTTGGCTTTAATTTTCTTAATCTGCGTATGCTTTTAAGCGGCTTTTCATACTACTTATAAGCAAATGCGAAACAAGCAAAAAAAATATGTAGATAGAATGTGCTCATTAGTTATTAACATGCTACATATAAGCAGCAATATTTGTTAAAATAATAGAAAAGGACTTGTCATTTACAATGTTGTTTTCTTACGTTTTTAACAGGTATAAATGACCTTTAATTTGGTTACCTCAGTGCTCATAAGCCATTAGAAAAAAATCAGTGGGTGGTGCTCTTTTTTGTTACTTATAAGCCAATCTTACCTACTTAATTATAAATACAATTTACCAAACCTGTATATTGTATTTTTTTTGCTTATAAGCCAGTATCACTCGCTTATAACTCCCAAACGCCCTTTAAAGCAACCCCACTACTTCTTATAGAAGGTGCTTATTTAAACAGCCTCTAAGTTGATTGCAATCAGTGTTACCATATAGTTGTGTTTAATGCATCAAATGATGAACAGACCATAGGCTTGGGGATTGTTGATGAAGTCATTCTGCATTTCCAGAGCATTAACAGCAACAAACACATCGCAGCCTATCTCTTGGTTGAGAGCTTTAATCATGTCCACAAGGAGTGGGTTGTAGATTGCTGCAGCACGTTGAAGCTCCTTTGCACAGTTACCATCTGAGCTTCTTAGGGCCAGCTCCGCCGGAACACAACCAATTGGTCCGCTCCCGGTAACTAGGACCCTTCGCGCTCCCAATTCATAAAGATTCTATCGAATTTCACAGATTAGAATCGACTGATAAAATGATATGAACAGTTCAAAATGATTGAATTTTCTTTATCAACGTACCTTTAAAATTTTTTGATACTCGGAGATAAGGTAATGGCAATAGTCGTTGAGATTGTATTGAAGTCTTCTTGCAGTCACTGGTGTCAAGAAGTAGTTGTTGACGAAGTCATTGCCACCAAGTGTGATGAGAACTAGTGCCCCATTTACAAGCTTCTGTGTCTCCTTTTCTCCAATAATTGCAGCCACTCTTTGCTGGTACTCTTTGAAGAACTTCAATTGCTTGCTGATCTTTATTATGTTTGCCTTGATTAAAGTAGTCAAACTTTAAGTTAGAAGGATAGAAAATACGAAAATTCAATTGTAACATCATAACGTTGCGAGCGAGTCAACTCGCATGCAAGCCATGCCCTTAATAAGGAACTACTAACACTAATCCAGCATCTTAACACCCCTCTTCCATCTTCTGCGTGCTAGTACGATGCGAAATTAAGTTTAAGTTGAGCTTACAAATTGAAAAGATAGAAATATAAAAAGTTTTATCGTAATATTGTAACGTTATGAACGGTTCAAGTTAAGACCAATCCCCATGCAAGTGCAATGCGGAAAAGATTAAGTTCACTGGGAAATTAAATGAACAAGTAACAAAAAAACCATGCATGTTGAACTTACAAATTGAAAACCGGTATCACTAAGAATTCCAATGCCAGCAGAAGCAAAATTTGCGCCAACAAGTAGCTTTTCTCCGTGGAGCTCGGGGTTTAAGTACGGCAATGTTGGTTCTGCACCCAGCTGCTGGCCTGTATAGATTAACAAACAAAAGACACTGAAATCATAAAAAACTTATTCAATAAGTTCCCCCCGCCCGGGGGGGGGGGGTTGTGGAAAAAAATAAGGAAGAAAAAGCAATAAGTGAAGTTACTGATGAGATCAGGAAGATTATAGCCGTTTGAGAAACGGCCAGTGGGGCGATGTGTTGGGTAGTCAATGCCGTAAGGCGGAGAATCGGCCCTCGCCGGAGTTACCAGATAGTTGTTGTTGCCATTGTCAACCAACGAATCGCCGAAAACGAAGAACGCACGAGCACTTTCCGCCTGAGCCACGACGGCTAGGAAAGTAGCCAAGATGGTAAAGAAAATTGGACTAGACATGGCCGGAACGCACTTTGTGTGTGTTTGTGTGTGAAAGAGCTTTAATTTATAGTGCAAATGGGAACACATAGAGGGATGGTTTTATGCAGGTTTCTTATGGGGGGAATTAACTTTAATTAGTTTGTTCAAACTCTCATAAATGATTGGGTTCAAACTCCATTGAGTGAGTGAAAACTATAATTGTAGAACAACCCTAAGTACTATGCACAATCAGTTTGTTTTGTCCCCAATTTCTGTTTTTTGTTTTAAGGGATTAAAGTTTCTCGGTAAAATTAATATTGAGACTTCTCGCATTAAAAAGTAGATAATAGGTTATTAAATCGTTAGATTTGTGATTTTGGTCTGACTTTTTGAGTCTAAAAGAATATTTTAAAAGGGTATTTGGTTCTCAAATTTACATTACCTTTGAGTTAGAATAAAAACTCATATCTTTTTCCTTTTAAGTTAGATTGTATCAAATCACATTAAATTTAAAATTAATCTGACCGCCTCAACAACAGTGGAAAAGGAAAAAAATCCTTCTTACGAGTATGTTTCCTGAGAATCAAACTTGTATTTTTCTACTAAAATTGCGACCACTTTAATCAACAATTTATTGATAACTCAAATATCTTTTCAAAAAATTAAAATCCCAACCTTTGCGAAGCATGAATTTTCTCAATGTATGTGTACCTTGTACAAACAGAGGTCCCCCGGCACTAGCTCAAGTCCACATGCATGAATGATATATAGGGTCAAACTACGGTGAAAACAAATTAATCTCTATGTAATTAATTAGGATGTGGCCAGCATTTATTTCGAACTAATCCCATCCAATATCACATTTAATGACATTAACGTTCATGGCGAAGTCAAAGAATAGACTTGGCTCTCTTTTTTTTTTTTTGGGGATGATTCAAAGTAGACCAAAGATCGATTACATGCGATTAGCAAAAATTAATTCTAATATCATTCACTTCAAAGTTGAAAGACATACCACTTGACTAGTAATGATCTGTTTGTTATAATATGATTTTAAGATACTTATCCTATTAAAATAGAGAAAAATTTTATAAAATTTAGAACATTTTATCATGCATCTTTTAAAAAATTCAAAACAAATCATACTTTTTATCTTATGAGAAATAAGCAATCCATCCTATCTTATTTTTTACAACTATAGATTACATAGTGTATGTGATAAGATATTTTAAATCTTACAAGAAATCTCCAAATTTTAATAAAGTAAGTATCTTAAAATAACATCATTCTAAACATACTAAAAGTCTTTGGTAGCTTGGCTCTTTTTAAGAATGCACACACTTTTATCCTTCCTGCGTAAGAATGATTGGGAGTAACTCGAGTGTTCTTGTAATATAACTCATATTTGTTGTATTTGATCAACTGTGTAACTAATTTCATCTTTTCTTATCCACTACATAAACCAAAATTTTAGAAATATTATGACTGCATAGTCTGTAATCTTTGACACTAATTGATAGGCAAAGCATGACATATGAAGAACCAGAATCAATTAGTCTCCTACTGCACATTAAAAAGCATAATGGACGTCCTAAATCAGTTCTTTTTGAAATATGCATTCAATTTATAATAACTTGAGTTTAGTGTTACTATTAGTACAAGCTTAAATACTTTGGACAAATTAGTTGAGCTCAATATAGTGGCAGGCCAATAATTAAGTTGAAGTTGGTAGGCATGTTTTGATCCATTTGTCTGCTACATCTTTTCTAAACTCCATTAGAACAATTGTGTTGTAAGGACGATAGCAAAAACTTCTTCTCTGCCTCCCGCTGCATGATAAGCAAAAGCCCACATGTAAAACCAAACCACCTGGGCTGATTTATATATTGCAAAAAAGGGTAGAACTTGGGTCAATAAACCACGCTGTTTCGGCCTTCAAAATTTTGGGCTTTGGGCTTAATCTAATAACTTGGGTTGTTTAACTATTATCCTTTTTTTGGGAAATGTTGGACTTAAGCTTATGAGCCTGGTACCAGGCCCAACACACACTCTCTCCCGAAGGTCCCTGGCTTTTCAGTTCCATAAAAATCTTTATTCCGTTACGTCCTATTCTTCTTTATTGAGCTCTAAAATTTTGGCTAAGCATTTTCTCTTTGTCGATGGGGATGGACTTGCATCCCTTCACACAGTGTGAATTTAAGGGTCTATTTAGATTGGTTTTTTTAAGAAAAAATATTTTTTTTAAAAAAAAGCCTATTTATTTTACAATAACTATTTGATTTGACTAAAAAAATTGAAACTTCAAAAAAAAAAAAAATACAATTTTTTTTCAGAATTTAAAATTTTTAACTTTTTTAAAAAAATATTTAAAAAATTGTTAAAAGAACTTTTAGAAAAGACCAACAATGTTATATATAATGTTACGAGAATTTAATGGTTAGATCACAGATGCATTTTTTACTACGGCGGTGGTACATCCGATGCGGTGGCTTCTCAATTATATTTGCGAGCTCTTTGCTGTCGTTGTCTATTAGTTGTTCCTAGCCAAAAAAAAAAAAAAAAAAATTATCTTTCTCACCAATGTCATCGTTTGACTTTTCGGTGCAATACATCGAGTCAAAAGTCTTGACTAAAATACCTCTAGACCACGAGATTTTGTAGCATATGCTTTATTAGACATATAAACCATTTGGATGTTAGTAGAAGTTCCAGGTGAATATTGCGTACATGTGATTTGTACCGCTACAAAAAGAATATTCCAACTTTTTTAACCCATCGAGGAAAACCCCCAACATGTTTTCTGATGAATAGCATTGGTCCCCTATCTATATGATCCGGAAATTAGTGCCCCTTATTTTAACTCGGGTTTTGAGGCTTTTGCATATCAAGTTTGTACCTTCTGGTTCCATCTCAAGGGTAACAAGATCAAGCACTCCAAATAAGCTAATCACGTGGATTCAACTAATAAGGGTAACAAAATGCCTTATATCGGTGATTACTATGATCTAAATACCTTCATAACGTTATATAAAAAAGATTTAACGAGGGTGAGTTATCTTTCTCATGACCTTATGTTGATCACCATTAGATGTGACCACAACCACTTCATAATGAAGACAAAAGGCAAGAGGGCAGATGACTATGTGTATATTTACAGATGTGCGAGTACACCAACGGTTTATAGTGTTCTATGCGGTAATTAAACAAAAGAAGATCCAGACAGACGGATATCGAAAACTACATATTTGCAACAATTTGCAGTTGTAAACAATTAGTGGTGGTTTAGATCATCACTGTTGAAAATCTTAATAATAATACACAAACAATAGTACAGTTAACAGATTAAATAAAGAAGGAAATAAGATAAGAGAGACAGAGGGAGAAACGTCGTCACCTTCGGTCTGTCAATTCAACCAGAGCTTCTTGCACAAGTTCCTCTAGCAACTTGCTCTCGATTTCATTTCGTAAAATATTCATTTCTAGTCTGAAATGTTGATCCCACCCCTTCCCCACCACCTCATTTCTCACCACCCTCTCCATGACCAGGCTGTCATCGTCCCCACTCTCACCCAAAACACTTCGCATCTCGTCAGAAAACCATTCCTTCATCCGGGCCCACACCTTATCCACCATCTTCAATGACGCATTGTCCACTAATAGACTATCATAGGAACCACCAGGTGGAATGGCTCTTTGGCATACATCTGATCCATATCCTGCAATATCTACGATCACTGCATTGACACAATCAAAAACAAGCTTTCGAGTTGATCGTCTTTGCCTTCGCTTAGCCTCCTGCAGTATCTCCTTGTCATTGACATCAATGTATTTGTCCCTCAATGAAGGATCCAGGGGGCTTTCAGGTGAATGCCATCTGGCCATAAACGAAGCAGATTCCACTTCGTCATCAAGGCCACTCATTGATAATAATGTCTGGACGTAGAAAAACCACTCTTCTTCTTCTTCAGCCGAACCTCTGGTAGACGAGGATGTCATTAATGGGTATGAACTAGCCGCATCTACACAGGAATCATCCCACGATAGAGCACGGGCAATTGATCCAATAGGTGGTGACTTGTCAATCAGGTTTGATTTAAAAGGGTAATCCGGCACCTCCACACCTGTGGTGTTGTGAGAAAGTAAATTAGAAAATGTATTTAGAAGAGAAAGCTGGAGGCATGATCAATGACAAGATTTACCAGGTTTATCAGCCTTGTACGAGGACTCAGATGCTGTATGTTCATCTCCTTCAAATGGTGGTTCTAAGACGGATATTGGACTTGGTTGGTCCTGGTTCTCCCCTGTGTTACCACATGCCAAAGATTTTCTTGCTGGAATTCCATCCTGCAGAAGGAGAGAACAATTAAATGATTGTCTTTGTTTGGCTACTTAAACTTCAAATAAACAAGTATAGCTGTTGTTATTGTCTTTTTTTCTTTGGGCGGGGCCTGCCGGGGGGGGGGGGGTGTTGGGGCATATAGTCAGAACCACAATAACAACAACAATGGACTGCCAAGCAACAAAAAACAGCAATCAGATTTACAATGACAAACAGAACTCCGCACTTATTTAAAACAAACAGGTGAACAATACCTGAAATACTGTCTCACGGTACCATACATCTCCAGTTCAAACATGGAACACTATTAACATGTGTATGCATGCTATCATAGTCCACTTAACAGATCAACCTTCTCTAGTTGCCATAACAAGATCTTCTTTGGAGAAGCCATGAGGAGATTTAAAAAATCAATGTGTAGGAAATAATTAAGGCACGGACATGATAAAAACTGACCTCATAATTTTTCCGTATCACACATTGTTGACAAGCAAATAAATACTATGAAATGAAAGAGAGACAAAGATACTAAAATTATTGAGCTAGAATAGGCGGAAGGGGAAAAGGGGGATGGATGGTGGTGGGGGGTGGGAGAAGAGAGAATTGTTAAAATGATTAAGCTGCCTCCTCACACAGTAATACTATAAGATTAGAAAGGAAGACAATGAACTACATGTAATTTCAGCACACAGTTTAGAGTAGTGGAGTTACCTCAGAAGAAATAGTGCTCTGCTTGCTGTTCAGTCTTGGGCAAGATGGTTGGCTTGATGATGATGGCAGGCCAGGTGATGAACACTTTAACTCCGAATCATCAATTTGTTCAGTTCCATCATTGATGTTTCCCTGAGAACAGGGAGACACTTCTGATTGACTTTTGGATTGAGATGTGATAGATTTTTCTTTGCCAGGCTTTTTGATCCTTGATAAAAACAAACTAGAAACTTTCCCTTTAAGTGATGATTTTGAGTTTCTTGTCTTAGTTGCCTCCTTAGTGACCTCTGATTTTGGGCCCTCAGGATCTGAAACATCTGCATTCAATCTTGTGCTGTACTGTGTAGAAGATACAGGAACAGATTTGGACCTCAGGAGGTTTCGTGGTGAACTATCGATGTCTTCATCCTTATTGGGATTATTGTTAGTTACGCTAGAACCTGAAGACCTAAGTTCGTCTCTATTAGTACCCTCTTCCTCAAATCTTCCTGTCCCCTTTATATCCGAAAGAGCAAGCATCTCACCCAAAGTACTGGAGTTTCTGCGAACATGTTTTGGCTCTTGATAACTCCCATTAGATGCCATCATGGCCCATCTTTCAGAGAGCCGCTTCTTTGCTTCTCTGCACACTGATGACTCGGGAGAATAAGATGCACGGCTGAAGGAGGAACATGAATAAGGGCTATCCAACCTATTTATATAATCCCATGAATGCCTAGAAACAGGTGACATCACTTCAGAATCACTAAGAATCTCGGCCGCATGCTCAGTTTCTGATTTGTTAAATGAACTTTCATCACCAATATAACCATTGGAGAACACAGAAGAAAGAAAGGTTTCATCTCTTCCATGCCCACCTAAATTTTCACGCATCTGTTGTGTTATTGATTTTGCTAATTCTCTAGATTCATGAACAACATTATGTTCCGACTCCCCAACAAATTCCTCATTACGTGACTTTGCTGGTGATGCAGAAGGTGGACAGCCCATGGCCCTTATGTCATGAGGTCTTCCAGGGCTTGGCTTTAACACAACTATTCTTGTTGGTTGACAAGAAACTTCATCAGCCTTCCAACTGGCTTCCCAAGGAGAAAATCCCTGATGGTTCTTTTCAAAACCATTAACGCTTCCAGTTCTGTTTGTGTATTTCTCATCATTCCTCCCAGGAAATTTGCTACTATCCACCATCTTAGAAGGTCTGAGAACAGTTATCCTCTTAGTCTCAGGAGGAGGAGGTATAGAATGCATGTTATATAAAGTCTGTGAAAACAATGAATTTGGCTCTTGGAGAAACTTGAGGAATGAATCTTTATTGGCACATAAAACTTCTAATGCATCTTGAAATTGCTTGGACTGTCGAAGCTTTTCGTCTGTAGCCAAGCGTTTTGCTTCCATAAACTTCTGACGAACAAGAGCCATCTTTTTCTCATTAACGGTGTCATCATATCTTGCCTTGTTTGGTGATTTGTCTCTCAGACAATTTGTTCCATGTGATTGCCTCCATACTTCATAAATATTTTTGTATTCTTTCTGCCCTGAATATTGATCAAATGCAGCTGGTAGTTCTGTCTCTAGGTACCCTTCTCCCCTCCAGTATCTTGAAGGTGTATCTGAACTTCGAGAATAGGCTACAGAATGGCTTCTTTGTGCAGCTATATCAGGTTGGCACCGTGGAAGAGCATCAAGCCCCATTAGCTTTGCAACCACACCAGGTGGGTTATGCACATTCTTTATTTCTTTGGACATTTCTTGGTCAAGGAGTGCCTTCATTGGTGTTCCACTGGGTTTCTTATTTGAAGTTCTTCTAAATTCAGACATAATCTGCATGTCAATCACCAAAAGAACATGCAATTTAGCACGAAAGGCAAACTTTGCCAAAGATTTAGGCAGTAATTATGCTGTGAACAATAGCATTTCACAATTGACAGGAAAAGTATACCACTTTGTCCTGTATTTGATCTCCTGATGGACTTGTCCTTGCTACATCGGATTGACTCCTTGAGATAGGGGATCCTGTAATTCAAACTATCAATAAATATATACATCCCTCATTTAAGTATTAAAGATGCACAATCATCTGAGCCAAAATTGAATATTGAACAAGATGTTATATATCTAGAGGACGTAATGCAAGGGCAGAAGATATTTTGGCACTCTGTACATGAGGCCCCATGAACGGCAACCTCTTGAATAACCCTTCATCAAAAGATCACGATGAAAACAAAAATTCACAATCTCCAGCATAAGAAAATTTTCTAGGCCATACATAATTTCAAATATTCTGTCATTCTACAGTAACTTCTTGGTATTTTCAGGATAGTCAAACTACAAGCAGTATCTAAAGATTGAAAGACAAACGGAAGACCCTTAAAGTTCCTCAATCAAGAAAAATGACAGTTACATGTCCATGAAAGAATTTGATGCTAACACATTGAGTAGAGTAATAGAGAATGTAAGTTAAGGAAATCACCTTCATAGTGTGGTTTATCAGTGAGCAGCCTATTCCTTGCTATTGTACTCAAGTCCAAGAGGTTAACCATTCTTCCCAAGCATCCGGGAATAGGTTTATCAAGATTGAGATTTTTGCCATTTGAAACCCATTCATTTGTACACCTGAATTGTCACATCTAAATAAATTAATCACTATCAAAAGAACAATTGCAAACGCATAAAACAGTCGAGCAAGAAAATTATCAATCAAATGCACATTTTTCTCAACTTACAGACAATCTACAAGCTGAGACAATCTACAAAGTTAAGGTTGATAGAAAAACACTTCAACAAGAAGAAGAGAAGTCGAAAAATGTATCAAAGCACAGTACAGCAAAGATTCTGCAATGATCCTTAAAGAGAAAAAGGTAGCAAGATTAAACTTAATTTACCAGAAACATAGTCAAAATTTGCATTCGTGTACTATCACACCTGAAAGCCTGAAGCTCCAGCTACAAGAAATTGCAAAACCCGAAAGCCTTAACGCCATTACAATAACATATTGAAGAAAGAACTTTTCTTTCTTTCTCTGTTTTCTTTTTTTTTTTTTTGTGTGTGTGTTGGGGTGGGTTTTTTTTTTGGGGGGAGGGGGGGGGGGGGAAGAGAAAGAGAGAAAGCCGATTATTTAAAGGAGCCAATAAGTAGACATTAAAGAAGAAAGGCTTAGATTTATGTGAATGTCATGTACATGCAGAGGACAACAAGACAATACTACTTTGTACTGTAACATTTTCAGCATATTCTCATGAAACTTCACATCAAGCGGTCACAATAACAGGCTAAATCGGTAATAATCTTTATTCTTTTCCTTTTCCTTTTTGTGTTTCCATAGGTTAGCAAAAATTAACCAAAATCGTGAACAAACTTAACATTAAATGCCTAACAAACACGTAAATTTAATCCTGTAGATCAAGCTAAAGTTTATAGCAAATGGTAGAAACTCACGGTAACAATATCTTAGAAACCTTTTCAATACAGTCCCAATTGTTAACTCCTATTCATAGATTTGCTTCTTTTTAATATAAATGTGTTTGTACTTCAAACAAAAAACGAATCATTACACGAAAAAGCTGCAATTAGACCAGAAAAGAAAAAGCATATCAAAATGAAGAAGAAGCACCGAGCTCAAATGCGCGCGTAGACACACAAACACACACACACACACAAGTGTATATAAAATCAGCCGCAATGGATTAGTAAGGCTACAATTTATTACTACATAAGTTCAAAGATTATAGCAAAAAATCTTACAAATTAACGTTAATTAAAAAATTGTGACAACTACGCCAAAAAAATACATGTACGTACGTACATCATTTCGGCAAAAAAGATGAATCATTACATCAAAAAGCTGGAGCTGAAGCAGAAAAACAAAAAAGTGAATCAAAAAGCAACAATAAGTAGAGACAGAGTAAAAGAGAATCAGATTCCATTTTTTACCAACAGAAAAGCGGGATCAGAAGCGATATTAGAACGAAAAAGCCGAAACGCGACTGCGAAAGAAAGATTACTACTCACGAAAAGCGTTGCAGTCGATACTGCAACTCTCTAGCACTCAGCACAGCAGACTCCACTAATAATGCACACACAAACACACAGTACTATGTGTGCTTTTTTAAGCTCTACTTTTTAATTAGAGAGAGAAAGCGTGAGGCTTTAGTGAGAGAGAGTAGAATGCGATAGAAATATTCTCGCCGGAGAACTGCATTTTCCGTTGCCGGTGAAGTTCTTTGGCTATAGAGAGATGGAAAGAGAGAGGATTCTTCCAGTGGTCCACCGACTGCGTCGGACTTGAGTTGCGTTTGTTAATTCTGATGTATTAATGAGATTCGATTACGTAGAGTGAAATGAAATTTTGGATAAGTTACCAAGCCAAAAAAAAAAAATGAAAGAAAGAAAGAGAAAATATAACCAAGAGTAATTAATTAAATAGAGTTTTTTTCTTTTTCTTTTTGGGGATTTATTTGGGATTCCTTGCCTATTGGCCACTTTACTTTGGGTTATTTGTGGATAAACCCCTCAAATAGGAGAATCCTTTTTGGTGTCAAGTTGGAAGTATTTGGTTAAAGAAGGTAAACTTGTTTTTTTTTTTGGTTAGTTGCATATCAATTTGTGGTTTTAATAAGTTTCATAATCAATTAATTAGGTTCTATTCCACTGCATCAACTCTTATAACAGCTTGGTTGGATTTTTAAGCAAGTGTTTACTCGGAAGTATTTTGTGAGATGCAAGTTTATATAAGAATAACATTTTGTAACTTAACCATTTCTTTTACCAACATCTAGAGTGGAATTAACCACTATCTCGTGTGTGAGAGAAAATTATTCTCACTATTAGAAAAAGTTTAAACAATTAAAGTCATGAGATTGTAATCATTTATCATTTTAAGTTTTGTAAAAGTGTCTTATAGTGTAATGCTACATCTTATACAATTCTTGAAACCATTTGACCCCAAACAAAACACATGTCATATAATTATATAGGATCTTGATTCTCTTTATTCTTATAGTTTTAGCTCTTACCATTATCCATAACATAATTTTTCTAGATGAAATTATTTAAAATTTCCACTTAATTTAATTAAAGTATTTATATAAGTGAATTAAGAGCCCGTTTGGCTTTGCTTGTTTTTAAGTACTTATAACCAGGTGTTGCTTATAAGCACAAAGTTTCTTTATTTTTTTAGTAAAAAATAAGCAAAGATGTATTTGGATAATGTGTTTTTATAAGTTGTTAACATATTTGGCAAATAAGTACTTATAAGTAATAATATTAGTTAAAATCACTAAAAAGGACATGTAAATAATTAATGGGGCACAAACAAGGGTGAGAGATATTATTGTAACATGCTTTTCAAGAGTGAGGACAAAAATGTCTTTTTAATGAGTTTGACCAATTAGCTTATAAGTAGAAAAATTTTAAGCAGCTCCATGTTGCTGTTTTTTTACCAACTTATAAGCATGCTTATTTGGCTTATAAGTACCTTTACCAAACATGTAAAAAATTATTTTTGACTTATAAACTGGTCAAACCAACTTATAAGCAAAGTCAAACGGGCTATAAGTGTCTTAATACCCTTTTTTTTGGTCATGGTCAAAATACTTATCTATGATCAGGTGTCAATTACCTTTTTTTTTCCTTTTGTCGTGGTCAAAATACTTAACTATGTAGAGAATGTAGTAGTTTTGCATATGATTAGCTTCATCATGAGGTTTTTAGTTGTGCTTATTTGACTTGAAATTTTGTCCTTGATCGTAAATACACCACATTGCAGAACCAATGGTTGAAAATTTGTAATTTATTATGACACAAACAACCCGTCTTTTCAAGCTTAATTGCGAAAATGACACTTTCTCAAACCCAAAGTTAAAATTGGTCGGATTAATCACAGCCGTCTAATGGAATGTTGGCATGTTTGATAATTATCTGAGCAAGGGACCCTACGACCAACCACCAGCCCACCATGCCCATGCATCATCATTTGTGAAGACTATATTCAATCTCATGAAACTATAATTATTATATTCTTTTGTATCACATAAATAAAATCATAAATTTTAAAATTGATACAATAAGTTGGGTTGCTCTAGTGAGGTTCAATCATTTTTAGTCTTTGTGAAATTTACATTTTATGCATACATCTGTAACTCAGTTGTTTTGAATGGTTAGAACGTTTGAAATAATTTTTTATATTTATTTTTTAAATGATTAACTTAATACTGATTGATTCGGAAAATCAAACATTTTCTATCTATAACATTGTTATGAGGATGGTTGTCCCATTTATGGATGAACAAATGCATGCTATCCCTCTTGATTTAGTGGCAGTAGAAGAATGTCCAAGGGTCAATTTTATAGTTAAAAAATACACAACCAATTTGCATGCCTTCAATACGGTAAGAGATGGATAATGTGCTTCTCTTGTCTCTTCTTGTTTTGCCACTTTCATCCTCAAGACTTTTTTTTCTTTTCCTAAGCATAAAAGAAATCAATAAGATGACCCTTTATCTTTATTTCGCAGGGTCTCCTTTACAATATGTAACCACATATCTGCACGTTTGGTAGGTACAGATTCTCAATGCTGACAATGATATATTGCAACTCTTGTATTATTAGCAGGGTATTGTTATATCTCGTTTAGATATTGGATTTCTCTAGGAAAAAAAAAAAGAAAAGTTATGAGAGATTCAATAATAATGAATTAACGACAAAGACAGTAATTTAATTAATTCATCACAATTACATATTTCTCATAAAGTTACAGTCGAAGAATAATACGAATCAATCTTTCTCATAATGTTATATTTAATTACATGATCCAAATTTTATATTTTGTTGGCTTGATTTGGAACTTACTTCCTCTGTCCGTTTTTACTTTTCTTGCACTTCTAGTTGTGCCCACACGGCAAACTCAGAAGCTTTGAGGAAATTACTGATTACCATTTCTCTATTTTTCTATTGGGTATAAAAGCTTTGAACGTTCTCATTATTTTTATGGTATAACAAGCTTACCAAAACCCTAGTTTGCGGTTCAATCAAAGTATGAAGTCCAATTATATCATTTACCTTTCTGCTCAGGCAAAGTGAGTAGGTAGTAGTATACCTAGAAAAGTTGAACCTAATCCGTTTTTTAAGTTTTGTCAAGAGGTGGAACCTGTTATTTTTAATGTTGAGTTATCAACAAAATTGAAAATTTAATTAGAGTTTAGAATCAATTATTGATTTAAAAGCATTTTAATCTCTTCCCTCATCTACAAAAGTCATACATGTATATCACTTGTAATAATTCCTTTAAAGAAAACGATATCCAACAAAAAGGTGTGGCACGTGGGTTATATCCAAATTCTTTTTTAGAATTTCTTTAACAATATCATATATTGGAGAAGTAGACATTGCTTCAAATCATTGGTTTTAATTTTCTTTCGTAAGTGAGCAACTTTTATCAATGAAAACATAAAGAAACTGAGAAAGGTCCCACATTGTATAATTCTATTATTCCCTATTTTCGTCTTTATTTACTTCTTTACGAGGTAATTATTTCAATAGTTCCCTTACTAAACTAAGCTCCATAGCTCCAGACTTGAGATATGGTCCCGAAATCTTAACAAATGAAAAGAGGCATAACTTGATTCTTAGAGCTTCTTGATTAAATAGTTTTCGACATATTGATTATGGGGTCGTTTAAGTAAAACAAATGAATGGTAGCAATGGTGTGCGGCCCGCAAAATCTTCCATGGCCCGAAGAAGAAATCTAATCTTTGTTTTCAAGGGTCATATAAGAAAAGCATGTGCCGGTGAAAACGACACTTTGTGTTGTACTTGTCTTATTAATTCTTGATTAGGTTTTAGGTGAGAATAATTTCTTGAAAGTGATTTTTATTATTGATTAATCTTAAAAATATGTGAAGAATGAAAAATGAGAGAACCATTTCCACAAATGTCCAAAATGGTCATTTTCTCGCAATTTTTCTGGTCCTTTCAATTGATATGGAAATAATACGTATATATAAGATATTTGACTCAAAACAAATCACGTTAAATAATTTATCACACAAATGCATGCAATGCAACAAAATTATAAACTATGCAATGTAATCCATAATATTTGCACGTCCCATTATAGAATGTAGGCATAGGTTGCTGTTTTTCAGTCAAAACTAACACGCAATTTGGCATTTTTTTTTTTAAAAGGGTTAACCAAAGGAGAACCCCTTTCCCACCTGGCCAGAGGCCCCTTAACCAGGCGGGAGGTAAATCGAGGGATGTGCGTGAGTGGCAGCCCGACCAGGGAGAGGACCAACGGGCGTGGAAATCCAAAGAATTTCGCAATATTTCAATGAAGATCCGCGTTGAATTTGGCATTTTTTGGTATATACTATTATTGTGATTATCATAATTCTCCATTATGTTCCTCATTTGTAGATGTTATCCAACTAAAATAACACTAAGAGTACAGTCAGGGTGACGAGTGGGCCCCATGCCAGGTGGTATTTTCGGGTTCTTTGTCCATATTCTCTACACGTTGGTCCTCATGTTGTCACCCGTGCCTCAAAATAATCTAATTTTCATTAACAGACCAATGTTCAATTATTAATTGATAAGGTAAAACAACGACTTGTTATTGTCTAGATTACTGGCCCAAATCCTTTGACATTGAAGTTCTTTCAATATGCCGACACACACCAAAAGAAGAAAAAATATATATTTCTTTTTTTTTTTTAATACATTAACATGACACTTGAAAGGAACCAATTCATTTTCAGGAAGAAAACATGTTAAACTTAACCAAACAGACTTCAAGGAAGCACGCATAAATCTAAGAGCCTGTTTGGTTCTTTTTTTTTTTAGTAAGCACCAAACAACAAAAAGTTACTGAAGAGCTGTGGTAGTAGCTACATTCTAAGTTTTACCTTATATGGTAGTTATGGCCAAGGCCGGAAGGAGTCGTAGCATTTGTGCAATGCAATAGTTAAGTCAAGACTCGCTCCCACTCATCCTCCTACTTTTTAACAGGTCAAGACAAATGGGCATAATTATTACATTCTCTTGCTACATTAAGGCGTTGAATCTAATTAGCATGCACCATTGATTAGGTAGTTTAGAGAGTTGATTGATGGAATTTAAAGATGAGAGGTGAGATAATATTAGTGAATAGCTATAGTAGATTAAACCAGAATATCAAGAAGCATGGAAGATATCAGAGTACAAAAAAGATCTAACTTGCTAAAGCTATGAAATGCATTTGATCCACCAATAGACTTGATGAAACATATATTCTCACTAAACAGGATGGAAGATCACATACCTCTTGAGCCTCTTGCATAACATTTTAGAAGGAGCTCCAAGAAGATGATTTTCGGTGTTGATTCCATTAGTGATCATCATCATCAAGTAATCTATTCCAGCTTGAATTGTCAAGTAGAAGAGGTCGGCCAATTGCTCTGCTGAAACTGTTACTGAAAGAGTGATCCTCATAACTAGGTGAACCGTCAGAGAAAGAAACAAAGCTTTCTCTCGGGTTTGGACTATAATACTCTTGCTCCTCTTTGGTCTGACAATACTGACTTATTTCTCTCTTCAGGGGATAATGGAAAGCATGATAAGCAGGTAATTGAATTTCTCCATGTAAATTACTCACTGATAAGCACTTCCATCCCAAATCAAAGTCCAGTCCCCTAGGCAAGTACCAGTGCTTCTGATTGAAGAAATTGCTAATGTGCAAAGGACGATCTTGATCAGATGGGATAATACTGCCACTTCCAAGTGCATCATCAGTATCACGATCTTCTGCCTGAGTAAGATACTTTGGTGAATATGATAACCTTGATGAAAGCTGGCCCTGTCCTAGATGCACAGAACTATCATACTCGAGTTCCCTTCTTATATCCCGAATGTGAAGACTGGTACCATGAAAATGTGGAAACAAATTATTCCGGGGAGGATAATGTGAAAAGAAGGATAACCTGGAGAATGCACTTTCATCAAGTTCATCATCCACAATCTGCTGGTTATGAAATTCCCTCGATGTTCTTGAATACATGTGCTCCTCTATGCTAGAAGCAGGGGAGTAAAAGTCAGGTTTCCCTTCGTGCCTGTTGAAGTCCCATCCTAGCAGAAGGTTATGTGGTTCTCTTATTGAAGCTTCAAATGGATCATAATGTTCAGACAGTTCTTGAATGTGAAATGAACCAGTATGCCCATATTTTTCATATGGCAAGCCTAATGATGAATCATTCTGCCTGCACCAGCTCCTAATCACTTTAGGATCTGACATATAGTTATGGTTTGCAACTTCATCACTAAAAATAGCTTTTGCATCATAAATTGCTAAAGGATGGTCAGCTTCTGATATGAAAATACTCTTAGCACTGCTAGATGAGTATCTGGGAGTAAAATCATCCCAGGTTGATTCATTTTCCAAATCCCTTGATCTTTTCCTATGAATCAAATTAAGTTTCGCCTCAGGTACATCTGATATGGAACATGCAGCTAACTGATGACAGTTATGAATTTTTTCCTCTCCGAGCTTTGGATCCTGACAAAATTGCTATTCAAATTTTCAGCATGAGATCAAGAATCAAATAAACCCAACTCTGTTCAGAGAAAGATAGAGGGTCATACATCATTCTCATTGCCCTTGGGGAATAGCCGATCAAGGAGTGTGGAGACCAAATCTAACCTGAGATGATGCTATTTGAGTCCAAGATAACATTTGTCAAGGTAATGAAAGAAATGAAAAATGATAATGTGTCTGACCCCTCAGAACAGCTTTTCCCAATTTCAGGCAACAAGATATCAGCAGCCAACTGACGCAGTTTCTTTCTTTTTCCGGCAAAGATACCTTTTCCAAAGTATTGGTTTCCTGAGAAAGATAAGTGTAGTTTCCTTCAAGAATATGAATCAACATTCTTAATTAAAAGTACTTGAACACTAAATGCAGCAGAATATCAATTTTCGCTTTGACAATGGAAGCAGCAGAAAATACGAATAAAGTGTTAAGGGTAATAAGGAGAAAGGCTGATAAAAGAGAAATCCAGTACATCTACATAAAAGAGATGCTAACATGTTCAGCTAAGCAAAAGTAGAAGAAGCGCTGAGAAAAAGGCATTTTTCGTAAAACTTTACTAATATGAAGGGAAAGAGCAAGCACAATCCTTCGAAGAGACGATCACAGAGAATCTGTAATGCTAAATAACATCAGAAACCTGAGTGTAGTGATGTACTGGCAATAGGGGAGAAGAACACATTTTGATCAAAAGGAGCAACACTTCCAGAGAGCTGGGAGGAACTATCTTTGATCTTGTGAGATGTATCTGCATTTTTTCAACTACATGTTATCGACACATCCTTGAAATCTTTGGTTTACAAGCTTTACCTATATGTTCAGAGTTGCTAATTTCTTCTACGTACCGTTAAATGGTGTGGCAAAGGAGTTTTGCTTTGTAGCCCCCACTTCTTCTGCTAGAAATGAGAACTTAGTGTCTGGCTCTCTGTATTTCAATATGTGCGAAAGATTGGGAGTGCCTGCAAGGTGTACCAAGTAACAAGAGTAACTCAAGTTATCATCATTGCCAGCATATATTGGATCCATCAATGACTTTGTAGTAAGATTCAGATAAATGCTTTGAGGGAAAGAAGAAAAGAAGTAACATGTAAGAATCGAAAAGAAAAACAACCTACTGACTTTCGGTTGTGGGATTTTCCAGTCTTCAATTGGTTTCCCTCTTCCGGTTGAACACGACAATAATTACGACCTGCATCCTTCTTTATCTTCTTAAAGAATGCATATTCTGAAGTTTTGGGAGCATCAACTGCGTTTTTAAGTTGACTGTTATGAATAAATATTCAACCACTTTATTACATATATTTAATTCAATAAATAATTTAACCGAGAAGTAAACCATCAAATCTAAAATGATAACACAGAGTAAATTGGAAACATCCCGAAGAATTACCTCAATCTGTCTTTACACACAACAAAATGTTACTGCTAGAGAGAACACTTACACGCTCGAGGCTGAGCAGCTTCCCCTGCCCGTGGAGAACTATTTGGTTCATTATTCGGAAGATCATCATTTTCCTTATCTAAGAATCTTACTCTTCTATCCTTTCTCATACCTACAAGAAAAAAGAGTTTGCAAAATACAAATGAGATTAACCGCAATGCACAATGCATAATACAAGGGGTGAAAAAGCAAAATCCTCTGAGTGTTTTGCCAAACAAAAGTACTCTACCATTACATTCTTATGAATATAAAGATTATCAGATCGTTATGGCACCACATAATTCAACAAACTCAGTTGCATATTACTCGTAATATAAACCACAAACAATTATAGTTGTGTTCTTATACACCATAAGGATCGTTAGATTATTAAGGCACCACACAGTAATCAATTTTCATTAGATTATTAAGGCATTATAGCTCTCAAAATCAGCTTGTTTCTACAGCATATTTAATAAATAATTCAATGAGATATTTACAATTTTCTTTTTGCGGATTGATAGGGGGAAAAAAAAAAAGAAGGAAAAGAAGAAATTACAGACATCAGCACATTTATACACCAGGTGCGTACAAAATCATAAAACATGTACAATAGAGGAAACGCAAGCTAATTTTTTACAAAAATAATATCGAAATATGCAGAAATCAAATCCACATTTTGTATACAATCGTATAACTAGTTCTGAAATGAAGAGAAATTGCATAAGGACAGGCGTAATGATCATGGAAAGGATCAATATATTAATGAAAAAACGAATATTGCATTTTTTTTCTTCCTATTATAATAATATTTTTTTGGTTTTGATTTCAAAACTTGAACGTTTAGAATTGAAAATTCAGGAGAAAATTCATCTTAACTGCTGCCCTGATCGGCCGGCAATGTACATCGGTCGGAGGTTTCGGATCACGTAAGAGCGCGGGAAAATGTTCTGCTAAGGCAAATGGAATGGAACCGGCAAGTACATAAAATGGGCCTAACTGGACCCAACTAAAGAAACTTACATGTGGGCAAAGTTCTAAATCCAAACCAACAATCAACTGGACTCCAAGCCCAAAACAGAAAAACTTCAAATCCATTATAGCTATCAAGCCCAACCTCCTTGTCGGTTATTCTCCTGGGCCCATTAAACAGAATCTTGTACATCGATGATCAACCGTAAAATAAAAATATCTAGAATACGATCTCGGAGAACTGGACTCTTTTTTTTTTTTTCTTTTCCGATATAATAGAACTCTTGTCTTTTTATAATTTACAAGGTTTCTTGTTAGAATTGGAATATAGTAAAAAAAAAAAGTCCTCGTGGTTCAATGGTTTCAAGCACTTGTAAATTACTCTTCTACTATTGGATAGAACTCCTCCTGCATCAAATATTTTTTCAATGTGTTCACTTTAGTAGCATCCTTGCATCAAAGTTAATGTTGTTACCGACTAGGTAGCAAAACAACCTCTTGCTAGATAATGTACCCTAATTGGGTTGCTTGTATCTCGTATAAGTTCTTTCAATTTAATTCATCAGGGATCGACTGATTTTCTTTTAATATAAGTTCCTTTGTTCTGATTCAGAAAGAAAAAGAGGAAAAATGAATTTACGAACATCTCCTTATATAACCAAAAACATAATAGCAAAAGAACACTGCAAACATTTCAATTTTTCATTCGATGACCACTAAAGTTGATATTCGTATAGAGAAGTACCTCTAGTAGGCATGGAATATAAATTTGGTAACTTACTAAACGAAATCGTCCGATTAATTACACTTAATTTTTATAAAATGCTTTTCTAGATGACATGAGATACCCTGACGAGAAATATTTTTTTTAAAAAAAAAAAAGTAAAATGCATTAAACCCCTTTTATAATTTACCATAAGTGCATAACATCTCTCTTCAATGCCAAAGTTCCACGACAAGCCTCTACAGTGAATAAAAGTTCTACGCACATTCATTACTGTCTAAATTCTCTTAATGGTGTTAAAATTTACAGCAGAAAAGACATTAGTAGCCTCATTCCAATTGTTCAATTTTTCTTTTTCTTTTTAAACTTATAAAGGATAAAAAGTGAAAAAAGGCAACGGATCGTTTTGATACAATATCCTTGGGACTTCATTAATGCTTTCACTCATATATGATCCAATCTGTGAGACAAAATTATCAAACGACATCGAACTTAGAAATAATACAATTCAAAGGGCAAACAGAAACGGTTCAGCAACAACAACAATTTTCATACCTTCATGAGGATTTTGACAGGCCCAGAATGCAAGTAAGAAAATGAACGCTATTAACAAGTAAAAGGCCATAGACACCCACCAGTAGGGATGGGACTATCTAAGCCATATCCACATCCGCATCCGAACGGGTAAGTAAAAATAGCATTTTTCGGATTCCGAATATATATCAAAATTTTGTTTTTTTTAAATTTTCAAGTAGGATATCAAATAGTATTTTAACTATTTGATATCGGGTTATCCGAAGTTTTTTTAATTATTTTAACTATTTGATATCTGGTTATCCAAAGTTTTTTTAATTTAATTTAAAATAGTACTAAATGTTAAGTCAACAAAATATCTTGATGAATAAAATGAGATTGATGTTCATTCTCAGGCATGAGTGATAAACAGAAAAGACCCAAGTTTGACATCTTAAATTGGTAGAAGATAAACACACCTAGGTTTTCAATTCTTTCTAGGATGGCTCGTGATATCTTGGTCATTCCCATCTCCACAGTTGCTTCAAAAGTTGTATTTAGCACTAGTGGACGTATCCTCGATAGTTTTAGGAGCTCTTTGTCTCCAAAAATTATCCAAGCTTCGCTTTGTAATCAGGATTGGCTTTATATGTCTTCTACTCTGGTATGTGTTGAGAAAAATTTAGCTAAAATTGAATCTTTTGAGAATGGTATATACCTCTCTAGATTTTCATTTTGTCATTCTTATCTTGTTATTGTTACTAATTTTTAAATTTATTATGTTATGTTTATTGTTAATTATTTCAGAATTGAGCAAGGCTGGGGTGATCGATCTATTATTGAAACATGATTTGGTATTCTGACTTTTTTTTTTTCCTTATTCCTTTTTTCTTTTGTTCTTATCTTGTTGATTGTTGTCAATAGGTGTAGGTTAGTTGAATAATTGAAAATTATTTTGCCAATGATTAGAAATTAACCCACTTTTTTGTATGTGTGTGCAGGCATGCTATTGGGAGTTGCAACTTGAAATATCACTTCATTAGAAATTATTTTATCATGTTTCTTATGTTGTTCATTTTATGTCTATGTCTAGTTTTTTCATTTTAAAAAACAAATTACTTGCCTAAGCATTGACAATTTTAAAAAGATATTTAAAATAATAACCAAGATTTGAATTTTTTTAGTTTATTCGAAATAACCGAAAATCTAAGAATCTATATTTGAACTATCTACTATCCAAAAATTTGGTATCCGGTCGGATATGTAGTTTTTAACTATTCGATCAGATATTTAATTTTTCAATCCGATATTCGAATATTCAGTATTCGAATATCCGAATATTCAATCCGATTTCCACCCCTACATACTAATAAAAGACTATCAAATGAAAGAAAAAAAAAATTTGATGAATGATGATATGTAGGACCAATATCTCCAATCCCGTGTGTATTTGTTTTCTCGTTGATTGCTGTGGTTCACACCCTCTCAATCCCAATATTAACAAATTCAAGACCATATACTTCATATAGAAAACTGAATGTTGCATTGTAATGGAAATGTCAACTTTGGGATGCTCTGGAAAATACTTGCTGTACTTGTGATGGTTCCCGATGATCCAATATGACCACTTAGGTCTACGTTGTCACGATATTAATGTTGTACTACAAAAAAAATATATTTATACAGAAAAGGTAAGTGAAGACTAAAGTAAAATTGAACAAATAAAATAAAGGTATTGATGCATTCTTTGGTGTAAATTTTAATACTATTAAAAGAATTAGATGGTAAGGAATGCGCGTGAAACTTTTACTCATCACAGGAGTTTATTGTGGGACTTTTGATACTATATAAGAGCGTTGTACACTTATGACAAATTATACGAAAGTCTGATGTATTTTATCAAAAAAACAAAAGAAGAAGAAGGAGAAGGAGAAGAAAGGGAGAAAATGACATGGGATTTATTCTCCTTTTTTTTTTTGTGTAAATAAAGTGACATGGGGTGACATTATCCAAAAGATTGGGATATGGTAACAGGTGGCAACATGCAAGTGGTGTCTCAAAAACGATCAAATCTTTGCAAGATTCATCATCGTCCAGGGAAAGAAGATATCCCATTAACTTGAAGCTTCATTATTTTTGTTCATCGCATTTTGATTCACAACACTTCAGCAAAGACAAAAGAGTAAAGAAAAAAATGGCAAGTTGCAGCATGGCTTCTGCTGCATCAGGGTTTGCTGTGGCACCTAGTGTTACTTCCAGTGTAAACACACCCAAGAGTAGCATGTTGTTGCTCTCCACCAAGCACAACAGCAATTCGAGGCTGGTTGTTCGGGCCGCGGATGAGGCGGCGCCGCCAGCAGCAGCCACCACTACTGCACCTGCAGAAGGTGAAGCTCCCAAAGCTGCCGCCAAGCCTCCTCCAATTGGACCCAAGAGAGGAACTAAGGTGAGTGGTAAAAATGTAAAACTAGATGCCTGTTAAAGTATTTTCATTATATACCAAGGAGTCAAATTTGTTGGCTAAGGTGGTAGTGATCTCACTCCAAATATAAATTTAAATTTTGGGAAGTCCATTTGTTGTGAGGACGCTTTTCTTCCCCCTGCCCCTATAGATTAGTTTCAAAATTCGAGAATACCGTAAAAAATATTTTCATTATATTTTCAACAGTAGGTTGATTGAAGCAGTCTTATGTAGTATTTAACGTGAAACATAACCTGAAAAGGCTGGAAGACTCGTGTACTTGTTGGAGTAAAGATTAAAAATTTTCAATAACATAGGAAAAACCTCTAAGAAAGTTGAATTGAGTAGCTGTTTTTATACTAATTCTTGGGTTTTGCAACTTTGGAGCTGGATTTGAAATGGTTGAAGTCAAATTTTGGATTGCTTTTCGCTTTGCATCGATTCTGTGTCACATACACCTGGGAGGAGGATAAAGCTTAGTTTGATTTCACTTGGTTGATCAATTTCATGCTATAACTTTGGAAGGAAAATGATGACGGGTTTAGAAGATTGAACACTAACCTCATATACCTTTTTTTCTTGAACCCCGTTTCCAATGAGATTTGAACCGGACTACTAACTTAATATAACCTAATATGATCCCTTTTACAGGTTAGAATCCTCAGGAAAGAATCTTACTGGTACAAGGGCGTTGGATCAGTTGTCACTGTTGATCAGGTGAGTTTCTGATTGTGGGGCATGTATATATCTTCAGAAAAGTACTCTTATAAAAAAAATGCTTTAAAAAAAAAAATTGCAATCAAACGAGCTTATAGAAAGAACGCTTTTTTTTTTTTTAAAAAAAAGGCAATCAAACGAACTTATGGTTTCTGTGTTTTCGCATCTGTTGGGTGTAACCATTCTTACATTTTTCTGACTTGCAGGATCCCAAGACTCGCTACCCAGTGGTTGTGAGGTTTAACAAAGTGAACTATGCTAATATCTCTACAAACAACTACGCATTGGATGAAATCGAAGAAGTCAAATGAGTTGTTTCTTTTCTCTATTGTAGTATTCCTATGGTTTTTAGTATTTGATACATTGTTACGTACCTTGTGTGTCATATCCCTCCGTATCTTGCTTCTGCTATATTTTTAAACTTAAAAAGTTCAAATGCTTCAGAGTATCTAATCAGTGGCTTCCCCACGGCACCTGAATTCAAACTTACTCGAATCCGCTTATAAAGTTATAATGTTTTGGAAGAGATTTAATAATAATAACAAATCTAATAAAATGAACTAGAGAATTTGTTACCTCTTGAATAAAAAATGGTGTATGAATCCAAATTGACAATTCTTGTTTTGGAATGCACAAGTGCTTCTCAAACGGGCCATTAATTATTGAACTTGTATAAACAAAATGAAGTTTTCTTGTTCACAGATACATAATTGTTTTCAACACAGGAGATGAGCCATAAATGCCCCTATGGGCACATATGCTACAATTTGTAGCTAATCCTAGAAATTTTGCAGCATCTCGAGATGGAAAGAAGAAGATTGTCCGAGAAATAATGAGCAATCTGGTACTCTGTCTATGTGGCATCTGCCTCTGACAACAAAGGTTCAAGTTCTCCTTTCTGATGTAGCTCAAGAGTATCTGTAGACACAGTTGAAAGACGAAAGAAAGATAATATTTAGCTGGTTTTTGACACTGCAGATGTACAATTTATTAGCATCGTGATCTCCAATAAATGGCAAATGAAGTAGTAAAAGTGCACTCGGCTAGGCTTCGTTGTGCAAGTCCAGGACACTCTCTTGTGAGAGTCAACCCATGCAACTCCAAGAATAGCTAATCACATGATAAGTCATCCAAAATTAACAAGAGCTCTTACCTTCTCGTTTGATCTCTACTTTCTTATCTTTAATTTAATGTACTTTGGATGTAGAGAAGTAAATTCAAACACGGAACTTGAAATAGTTCAGGGTTGGCACAGAAGTCGTGAACACCAACACTTGTGAACTATTTTTACGTGATGCGAGATGAACACCAACACTCTAATTGATAAAATTGGGAGTGTTGAAAGACAAGTGAACTATTTTAGGTGACATGTGAGATGACAAACAGGAAGATACTGACTGATCAAACATTACAATCTACCATGCACTAGGTTAAATTGGCACCAATAGGAAGCCCAAGCCCTGATATACAAGTCGACAGCCTTGTTGGTGTTAGCTCAAGGAACTCTCCTTGGCAATGGTTCATACTATGAAAGGTCTTTATAAGAACGAAGGAGAAAGGTATCAAGGAAAAACGATTGGCAGGCTTGCGAATCTCCTAGAAAACTTTAAAGACGTACATGCAATTCTTTGTTAGTGTGGGATTTGCAAATCTCTTTCGACACAAACTTTAAATAGAAATAAATCTTGTACATGCAATTCATCGTTTAAGTGTCAGATAAATGATAGTACCTGAACATCCACCAATATGTTTGCCCCCTGATCATGAAGAAGAACAAATGTTTTAGAAACCTTTAACTGTATAGTCCATAGGAGAATAATAAAGCTGCACGTAAAGACATGGATTCCAGATTTGGATTTACTTAAATGTAGAGAATACAAGTATTTTCACAAATGAACTAGATCCTGCGAAATAAGCCACCAAGTAATCATCCTTGTTGTGTGCGTATTGTCAAAACTCTTTTTCTTGATAAAAGCAACCTGATATCTGTAGCTCTATCTTTAAAAAATTACTCTTTCACATAAAACTTGAAGTTAATTTCTATTTTGCCAGTCTAATTAGATGTTTTACAGAAGCTTGTAATATATTACACGAGAAATGTGTTTAACGTTCTGAACACAACGGGGTTAATATGTGCAAGAATACAACACATCATTGACATCACTTACCAATAAACACATTCGGAACAGTACGTTGTCCAGTGAGCTGCTCAAGCACCTTCTGCAATTGTGGTCCTTCAGGCCCTGCAATCAAGAATGTTTTAGAATCAATTCATTAACCTCTTACAAGCTATAAAGTTGTCCTTCTTTCGCCACACTTAAATATCCCAAGGATGACCATTAAAATGGAAAATGCATGATGTGCACCCAGCAGCTATAGTACATTAGAGTCAGTTTCTGTTGATGAGATTTACCATATTTATAACAAACTGAAAGTCTATTAAACAATCTGCTTTACAAGTGATGCCAAAATATTGCGCCAAGTGAACATGACAATTGTGACTTATGTCATTCAGCAGTCCATATGCATCTTTTACATCGTGAACAATTCTTCATCACAGCTGCTCATTTTCTCAGCTACCTAATCTAAGACATTAGCTTCGTGTTCAAAAAGACTGTTCGCAGTAGAAAGGCAATCTCAATTATTCCAATACTTTCTAGGATGTCAATCAAGCGACCTCTAATTACCGAGACAGAAAATTTTTAACAGATGAGACAACAGAAAAGCTTTTTACAGATGAATATTGAGTCATGTTTTCTTCTAGTTCAGTTGATCTAGCCCAACTAATCCATGATAATTCCACTACCAAAACACCGACGCACATAGATACAGCTAACGTAACCAGAAGATCTTTAAACCACATCAACAATATCACCAAAACTATGCACAAGTGCCAATCGACAATTATGCAGATTCACCTGAATAGCCTAAAACACTTACAGAACTAATCAAGTATTATGCAAAAATATCTACAGATGCACACACATTTATGAATCCATCCAAAAAAAAAAAAGTGGAAAGAAAATGAGAAAAAATACCTAATTTGTCCAACTCGACAACATGTGCATCCGCACCAAGCCTTCTGAACAAAGATTTCACCTCAGAGGAGAACCTTCATCACAAAATTCAACCATCCCACTTAAGTACACTAACATACAAACCTAAATATTCAAACTGAAATTGACTAGCACAATATAGAGAAAATCTACTTCAGGATCACAAATTGCATCATTGAAAATGGAGTTAAAGTGTTAACTTGCCATCAAAAATATAAAAACTCCAAACTATCCAACATAATTAGCTTTAAAAACCTAAAAAAAAAAACCACTTCTTTGAAATTAAAAATTGAATCTTTTACTAAAAACAATTAAAAAAAAAAAAGGACATGCAAGAAGAAAAAATGGAGTTTTAAAATACTGATTTACTCACGGGCACGAGGTCTTGGAATAAACAACAAGTGGATTCTCACTGATAGTCTTCTTAACGCTCTCTTCTGATATAAACCCCAAAGTTTCATCTGACATGGCGCGAATCTGCAAGCAGCCCACTTTCATTTGACCATAACAGTTGCTGTTCTTGACGCCATTGTTGTGGAAGATTGATGATGCGTTTCTGCAGAAGCTTTGATGAAGATAACGAGTTGTGGAAGAGGCTCTCGCCATTGATGCCATTCTTGCTGCACCATTTTTGTGTTGCTGAAATGCCACATAAAGCGTCTTGCTACTTCTTTTTAGCATCGTCTTTTTTTTTTTTCCTTCGCTTTGTTTTGCAAATAACGAAAGGGGGCAGCTTTGGGTTTGACTTTGGGCCTTTTTGGGCTCCTTTTATGCTTCATCTAATTGGTGGATTCACGTGGGGAAAATAAAATAATTATTATTTTTAGTACTTGCACTACAAATTTGACCAAAGTATTTTCTGCTGCTTGACGCATGACAAATTTGACTGGACATTTTGCCTGGCTGCTTCTTTTAATCTTTCTTACCAGTTTAGGGTCCGTTTAGATTTATTTTTCACATAAAAATACTTTTTTTTGGGGAAAAATCTTAATTTTGTAATTAGTATTTGAATTAACTTTTAAAAAATTTAAAGCCCAAGAATTTAATTTCAAATTTTTTAAAAAGTTAATTTTCTAAAATTATTTTTTCAAAAATTATATAGTAATACTTTTAACTAATAAAGAAAGAATACAATTAGAATCTCTTTCTTTTTGTTTTTTCTCGTGCATAATTTACAATACATATATATATATATATGTATGTATTTATATATGTGGTTGTCATAGTAGGAACAAAAATCAAATTGTTAGAGTTTGGTTGGTTTAATTTTGTGAGTTGTTTGGAAACCCAATTTAAACTTTGGTTATATAGTCATAACCAAACGTTGATTTCGTGTTTTCTTCTTTCGTACTTAAAAGTAAAAAGTATTGATGCATATTAGTTGGTTTCGGCGGACTTTGATTTAATTAATTTATCGAGTTTTATGTAATTAATGACTCGGTATTTTTCCCTTTTCATACTTAAGGTAAAAGTTATTGATGCACATTAGTTGATTTCATTGGACTTTGATTTAACTAGGCTGTCGAGTTTTATATAATTAATTGAAACATAATTACATGAATTATCTTTCGTGATTGACATAACCTATATTTTTTATTAATATTATTAGATTAAACATAAAAAAGTACAACTAACCAATATCTATGACATCATACACACAAATCAAAACATGGAATAGATCCATATGTGAGTTTAAAATCCAATTATCAAGGAGAGACTTGTTGAGCATTCTTTGTTAGCTAATCTGCTACCATATTAGCGTTCTATTATACGTAAACGATACTCTAGGAACCTGCCTTTAAAAGACAAAGTTGTGCATCATTCACAAGGCGCTTAATTGCCTAACTCCAAGTCGATCCAGAATTAACGCCTTAAACTAAATCAAGGTCATCAGATTCAATAACTCCATGTACAACACTACATTGATGAGCTGTGGGTTAGTGAAAAAATATGGTAAAATAAACAAGTCACGGTAGGGTCGAGCCGAGAAAAGGGTGTCTCATGCTCAGTCCAAACACAGAAAAAATTAGAGAAAATCTTACTCTCTTAGAGAGAGAGGTTAGGAGAAGTTGAGTAATTAAGTAATCAAGCCCTTTTAAAACATTTATTATGTGTAATCACAAGAAACTTCTAATCTTTTAAGTCGAAACATTGGCCCACTTTGGGTTCCAAATATATTGGGGATTATCAGTTGGACGTGTAAATGTTTTGAATGTTGGGGCTTTTGAGTCATTTCATCGGTTGGGCCCGTCCATCTGGTCTGAGTCCATTGAAGGTAAGAAATCGCCGAGGCCAGTATTGCACAATTAATACTAAATTAAGATGTAACTAATAAATACGGTCATCCACTAATCTACTAATCTAAAACCCAAGTCGCAAGTAATTCGGGTCATTTAATACTTCAAAATCAAAAGCAGAAGGATATAATTTGTTCACACCGACCTAGGGGTATGTCCCTCATCTTGAGGTGAAAGGTCTCGAGATTAGGAGTAAAAATTGGTTTGAATTTGAGTATTTAGATTTTCAAATATCAAGTGTACCAAAAAAAATCTCCAGCCTGGTATTAAATATTGCAAAACCGGATCAAATTTCATACATTCACTTTTCGTGGCTTATGTGTCTGGGTTTTGGGGTCTTTTTTCTGAAATTCTTTTTGTTATTTATCAAATCATATTATGTTAATTCTATATTAAATTCGAAACTAGTTGTGAAAGTTGGATAAAAATGATTGCAAAAGGTTTAAATTCATCTAATTTATAATTGCTAAACTACATATAAAATGTTAAATCATCTCAGATACATTAAAACACATGTACAGAGACAAAAAATTAGAAAATAAATATTAGAATTTTCAGGTCAAATTTGCCAGCAAATTTACAACTAAAATCCACACCCAAAAATACCTAAGGCCCAAAAATTTGAACCAAAAAAGAAAATCAAACTCAAAAATTCGAACCTAATCGTATCAAGTAAGATGTGAAAAAAACAATTAGATATTCCCACCTTAACTGATATCAATCTTCAATAGAAGTAGACGCTAAATTATTGATCTGTTTTTTTGTTTTTTGTTTTTTTTTCCGGTTAAATTTCCATGGGGTTTAACTGAGGACCTCGGGTCTAGAGGAGATAGTCTCAACCAATTGAACTATCCCTTAATCTCACTAAATTATCGATCTTAGATACATTCTTAAAAATAAAAAGGACATAATTTATTTTCACTTTAAGTTCTGGGCGTTATGATTAAAGTTTATTTGTTAATTGGCATCAAACCCCTTACTTCTCACCATGAATATATAGGGCTCATATCTTGTCCAAATTGGTTTTTATTTCTATGAAGCCAAAAATTTATTTGGGACAGTAGGTAAGGTCGCCCTGATGATCGTTAAAACCATGGTGTATATACGACATATATCAAAGCCAAATTATCAAAAGGACACTCAAAAACTAAATAAAACAACCAAAAAAAGGTAAAACTAAAAAACTACAAAATATTATATGATACTTTGTAAATTTAGTTCTCGTTGATTGTAGAATTATCTAGAGGGCCAACATGATGCTATTAAGTAGTAGAGATAAGTAGTATAGACCATAGCCATTAAGGTAAAGACTCCAAACTCCATAAATAGGAGGAGAACTGAAATTTTGTAAAACAAAAATTTGTATAAAACAGCTTATAAATTTTGTTAGCAATGCAAAAATATTATATATATATATATATATATATATATAATGCCTCTAATTTAATATAAGCTTTAAAATCAAAACAAAGAAAAACATTTAAACCTAAAATAAAAAACAAAACTATGCTTGATAACCAAAAAGACATGTAGGTAATGATATGTTGTAATAATATATCGTCATCCACTTTTAAAATATGGAGTATATTCTCGAAAAATTTTTTGACCTCAGCTAAATGAGGATCAAGATTGTTGTCTTTTTGAATTTATTGGCCAAATTTTGAAACATTGAAAATATCTTGTTCTTCTCTAAACTTCTTATCTTGTTGAACATCTCAAAAATCTTGGTTTTGACTATTTCTTAGAACTCTTGCAGCTAAAGGTGTTTTAAAAACCGAACTGATTGGCAAACCCATCACCTTATTAGTTCTTGAGTCAACTACTTTGATTGGTTGGGATAGACTAATGACTGCATGACGTTATCGTCATATCTTAACTTTGTATGCATGAAAGAGTAAAGGCTAAATTTGATCTGAAATTGAAATCATTGGTTGATATACATATATTGTTGGTGAAATAGATGTATAAATCAGCAAGCTCAAAAATAATTAATTTAAATTACTAATTTTACCTACAACACCCACTCATAAATCAATTAAATATCTCTTCTTGAGCAGATGAAAGACACTATAGTCAAATCTATATCATTAACCTTAGACAGGTGAATGAGAGTTGATTTGATCTTATTACATGTTAAATTACTTATTATTGTCTGCTGGCATTAGATTTTTGAGTACCAAAAAATAAATATTTGTCCGAAAGGTCTCTATCTATCAGAAATTTTTTTTGAATTCTCAAAATTATGCCATGGAATAAAGTGGCAGACTATGTTCAAAACTCAAAAGTAGAAGTTAAAAGGGCCCTTGTGATGTTGATCGAATGGAGAAAATGTCCGCAGATGTTGGCCCATGTTTTGTCACAATAACGTTACGCAACGTGATAGATACAAATTGCTCCGAGGCCCATTTTATATTGAAGGTGAGAAATGGCCAAGGCCGATATTTCACAATCAAGATTTTGGTAACTAGTAAATACGGGTCATCCGATCCTTGCTCGCTCTCTCTCTCTCTCTCTCTCTCTTTTTCCTTTTTTCTTTTATTTTTTTTTTCCTTTTTCTTTTCCTTTGTGAGGGTTGGAGTCTCGTGGATCATCTACTGATTTAAAACCTAGGTTGCAAGTAAATTTGGGTCATTTATTACATCAAAATAAAAAACATAAGATAATTTATTTACACAAACCTAGTGGTTTAGTGATATATCTCTAACTTGAAGGTGAAAGGTCCTGAATGAATTAGTAGTGAGAATCGATTCAAATTTTCAAATATTTGAAATTTCTAAATTTGGGTGCCTAGAAAAAGATATATGGCTAGGGTTTACATATTATACAACCGAATCAAATTCTGTATATTCACACAGGATGGCTTAGGGGTAGAAGTTTTTTCTAATCTTTAAATATTTAGCCTAAACCATTGATCAATGCCATGGGTTTATTGATATAAAATTGACCAAAAATAATTTACCCAAGTTATTAGTTACAACTATTGAGAAGGGTCCGTCTCGAGTATTTTGTTTCACCAATATTAGAACAAGGGATTTTTCCTCAAGTATCCTTGATCTCAATAATTGTCATGTCTTGAGTCTAGAACACCAAGCCCACAAAGAGACTAGAGCTACAAGTATAACATTCTCGTCTTGATTGCTTTAAATCTCAATAATAGTGATGTCTTAAGCCTAGAATCCCAAGACCACTAAGAGTCTAGTGTTATAGGTATAAAAAATAATTAATTGACATCTAAATCAACTAGCTCGAATTAAAATGGTTAATCAAATTATCAATTATACCTACAAATTCATTAATGAATATACTAAGTATCCCCTCTCAAAACAATGCAATAATACATTAAGATCAGATCAATATATATAGTTAATCTTATATGGGGAATAACTGAGAGTTGATTTGATTTTACTATATGTGGTTACTAATTATTTTTCTGCTTGAGTATGTACCAGGAAATAGAAAAAATTGTCCTTGGGAGGTCTCTATCTATATCAGAAAAATTTTCGAGTTCCTGAAATATTGGCACAGAATGAAGAGGCAGACTGTTCTTTTCCTTGGTAAAGAACTTGAACTTCATTAATTCCAGAAGCAAAAGGGCCTTTTTAGCTTCTACTTTTGAACAAAAGTATCAGACCATATATTCAAAAGTAGAAGCCAAAAGGGCCCTTGTAATGTGTTGCCGGAGATGTTTGCAGCTGACCCATGTGTTTATCTGCGACCACGAGGAGGGGTTGTCTGAGCAAGAAGAGGCCATAACATGCTTGTGAAATCATATCAATGAGCCAAAAAATTTATAAATGAGAACACAAAAATGCAGTTAATAAGATAGATGCAGTAAAGGTTTTTTGAAATTTGAAGATCCAAAATGTGTGGTGAATATGCATGCATGGAGGGGCCATTGAAATAAATAGGGCATCGTATAAGGTTTTTATTATCCATAACATGGAGAAACATGTGCGTTGTTATTAATTTAAAGGGCATTGTCTGAGGAAACTGAAGATTATGTCGTTGCTGCATCCGACTTTGAGATTGACTTTGCTGGAAGCATTTTGCTGCCTTGTAGACAACGCTTTCTTGGCCTAATGTGACATCTTTGAACTCTATGCGTGATGGCTACTGATCTCAAACCCGAAAGCGTACGTACTATCATGGCTATATATTAGGGCTTCTTCAACATTAAGCATATTGAATAATCTAATTTTGATTGATACTTACCGTAACGACTTATATTTTGCTAAGCAATACAAAAATGTTGACCGAAACCATATTCAGTGACTACGTATTTAGAGGAGGACATTTTCCATCATTGTTTCTTTGCTATATCATATTATAGACGGGGGAATCTGATAGTTTTACTATCCCTGAAGATAGCAGATTATGCAGTTAGCTTCTCAGAAGGCATTGCTTTTGGTCACATTAGTCTAACACAATGAAGATCTCGGGCAATGTTGTGATGATTGACAGTAGTTTTTGAACCAATTTTGAGAGAGTGTCAAACTATAAGAGAGAGAATTCGATTTTCTTGACTGAGTTTTAGTTTAACGTTCAAACTCCTCTATTATGTTTTAGTTTGATGTAAAAGGGTATTTTAATCTTTTTTTTATTCATTTCTTGAGTAATTCTTTTATATTTTTTCAAATAGTAACTTGTTGGTTATTATTGTATGTGAGTATGTATGTATGCAAAGAGATAGATTTCAAAGTGCATCTATTTTTCTTTTTCAGGTTCATGGATAATACGAATTTTATACGAGAAAATATTGTTTTTCGTCTTTTTTTTATATTTTTAAAAGGTTAGCTCATAAGAGAAATATTGTACATTAGTTTAGAGAAAAAAAAGTTAGATTCAATTTTAGAAGTATGCGTGTATATATGAATTAAAAAAACATAAATGTTGAAGTGAATCAAATCTTTTATCTAGTCTTGTGTATAACTCAAATTTTATATAATTAATAAGTTCTTTTCCAAATATATATTAAATTAAAAGTTTAGTGTTTGATTTGATCATTGTTTATTGATTATACTAAAATAATGTTATGTCAATTAGTTATTTGTTTTTACCCTTTTTTTTACTTCAAAAATTAAAAAAAGAAAAATGCCTTTACATAATGCTCTATGTGGTCATGTACTCATGTTTAATGTCATGGGGAATTCAACTAAAATGAAAACCTCTAGAGAGAGTTTGGAATTTAGTCTAAATTTTATGGAGAAAAATAATATTCACTCCGAACCATAATACACGAATTCTAAAATCAGATAATTACTAATCTGATTAACATAATTCAGTAAAAGCTGCCATGATACGGCGAGGCTCTTTATTTAGCGTCAAAAGCAGCTAATTAATGATTACCTTTTAATTTTCTCTATGATTTTCCCCATCCTTATGAATTGTATTTGAATCTCTTGGATAATACTTTACAGAAGAAGATCTTTTCAATGAGAAAAATATCCATGTGCTTGGTGACATGTTTATTTTATTCAATTCATTCTTGAGCGAGCATAACTCTTAAGATAATGATATTAAACAAGCATAATAATGTGCAGCCACTACGAATATAGGTGTATCTCAGAAGAAAGAAATAAAAGTGGTGTTATAATGGAATCACTATTTTGCTAAGATTATTCCAGTGGGCACTGATTGAAAATAATGTAGGCAACAAGAGTTCGTATCCTGAAATGATACGAGAGAGATTTGCATTTATTTTTGAAATGCCATTTTCTCTATGATTAATATTTTTTCTAAAAGGAAAAGAGATTTTCAAATCTCATAACTTACATCAAATGCATTTAATGTTGGAAAATTATTTTTCTATACAGTCTATCTTAAAGTTAAATCCAACTAAAGTGATTTTATTAAGGTTAAAGCTATTGGAGACCTTTTATTTGCAGAAACCCAGTTTCTTAATTTCTGTTTATAATACGTCCAACTGAAATTAGAATTGTAAAAGGATATATTAAGGTTAATTGTCCCATTACTAGTAGTTAATCATATTATTCCTATTCTCTCAGACATCTCATTATTGCAAAAATACTCAAAGTAAATCACATTATTTTGGAAGACCGTAAAACTCATAACCAAAATTTTTACTATAAATTAAGGTATGCTCCCGCTTTTATTTTCCATCTAGACGATTTGATATGGAGAACATCCTGATGTGATGAGGTTTTTTCATCAAGAAATTTTTCTATCATTCAATATAGAACGGGTCAACAAAACATGAACTCCTATTACATTTGAGTAAAAGAAATTGTACAAAAATATATGAAACATCAGATGTGAAAAAGGAGAGGTAACAGCCTCATCATCCTTGGTATTGAGGGGGAAAAAAAAAACAAAGAGTTGCCCAATCTTTATCAAAACTTGGGACTTCAGGAGAGGGCTCATCTCTATGCTATCTGCTTTTGCTTTGTACGTTTTTTACGTTTATACATCAATGAATGTTTGTTTTTACTGAAGAAAGAATAAAGTAAGAATTGTGTGAAATTTTCCATTTGCTTCAAGGTTTTATTAGAAGGTTGAAATGCATCGTCTATGAGTTGGGACTTTTTGCTTCTTCTTCTTCAAGTCCTCTTTGTAGACTTTTTCAATATCTTTTGCAATGTTTGTAGCATCAGCAGATGCACCAGCGAGCCCTCTCCTTGTGAACCCAACTGCATATAGCCCTGCTTGCCCTTTCCACCCATTTGGGAATGGAGACTTGGGAAAACCATTCTCAGAAAAGAATTCATTTTCCTGCACCCGAGAAATATCGAAAAAATCGTCAGCATATTTATTTAATAACGAGATTTGAAATCGATAGTCAAAAAATATTAGAACCCGAGCATAGCACGGGCACAAGTGCTAACCTTGAGCCAATAAGGGACATTGCTGCGATACCCAGTGGCCAAAACCACAGCATCAATGTCGAGGCATTCGCCATTAACGAGCTCAACCATGCTGCTTGAGAATTTCTTGATTCCAGGCACCACTTTGACTTGTTTGGATCTGATTTTCGCCAACGCGCCGATGTCTAGAACAGGGGTTTTGCCCTGAGTGTTCTTGAGCTCCAATGGACCCATCAATGGCCGTTTCAGACCATACTTGTTAGTGTTTCCAAGAATCAACCACGCGAAAACAAGCAAGATTTTATCAACTAGCCAGAGTGGTAACCATTTCATCAGAAATGTAGCCACCTCGAATGTCGATTTCCCAAAGATTTCTCTTGGCAATACATGAACCTGAAGATCAAAAAACAGAACTAAACTCATTAGCTACAAGACTATGATGATCTTTTCTAGGGAAAAAAAACAGCTAGTTATAGTGTTATAATAACTTATAAGTTGATTGATCAAGTACTTACCGAGCTGCGAACAACCATGGATGGTTTAGCACCATGGTTGCAGAGATCAAGAGAGACCTCCATGCCAGAATTGCCACAACCCACAACAAGCACATGCTTCCCATTGAATTTCGCCCCGGACTTGTAATCGCAGGCGTGAATGATCTCGCCCTTGAAGTCCTGCAGGCCTTCGATATCAGGCACGACGCGTTCCGCGTTCTCCCCAGTGGCCACAACAAGCCACTGGCAAATGTACTCGACCTCAGAAGGAGCGTGGCCATTGTTGCAGACGGTCTTAACTCTCCACAAGCGGCAAGCCTCGTCGTACTTAGCCGACTGCACGCACATGTTGTATTGTGGGTTGAGGTCGAAATGCTTCGCGTAGGATTCGAGATAGTCTACGAAGTGTCTCTTGGTTGGGTACTCTGGGTAGTGTTCTGGGAATGGAAGCTTTGGGAGCTGACAGAATTGTTTGGGGAGGTGAAGTTTAAGGCGATCATAAGTGCGTTTCTTCCATAGAGAAGCAATGCAATCAGCTCTCTCTAGCATTACAAATGGTATGCCTTGTTCTTTAAGGCAAGCCCCAACAGCAAGCCCTGATGGCCCTGCACCAACTATCACAGGGCCATTTACCCAAACACATCTGCGTGAGAAGAAGTCCATACCAAAGTTAGACATTTTGGCTTTTTCTTGCTTTTTCCAAAGTGTATATAGAGATGTGTATGTATAGGTTTTGTAGAAGTTTCTTTAGAGAAGAGGGTTTACTTTTCAGAAGTTGACTAAGAGAGCTATGTTGGAGAAGAGAGTGGAAATTGTTTGTTTTTTGTGTGTTAGAAGAGGAGGGGGTGAAGGGGCTTATATAGAAGCATGGTCAAATGGCTCATCAGAAAGGACCATGTGATCCAAGATGGCAAGTTAAATGCCCCTCAGATAGGTTATTTCTCAAATCATGAGCTAAAGTCTGCCCTTCTATTATTTTATGCCATGATAGAATGATTATAAAATAAGTATTTATTAAAATATAGCATGATTAAAATATTCCAGAGGAGGGCTTAGCTTATGTTTGGGATTTCATTTGCATCATGCAGAGCTTTGAGGATTAGTATGATTTTGTTGAAGTGCATAAATGAAAAATTGATAGCTGCGGACGATTTGAGGTAGCACACTTTAATCATCAAGCTTCTCCATTTTTTATATTTAATATTTTGGATGAATATTATGTCCAAGTAGGTTTCAGATTCCATTATAATTAAGCTATTTATAAATCAATTAAAGCTCCATTTGGTATTAAGAGGATGATCATTCTTCAACTTTACAATAAAGCCCCATTTGGTACGAGTAGGTTGATCATTTCCTCAACTTCTCCTTACGTATAGCCCTATCTTTCTTTGTTAAGTACTTTCTCATAAGTTCATCTTAAGACACGGTAGATTACCATATCAAACCAACCAAATAAAGTTTTTATCTCGTTAAATGAGATCAAATAAGTATCAAATTGTTAAAATTGGGTGTTACTATCTTATTCCAAATCAATTTGGAATATTAATTTTTTTTATACGAGGGAAATCTAGACATTTGACAAAATTTAACTACTAACTGGTAAAACCTCGGGTGTAATGACTGTCAATGGGATATTAAGCTTTCTTAACATTATAAATTGAAAAACTAGAATTTTATTCCTAACCTCATAAGGCTTCTATATTTTAAATTTAGATTCCAAATATTTAATTAACGGTGAATTATTTTGGATAATTAATGATGATCTTTTACATGATTCTGATGGCCCACCTGGAAAATTATAGAAAAATCTTTCGAGCAAGTGGATGCATACCTGGCAGGGAGAATGCTGACTGGGATGAATACAATGTGCTGATGTTGGAGAGGGATGGAGCCAAGGTGCGCCCGGGGGCACTAACATCACCACTGGACCCCTTACAAGCACCACCAAGAGCCTTGGGATTGAGACCTCCAAATGCCTGTTTCGACCCACAAAGCCATGCCTGCCACCACCTAGTTCACACCACATTGGCGCCATCAATGGCCCCACCCTCTATTGTCCTAACATTGTGCTTTATTTAATTACGTGCGACACTTTATGTAAAATATTGATTAAGAAGGTTTTTTTTGGTTCTTTTCTTTTGGAAATAGAAAACTGATTCACATTTTTTTTTTCAAAAAAAATCCAGTCAGCGAAACCTCATCAGTACGTTCAGTGAAGCCCAATCACTAATTGGTAAACTTTGAGTGTACCACGCATCTCTTATACTATGTATTAGTTAAGTCAAGAACAATCAATTTAAGATAGAAGATTGGATTAGAACCTAAGTTATGAGCCATGTCTGTTTCCAGCCTTACCATTTGGGCCATCCCCAAGGGAAGAAAACCGTTTCGCATTACTGAACGCTCGAAACAATATAGAGTTTATCCCACTTCAGCAGGGAATAAGTCGTGTTGAAAAAATTTCCATAAATGGAGGAGGAATGTCTAAGTTGTCATTAAGAAATTGCTTCATTCGCTACTCTATTTGTTCATTTGAATAACTGAAATTTCAAGTATTAGATTTCAATTTCAATTAATAGAATATCTCCGATAAAAAAGATTAATCATATGTGTTATTGGTGTCCTTTTTATTATAATGGTTACCTTGTTTGAGTATTTGTTTTATTATCACTAGGGAGTGTGCTAATATATATCTTATTTTTAACTTCGAATAATGTAATTTAAACTAACTTTTCTTTGTCTTTGTTTTTTTTATTAACACAAGTTCAAATTTTGGAATGTTGGGAAGGTTACTCCTTCACTGCTAGGCCCCAATCTCAAATTTAATATAACTTAAAAATATCTTAACTCAAACAAATAATAATAATAATAATAATAATAATAATAATAATAATAATAATAATAATAAGTTACTTTTTCAGATTTATATATCAATTATGAATAAATATATATCAACAACACTTGAGCAAACTTATTGTTTGAATACTTATCTCCAACAGTTTTACAATACCCGTGTATGTCACAATGTTTGACACATAGAATCACAAAAAATATCCATCAAATCCAATTTAACTCCTACTTCTTCGGTAAACGAGATCCTAACCTGTTCATTATATGGTTTGAGACATAGAACTTGTACACTGCAAGATCGAATTATGGTCCTCTAATCATGCTCTAAACTTGTCACGTGTTTAACCTCATATATAGTGATCATGGGCCAAAAAAATTGGATTAACATAAAAATTTTGTTACATGAATTTAATTAATGATGTCCAAAAGTACCATGCCTAGCATTATGGCTCTTACTTGCATGCAATACAAGAGTCAATTTGAGTCACCGTTCAGTGTTTTTGGAGAGTAAATTCATAGGAAAAAGAGGGATGCATGTGATAATGCGACTTTGGATTTCATGAGTCTCTTCTTTTAATGTAAAGAGATTATGTAAGTGATGATAAAAATTTGGCTTTGGAATGGGGAGTTATCTTTCCAACTTTTGCCTTGGCCACCCCTAATTAATCCAAAATTTTTTATATTACCCCTCCAAAAGCAACAAATAAAAGGATACAAAAATGGCGAGAAAAAAGAGCTACAAAGTACATAGAGTGATCATGTGATCACATCCCATGCACGATTTGATGGGGATATGTGTGATTGATTATCCCTAGTTTCCACCAGGCTTGCACTGCTCCACAGCCAGCTTGGGGAGCCCTTTTGGAGGTTTACTACTTTAGGAGATCATGTGGGATTAATTATTTTCTTCTATTTTTCCGGGCCCCTTTCTTCCGCTCATTTTTATTTGGTCGAAAATTTTTTTGAAAAGTCTTTTGAACTCACATTAATTAGTATTATCAAAAGTTCGGAGACATACGAATGTTTGAAAGTCCAAATCCAATTCAGGAACAAACCCTAATTAATACCAGAGATCATTCGACCCTTGTTCTGAGTTTTTAATGGAATGAGTTTATATAGGTTAATTTTATACAAGTCGGTCAATCCCGGTACCCAAGTTATCTTCCTGTTGTTATCCCTAGGTGTAAAACCTATCAATGCGGAAAAAAAAAAAAATACACCACCGCGCTAGATAACTATGCTTCCGTTATATAATTTTCTGCAGCGGGCTGTATGGTAAGCAAGCACCTTTATTAAGAATATCTTTACTCATCCAGTGGTACTTGGTGACTATAAATTATGCAAAAGTTCTATGAAATCTATAATGAATTTAGTCATCACGCGTATGGAAAAGTTCAAGAAAAGATGAAATTGTTAGGAGGATATCGATCGCCAGCGTTGCCTTCATCTAAAAATACTTGGTACTTCGTGGAAACTTATAAGCTGACAACTTCACTTATTAGCAAGAAAAAGCTGCTTAAACGCGCAGGTACCAAGAGACTGGTATGTATGGCGGTGCCACTTAACGATATCCAATACATGCACTAATATAAATATATATATATATATATATATATATATTTGTATATGTATGTATGTATGTATGTATCTTTTTGGTGAGAAGTTTCGTCGTAGAAGAACTTTTGAGGATTCAAGGAAATTTATGTATAAGATAAGCCATATTTTATGTCACTTGGATAATATTTCATTTTCAATTGATTTTATTATAAAAATTTATGCACTAAGTATCGAAAATATTACTTGTATATATATCCTCCTATCAAGGTTAAAATGCTTTATTTTGTTTTATATATTATGCTCTAAAAAATATATAGACCATACAATCTCTAATTAATTAAGCCGTTATTAGAGCATATATGGTCATTTAACATTACATATTTGCATTATCGCAGGAAAATGTTTGAAGCTTGAATGGGTGCCCCTCAGATTTTTTATCAATATATAGTACAAACTTTCCTAGAACACTGATTGTTTGTCGATGTCTTGCTTAGCATCAAAATTGGGAGGAAAGATTTAGTGTCAAAAACTAATTCTGAGAAGCATACATTAATCTAGTAGCATTTAGTGTGTCAGAGTTGTCAAGTAGAATGCCCACATTAATTATATCTAATAGGCCAAAAAGAAATCTTAAGAAATTTAGCACAAAGTTAACTCACATAATTACACAATAAAATTTTCCCATGCAAAGTAAAGATGTGATTTCATCCAAGTTTTTCTTTCTAAAACTCATTATATAGCATGTAATTGTCAAAAAAGTAATAATTTTTCTTTTCTCCCCTTACTGAGAGAATTAATTAAACCCCACAAAAAAAAAAAAGCTTATGAAAGGTTTTTTATTTCAATAATTCTGAAGCACTTCCTCACATCTATGTATTCAATGTACAATAAAAACATTTTCTTGAGAAATAATATAAGCAAATAGAGGAAAGCTTAAGGATAGATTTTTAGGATTAGAACTAATGTATGCAGATAAGCTTTGTCCTCAAAAGTATGCTAATTAGCTAATCTCTTATATTTGGACGCATTTGTTAACTTCGAGTGGGATATTAGCGTTTATATTGCATTAGACGCTCCCATCACATAAACCAGATATATACTTAATTAATTAATCTAAAATCTCAAGGTAACCTCCCAATCATGTTTGCTATACAATAGTCTACGTACATCTTTTTCGTCAACCAAAGGGAATATATCCTTAATTAAATTAAATGGAGTATTGAGTTGCAATACATATTTAAATTATGGAGGTAGGTTAACTCATGATTATATATCAAAGGGACCTCAATGATGATATATTCTCTCCACTGATTGCAATTTGCAACTGACTTAATTTACAAATTTTCAACCATTATACATAAACTACGAATGTAAAAGAATAAAATGTATAATATCCCGGATAATTTACCAAATAAGCTATTATTCTCAATTGATATTATAATTATCTTATTATTGACTTTTGTTCTCTAGAATATAGCACATTCACCTCGACATAAAAAACCTCGCAGATGAAAAAGATAAATGATGATAATGCTGTTCCTGTAATATACACAATTTCTCTAATTATACTTTTGATAATAAGTTGGTATCCTTTAATTTGTCGTACCAAAATGAGCTCGCAAAACCTTGTTCCACATTTGAAGCACACGAACCGCTCCACATATATTTATCATTATAACTAATTATCTCCTTGTCACTAAAGCTAGTTAGCTATCTGTCGTAGTAAGGTTTGTTTGAAACAAGTTTAATAGTCTGCAACTGGGGTGAAGTCGTAACAAAGTAGTCGTAGGAGAACTTGTGGTTGGATTAAATCCTTCGCAATGGAAATTCCCTTATAAAATGCTTATCTTATTCATTAATTAGAATCGCTTATCTTATTCATTAATTAGTGATTCATGACATCTTATCACAATTATCTTATGAAAATCTCCATCATATTCTTTTTTATTTTATAAGATATAATCAATCCATCTATAACTTATTTTTTACAACTATAGATAAGACAATTTTATCACAAGCATCTTATGAAAACTCGAAACAAACTATATTTTTTTATATAAAAAAACCATCTTATAATAAGCTTATACCAAACAGCACATAAAACGATCTTACTAAAATCTTGCATTTCCAAAATGTTGCACGACCTTCTATGGTCATGGTTGCATATATGCCAACGATTTCAAAGTCACAAGCATTAGCGTATGAGATTTTTTTTTTTTTTTTTGGTTGACAAGAGAATTTATTTGGCAGAGTTCAACCACCAAGTAGTAAATTTTGAGTTCAATGACTTGCCCCAATACTATTTAACCAGGACACTTAATCCAGTGACCGTGTGTGAGATACTTTGAATGAACCAAATAGTGGCATGGGCTATGGGGAACTTTTTGAAAAGCACAAATAATATATGATATTACAGGGGATAATTAGCTTATTCATCAAACTGTAGGAGGATTCCTAATCTTATCCAATATATTAATGTAATTAGCAAGCCACCCTCTTTGAAACGGAAAAATGTTTGAACAAATTAAATGGACAAAACGACAGAAGTAAAGTTGATTCTACTTGCAATTTCATGTGGTATAGCATTTAAATACGATCTCTAGATTCCTATATAAGCAACAAAGATATATTTCAAATGCATAACATATGAGAGAGAGATTTTCTTTGTCTTCCCTTTTTGTGGGAATTTTTTTCACGTTTCAATGTGAAAGATGGATCACATGGCACCATGAGAAACATGGAACAATATTAAGGAAATTGTAAAATTAAAAAAAAAAATCTTAGCAAATCTATGATTCCGGGGCCTTAGATCTTTTTAATGATTTAAAGATCCTTATTTTCGAAACCTTCTTCGGCCCTATCTATTTGAGTCCCTAAAATCTGATTAATATATACTTGGTATGACATAAATATATATTATGGAATATTTGCTTGCATGTGTTTGGATTTGCCCTGATATGCCATGAGTGCAAAAGTATCTCAGAGGCTATTATTTAAGTAATAGAATAATAGTTTGTTCATTTTAGTTTTAATGCATGACCAATTCATTAATTTCAAATTTTCAATTCTCAACAAGGTTGCTTTTGTAATTAACCTTTTACTAATTAAGATGACTGGATTTTCAGCTTGTCTAGTTCTTTAACTTCTATGGTTATATTCGACAAATAAGTTGTTGAGATTGGTTAATGTTCTAATAAAATGTCTTATAAGTTTTTCGACCAAACCCTAATGTGCCCCGAGTACATGTCACATGTTATCATTTCAATCCACCTCTTTCATCTTTATACCACCTAAAAATAACATCAAAAAATCTTTTATTATCTTTTTCCCATATCGGACCATTTTGTGATTTTACTTCTCAATTTAAATATTTAATTTAATTGCTGAAGATCTCTCATAAACAATTTAAAATTTTATTCAATTACCGAAGATATATTAAGAATAAATTTTAAAAGATATATTTATATTTCATTATTACATAAAATGTAAAATAATCATTAATAATAAACAAAAATATTAAAAATACGCATTGTATACTCTAGTTATTACTTAATGATATGCTTGCATTTAATAACTCTCATACACATATACACAAATATATATCTAAGTAATTAACATTATTCATCGGTTTTTTTCTTTTATGAAATAGTATCTTTTTTGTTTTGATCTCGATCCGTTTTTTGACAATAATTAACTAAAATCCTTTTTTTTTTTTAATTTCTCCACAACCATAATTTTTAGGATGTTATCTAATTTGAAGATCTTCGAAGAGTAAACACCTCTACTTAATGTGATAGTTCTTGTTTGGAATTGCAGTAGAGTGGGTTTAAAATAGAAAGATCACCCACATTTTATTTTGATGAACATAATTCTTATACATTCTAATTTCACTTTAACCCCCAATAAAGCCAATATATTTTCCATTCATTTGGACCGTTATATATAACTTATAGTGAAAACTCATCCCACATGCAGATGAATTATCTTGACATCGAAATTACTCGATCAAAATGAAGAATGGATGATAGAAGAGATTTCAATTCATCTTTAGGTTAATCACATGGTGGAGAACATGAAAAAGATTATAAACAATTCTCAAGCTGGGCCGTCTAATTCCAATAATAGAGCTAATTAAATTAATAATTAATTATATCAAAGCCCCTATTAATTAATTATCATTGAGTATTAATGTGGCTTACTTCATTTAATTCCCTTGTGATCTCATTATTCCCTTCATTTATTATTGAGCTGCAGAACATTTTCCAATGGCAATGTTCGATTAATGAGGTCGGTAAAACAGTTTGAAAGCTCAAGTTTTTAGGTTATGGTCGTCTATTAACTATTAATGCATCCAGATGCCATGTTACAAGCATTGCACCTGGCGCAACCAAAGGTTCCATGTGGCACTCTTGTCTATAATTTTTTTACGACCACAACCCCAGGGAATTATAGTGTATCTCTCGCTTTATGTGTGAAATATTTTAAAATCAATTTATGTGATTAAATTTAAAATTGTAATTATATTTTGACACATTAACAATGCATTATTAACTTACAGCCTATTTAGCTAAGCTTATTTGGAGCTTATAAGTTGTAAATAGTAAAAAAACATGTGAGAAAGTGTTTTTTTTAAAAAAATTTATAAGCTACAAAATAAACAGATTCAAACAGGCTCTTAACATTGTCAACTTTCCTTGAGAGTTGATTTGGCTCTGAGCTCTTTTTAAGATATTACATGGAGATGAATTTTCATACATGATATATAGCAAAGGTTTCTAGTACTGCAAATACAAATGAGTTCTATGTATATTTATTAATTCTTGAAAGATAAATAAAATATTTTCTATACTTTTAGTGATACGCATGAACTAATACTAATACATAGAAAGTATTAGAATGCAAATCAAACATTCTTTCAACATAATATTTTAATGATCATGTATGCAATAATATTGAATTATAACAAATACTAAAATCCATATTTAAAAATGAATTATCTCTTATACATAGTATATACACGTGGATTATTGATTTTATCGTATTTCTGTCTCTTGACTTTTGAAATGAACATTTTAGTCCCTGGACTTTGATAAATGGAACGTCATTAGTCCTTTAAGCAGTTTTCGTTATATTTTTAACATTAATGCGGTCTCTGTTTATATCTAATAATACTACTGGTTGACCAATTTGTGTGTTTCATGTAAATTCATTAAAATATAACAGCATTTGCTTAAATGACCAACGGCACTGCACTTATCAAAATCTATAAATCAAAAGATTTATTTTAAAAATTAATGGACTAATACCACAAAATGAATCGTCTAGAAATTATTGAAAAAAGTCGTAATTATTATATTATCGATCTTTGACTTATGTCAAAGACTCAAAACCTAAAAAAGATACCATCTTACAAGCATTGCAATTTGCACTTGGCGCCACCAAAGCTTTGCATGTGGCACTCTTGTCCATAACTTTTTTGTTGTTCTTTTCTTTGTGAACTTTTAGGTGCCCCTTGATCTCCTTAAACAAGGTGCCGCCCCCTTAATGATGATTTAGCTCACTCTTCTCCAACGGATTCATTATCTTTAATAGTTTTGCGGTTATAGAGGAAGAGAGAAGGGCCAACTTGGGAATTAAATAGAAATTGGATTAATATATACACGTGATTAAAAAAATAATGATTTGAAATCAACCAATATCAAATTTCTATATTTTCTGTTACCCAACATTTCCTCTGAAAATGTGAAAGGGATTTTAATTACAAGAATGAAAATAATCTAGAATACCTTTTGCTATATGATGAAATAAAAAGAAAGCGAGATTTTTGGTAGGGGTAAGTTTAAATATAGTTGCGGTTTGCTGTAGTTTATACTGACTCACAAACTTCTTTAATATATATCTACTGATATTTTTAATCTTATATTTTTTTTCCCGCCCAAGTTACTTAAATAATTCACTTAACTCTCATGACTAATAAAATCTTTTAAATCAACCTAAAAATTTCTACTAGAAAATTTTCTAAGTTCACCATGAATTCCAGCAATGTCTCCATTGTACTTTTTAGTTTGAAGATCGAAAGCTCCACACTTATCTTTAGTTAGAGGTCATGTATTTGCAAGAGTCAATGGCAACATTTTTCCTTCCAAAAATTTCTTTAATTTTCACCACAAGTAGGTATATCTAGCCAGGCACCAACTTGTTGGAACCCTGTATATGTCTACGTAGATTTTATTTACTACTAAAAATTATGAGATTTATCCTAAAATTTAATTAATACCAAGTAAATATTCAAGATCTTACAAGTTTTTTATGCGGGAGGAATTAAATATTTTACATTCTTTCTTACATATGACCCGATTTTAGAAAAGATAAGACATCTGTGGACAAATATAAGTATTGTAAATATGAACAAGGTTAGAAATAACTTTATGTAGATACTCACATATAGTTATTTGGAATTCTAATATCATATTAAGAATGAGGAGACATTATCTTAAAATTAATTGATATATATCGAATGAACTATACTAAGATCTTATAAATTGACTTCGAAATTTATGACTTTTTTCATGTAGAGAGAAATTAAATATTCTAACATGTATTACCCCACATTGCATTGTGTTTCAACTCCCTCGAAGAACATTTGTTAATTAGAGTAGTTAACATAATTAATTTGTTGTACTAAAAGAGAGGAAGATGCATGCATTCCAGGTCAATCTAGAGTGAAAAAGGTCCACATTCATGCTCTTGATCTTGATCCCTTCGTAATTTTAAGAGTCATTATTGGACTTTGCATCATAATAATCCTTATATTCTAATATTATTTTCAATATTCCCTCGAAAAACTCGATAGAACAAGAAATGTTCATGTTTAATTCATACATACGAAAATTATTATTATTATTATTATTTCTTGAAATGAACTAATATGTTAATTAGTAAGACTAATTGTCATGTGCACATGGCATTTAAATTCAATTCCTTGCTTAAAAATGGCTTCAACCGTCCAAATTAATTTGAATCCCTAATGGTTTCAGAGATAAGTAGTTACGCCATGTGATCGTCCATCTTAGCAACTGCTTTCTTAAGATGGAAAGTCAAATCTTTTCAAACTTTTCTAAATTCAGCAAAACGTGATGTAGTCAAAGAGATTAGTGAAAAGTCTTTACTATATAGTCAACGTTTCACACAAGTAAATTTCTTGTATTAGAGAAAGATTAAGGACTCCATTGAATTAATTTTTTTTTTCATAGGAATGAATTTTTTATTGAAAAATATTTTTTTCAATAGACATTTAATTTAATTTTTTTTAAAGAAGTTAATATTTAAAATTTCTCAAAAAGCACCTTTATAAAAAATTATACAAAAAAGGAAATTTTTTACAATCCAATCTAGTTAAACTGCCCCAAAAAAAATCTACTTAAACTGGCCCTAGGACCACTTACGCGACATGCTTATAGAAATTTGTTTTCAGTTACAAACTAAATTTTCAAGTTTCCACATTATATCATAAGAAATAATTATATCAGAAATTAGTACCATGATTTTGGAGAAAATAGAGAGATATGATTAGAGAATATTGAGAAGAAACAGAATTTTTCATCGAAAGGTAACAATTAGTAATTTCTTAAAGAAATGCTAAAAGAAAAAAGAAAAGGGAATCTATAATGATTATATTAATTACTGATAGTATTTATTATAGACTTGTCATGTTTTAAGAAGTTACTAGAACATGTATGATATGTATATGCAGAAACTTGATTGTGTTTCCATAATTCGATCACGTAGATTCCACACCATTTGATAGTCAAACTGCCATTAACATTTTTAGGTTAAACTAATAGCCTAGATTATCAATTCTAACCAACTATAGATGACTACAAATGACTGTAAGCATTTTATATATATATATATATATATATATATATATGATGAAATGGGTTTGACCATTTCTAGAGAACATGAGCAATATTTGATGCTTTCAAGTTTACATACAACATGATCATCAACAAATGATTCTTTCAAATTTATAAGATGAAAGGGGTTTGACCAAAGGATACGCAAAGACAGTGATGGAGATGTGGAAACACATGAGACCACATGGAGTTGCCGTTTTCAACTGCTTATGGAATATTTAGACTTTGCTAAGACCTTTTCAAAGAAAATGGTCAATACTTATAAGCCAACTAAATTAAACATGTCCCCCATGTTGCACACTACCCGGATAATAATGGTCTTCGAGCTGCCTTGGTGGTAAAAGTATGGGGAGACAATCAATTTTTGTATGAGTTCAACATGAGTCGGCTATTACCAGGTTGAGTGCTCTACTTTACCTGGTGCAATAGTTATTGCACGGGGGGTTTACTAGTTAATAGTTAGAACTTAGGATTGTCGGATGTCCGATAGTCAGGTCCCACTATCTGGGTTTTTTTGGTATCCAAAAAAGAAACGCTAAGGGTTATCGAACTCAGGATTTACCGGTTGATAGTTGGGCTTGTCAGATGTCAGGTAATCAGCCTCCGCCAATTGGGTTTTCTTCGTATTCGTAAAAGAAATACTACCCGGATAATGACTTCTTTCATTTTTGAATCTAAACTTATTACTTCTTGTTATAAATATTTTTTTGACGCTTGAGTAACTTATTAGAACACATCGCTACATCTTGGGACGAGGTAAGAAACGCTTCGAAAATTCGAAATTTTGAAATACATCTAATATCGTCCTGTACATATATAATTTCTCGCAATCATTAAGGAAACAGTAAATTAGACACAAATAATATACCCAAAGCTACCATGTGCAACAAATAACCGTTAACGTTTCATGACTGCATGTCAACCACCTCCTTTGATTCTTTATCGTGAATCATGTAATTAATAATAGCCATTTTTTTTTTTCTGGCTTACAACATTAATTCATCGTCTCATGATGTTGACCAAAAGATGCAGTTTAATTTGGACCAATGCGGCGAGCACCGAATCAGATGCTACCATTTTAAAAAGAACATTAATCTAAGTTGCTTATATATAGTTGCAATTGTTATACTAATTAAAACATGAATGTTTATCTAAGTGGCTTATGTATAGTTGCAATTATTATATATATATAGGGTAAAATGCATTTCACTCCCTTGTGGTTTGTGTAATTAGTCGATTACTTACTTATGCTTTAAAATTTACCATATTATTCTCTTGTGCTTTTTAAAAGGTGGCACATAATATTCTACCTTAATGTTTTTCATTTAAATTAACTTTTTATGCATTATATAAGCGTCTCTTTTTACATTTATGGACGTTAAAACTTGTACTGTGTAATATATTTTTTACAAAAATAAATATAATTTTAGCTCATGAGAACTAGATAATAACTAAAAAGGAGGCGATGTACACCCTCTTAGAAAGTAAAATTATAGGGGGTAATAAGCTAACTAAACAAATCACAGGAGGGTAATAAGCTGATTAGATAAATCACAAAAGGTTAATGTGCCACTTTTTAAAAAGTACAAAGGGTTTTGTGGTGAATTTTAAAACACAGAGTGATCAGCTAATTAACAAAATTACAAGAGAGTAACGTGCATTTTACCCTATGTATATGTATGTGTGTGTATATAAATATATATATATATATTTATATTTATATATTTACATATATTTAGCTAACTTGTCTTTAATACATTGTGTGGCCACTCAGTCTGCTAATTTTTATTGGTTATCCTTCTAAAAACTAAAATCAAATGTTGGAGATCTGTCTCAGCTACAATCAACAAAATATCTTTGTTAATCTGTTAGATTAAACAACTTATGTTCCATTGATCAATCTAAATTGATAAATTAATTACTGATCAAGTTCATTCAGCACTTCCAACCCTTTCGTTGGGTGGGCAAGGTGGCTCTCTTTTCTTACTTCTCTCATTTTTAAGACAGAGTATATTCATTTCAAAATTTATTGTAAAAATTTATTTTTAACTTTTATTCCAAATAATGGTACATGTTATCTTCTTGTAAGGCTAGAGAATTAGAATATGGGCCCATTTGAATTAAGTTTTTTCAAAAGTATTTTTTTAGTAGCTTTTGAAAATAATTTTTTTTAAGAAGCTGAACATTCTAGCTTCTAAAAAAATTGTATTTAAATTTTTTTCAGAATTTCAACTTTTTTTAAAATCAAATCAAATAATTATTGTAAATCTAATATAATTTTTTTTAAAAAAAAATACTTTTTCTTTAGAAAAGTCAATCCAATCTGACCTTGTGTCTTTTCCTTGATCAAATAGTGAGCTAGGAAAATTGATGTCCGAAGATACTGAAGAAAAAATAGAAGCCAAGTGAGGCAAATTAAAGGAAAAGGTGCATTTGTCTTCATCTTCCAAATAAAACAAAATTTAAGATACGTTCATGATCTTTCCCTTGACCAATGAAAAATAATGACCGCCGCGGGCTCTCAATTTCTTTTAGTTTGCTCTTCAATAATTGATAGATAACTGGCTTCGACCTCTTTAGAAATAATAAATAATAATAACAACTAGGAAAATAAATTCTTTTTTAACAATTAACATGGAATTATTCCCTAAATATTAAAATTTTATAAATTCAATACGGTCTTGTCACTGTAATGCTCCTTAAGAGAAATATTCTCATTTGAAAAAAATTAATTAAAAAGCCTTACTTGCACTCAAAGATACATGTTAGAGATGGTAAATAAATCTCAAACAATTAAACTTCTAATGAGATAATAGGCCCCGCAAAGATGATATGTTTACACAAAATACACCATCAAGGAATCTCTTGATTTGGATAATCCAAGTTTTGACATTTTTGCTACTTTTTCAACATTTGCCGACAATGCTATATTTTTGACCGGATGTGGAATGATAGATCTGATATTCGTCAAAGGTTAACCTAGAAATAGAACGTTTGGGGCCTGAAAGAGGTAGTTACTTATATCTTGGGTTTGAATTAATTAAGAGGTTATTATCCTCGATCGATACCATCAAATCTTTTGCTTAATTAAATCGAATCATATCTTTTTTGAACAAAAACATGTATACCAAAATTTGGGATCTGTTGTGAGCTTGGAGAACATCGCAAGGTGTTCCCCTCATTGACAAAGGACACGTGAAGTTACACTCTCTCTTTGGTGCGGCAGATTTGGTTGCGCTGAAGCCTTTTATGGGACAACCCAAATGGCTGATATATTCAAACTATCGACTTTCAGATAATACTCACGGTTATTTAGTCTGATAGAAAAAAGTTAAATAATTCACAGAACTAAAACTCTATTTGACTTAATTGTTAAATTTAATTGTTGAGTTCTAGAGATTTGTGTAAAAGTACTGTTGAATAAAAATTATCAATTATTTGGCCGTATATTTTAGGAGTTACACGTTTAGGTGTTTTGTAGTAATATTAAACTTTTAAAAATATGTATTAGTATTTTGTAGGAAAGAAAAATTATGACATAATGTAAAAATAGCTTTTCCAAAATCTTTTTGAAGAAGTGCCAATTTGACGCTTCTGGGTCTTCACCATTTTATAGTTTTAACTTTTATGTAGAAGCATATTTAAAAATGGGCCAAATAGGACGGTTCCGGCTTTTAAATTCATATGAAGCACTTTAAAATATCTAAAAGGTGAGCCAAACGGACTCTTATTTCAATTAAGGCCCATCTGGATTAGTTTTTTTAATGAAAAACTTTTTTTCTTGTAATAAGTAATTTATTTTTTATATTAAGTATTTAACGTATCTTCAAAAAGAAAAAAAAAGTTAAAACTCTAATAAATGTTCAAATTCAACTTTTTTTAGAAGCTAAAAATTTTAACTTCTCAAAAAATATTTTTCTAAAAAATTATAGAAAAAAATGCATTTAAAAATGCGCTCTTAATATTACTTTTTACGGGCTCTTGAATGTTCTGTGAAAACGTTATATACAGGATTTGAACAACAAATCTAAGATTTAAGACACGAAATTTACAGATTAAAACGAAAGAAATCCGGAGGTTCTGTTGAGAGTAATGAAGGTCTTTCTAACTTTATTACTCTCCCAAAATACGCTTCATTAAGTGTAACTAGACTCACATTTACGTTAATAAATATAAATATCATAATTTAATAGTTTTTGGCTATAAATATCTCATCTTTTTATAAATAAATTACTATCATTCCTAAATTTTTACTGAACTGATCATTTTGTTTAACTCCTCGAATTGTGAAACCATGACCTTCATACTTATCACGTATTAAGAAAAGTCATGGCTCTATAAATTGGTATTATATCTTGAGCTATACATTAATTAATTCTTTGTTTTTTTTTTTTCCTAATTTCTTATTGTAATAGTAAAGCAAACACATTCGAGTATCCAGCCAAAGGCAAGCCAGCTTTTAACAAAACTCAGTTAATGTTATGAGGAGATCCAAGTCTCTCTTTAATTAGAATATCAGCTTCTGCTTCATTGTTTGCCTACCACACATGCTTGGGGTTCCAAACTAAAAGGGTGTTTGGCCTTACTTATTTTGACCGCTTATAAGTACTTCTTACAAAAAGTTAGCAAGATTTACTTTTTATTTTAAACACCTAAATGAGCACAGACAAAAAGGCACACTAGAGAAGCAGTCAGAAGTATCATAAGCTAGTAATCTCTTATAGTCTATGCAAAGAAATTGAGAAAATAACTCGGCAATAACAACTATATTGCAGAAATATATAGCCAGTGTTGACAATTGTTGAATTACAAAATACAAAGCAAGACCACCTTTCTGGTATTCGTATACCTTCCCCTAACTTCCTATAAAGAATGCTGCTCATCTCGCCACGAACATAAGCACAAAGCAAAAAAAGCATTAGGCCAATAAACCAACGGCCTGCGCTTATGCTATGGATCTTTACAATTCTAAATACAAAGAATAATACTAAGCAACCTATATTTCGGGGAAAAAAAATAAAAGGAATAGAAAAAAGAATGGATTTACAGCATATAAAACTTCCATGAAGGATATTAAAGTAGGACTTTTTTGAGTTACTTAACTGCAGTCGTGCAAAAATTGGAAGCCTGGATTCTCAAGAAGCTCTTCTGCTGGTTTGACATCTGAGAAATCCTTGACTTGGAACGAATTGGAAATGTCATCAACTGAGAAAGGGATGCTGCAACAGGAGAAGCGGAGTTATAATGACTTGTATTCAGGCGGAGGACAAGAAAATCATCGTGGAAGCAAAGAAGAAACTTAACAGAATAGAGAAGAAAGACGAGAAAAATTAAAAGGATGAAAAAAAATTTCCTATAATTGGAGAAGCACAGAGGTCTTTTCAGGATTATTAGCACTCATCTCCCAAATGTTACAACAGGAGTTATCTAGCAACTGCTTTTTTAGATCAATGGAAAGTGCGATATAAATACTCCACAAAGCACGAAGAAACTTTCACCTTGAACTATCATCCAACAAAAAGGAGTTGCTCTCGGGATTGTTTGAATCCTCTGTCATTAGTACCCTCATGCTGTTTATGACCTGTATAAAGATGGCCATCATTCTAAGCGCTATTTTCACCCGGAGTATATATAAAAGAGCTGAAAATCTAGTTAGGACATCATATTTCCCATACTAAACTTACATCTGGGGATACGCTTCGAGTATTGTAGTTGTCATCCCAGTAAAGAGTACATATTCTGTACAGTTGCTGAACACTGAGAATCTGGGAAATCAAAATATTCCACATGCGTCAGAGATAAAAAAAATATAGCAGATATATGGGTTAAATTAGTGAAATTGGTTATGAACAAAATGAGGCCATATTACGGAAATTATCGTCTCTAAAAGCTTAAACTTGTAAAGAAAGTATTGGTGTATTTATTCACTATATTAACATGCCTCCTCAAATGCAAGTGAGATTTATTTTAAGCCTTGCACGTGCACAGTTTTAATTGTGTTTTTAAATGGGTGGTGGTGATCTAAGAACCTAAGACCTTTTGGCTTCTAGTTTCTAATACCATATTTGAGTTATCACCTCATCTAAAAGTTTAAACGTGTAAAAAATATATTAGTAAATTATTTATTGTATTAACACACGTAACTCTACTGCGTAACAGAAAATTGCAATTATGGAATGGAACTCCCAATTATGCTATTTACTCCACAAAATAGTTAATTACATGAGGATGAAGATTGGCCCAAAGAGTATGCCCTCTTCCCATGGCCTATGGAGGTAAGCCCAAATTCATGCCCCTTACTCTTGGTTTGCCCAAAAAGGAGATAAATAATTAATAACTATCAATTAGAAACACATTTCAGAAATTTCAAGTCCCATGGGTGCAGCAGTATATCTCAAAAGTCTCATACCTCCATTGAGATCCTTTAGGGAGGGTACATATAGATAATGTGTGTGTGTGTGTGAGAGAGAGAGAGAGAGAGAGAGACTCACAGGACATAAATCATTTGTAATCTCATCATAGGATATTCTGTACTTCTGATGTATGACCTACAAGTCAGAAACAAGAAAATAAATTGGAACCCAGACTAGAACTAGAAAAACATCCATGCTAACACAGAACAAAAAGCATGTGCACTGATTGAATTGATACGTCCCTCTTACTTAAATGCTTTCAGTGGTTTTGGTTTACATAGCATTCATAAACAGCCACTAAATCCTCTGTCAAAAAGAAGACCTTGGTCTAAATGAACTAATCAATATTTTTCTTTTTGGTGGCTTTGGTGAGGGACGTGCAATGACATAAATCACACGAGTCTGCAAACAAAGCATGTGACCATAGAATTCCTAGAACTTGGGGGCAGAGAGGCCCCTGCCAGCCGCCCTCTAGTTCAGTTATTGTTTGTAATAATCCTAGCGTTGACCAAATGGTATCTGATGAGGTGTTCTTATATGATACTTGAACAAGAAATGAAGTCCTCAGATCTCATCAATAGATGGAAAGTGAAAACGCCTGCCCCAATATTGGACCTTCTTCACAGGTAACCAAGCCTCAAATGTTTAACCTGTCAGCTAGTTTGTCTATGATGACCAAAACTGCCAGTGATACTTCAAGGATATGAACTTACCAGGAACCCAACAGCCTGCCTGATGTGTTTGAGCTCATCCCAGGATGGGCCTGCATACTGCAGTAAAGGAGTTGGACGGGAATGATGCGAGTCGAGAGTAAAGATTAGATAGCAAAAGGAAATACTGAGAGATATGGTAATCAACACAACAAAATAAAATATTTTGACACTATTCAAGAGGTAATTACCTCTTCTTTTGCCTGGCAGCACCAAAGCTCCAGTTCAGCTAATCCAGCTTTGACATATTCCCCATTGCTGAATGTGCAACATTCACGACGGAGAAGTAGACTACAAAATAAACAAGTTAAGCATTCTAGAAATAAGCCTGTTGTTAAACTATAAATAAATGAATAGGAGAAAGCAGTTTTAGGGAATTCCTAATCACCTGTTGAAGAGCTGTACATTAATGTATGAGAATATCTGTGTAAATATCTTCTGAACAAGAACAGGAGGCACCTGCATCCCCACCAACCATATTAACATTTTTCCAGTAAAGGCACCCAGAAAAGGAAAATGATGTGGTATTGTCAGATCCTTACAAAATTTTCTTTCAATGTACTGAGAAGCGAGTTGAGACATTCAATGATTCCCTGCCAATGATTTAATGAAGAATCTTTCCCAAAGGATCGCCCAGATCGTAGTACATTTCCTTTGGAGGTTCTCGGTGCCTGAACAATTTATCACGATGAAACTGAAAGGTTTAGATCACAAAGCTATGATCATTCAGATGCATTCAAGAAAGATGCACAATAGTTCACTGATTAAGATAGAAATAACATTAAACATAAATTGTATAACGCCCAAATATTCACAACTCATACAATGTGCTCACTAGAGCAAGACTACTAAGGAACAAGTTGGTTGGTTAAGAATGGCACCCATCTAAACACAGCTTTCAGCAAGTGATCTCGTGCCAAGAAGTGTTTTCAGCAAGTGATCTCTTGCCAAGAAGTGTTTTCAGCAATTGTATAACACCCAAATATTCACAACTCATACATGCCTTGATGCTATCCGTCCCTCAGAGATACTTTTGGACTCATTGCTTTCATTCACAAGACTTATCCAAGTGAACCGGTGGGGATAGAGTCTTCAGGAAACCAATATCCCATCCAAGTATCTGGCAGTTGATGTTCAACCATGCTGACCATCAAATTTAGCCTCCATAAAACAATTTTTGAAAGAATCACTGTGAAGCTTCGAAGTTCATTAAGTTTCTTTTTACTTATTTTTTTGTACACATACACCGAACCCAACCCTCACCCCCAATGGGATCTGAACCCAGGTCAACACTCTTAGAATAGTCATCTCAACCAATTGAGCTACTACACTGATCCCCGTGACCGTTTCCCCAAAAAGGAGCAGCAAAAGGCCCGTTCACTTATTTCTATTTTTCCAACAAAATGAAACGAGAAAAAGAAAATCCTCAAGGAAAAACTTCCCACTAAACAAGGCAAGATATAAGAGTTCTGAGGCTTATAAAAGGACTGAAGATTCTTAGTTACCTAAAGTAACATGGAGATTTTCAACTAATGAAACCCTAAATGAATAAAGTAGTCTTAATTACCAATTGTTGAGACAACCATATTAGTCTTCAGACCCTTGATCTCCCCCAAAAAACACACTGAAAGAGAGACAGCTTTGCAAAGTGAAAAGATCAATTTAACCTACCTGGATGCACAAAGAAAGCAGAGAGCCCAACTCCTTCTTCAAGTTGTCCCGGATAATTCCATAGATTTTCTCCACATAAGCTGTCAGCTGCTGTTTGAAAAGCAGAGCTGGGTATTTGGCTTCAACTTGTCGCACTACCTCAAGTGCAGCAGCAGCTGCATTAAGGTTGACAGAAGACGACCTAAATCCCTGAATACAACACCATATATGTATTAGTATTCATGCAGGACAGGAATAACCTACTAATCTGACAAAGTTACTTGATACGTATCACCATATAAATTACACAATGTATATCTAAACGTAGAAACTGCTCCAATACCATTGTCATCCTCCCAAACAGGGATGTCGGAGGTGTTGCTTTACGAGCTGGAGTTGCACTACCAGCAGATTTTAAGCTTTTCTGTAGTAAAAACAACAGCGCCGAGGTGTTCGACAGCCAATAAGCCAGGTGATCATTGGTCTCTTGATTCTGCAGTCAGTGAAAGTATAATTATGCTTCAAGTCCATATCCAAAATGGAAAACGTTTATAAGAATTTCCCTCTCTAACCAAAAAAGCCCTAGAAAAAGCAATTAAGTTCTCACCATGGCTACATCATACTTGTATATATTTGAATTGAGACAGAAACTTGTACGTCAATTATAGAATACAGATACAAAAGACAACTCAAGCTCAATCATAATATATAAATTTTAAGGCATGTAACTTATTGACACTGACAGTTTCTAATCTACTTGCAGAGGACTATATTCCAGTGCATTAGGAAAAGAATATCCCTAGACGGAAATGACTGGACAACCACCAGACGCCCAGTATTGGACCACCCCTAGTAGTCTATGCATATGGGCCAAGAACCAGCATGACCATCCCAAAGATACATGGAGGCATTTGTCTAATGGAAGATGCATGTTCATTGGAAAAATATAAAATCGCTGTAATTGGAAATTGCACGAACATGGTCATGACTTTTCCACAACCATGCCAAAATCACATGGAAAACATAAGGCCCTTGGCATTTGTCTGACAGAATGTGCATATCCAAAAGTAGAAAGATAAAATACAATATTCAAACACAAAGAAACCATTGTCTGATCATAAGCAACACTATGAAACAAGATATTGAAGGTCAAAGCTTGAAATAGGGCAAGCATGATCATGTATTTAAAGTTCATTAGCCAGTAGAAGATGCCAAACAGATTTCTAAGCATAGACAAATATAAAACTTAGCCATGTTATGCTTTGTAGTACTTTAGGGTCACTGACATTAGAAATGAAAATTTTCCAGTTACAATCATCAAACATAATTTTTGTGATCTGTTACTCGAACATAGGCAAATTACATAAAAAAAATAAGGTGCATAATACAGTTTAATATTAGTTAGAATCACTAATTGCTTTTGCCCTGCCCATCAAAGTGGCCCACGATTGGTTACTAGTTACATAGACTAAAAAGATTAAGGGTTTGAAATGAATGGTACCACAATATGCATTAACATTAGAGATTCATTGTGTAATTATTCACACCCTTAGCATCCTACAGTCAAGGCAATTTGGCTCTGCCTTCAGCATAACATCCCTGCGCTGAGTTTTCAGGAAATAATGTGCTCACAAGGAAACCAGACCAGATTTGTGAAAGCTCTCCATTTCAATTTCACATACATTAATTCTCCCATATAAAAGCATGATGATTAACGAAGCAAAACTACCTCAATGGCAGAACCAATCATCTGAATGAGACGATCAAATACACTGGTTCTTTCAGCTTCAAAAGATTTCCAGTGGAGAAGACATTTATATATAGTAAATGCTGCAACAGGCTTGCCTTGACTGAAGCCAACATTTTTCATAACACAGTCGATAAGTGCATCGACATCCTCCTGCAGCAAAGTCGAGAAATTCTAGATAGATCAGCCAAGATAACTCAAAGAAACAGAGTGAGTGATTTTCTTCTCTTTTTCATTCTTCTCTCTTTGGGTCAAAAGAATGACTGATGAAACTCTCAAATTCTACAAGCACATACATGCTGATGATCAATTGGGGGTCTCCTCAACTTGCTATCGGGGGTCTCATAATTATTAGTTGATGCAATACTTTTTGGTTCCTGCATGAATTAATCCCATCAATAACAGAAATTGAAGCATACAAACATGCTCCAATTAAGTAAAGACTGATGATCAGGAAAGGGCACATTACATTTATTCTGTTTTCATCATTAAAATGGTGACCATTTTCCAGAATCTGCATAGAAGTTATATCATTGACAAAAGGTTTAAAAGAGATATGAAGAAGAGATGCACTATTCATCTTTGTGACAATTACATACCATGGAAGGGGCTTCAGACACCCTTTTAGCAGGTGCTGAAAAGGCTTGCTGCCGGAGAATTTGGTTCTCGGTTTCCATATCGGAGAGTTTTTCTTGAAGCCTTTACACAAGATAATCAAAGCACAAAGATGAGACCATCACGTAGCATCATCATCATATCTGGAAAAGTCAGTCCAATATCACCACAGATATTAATCGAGTGTATAATTTGCACCTTTGCATATTAGTTTTCAACTGAATGATTTTGGACTCTGCATCCATAGCCTGCTTCAACCTTTCCTCACTGAGTTTGTTTGTCTCCTCATACTTTTTCTCTGTTTCACCAATTTTCTCTTCCAGCGAGTTAACCAATGCCTGGAATTATTTAGAGACGAAGCATAAGGAATGAAAGGTTTTAAAACATATAAGAAGGAAAACTCATGATATCCAGTCATCTCACCTTCAGTTTCTCATTTTCAGCAGTAAGCTTGTTCATCATTTCATGGTCAATCACTGGGACCTCCTGTATAATAGGGGCTTTTTCAGCTGCTTGTTTGGCAGCTTCACGTTCCTTCAAGAGCATTTCTTTAGTTTCTTTGAGTTGCAATTGCATATCTTGAAGAGCTGATTGCAATTTTGAATTTTCTTGTGCTTTGGCTTCTTCCAGGTCAGTCTACGAAAATAAATCTCTCCTTGGATTAGGCAAATAGCAAAGAAATTGCAGAAATGGTCAGGGAAAGTGAATAGAAAACATGATCATGCAGTTCGGTATATCATTTTAACATCTCAACACTTTAATAATAGATCTTCTACACACGAGAACTAATATGGTCAAATTCTCTTTTAAATATAGATGGTTCTACCCCTGACCAATGGTCCAGCCTCCACCATTGTTATCATACAAGAATGACCATTTGCTTCTGTTTTATTTCTTCCACTATTCTATGTATGTGCATGTGCACAAATATATGTATCCGCATGTGCATTCTTTAATATGTATTTCATATTAGGACAACTTTGTTTTCACCCACACAGTGAATATGCCATGTTAGTAGCAACGGAACATTACCCCACAGCTTGAGATGGACATGCTTCAATAGCCCAATCACAAAAATTTCTAAACCATATCATCTCAACAAATTTACTCACCCTCATTCGTTTCTCAAGCTGCAATCTCCAAGTCAATTCTTCAACCTGCTTCTCCAATTTATTCTTGGCAGCTTGAAGAGCACCAGTTTCCCTTGCAGCCTGCATTTGTTGACAAAAAGCATATATTAGTGTTTCAACTCAACATCTAAAACTGAAATTCTCAATTTGGCAGAAACAAATAAAACCAAAAGACGAAACAGATGATGCAAGGATGAGACTCGATTTGTTAGATCTCAGACTCTGATCACTCAATTACACCCAACGACAAGATCACCATGTATAGTATGCCCAAAGAATCAGATCAGATCTTAGAGTTCATCCTCAGTAAAATTTACTTGCCAATAAGTAATATAAATTACTATTGAAGATAATAAATAAATATAACATACCCTTCTCTTTTAGATGAGATGGCAATTAAATGTCTTATAGATCCCAAATTATGAAATGGTCAGGGTTCAAGGCTCATCATTACCCACTTAAACAGAATTTGCCCATGCGCCATGCTTCATACATCCAGCATGTAAGTGCCGTTTTGAAGATTCATTTACAAATACAATTACCCCTTAGAGGGGTTCATCCAGAAGTTCAAACTTTGAGATGAGGTGGTAAATTAGTAATCACGCATCATGGAAACCAACTTAAAAAACAAAGTATAATTCAATGCACCCTTGCTCCAACCAGAGATATCACTGAATGTCTTGGTCAGAAACATGAAAGCAACACCAGTCCAAAGTGTAGCATAGTAAACTCTCTCATGGCCTTAGGCAATAAATATGCCAAAATTAGGTTCTGATGAAAGTATGGAGAAGGCAGTAAAAAGTAAAAACAGTTTTTCTTGTTTACTGAAATGTTTTGTTTTCACAACAGATATAAGAGGCAAATGATTGGATCAGAGAGCCAGAAAACAAGAGCTCACCATCTTTAGCTTTCGCAATTCTTTACGAGCAACTCTGGCCCGCCAAGCACACTGTGTCGTAATTGCAGCTTTCTTCATTCTCTTGTAGTCCAAACGGGCTAAGAACATGCGACAGTGACTCTGTATAAAGTGACAAGGTCATTACAGAATCCCAGTATCACTTAGGCATGCAGAGGGGTATCAAATTAGAAAAAGCTTATAAGTTACGTAATTTTACAACATTGTCCAATTTTAGAATAGAAAGCTAACTGAAATTGTTTCATAGAGAACGATCTGTTTTCACGAGAAGTTAACTAAACCTGAATGATTGTTGCTGCTTTTGTTTGCTTTCTGAAGCGAAGCTCATTTCTGGCAGCCATTCCACGCATTCCTGTCTGGATTTTAATAGCAGAGGAACATAATTCTTTATAAGCTTTCCTAGCAAAATGCATACGTAAATCTCTTTGAATCCAAAGAGAAGCTGCTTCTCTACGCATGGCCTCGTAAACTTTCCGAGAAAGTTCTCCTTTAGAAAAGAGAGAAAGCAAGAAGGTTATTCACATTCCAATTTGTCAACCAACAGAACATCTATGAACAACATAATACAAGCAGTACCTCTGCAAACAGCTTGCAACTGGATTGCTGCCCGGCACAACAAAGTAAAACTTCTGCGAGCCATGTAAGAACGTACTTTTCTCTGAATAATGCTTGCTGATCTCCCTAAGACCTCAGTCCTTCGACCATCAAGCTCTGCCATCTGACCGGCCCTTAGAAATACCTTCGTCTTTCCAATCTGCAAAAGCAAAGTTCTCAATTTGTCAGGTTTGTGGGTCCACTGGACAGAGGTACATGGACATGAAAAACATTTGCAGCTTATGAGATCAACAGTTACAATTGCAAGGTAAAATAGTCAAAGAAAGGCAGTAGAATGTCCACAGGATCCTGGCTGTATCTAAATTTTATAACCATAGACCTTAAAAGAAGTCCTGCTGAGCAGCCTCCGGACCAGGCAAGTGTCATGAAGTTGGTAAATTTACCACTACACTGATTCAATTTTAGGGGAGTACTTATGTATCTGGAAAACAAGACAGTGTTCCTGATGCCTGAGATAGAAGGAACAAGAAAAGAAGGGCCACTAGAAAACAGCAATTGGTCGCAGTCGCTGCATAACCCACAGCTTTTATGCTAGGAGAATATTTAATAGAACCTCTTAATACATTACCTGATAGCGCTGAAGTCCCACTTTCTCAAGAAGCCTCTTGCAAGCAACAACCTCATCCGTACTATCATGAATCCAAAAGCAGGAACAACATTAGAAACCATTAATGCACTCAAAGGATGTAGTGAAAAAAGACATTAGTATACCTTCCATCCAAAACTTCAGAAGCAAGAATCCCAAAACGATCAAGAAATTCATAAAAGGGCCTTCTAGTCGGATATCCGGCCATACTTATTCTAATAGCTTCCATGACTCCCTGAAAGAATAAGCATGCAGGTGTAAGCACATGCTGGTAACAGATGCAGCTAAACACCTAAAACCAACAAATGCAAACAAGCAACAACATAGTATATGTTCCTTACCCCACAACGTAGTTGTTGTAGAACATTATGATTCTCAAAGATGGCAGGCTTAAGCAGATTATTAGGCTTCACACAACGAATATAATGAGGCTCTGTAGCATTCAGAGTTTCAAGCAGGGCAACCAATTGTTGCTGCAAAATGTACAGAATTAAACTTCATAGCTTAATGTACCATCCAGAAGAGACAGATAGAGAGAAGAAGTAAAACTCCAAACCTTAAATCTGGTTCCAATAGATGAGAACTTAGATTGTTTTGAGGACTCCTCTCCTAGAGATGGAAACAACCCCGCAACAAAGGAACACTTGGAAGCATTCAGGAGGTCTTGATGTTCAGCAATAACATAATCTTTGTTTTTGTCCAGAAACAGTTCCGTTTGATAAGTCACCTGAAATATAAAATGATTGGCCAGGCATTATAGAGCAGCTAGAAATCAAAGTTCCCCTTGTCCACAGCAGAGAATCAAGAAAATGGATAAATGAATAAGAGGAGAAGCATGAAAGGAAACTTACATCACCAGCATAATGCGAGATGGTGAAGTCAGATCGAGCCAATTTGGGTTTGCTGAACCGTTTGTGGTTTTTGAACGTTTGATAGAGCTTTTGGGCAAATGTTTCATGAGTGGATCTTGGAAACATGCTACAACAAACCATTGCAGTCATCTCGGTACCAGACCAACAAACAGGATCAATCATGACCAAACAAGCTTGATGTATTTTTAACTTTCTTTTTGCATCTGATTTGTAACTCTCGATAATCTATGATATAGCTTCAAGCTGAACTAATGCATACAGAATGCTTCTGGGTTGAACAGCATCCTCTATGGTACCAGCACATGAAGGAAAAGGGAAGGCACCTAAATTGGGCAAACTAAGAGGGTTTTTGGCTTTGCTTCTTTTAAGCTGCTTATAAGCAGCTTTTGATGCTTATAAGCAAAAGAGTGTTTGGATAAAATGTACATATGCGCAGTTCACATTTGACAATATATACTTATAAGTAGCAATATTTGTTAAATAACTAAAAAGACCTCCTTTCATTAGTTAAGGGTTAGTTATTTTTGTGTTTTGAAGGGGGTATTAAAGTAATTTTATTTGGTCAACTATCATGGCTTATAAACAGTTATAAAAAGTTGGGGGATGGTTTTTTTTTTTTTGGCTGCTTATAGGCCAACTTTACCCGCTTATAAGCACAACTGCCAAATGCGTAAATCTTATTTTTCTGCTTATAAGCAGGTTTTACCAGCTTATAAGCACTCCCAAACACCTCTAAGGACAAAATCCATAAATGACGCAAGGTATCAGGAAAGGAGTCATATTATAGAAGGACAAGAGTACAACAATCAGCTAATGACTGGACAAAATTCAGGCAGCCTACAGCGTGAGTCCCATCTTTTTGCCTACTGGTCATATATCGTAAGAAAGAGGCATTTATAACGTTGAGATTAAGTATGAAACGTCTCATGCTATCAAGAAAAGAGGTATACTGAATAAGGGGTGAAAGCAAAAGATAGTTATATCATTCAACTCTGCTCCTCCAGATATAAACTTCCACAATTAATGCGGAAAACTAGACTCAAAAAGATAAACACATAGGTCTCACTGAAATTGCAAAGCTGTATGATTCCATAAGATTAGAGTAAGGACAGCAAAGAGATAAAGACCATGCCGCTCTCTCTATGTCGGTGCATTTGGAGATGGGGAGTTTCAAACACAACAAAGAAATGCAGGTAATATACAGGAGTACTTGTTTCAACCCATCATTGATTCGCCATCATTAATTCTAGCAACTGTTTGGCCTTGGAGCCTTGTAAATCTACTTATAAAAGAATTGGCTAATGTTTTAAAGGTTTACACTAATTAAAGCTGAGATCACAGTACTTACCAAGCTTCATCAAGAAGGGCAATAATACCTCCAGGTTTCTGAGCAATACAAATCAAAACTTCAGTACGATATCAAGCAATTGCTGAAAGACAAGATTTAAGCTAATGAACAGCAATTGCAACATGGTTTCAAAATTGCGCAATGAAGTTAACAAGAAGAAAAGATACAATTAAAAATCAATCAAGAAAATTAGACTTTTTTCATTCCAATTAATCAGCATAAAACTAACACCATCAACAGTACTTTGAAATTAAACAAGCATCGGAGTACAATAGATCATTTTGTTAAACTCTACACCCAAAGCTAGGTGATTGTCACTTTGTAGGATAAGCTATGTCGACAAAAGATTAATGATCAGAACAATCTAGCTATTAAGAAGTCAGCAAGAAACTGATAGTAGTATCCAGAATCCAGTAGAACAGAGAAAAGAGGACAGCCAACAACAGATGAAAAAACAATACATCAGCAATTTTAGCTCAGATTGACAGCACGGACCTTTTCTATCAGATCTAGAACGTCTTGATTATCAATGAACTCAATGTAGCTCCAGTTAATTTCTTCCTTCGTATACTCTTCTTGCTCCATTTTAAAAACGTGCTGCAAAACAAAGGTTCCAGTATCATAAAGCTGCAAAACATGACAGAGACAAAAGTTCAACAAAGGATTGAGATCAAACAGCAAACCTGATTAAAGTGCTGCTGAAGCTTCTCATTTGTCAAATTGATACAGAATTGTTCAAAGCTGCAAATATGAAGAACATCAGAAGAACGAAACGACCCACAACTGCAGAGCAACTCAAAATCATCTATTTGGTGAAGATATCTTATAACTCGGGAAGTCCCAATCGCTCAGATAATACCATTTTGCCAAAAAGATATATTAGCGAATAATACCATGGCCTCAGCACCAATGAAGAAGCAGAGAGAGAGAGAGGGGGAGAGACAGAGAGAGAGAGAGAGAGAATATCTTCTTCATTATATTCTCATCATCAGTAAATGATTAGTTACAAGTGCTATTTATAGAGTCTGAGAACTAAGTCTATAACTAACATAACCTAAGAGTCTAGCACTTATCAAGTAACTGACTGAGTACATTAAGTAACTGCCAGCTGTCATCCAGCTGGTACATATGCCCATGCTACTGCTAACTAAGCTCAGCTCTATGTATATTATCAAATAAAGTTCAATTGAGCAAAAATATCCCCTTGAAAGTTAAGAAAAATAGACTACAAAGAGAGTGTTGCATTCAACAACAGTTGCTGAAAAATTCGACTACACAGTGTCAAAGAGTAGATTCATTCTGTTCACTCCAGTCAGTTGGTATTACCTCCCAGTTTGACTATCTAAATATAATCAATTGGATACTAGACTAGAAAGGAAGATGCGCTTTTCTGTTTGATTTTAAGAAGTGATGGATGTCAGCGATATGCACTCTCCACATCATCAAATTCAAGAGCACGTTTGAGTTCACATGAGCATCTATATAAAACTAAATAATATACTTATCCAAATATCAAGCAAGCAGTAGATATTCACAGATAGTGCAAGATTCTAAGAAGAGCAAACAAATCCAACAACTTATATTCACCACCAGAATAAGCAGAAAATCACCTGAAAAGGCATTACATCCAACTGACACAAAGAAACAAGTCATCAACAAGCCAAAGAGGCCAAGATCTCACCTACTAAATATAGTTCCTTAATAACTAGCGTATGGAGTAAGTGTGAGAAAGGAGTTAAATGTAGAACCAAAGCACGAAACATCCAGTATGCTTATTTAAAATTTAACTGCCTCAGACACGCAAGACTCCACCAAAGGCGACCAGTATCTAGGAAAATAAAACACAGACGCATCAAGAGTATGTTAGCCTTAAGATGCTAGTCACAAGTACCACAGGAAATAAATAGCTTGAAGGGAGACAACCACAATGAATGAATTATACTCGTATCAGACTAATCTTCAGGCAATTTATCCAACCAAATTTCACACACATCAAAGAAAGGCATACCAGTTAAGCACCTGTTAGTCTTGAAACTCTCAAATCCATAAATATCCAGCACCCCAATTATAAACTTTGAGTTTGGATCTTGACCAATTGAACTATTAATCTTATCCACGAGCCTGCCAGAAAAGAAAGTACAAGCGCAGTATCTGATTTTAGTAAAATCCAAGACACAATGAAATATTACAAGATAAACTGCATAAGCAATGTTCTGGTTGATGCAAAGTATTGCAAAAGTCCTTCAAGAATAGCTTACCAGTCAAACAACCTTGAGTATACTATTTTTGCCAAAGCATCCCTACTGACAGCTGCAGCGTCTGGATCTAACCATTTGGTGATGGTTTCATCACGAGTTACAATTACACGTTTGCATAGGGAGTCCTCTAAAGCCTTCACATCACACCTAGAAAGAAATGCCACATTTAGATTCAATGTTTTCCACTCATGAAAGGAATAAAGTGCATAAGTTTACTTGTAAATTGTCATTATAAGGCTAAATGCATTTTTTGTAGAATACTGTAATTACATGAGCAGCTCTGCGACAGTCCTTAAATGGAACCAAGACTTTTCATCTTTGGGGACAGATGAGTCGATTTCCTTGCCCTTGGCAAATTCAATATTCCCAAGATGAAGAATGGCAGCCACGACTTGAAATATCGCATCCTAGAAATAGAAGCAGGAAATATTTACAAATAAGTGACTGCAGCATCTGATAGTCAAGGAATTGCTTCTCTATAGTGAACTTCCCCAATACCTGCTCTTGAGAACTTATTCCGACAATATCCATTGCCCTCCTGGTTGCACTGTATTCTTTGGACTCATCAACACCTTCCAACTCATAGCAGTTTGATTGGTTAAGGTAATGAAAAGTACTTGGATGGTCTAATTTGTATCTTTCACGATCCTGAGAATGGAAAAAGACACATGAGATCACCCTGGAAGTAAGATGAAAGAGAAATGGTTTTTCAGCCTAATTACTGATCTCTCAACTCAACAAGACTCCAGATTGGAGACACTACAATCAGATTTTCATAAACAGAAAATGTTGGGAGATTATGACCTCTAAAGCAAGAACTTTGACTATCCATCATTCTCAAGTAAAACAGAAGGTGGGTGCAGGTGGATGCATCTTCCGAACTACAAAGTACGGGACTCGCTATAGACGATTCTGACTACTAAATTTGCATTCTCAAAGATCAAGATGTTTGAAACATAAAATAATCTTTCAAATCCAAATTCCATGTGAATGGTCCTATCAATACACAAATGTATAACTCCCCAGGAAATTCAGTTCCGCTCATATTCATCACTGTAGGAATTGGGTTCAAGCTACTTCTATGAACTAAGGAAATACCTATGGTTTTGATACATAATAAATTGTCCATCATTTTTTACAGACAAACGAAGGGTTCTCGCTTCCGCTTTGTCCACCACCGCTCGCGCAAAGACTTTTCTCTAAGGCAGAACGCTCCCCTATCGACGTATTACATGAAGGTAGCACCTTCTATTGTTCCAATTTCTTCCCACAGACCTTTAGCAAATTAGGGGTCTTCAGATAGTGAGTACATAAGTTCCTGGTGGCACTGAGACCTGCTGATTGCACTGGACATAGTTTAAGAAAAATTCACAAACTTCTCTAGACATCACTTTCCTCTGCATTGTGTATGGCATGAACTTCCATTGCTGTCTGCCTCATGGACTAAGGCAATATCCTCTTTGTTCTATGTCCTTTCATTTTTTATTTTTTTTTTTGGTAAACAAGGCAATAGCCTCTTTTAGAGGAATCGTTTTCAGTCTTTCACAGAATAGCTCTCATGGGCTTGGAAAGGGGTTGGGGCTACATTTTTCTGGTGTCATATTTTTCTTCCCCTATTCAACTTAAATAATGAAGACAGGACTCCTCATCTCTGCACATATCTACTATTTATGAATCTCCTCCCACATTGAGGGAAAAGAACTATGAGATGCTGTGGAAAGTACCACTGGTATACTCTTAGGAGTTCATCACATCTTTTCATGAACGTCATTTGGGTGAAGCATATGGAATCCCATTACCTCAGGTGGTGCAGCACATAACATGTAGAAACAATGATAGTTTCGCTCAGGATCTGACACTTGACAAACACGAGATCTCTCCAGCAGATAAGTTCTGATAGCAGCTCCTGAAATTCTGCCCCTCTGGTCAAACTGAATCTCCACAAATTTACCAAAGCGACTGCAATTTTTTGTAAGTGTTCTTAGCTTAGAGTGGAACTTCAAATAATAGTTGTCACAAAGATCATTAAATAATAGTTATCACAAAGATCATGTAATACATTCATGAATCAAGAAATTTAATACGTTCATGAATCAAGAAATTTCTATGTCCACACCTTGAGTTATTATTTCGGACGGTCTTTGCATTGCCAAATGCTTCCAGGACAGGGTTAGACTGCAAAAGGAAGGGAAAAAGGGAAAAAGGAAAAAAGCAATGTCATATGCTGACACAGACAATCAATTGTGTAATGGAAAAACAATTTTACAAAAAGAAGGATCTTAAATTCTCGTCATCAAACTTAAAATGTATGATTTTTACTTCTAGGACTTTCTGCTCAACAGTCCTCCCCTCGGCTGCAGCTCTCCCTCCCATGTACGCAAGATACCGCATGAGCAGTTTTGTGCTCTCTGTTTTACCAGCCCCACTCTCACCACTAACTAAAATTGACTGACTTACACATTCATTCATCATAAGCCTGCATTAAAAGAACCCTTTCTTTCAGTCACAACACAAAACCAACAACAATTCAACGGAAGCAATACATACCTATAGGCCGCATCTGCAACAGCAAAGGGGTGAGGACTCAACTCCCCAAATGCCGCCCCTTTATACTGTGCCATCATATGGTTGTCATATAGATGAGGTAATTTTCTAAAAGGATTCACAGCAATAAGTATATTCCCTGTATAAGTCTGAAAGCCATGAAGTAGATTAGTATCAAACAGTTAGAATTGTGCTAGTAAAGTTAAACGGCAAGAAGTGAAAATAAATGGAACTTACATATATCTCATTTATGTCATATCTAGATTTCAAGTTCTGAAGAAGACCTGGTTCATGCAAATAAGCTAACTTTGTCATATCATCCACTCCACAAGGTGGGGCTTCAGCATCTTTTGGATAGACCTTTGCAGATTTAACAACAACCTGCAATAACAATTTCAACAACAAATGACACAGGACTTCCATTGAATGCATCCTGGAATTATATTTTGCTTGTGACCAAAAGAGAATGTCGTGTAAAAAGCTCTAAGCCTGGTTGGGATTTGAAGTGGTAATGATATTAATGAAACTAACTTCAAAAGATGCAGCTTAACATGTTTCAGTTTTTAACAGAGACAGCACAATGTAGACATTACACCATGCACCATATGATGACAAAGAGATGAGAAAAGAATACTAACCGTCTTCCCTGAAGTACAAAGAACCTTAATATTTTCGCCATTGACTTCCACAACTTCCCCATCTATCCAAGCTACATCTGGATCCTCCACCCAAACTAGAGAACCAATCCCTAAGTTGACTGTAGCAGCCTACAAAATCAGAAGTTTTCAGTTGAAACAGTCCAGCCCAAGTATAATATTTCAAAACAGAAATTCACACTCCGAACTACACCTGACCAAGAATTATTATTGGAAGAATGAAATAAAAGAACATAGGCTCAATTTAATAGTATGCTTCAGTAAAGCATGACAATGAGTGACAACAAAGTGCTGATCACAAACCAAACTTAAAAGGCAATAAGCATATTTTAACGTCAAAGGTTTTACTCTCTAATGATTGATATGCCTCCATCCTCACCTTATGAAAGACTTTGAGGAAGCATTATACGAAATTCATGTTCTACATAATAAAAGATATAAAAAACTTAGGTCGTCTTGTCCATCAAGTTCTTGGCACCATTACCATTACTCTAAGAGAGGTATCATGATTAGAATAACTACGAGCATCAAAGAAGTGAAAAAGGACGCATATGTAACAAAATATATTATAGAATAGATTTAAGTATTTTAATATAAATAAAAATTGATGCTCATGTCACGGCAGTACTATTAACCAGACAACACCACTCGGAGTGATGCCACCGCTTTACAAAGTCTGTTAACTTTTCCAAGAAACAATTTCGATCGGCAATCAACTATAACTGATACTGAATACCCAAAGTCTCCGAGTTTATGAGAACCACGCCTCAACAATGTGTTTAACAAGAAAAATCTACGTACGTCTCTTTTTAGAGTCTATTTGCTTTGAGAAATTGATGTGGGAATCCAAAAAAAATGTCGACTACAAGTAGAATGTGAGTTTTCATATAGCAAGAATTTGGAAGAGAATCTAGCAATTTGTTCCACAAGGGAATTTTTTTTCATCCCAATTTTCAGGGAAATGATTGTAGCATGTACTTTACTGTCAGGAACCATCAAATACTAGTTGTAGGTGTAAGTTTTGTGCTTTAAAGGCTCTTAGTTATGTAAAATCTTGCATTAACCAACAAAATCTAAACAGCTGAGCAAACACTGGATCTAAATCAAGAAAATGGAAATTCAAATTAATTCCAGGCTCTAAAAAATAGAAAAGGAAAATTTTCCCTTTTCCCATTCAAATTTCTTCAGGAATGGGGCAGTTTTTAGGCTTTAAATCCCTAGCTCTTATGCAGAAACTACAAACAATTTCCTCGGGTCCTGATACTATTAAATATCTTTCCTAGAAGGTATAAAGAAAAACTCAAAACATGAGGAAAAATATAAATTTTAGGAGGCTCTAGGCAAGGATTAAGATCAAAGGAGTTTAAACCAATATTTTGAGAAGATGACACGTGCACCCAACACCAAAAATAAAAAATAAAAATCAATTCCAAACCCCAGAAAATTCAATCTTTAAACCTCCTTGTCAAAGATAAAAGTGGTTTATGTTATAAATTCTCCACATAACAACACAACCAAATATTAGTTTCCAATCTACACTATCGAATCGTGATCAATTATAATCTACTCTTGCAAAACGCCACAGCTCAAAATACTCATGGATCGAACACTTCAAATTGTAATCAATTATAAGCCTCACAAAAACATTTGACTACCTATTCAAAATGTGGGATCTTATTCGATAAGACTTTGACTAAATCATCTAAACAACTCTAAATAAAATCTCTACTTAAAAAATTAAATAAAACAATTAACTGGAAATGCCTTCAAACAAACATGAAAAGGAATCAAATACACTGTCCAGAAATCACAACATAAAACTAAAAATATATAAATTTAAGCATTTTAACATGTAGATCAGACATAAGCACACTTCAAGAACTAACACTATATAACACTAAAACAAAAATAATGGAAATAAAAAAAAATAAAAGAATCAATACCATTTCAATCCGTTTCAATCAGATCAGATAACTTCAGCTGCTTAACAATCAATCAGCTCTTGAATCCACAGGCAACATATGTGTGTGTATAAATAACAAAAAAATCAGATCAAAAAATAAATAAATAAATAACAAAATAGATTTTCTCTTCCTCTTCTTCAACTGCTTCCACTGCAAAATGCAATTCAAATGAACTTCCCTCAGCAAGATCTGCAAGCCAAAATGAGCTCTTTTTTTCTTTCTCGATTTTTCTTTTATCTTATTTTCTCAATATTAACACCAATCCGATTCTATAATAAAAAAATTTAGGAGAGATTTTTCTTTTTGTGTTGAGAATGAAATGAGAGAAGATGAAGAAGAAGAATAACGAAGAAGATTGATTGAAGAACTTTAAAACCTCTCGCTTGCTTTGTTAAGCAAAAAGCCTTTTCGTTTTTCTGTTTTATATTTTTCTTTTCTTTTCTTTTCTTTTTTTTTTCCTTTTTGCGTTTCTTTTGCTCGTTCTTCCCACGATATTTGGGATTTGGTCCGAAGCAGTTTATATTTATTAAAAAGGCTCTTAATTGATTTGTTCAATGAACTAAATTCCATAAATACCCTCCTAGATTTTCGGTTATTACGGAAACGGGTCCCGGAACGCGGACAGCTCAGCGCAAGCGACGAGGTGTCGTGTGGGTCCCAGGGTTTTCAAATGCCAGACCGGTGAGGAACTAAAGGTGGCGTGATACGACGTCGTTGGCTGCGCATGACGTGGCATTTAACAACGTCATGGATTGCTAGATCGTGGCCGACATAAAGTTCTTCTCGATTTGGCAAAGGTGGTTGTTAGGTTTTCAGGCGTTTACTTTTCTATCCAGCTCGGCTGGGTTGACCACCTTTTTTGTTGTGGTGTTAGAACAAATTTTTCCTTTTTAACTAAGGTTTCTTTATTTTTTCATTGAGATAGATGATTTTCCAAGTTTAACTCTATCAATGACTCAAATTTAAAATCTGTATATCTTAAGCGATGAGTGTTATTATTGAAGCATATGTTTTAAATTTTTCTTACCAAGTTTAAACAAAATATATTTGATTTTTGTTTTGACATATTTGCTTCACAAAAAGCAAGAAAGTAATAAATTTGAATTGATTTTTAGATTCGAATTACAAAAAAGTTAATTTGTATTGATGTTGACTTATGATTTAGGATTATGCTCTGTTATTATCTTCCTTAGTCAATTCTTCAAAGATAATTTCAGTCTATAATTTTAAGATCACTTTAGTTTGAAACTTTTATGTGAGAGTTTATTCAAAATGACAAAAGTTAATTACAATTTCAATCGAGTCAAACTAAGTCGAGTTTAAATTGAGCATTGTTTTACTAAAAAAAACAAGCACTTATATATGTCAACTTTGTATGATCAACCTCAATTACTCGGAAATTTTTCATAATTCAACTTGGAATGAGCAGTCAAGAATGGTCAAATAGCAGGATCTTTTTTCTATAAACGTTGATTTAGAACTGGCAACAAATTAAAGTTTATGAATTTAGAAGAATTTTTGTGTTTATCCGACAATAGAATAAGACTTTCTTGTACACTCCAATAACAATGAATTTATACCAACGTGTACATCGTTCTGCCCAAATATGTTGGATGGCTAGCTTAGAGGCCAACTACTGGATAGTTTTGCTCATTTCTAATTTAATTGAAGTGACTTGCCATTCATTGCATTCGCTTGTTCAATCGAGTAAAATCACCTTGATGAATACATTGCATTCGCTTGTTCAATCGAGTAAAATCACCTTGATGAATATTAAACGCAAACCGTGGGAATTTACCATACATTTAGATGAAAAAAAAGGCTTATTTATTATTCTCATACTAAGATTTACAATAAAAGAAGAATGAGATATGCATTTAACCCCTCAAAATATCAAAGTATATCATTACTGTTGGTGACAAATTTCCTTGCTGTGCGTCTCATTTTACTCAATTATCTTAATAAGCAATCGATCATAAGGTGGGGAAAGTATAGTTTAGTAGTGGTTGATATAGAACTCGTTTACATTTTTAAGTTGAAGTCAATTTGAAAAATAATTATAAATAAATTTCGTATCCTAGTAACTTAGATTATACCTTCTTAAACAAATTTCGTGCCCCAGACCTCACACCCGGGAGAGAATGAGTTAAATGCCTCCACTTAGTGCGTGTTCGGCAACAGCTTTTCAAGTAACATTTAGCATTTTGACTGGTTAAAACACTATTTTGCTAAATTATTACTATTCGGTAACTAGCGTTTCACATAGCTTTTTAGGTAGCTTTTAGCGTTTCTCAAATGCTAAAAATTTTAGTGTTTCAGGTAACTTTTAGCTATTCATTTTTTTTGGGTAATTCTACCCTTTTTATTTTTCTATTCTTTTTCCAATCTCTCTCTATATTTTTATCTTTTCTTTAACAAATATAAATAAGAAATAATATAAAAATGGATTTTAATTTCTAAATAATCAACATTACTAAAAGCATAAATTTTATTAGTACATTTTTTTAACAAAATAATTTTGAATCTATTAAAATTAATTTTTGTAATATTAATATAAATATTTTATAAAAAAAATTAGTTATACTTTAATATTAAAATATGATTATGAAAATAAATATCTAATTGTGAAATATATTATCTTATTCCTATAATAGTAATAGTAATTACAATTATCATAATAACAATAATAATAATGACATGATATCATGTCCTTTTACGTCATTTAACATTCATTACCTAATCTAATAGCTAATTTTACCGAATACATTTTGTTCAATCAACTAGTTAAACAGTCATCCTCTAACAGCTAAAATACAATAGCTATCCGCTACCCAAACAGTTATTAGCTACTACAACAGCTAAATTTGCCGAACAGACCCTTAAAAAAAATTAAAATGCCATGTATTTAAAAAAAATCTTTTTGAAAAGTAGATCTTCAAGTTTTAAAAACTCAAAAATGTCAAAAATCAAAAGAGATCTTCGAGTTTTGAAAACTAGAAAATGAATTTTGTGACATTTTTACTCATTAATTTAAAAAATATAACATTTTAGTTGTAATTTTTTAAAATGAGATATTTAACTATTTTCCCTAACACTGAAGAATTTATCTCTTGCTCTTTGTATGGCTCTGAATATTTTAAGCCAAATCACACGTTTTCGGTGACTCGGAAACGAATGAAAGCCAAAGTGGTACTTTCGCTAATATGCTCCTACAAGAGGGCATTTATGACTATTCATATGTGAAGTGCAAAATAACAATCAAACTATAAGATTACATTAAATCCTTAATTACAGATCCAGGGGAGTGGTAAGCGCCATCAGCAGCTGAGAATATTTAGGGGTCGATAAATGCGAAAAATTAGCTCCAGTCACCGCATTGTCAGAAAACGCTGGGATAAACAGCCAATCACCGAAAGCCACGTTCCCATTGACTCTTTATTAAGCTCCATGTCACTGCAGGATAAAGAAATGTGTCCCACGCGCTATGATCCTTGTACTTCTTTTACTCCAAATTGCGGGACGAGCATTAAGTTATTATTTAACAAACCGAGTAGATCATTCTTAATCGAATTGTCTTTTCTTTTTCTTTTTTTTTAATTCAAAAGCAAACCAAATTGAATTGAAGTTTCTAAAAACCGAATAGACGAAAATCTAAATATATTTTCGTCTATTCAGGTCGAATTAAAATAGAAAAGATAAATTTCAGCATAAGAATATAACAAAATCTAAATAAATCACCTTATTCATTAAAATATGTCATAAACAATATTAATGAAATCATACACATAACTAAATATAAAAATCTTAATTAAGTTTTGTTACAAATTAGATGGTTTATAATAACATGAAATATATATATGTGCATCTAAAATACTAAATATTCATATGTAATAATATAAATTATTATTTGATTAATTTGATCTATTTTTTTCTAATTGAATCAAATCAAACAAACTCAAATATTTTAAAAAATAACCAAACAAAATTAATTTGACTAAATTTAATCCGATTCAATTCAGTTTTTGGGAATCCCCCAAATCAACTGTGGAGTAGCGAATATGGTGCGTTCGCGTAAAGAAGCGTGAGATTACTGCGAGTGGGCTTATTTAACAGTTATGGGAGAGTACTAAGGACTCGTTTGGATTAGTTTTTTTAGAAACGTTTTTTTTAATAACTTTTGAAAAATAATTTTTTTTAGAAGCTGAAAATTCTGACTTCTTAAAAAAATTGTATTTGAGCTTTTTTCAGAGTTTCAACTTTTTTGAAAATCAAATCAAATAATTATTACAAATTTAACACAACTTTTTCATGAAAAAAAAAATACTTTTTCCTAAAAAAAAAAATCCAAACAAGCCCTAAATCGCGTGTACTTGAGCGTTTCGGACACCTAGGTTTGACACATCCGAGGACGTGCAGAGAAAAGGCAGTGTTGTTATATAGGAGAATCCGAAAAAGGACGGTTGAGATTTGGGAAATGATGTTCGGTCCAATCTTGGCCGTCGAAGGCCGCTGATTGTTTGAGCACTTTATTTTGCATATCACCGCCATGATGTTCGGGAAAAGTTCATTTGTCGACCACTGGAGTGGACCAAGAAATACAAAGCTGTCCATCTGTAACTGGGGCCTGTCCTTTGTGGTCCTTGTTGTAGAGCTGTATGATACCATTTGTGCAAATTTAGATTGGACTGGGATATTTATTGTTTGGGCTTTTGAGCCATGGAAAACATTGTACAAGCCCAACTTTTGTTAATCCATTGATTTTCATCTTCTTTGACTTTAGGGCCTGTTTGGATTAGCTTTTATTGAAAAGCACTTGTTTCCATGGAAAAGCACATTTTTTTTAATGAGTATTTTAGATTAGATTTCAAAAAAATTAAAAAACTTTGAAAAATGTTTAATGACAATTTTTTTTTCCCAAAAATTAAAATTTTTGGCTTTTCAAACAAGTACTTTTTTTCCGAAAGTTTTAAAAGAAATCTTGTTGAGCCTGATATGAACATCGAGATGCAAAAATAGTATGTGAGGTGCGTGGGTCCATGTCTGGATCCACGGTGATGAATAGTAAAACAATTATTTAATTTTAATATTTAACGGACAAAATTGAATTTATCGTAGATGTGCAATCTCTTACCATTAATATACCTCATACCATTAGGATGATCCAAACTCCCCGTTGAAATTAAACCTAAGGGAATTATCATTAACACGCACGGACTTATTTTTTCTTTTACAAGGAGGCAAAGTCGGTTATAAACAATTAACCGTTGGGATAGTCACCCCTCTATAATCTTCTCCAACAAAATTTTCTCAAGGGGTAAGGAGAATCTGTCATAAGATGAGGGCCAATAAAAAGTTGCAAGTCGAAATTCACGAGCCAATCAGCATATCTATTAACTTTCTATGCACTAAGGTGAACTTAGAATGATTAGCCATTGTGCTCCTACATTTTTCAACATAACGCGGTGTCTCCTGCAAGCAGCTAACCGATTCTTTATCAGCTGCACCAACCTTTGAGAATCAGTTTTCAGTTCCCATCTTCTCCACCCCTCAGTAATCTCTCAAAGAGAACCATAACCTCGGCTATTTATTTGTTGCCACAGACTTCATAAATGAGCAAATGGACATAAAGATGGTGACAATTTTCTGGATTATACTTTTTGAAACTCCATTTTTCCTTTTTTTTTTTTTTCGTTCTTTGCCTCAAAGGTGCAATAGAAAGTTACGTCTGTTCCCTTTATTTCGACCAACAACACGCCTGCTCTATGCTGCGCCAAATTCAGCTTTCAAAACACTTGGCGAAACCCAAATGTGTATGGACCTCAAATAAAAGATGAAAATGACTTTTCATGCATCGATGGTCTTCCCAGATCATTTTAAGGTTGAAGTGGGAATATTGAAAAAGGAGAAAAATAAATGCTCGGTTCAATTGATTTTGTTTTTTTAATAGGAGATCAATCTAAACAAATCCAAAATAAATATTGTAACAAATTGAATATTGTCATTCCAGCATTCAAAATTTTGAACTTGGAAGCGAGATCGGAGATATAAATATCCTATCATCAAATTCCTAAGAGAAAATAAATAGCCATGTAAAGATGGTATTTGGTAATGCTTATAAGTTGATACATTTACATATTTGGTAAATTGAACTTATAAGCAAGCGAACATATCTTATAAGCACAAAAAAAAAAGTACCCTTTTAATTTTTTTTTTCTTTTTAAATCCGCTTATAAGCAATGGGAATTGAGCAAATAAACATATATTTGTACCCTTTAAAAAACTAATTTTGTTTTACGATATTGTTGATTAAAGGTTATCCTTAAACATTTTAATAAATGTTACTACTTATGAGAACATATTATCAAATATATCAATAACTTATAAGTACATTTTATACAAATACTTTTCTACTTATTTCATTTGCTTATAAGTATAAAAAATTACTTATAGATATCAATTGGTAATAAGCAACTTTAAAAAAATGCAAAAACAAACAAGACGTATATATTTTTTTCTCTTAATCTTTACCTCTAATCCAACCCAACTATCTGACCTTTATAGCATTTACAACATTTGCCCTGAAGCTCTTCCTATTCCATATGTAGAGATAAATGAAGGGATAAATAGTACCAACACATTTCCTACATCTATCTCTACATGTGGAGATAGAAATTTCATCTCCTAAATTAATTTTTGATATCTCTACATCTAGATATAGTAAATTCATCCCTTGAAATGATATTAGAGAAATTTTAAAATAGAAAAACTGTTAGAGTAAAATTGAACCACGAATTTCTCAAATAAGAATTTAATTAAATGTAAGAAAACTGTTGGAGTAAAACTGAAATAAAGAATTTTCACATGTAAAGAAATGCTACAAATCCTTTAAATGTAGAATAAAAAATAAGTCCAAGAGATTTGGGCCTAAAATATCATTTGAGAGTAGTAACCTTACTATTTAATTAATCTCTAAACCTTGTTAAAAGTACATATACTTTTAGACTAACAGCCTGTTTGGCTAAGTTTATTTGGGGTTCATAAGTTGTCAATAATAAAAAATATATGAGAAAGTACTTTATTCTACAAATTTATAAGTTATAAAATAAACAGGCTCTAAGAGGGTGTCTGGCTTTGCTTATAAGTCAAAAAATAAAAAGTAACATGATTGGCTAACTTGTTTATTCGCAGGGGAAAAAAAAACTTGGAGCTACTTTTTTTTTTTTTGTACTTATAAGTCAAGTGATCAACTTTGTTAAAATGATATATTTGACCTTATACTTGAGAATTACTTATTTATCAAATTAATTAATTACACATTCTTTTTAATTATTTTAATTATTATTATTATTTATAAATACTTATTTACTAAACATATCAATAATTTATAAATATATATTATTTCAATACATTTTTACTTATTTATCAATAATTTAAAAATAATTTTTTACTTACGAACAACGCTTAGATATAAGCAAAGCCAAACAGGTGATTAGGGTGGAGACACCCTGACAACGCGGGATCGAGTCCGTGTGGCGGCAGTACTCTGCTGAAATATTGCGGGGGCTGTTGCTGGATTTTCACGCCCGTTGGTCCTCTCCCTGGTCGGGCTGCCACTCACGCACATCCCTCGATTTACCTCCCGCCTGGTTAAGGGGCCTCTGGCCAAGTGTGAAAGGGGTTCTCCTTTGGTTAACCCTTTCAAAAAAGCCAAACAGACTCTAAAGCTACATTTCTATTTGGGGTAGCATTAGGCCGTACTGGGTCAGACAAGTTGAGGGAAAAGAGTGGTTGAGACTTTATGCAGGAGGATTTTGAGTAGAGGAAGAGTTCTGAAATTTTGAAAGGCCGGAGAGAATGGTTGCAGAGGAGTGTAGAGGCGTGGAATTGGCTGCTTTTTCTTTGAAGTGGTGTTTGAGGGCTCCGGACAACGTAACATCTCTCTATCCTTTCGAGACGTTTACTTGACGAGAGAGTACAGAGACTACTGACAAAGGCCCTTGTAGACTCTACCAACTAGTTATTTTAAAAAAAAATTAGTTCGAAGACGAATTTCTTTTTTATTTGTGTCAAAAGTCTTATGAATAGTTATTTGCATTGGGTTGCTCTTTTGCTTTTTCTTCGTCACCTTGCCCTCCTTTTTGTAATGTATTAGAATCTGTTAGAATTAGTTTTTTTTTAAATATATATTTTTTAAAATTACATTAAATTTATAACAATTATTTGATTTAAATTTTAAATAATTATTTGATTTAATTTTTAAAAAATTAAAATTCTTTAAAAAATTCAAATATAATTTTTGAAAAGTCAAAAATTTTAATTTATCAATTAATACTAATTTTTTTTTAATTATTAAAAGAACACTTTTCAATAAATTAATCCAATTTGGTCCTTACTCTGCCAAGTCGCAGCGCAGTACATACGAAAAAGCACGTAAGGCTGACCGGGGATGTGGGCTAACCAGTCTGACAAGTGTTTCCCAACATTCCATTCGTTTCCAAATAGGCTATCAAATTATAAGTGCGTTTAGCTTGATTTATAAGCTAGTGAAGCTAATTTATAAATTAAGAAAAAATTTATAAGCCATTTTTCAGTATTTAAAAGTAAGTAAATAGTAGATCATGCATACTGACCTTTTCTTCTTTTTTTTTTTTTTTTTTGCCCATTTGTAAGTACTTATGTTTGACTATAGATAAAGTCATTTTTTACCCTTCAATAAATTAAGTAGTTTTATAAATATAACATTAATTAATAAAAAGTTTTTTAAATCATTTTAATTAATACTATTATTTATAACTGTGTACTTATTAAATGTGTTAAGAGCTTATAAGCAAATATTTCAACCTTACGATTTTCCTTGGAAATGGCTGACTAACTGCAAAATAAGATAATTTTGCAATACAAGTATGTTATTTATTCGAGTCTTGCATATTCTTAGCGGATTTCCCTGGTCCTTTTCTCAACTTATAATCTAGAGCAACCTCATGAAATAGAGTCTTAAAATTTGTTACTATTTTTCTGTTATTCTAGCTTAATCGTATCATTTTGGGGGAAGAAAAAGGAGCACGAGGGTCCTCAAAGGTTCATTAGTCAAGAAACATAGGTTCTCCATTGTTACAACTAACAAGGTCTAGAAGACTAAACCTACTTTTTAATGTTCCCATAATTTGGTATTGAGTAACATCTTATTGATAATGTATAATTAAGTAATCATTAAGAGGTATTTGGCCAACCACTTTTTCGGTAAAGTAGAATTTTTACGGCAAAGCCAATCTATCCAACGAGAACATATTAGGCTAATAAATTTTTTAATCTTTAAATAAAAAATCATTTTAAAGTAGCAAATACCAAATTTTACAAAAGCCCCCTTTCCTTTTTTTTAGCTAATACTTCATTCTCACATGTGAGGATTTATATAACACTATAATATTATGAATGAAATTTAAATATTATAACAAGACATGTTATTTGATCATAATTATTAATTTTTATTTATTATTTTAAATTTCGTTGACTACATAAACATTAATATAGTAGAGTTGTCAAAACGGGTTAAAAATGTTAATCGATCCACCTAAGCTATCGAAAAGGGTGTTACGATTGAGAATTTCATAACCCACTAGACAAACAAGTCCACCTACCCAACTCACCTAATACACGGATTGGATTAGGCTGCCAGGGTGGCTTGTCAATCTATCAAAACGACCAATCTAATCCACCACCCTGTTAACTTGCTCTTATTTTAAAAAATCACTTATAATTACTCATGTGATCTAAATTTAAATTATTATTTTTGTAATTGATTACAATCCTATGGTAAGATTAAAGAGTTTACAAATCTAATTTCATAATTATTTTGTTAAAAACACATAACTTTCTCTTTTTTCTAGAAATATGGTGGGTTAATATGCTAAGAGTCGAGTATGAATTGACACGTTAGGCTAACTCTAACAATTTACCTATTATTTTCCCTACATTTAAGGGTTTTGATTCAACTTTTTTTTATATTTTAGGCATCTTATTTCAATTGCACTCTAATAACTCATGTACTTTTAACCAAACCCTTATTTTAAGAATTTCCTATTTCAATTTTACTCCAATAGTTATCTTATTTTAAACAATCCCTATTTTCATATCTCTTCTTACTTTAAGTTAAACTTATTATTTTATTTTTTTATGTTATCTATATATTTTATTATATACATAGATATTTTTAATTAATTACTTAATTTTTTGTGTTATTATATCTAGGGAGTTGGAAAAAGGGTGAGACAAGGGCCTCTTGCATGCAAGGTGGAAGAAAAAAAAATGATCGGGACCTGTTGGAGAATTTTCGATGAAACAAACCTTTAAACTCTAGGGTGGGGCAATTTGTACATGCCGTTGGAGATGGTCTCATTGACCTGCCAAAATTGATACAATCCAACCGCAACCCGCATAGTCCGTACTAAACGGTCGGATCAATTCGTTCCGATCCATTTAACAAGTCTAACGTCTAAAAAAACAAAAAATTTAAGACATTAGTTTGTAATTTCCAAAAGATAGGTGAATTATTGCAAATTATATTATATATTTGTAGGAGCACATAGCATGGTGTACTCGACTATTTGTTCAGTATTTATAAGCTATTTGTTTAGTAAAATTCACATAAATATCTATACATAAAAACAGTTACAGATATTTGTTCAGTATTCATAAATTATTTGTTCAGTAAAATTTATAGAAACACCTATACGTGAAAACAGTTACGAATATTTATTCAAAAAAAGGAATATTTATTCAATATTCATAAGATATTTATATAGTAAAATCCACATATCATTGCAATATTTATTGATAAGTATAAAATTGATAAATATTTATACATAAAAACAGTCATATATGTTTTGTTCAGAATAAAAAGATTATTTTTTTAGTATTTGTAAATTATTTGTTTAATAAATTTTACAATTATCTTTATTCAGTACTAATAAATTATTTATTTAATATATTTATAACTATAAATATTTGTTATATTGTGTACTTGCATGTATATTTGATAAATCTAGTGAGTTATATGGGTGAGCCACTCCATTAAAAACCGTTCAAAAACGCTGTGAAATGCGAATTTGCCCTCCATACGAGGGGCCACTGTCCCAACTTCCCAAACCACGCGCCTCAAAAGAATGACAAAATAATAACGTTATTGAGAGAGAAACATATCCCAACACCACTCCTCTCCTCTGTACGCATAAAAATTAATGCTCTTTCCGACAAAAAAAAAAAAAAAATGCTCTCTCTTTAAGATAATTCCAAATGCAGAGGCAAGTGGACCCCACAAGACCTTGTTTCACGCTCTTTGTGACCGCGATTCTCCAACATTCTGGTGATAAACAATTTGCTTAGCTGAAGAGGTAAACTCCAAACAGAAGCGGCAACGAAACAAGAAAAGCCGAAAAGAACAAGCAAAATAACAAAAGAAAAAGGAAGAAAAATTTTTGGATGTCTTTAATATTTACGGTTTTCTTAGCAGTGTAGTTAGGCGAACCGCTTTATAGGAGTATTACAAGAGTAGGAGTAGATTTTTGGTAAAAAAATCCTTGCTTGGGGCACATGATGTTTTCTCCCTACCCCCCCCCCCGATGCAGAGTTTTAATTTTTCTACAAATCGAGCTTTTAAAAGTCAATTGACCTTGTTGACTAATATACTTTATCAAGACAATGCACAATTTCTTCCATCCAATGAAGGGATTAGAAATTACGCCCGAACTTTATTGCGGTACCACATATAGGATAAAAAATGAGGTAAAATTTTATTAGTAGGTGCGGGGGCGAGGCTCCAACCCGCCCCTGCTCTGGTATATTGTTATCCTTGAGGAATTATATCCATTAGTAGTAAATATTTTCAATCACACAGGCGTTAAGTTTGTTGTTTTCAATGATCTATTTCTTAAAAAATTTAATTATATTTAACGTAAAAATAAATAATAAAATAAAAATTTTCACAAACGTAGTTTAATTAATTTTAAGGTTACAATATTACTTCTTTAAAAAAATCGACCACTGTAACATAAAACCTTGGACTACGAGATTCGTTTTCTTGCTGTTGAAAACATTATCGGATTCTCTGCAGAATCTTACACGCGCTCCTACGTAAGCCTCGTCAGCATCAGCACCTCCTCACGCCATTTCCTTACCGTGCAAAAAAAAAAGAAACCATTCGTTTTCAACATTTTATTATTTTATGGTAAGTTATCAACAATTTGTATCTGTTAAATTTTAATCATAAATTTGAATAAAATGACGAGGCTAGTCAAACTATTTGCGATCATGCATACCCACAGCTTCAACTTTCTTTTTCTGGAAAGATCTCCATCTAATATCGTAACCTAATAATCAAGATTATCGATTATGGATTATTTATATGATTTATTTATAGATGCATAAACAATATATAATTGTTAAATTTTATTTATATTTTAATCTGAAAAAATATTTTAAATTTTGTTTGGTCCAGTATTTACATATTTTTAAGTGTTATTTCTGAGTTAAAAATTGAATCTAATTTGTTGACCTACTTTTAAAAGAATTTTTACATAAAACTAAAATTATAAAAAATTTAAAAAATCACACCTTGTTGGTGGAAGCTTTTTAAAAAGCTCTTAACAAGTTGTTTTCACGTCATACCAAAAAATTACTTTTTTTCTCAAAAACAATCAATCAACACTTTTATTCAATAACATTTTTTTTTAAATTCTACTGAAACAATTCTACTTGCTCATTGGAAATTAATTGATCGAAGAACCCCATACCCCTCTCAGACAAATTTTTAGAAATAATATGTGAAGAGTTATATTTTTTAAAATAATTTTTTTTAATTTTGATACTATTTTCGTAGAAAAAAAATTTATAACTCAATAATTAAAATCTTATAATTAAATGCAACATCTTAATAGTGTAGTTAATTATCGGAAGAAAAAGGAAAATAACTGGTTACCTGCGCGTGGAATTGAATATCCAGAATATATATATGAAGTATGTGAGTTGGATTTTTTAAAGCGTACAACTCAATCCATATCTCTCTTTAACTTCTCTCTCTCTCTCTGCACACGCCTATCTGAGCTCTGTACTTACTACAACATTGCAACTCAATCCAATTCTCCACATTTAACCTTACCCTCTTCTGTGTTGCAAATTCTCATTCTACGTACTTCTTCTTCTCTGTCACCCCCCCTTTTCTCATTCTTCACACACACACACACATAAACACACTCTCATATATACACACTATATATATATATATATATATATTATTCTATCTGCAAAGACACTTACTACAGCCATGAGCAGCAGCAAAGAGAAGCTAGTGGTGGACGTGGTGGGGGCACACAACCTCATGCCAAAAGACGGAGAAGGCTCGTCATCGTCATTCGTGGAGGTGGAGTTTGATGGACAAAGACAGAGAACACAAGTGAAGTACAAAGACCTCAACCCAGTGTGGAATGAGAAGCTTGTGTTTCAAGTAAACGACGTCGCAGACCTCCCTTACCGGACCTTAGAGGTCAACGTCTTCAACGAGAAGAGGTCAAACAACAGCCGGAACTTTCTGGGTAAGGTACGGGTTTCCGGGTCGAGCGTTGCTCGAGAAGGGGAAGAAGTTGCGCAGCTTTATGTTTTGGAGAAGAGGAGCTTGTTCTCTCATGTCCGCGGTGAGATAAGCTTGAAGCTTTACGTGTCTACTAGAGAAGAAGTGAAGCAGGTCATTAATGGCGGCAACGTGGTGGTTTCTGGGACGCCATCTTCGAAGAAGAACAAGAGGCTGCAGCAGCAAGGAGCGAACATGGTGGTGGTGCAGCAGCAGCAGCAAGAAAACAAGCTGAACATGCAGAACCAGAGCCATGCCAAGCAAGTGAACCCCACCCCAGGTGACATCAAGCCTGTTGTTATCACTAACGTTCCCGGTCCCGTCATCCCCGCCGTGTCGGGTGGAGCCACCATCGGAGGGCGTGGCCATGGTGGTAGTGGGGGGGGTTTTTATTCAAGCGGGTTGAGTGAGTTTTCAGTGAAAGAGACAAGTCCTCACCTTGGTGGTGGACCTTTGAACAAGGACAAGACTATTTCAACTTATGACCTTGTTGAGCAAATGCAGTATTTGTATGTTAGGGTTGTGAAAGCCAGAGAAATTTCAGTTTTTGGTGGTGGTGAGCTTGTGGCTGAGGTGAAACTTGGCAACTATAGAGGCATTACTAAGAGGGTTTCGTTAAACAACGCAGAATGGGATCAAGTTTTCGCCTTTTCAAAAGATTGTGTGCAATCATCTTTTGTGGAGATTTTCGTGAAAGAGAGTAACAAAGATGATTTCTTGGGGCGTGTTTGGTTTGATTTGAATGAGGTCCCCAAGAGGGTGCCGCCGGATAGTCAATTAGCGCCCCAGTGGTGTAGAATGGAGGACAAGAAAGGAGATAAGTCGAAAGGTGGTGAGGTTATGGTGGCCATATGGTTTGGGACACAGGCTGATGAGGCCTTTGCTGAGGCTTGGCATTCAAAGACAGCCAACGTGCATTTGGATGGCTTGTGTTCGATTAAGTCGAAAGTGTATCTTTCGCCGAAGCTGTGGTACCTTAGAGTGAGTGTTATTGAAGCTCAAGATATCGTTTTGGGGGATAGAGGGGCGTCTATCATGAGGTATCCGGAGCTGTTGGCGAAAGTGCAAGTCGGTAACCAGGTATTGAGGACACGGGTTGCTTCGCCTATGGCTAATAGGAGCCTCTCGAATCCTTTCTGGAATGAGGATTTAATGTTTGTTGTTGCTGAGCCTTTTGAGGACTATGTGCTAATATCAGTTGAGGATCGGGTTGCGCCAAACAGGGATGAGGTTGTAGGGAGGCTTCTCTTGCCAGTTGCAAGCGTAGATAGGCGATTAGATGAAAAGCCGGTGGTTTCTAGGTGGTTCAACCTTGATGTTCATTTCAGTAACCAGAATGATGCAAAAGCTATGGTGAGATTTGCTTCGAGGATTCACATTCGGGCCACGCTCGATGGAGGTTACCATGTGCTTGATGAGGCCACAACGTATAGCAGTGATGTTAGGCCAACAGCAAAACAACTCTGGAAGCCCCACATTGGGATTCTTGAGGTTGGTTTTTTGGGTGCTACCAATCTTATGCCTATGAAGATCAAAGAAGGCAAAGGGAGCTCTACTGATGCTTATTGTGTGGCAAAGTATGGTAGTAAATGGGTCCGTACTAGGACGGTGGTGGACAGCTTGGCGCCTAAATGGAATGAGCAATACACTTGGGAAGTTTTTGATCCTTGCACCGTGATCACAGTTGGGGTGTTTGATAATTCTCGGGTTGATAAGAACACGGCTAGTGGAGCCGGGAACCGTGATACTCGCATTGGCAAAGTCAGGATTAGATTATCGACTCTTGAATCGAATAAAGTCTATACTCATGCCTATCCACTCTTGATGTTGCACCCTTCTGGTGTTAAGAAAATGGGAGAGCTTCACTTGGCAGTAAGGCTCTCATGTGCCAATATGCTCAATGTGCTGCATATGTACACAAGGCCTTTGCTACCAGAGATGCATTATGTGCAGCCATTGTCTGTGTACCAATTGGATAACTTGAGGTACCAGGCTACGAACGTGGTGGCATCAAGGCTCAGCCGAGCTGAGCCGCCTCTGGGAAGAGAGGTCGTGGAGTACATGCTTGATCATGACACTCATATGTGGAGTATGAGAAAGAGCAAAGCTAACTTCTTCAGGCTCACGAATGTTTTAGCCTGGTTTGTTATGATGAGCAGGTTGCTGGAGACCTTGCGCAACTGGCACAAGCCGGTATACTCAACGCTGTTTCTGATCGCGTTTCTCGTCCTGGTTTTGGTCCCTGAGCTCATAATCCCTTGCGTCTTGCTCAACTTGGCTGCGGTAGGACTCTGGCGATATCGCTCCAGGCCTCGCCACCCTCCTCACATGGACACTAGACTGTCCTACGCTGAGGGCGTTTACCCGGATGAATTGGATGAAGAGTTCGATTCCTTCCCAACTAGTCGAAGCCCGGAGATTATCCGAATGAGATACGACCGGCTGAGGAGCGTGGCCGGAAGGATTCAGACCGTGGTAGGAGACATGGCGACTCAAGGGGAGAGGTTCCAGGCATTGCTAAGCTGGCGCGATCCGAGAGCGACGTTCTTGTTCGTGATCTTCTGCTTCTTTGCTGCATGTGGGTTCTATTTGGTGCCAATCAAAGTGGTGGTGGCTCTTTGGGGTTTGTATTATTTCAGGCCTCCCAAGTTCAGGACCAGGTTGCCTTCTCCAGCTGTTAGCTTTTTCAAGAGGTTGCCCACAAAGGCCGATAGCATGTTGTAGACTAAAACTGCCACCTTAGAATCATATTTTTGTATCATAGGATTTGGACTTAAAACAACTAGAAAGCAATTGTTTTTGGTGTCTAATTGCGTGGTCTATCTGTAGTTTGCAACTCCTTTTGTTGTAATTTATTTCTAGTGTTCTAGGATTTGTCGGAAGGCTTGTTCAGACCGCCTGATTTTTTTTCAATGCTTGTTTTGCAAAGCAAGATTGCTGCTGCTTATTCACAGATCTCTTTTATTGTGCTGTCGTAAAGTTCTCTGTCGGGGTAGCCTTGTTTCAGCATCAATGGTGGTCTACTCTTGGCTAGGGGTGGAAATTCGGATCGGGTATCCGAACCTGAACCCGAACCCGAACCCGATCGGATGCCAAAATTCAAAATTTTCGGATTCGGATATCCAAAAACATAACCGGATATCGGGTAGTTTTTTCCTACCCGAACCCGATCGGATGCACAAAATTCAAAAATTTCGGATTCGGATAATCTGAATCCGATATCCGAAAAAATAACCGGATATCGGATGGTAAATCGGGTAGTTTTTTCCTACGCGAACCCGATCCGAAAAACCTAAAAAATACACATACACATAATTCCATAGAAAATTCATTCACCATAATATTCTATATAACACATATATAAACACACATTTTATATAATGTGTTAATATTAAAATGTACAATTAAAAAAAGAGAAAAGAAAGATATTCTTCAAAAGTAATAAGAAGTTAAATAACATAATTAGTTATTTGTAAATAAGTTAGACAACTAAATTGAGTAATATAATTAGAATTAACAAAATGTAATATTAATTTAGCATAAATATTTGTTATGTTTAAGTTAGATGAATGTGAAAATATATTTGTATAGTTAATATTTATTAATTTTTCCTTTTTGTTTGGTTCATAGTTATGATGAAAATGTTTTTATATTTTAAAAAGAGTTGATTTGTTTATCGTTATTTTGAACAATCTCTTTTTTTTTTTATTGGAGCCGATATTTAGTTTATTGTATACTCCAACATCTCCTTTGTTTATTGGAGCCGATGCTTAGTTTTGAGCATCGTGCTATTTGCATACATAGATGTAATTAGTTTGATTATCAATGAATGTATTTGCTAACTTACCGCAAAAAAAAAAGTAAACAATTTTGTATTTTTTAGCTTCATAGAAATGTCGGGTATCCGAATATCCGAATACGAAAAACCCGGCATCCGAAAAATCCGATATTCGGCCGGATAGTTACTATTTAACTATCCGATCGAATATTTTTTCCCCATCCGAAACCCGAAAAACCCGATTATCTGAAAATCCAATCTGATTTCCACCCCTACTCTTGGCAACATTTAAACACTGTTTAGTCTAACTGTGAAATTTTAAATGAGTTGTAGAGAATTTTTAATAATAGAGCCTTAAATAAAAATACTATTGAATGTAGACTGTTAATTATTTGACTCTATATTTTATTAGTTAAATTTTTAGTTATTTCTAAGATAATATTAGACTTTCAAAATTATAAAATAATATTTTTTCAAAAAAATGAAAATTTCTGACATGATAAAAAAATTTAACCAAAGCCTTTTGAAGAGTTCCAATTTAGAACTTCTAATTTTTCATTTTTTTAGCTTCACCTTTTATATATATTTTTTAAAAAGTAAATAAACCAAAATTTGAACTCATAAAAAGCACTATGGAATTTCTAAAAGCTAGGCCAAACAAACTCTTATTGATCACCACATACATATATTATTCGCACGCTGAAATAAATTGCATACTTATAAAGGTATGGAGTATGTAAAAATTATTCAACATTTATAGTTCTCAAAATCTGTGTGGTAACAAAGGCAGCGTACAAAAGAATGCCTGCTAATGTCATTAGGCGAAGAATGCTCTGCTGGACAGCTTGCTAACATGTTCTTCATACGTTCACCTTCATTAACAATGAGGCTTCCTCTTGAGGGCTCTGCTTTAAATATGATGCCAAGCGAGGGTCCGTATGATGTGGGAGACCTGACCTAGCTCCTAGAGCTCTACAGCCAATAGCTGCCTGCAGTATGGGAAAAAAAATTTACGAATCGAAACTGATTGTTTTCTCTTCCAAGAACTTGAGACATTTAAAAGTTAGATTAAACATTTATACTCACCACTTGAGCAGCAAACGGCAACATCTTTTCTGGTGGCATGTTAGTGCAGATAGCTACACGTTAATGAAAGAACAAGAGTAAGAATATGTATTTATATATCCCATCTAGCTAGATGAGGAGAAAAGCAGAAACATAAGACATTTGATTTGATATGCTGAGGCCCCTTGAAAAGGCATTATGCAAATCTGAGAGAATGCTTTCAAAAAAAAAAAAAAAACCAAGGCTCCATCACCATCATGTAAGAATAGGTCTCTCAAGAAATATATAAAATCAGCAACGTAGTTACTATTGCGTCAAATAAGGAAGGGCTTAGTGCCAACAAAAGTCCAACTAGCTGTAGAAAGATTATAAGCAAAAAGGAGGGAGCACTCCACGAGGTACTGAATAGGTGGACATACCATAAAGAACTGCTCCAATAAATGCATCGCCAGCACCGGTGGTATCAACAAGTTCTGAGGGGGGTATTTTCTCCGATGTCCCCACAAGTAGTCTACCACTAACTGTCCCCATTCCCTTGGCTTGTACCTTATATGCACTCTGAGGAAGAGGAGAAAATGAAGCAAGAACATATAAACATCATTGAGATACTCAATTTCATTAGCAGCACCTAAGCAATGGAAAACTGTGACAAAATGAATAAGATATTACAAAATAAATAAGAGAAACGGATTTATTAAATATTTACTTCATTTTCTCCATCCACTCAATATGTTCTACATTTCACTTACAATTATTATATCTGGTAATACAGAAACAAAAGTGTTCAGTTCTATGTAGTACTGCATTTATGAAAAAGTAACTGTGATCCTGGCTGAGATTCATTTATCATTTTACATGGTCAGGATTTATTTGTCATTTTACATCAAATTTGAACTGATAACTAAAAATGTTTACTTGCCGCCATAAGTGTTAATATGCAGGAACTGAATCAGTGTAGTTGATTCTAATATATCAATGAGATGGACGCCGGACGGGTAAGAATATACATCAGTTATCCAATGAACAAGAAGATATTTCAAGATATAGCATTTACCGAGGATATACATATAGGTGTTATAGCATTACTATCTATTTTCTGCGTCAGCATTTCTAACAAATTATCAACATCCATTTCTTCAGATGGTATATTTTCTGCAAGAAAGAGTACTAATGAGCAGAAGGAAACAATAAAGAAAAGAAGTTCTACTAAGAAGCTAAAATTATGAAATCACTTCATAATACATTGAAAAAAAACTGATAAACATAATACACCACCGGAGGTCCTCTCTAGCATTATGCAACCATCCTCTCCTAATGTGACAATTGCAAATTTGACATTTGGCAACTTCAAAAGCATGGATACAAGTGCAGTAGGGACAGATGGGGCATCAGTAAATGCCTGTCAGACAAGATATGCACATTCCATGAGTTAATATCATAGATGGGATGAAGAATAAAGCCAACAGCTGTCATATGTCCAACAGCAGCCATTAAGAATGACAAGAGTGCCACGAAGACCATTACGTGAATAATAGGTTTGCGGTCATAAATCCGAACTGCAATAAAAGGAAATAAATAAAAAGAAACTACTGAACGATTAAATAGTACTAGGTGTTCCAGAAATAAAAAAAAACAAAACTCAAGAAAAGATATATAACTTCTTTTTCATCTGGTCTGCAATAACACGAGGTTATTATCATGTAGGTTACCCTAAACTGCAAATAGAAGTATTTACAGAAGTCCTGTAAAGCATAGGAAACACAAGTAGTTCATTCTCTCCATGTATGCTTTGCAATCACAGTAAATTCACTGGGAAAGCCACCGCAAGGAGTTCCTTATAAAATGATAACCTCGCAGTTAAGTTCATCATAGAGTAGTTTGTCAGGATATGTTTAGCTTGCCTGTGGGAATTTCGCCGAACATACAACATAAGTTGATAAGCTCAGAAGATCATCTAGTCCCTCCCTTTTCCTTTCAGCATCAATTAGAATGGGTAAACCCCTGCGTTTTGCCTGCACTGAAAATTGAAAAACAACATTTAATTCCCGTTACCGTCCAAAGAAAAAGATGAAATTGCAAAACTTTTCCAAGCAATGCAATGCTTCTTTCTGCCGTCATTATATGACATGATTTCAAGAAGGAAAAATGACAAAAGTGGAACAATTTGTCAACATGTGACCAAGAAAACCAAATAGAATTTATACAGAAGTGTGGATCAGAAAGCACCTCTTTTGCAATAACAAAGGCAGGTTCATGCAATCTTCCGTCAAAGTAAACAAGTTTTGCTCCATCTAATGCAGCTGACAAATTTGACTCAGTAAGATCATCAGGTATCATGGGAGGGTCTCCTGGAGTGTGAATGCATGTGCGAGTCCGCCTGAGACATCATAGAATAACAATCCTCCTAAAGATACAAATCCCAACTTCAATGGTTGCTAGAGAACAACATTTAACAATATTTCTTATGAAGGCGTATGCAAAAAACCCAGTCGATATCATCGAGGAAACATTTCCTTGCCAATTTTTGTCAGTATTCCTTTATTAGTGACTAGAGATTGTAAAGTGGCAAGATTATCCAATGTTAACAATGGGAACAAAGTTCTTTCACGCAATATAAAGTTCAAGACTCACGTTTCACTGTCAACAATGATGTAGGTAAATGGTGAATTGCCTCCTTCAGAAACCTAACAATAAAAGGAAGAAAGCATAATTTGAGAAAGAGCAGGAAGTTCAATGATCGAGAGAAGTATTGCATCACGATTGGCGAAAAATAAGTAGCACCACAACAAAAGAAGTATCGACGCCATCGGCCTCCAGTTCATCCAATATTCCTTTCCCTTGAGGATCATCAGCAACCTATCCATTACTAATGCAGTTTAGAATAGAATGGCGTTTGATGGCTATTATATTGGAAAAATCTTTCTTACACACAAACACACGACCTTATACTTCCAATCAAATCTGTCTTACACACACACACACAAACAACACATTGATACTTCCAAGTAAATTATACAAAATAAACTTTTAAATAAAACAAAACATAAATGGAAAATTGAAGGCTAAAGACCTTAGTAATGAGCCTCGGATTTAGTCCGAGTCGAGCTGCACAAGTTAATGAATTTCCAGCATTTCCACCTCCTTGTACCTAATAAAAACAGATAAATTACCACAATACTATGAGTATAACAGTTTAATAAGCTACATGAAATTCAGATAATCTTTACATGCATAAAAGGACATAAAGATTATTATATCTTGCACAAGTTACACGTTAGACCTGTCCTACTGTAATAACTTCATAAGAACGTTATGAGATTACTTTATTACTATCTATATCTATGAGTTATCATCGTGAAACTTTAACAAAACACTTAAACGTGAAACTTTAACGAAACAAGGATAAAACGAAGACTTAGGTACTAGTAAATTTAACCTTGAAGCTAGTGCTTCGAATCTTATCGTCAGGCTTAGGATACGAAGCTACCGCAGCCAAAAAGTCCACCACTGATGCGCCGCATCCTACCTGTAATTTTCACACACTCTGAACCTGACAATGAATATCAATAACAAATACGCAGTAGAATTATATGCTTCGTATCGATTCAAAAAACACTCACAACGATGCGATTCTCGGGAACAGGAGGAAGCTGCGACGCTGAATACGACATCTTCACTCTAATAAAGCTTCTATTTCACAAAGAAAAAGAAAATTAAGCTGATTAAGGAAAAAAAAAAAGTAGAAAAAGGAAATTTGTGTTGATGGAGATGGAGTACCTGGTTGAGGAAGAGTAGAGAGACGGAGATGGCGAGGAAGTCAACGGTTTGCCACATGGGAGTGGTATTGATGAGAGGAGTGATGCCATTGCTTTTGGGAGAGACAGACGCACGTGTCCCCGACCGTCCCACGTGTCAAGCGGTGTCAACAACGAAGCGAAGAGATGGAAATGGAGAGTGTATTACCGTGTATATAATAATTTGGGAACAGAGAGGATTGGATAAGACATGACAACAGGCCGTGATGGACTTCGACTTTGCTTATCGTGTAACAAGTGGGCCCATTTTTTAAGAGGTCTTCCGGGTCCACAAGTTTAGTTACGGATCTATCTACACGTGAAAAAGAAGAAAAATTACATCTCCTTAAAATTGATTTTTTTATTAAAAAAAAAGTTCGTTTTTGTAATAAACATTCGTATTGTTTTTAAACAAATCAAAAAAGGTTTAACTCTTCAAAAAAAAAATATTTGTTTCAAAAGTTTAAAAAAAGGCTTTAGAAACCAATCTAAGGGAACCTTGTATAAGAGATAATAAAGGTTTTTACAACGTAATATCATTTTGCATTTAAAAGATTATAGGTTTAACTTACATTATGAGTTTGTGCGATTAATTCTGTTTTTTTTAATTAATGATGAAGAAAAAATGTGAGTGATAAAGTTTAAAGTGAAGACAACTCTTTCAAGACCTTTTTCTTGGGTCAAACGTTCCACACAAGGTGGACTGCCCTTGACATATTAAGAACATCTTTTGACCCCAAAAAAGAAAAAAGAAAAAAAAGAAGAAGAACTAAAAATATCTGATGGCAAACAAGCCCAATATGCAAAATAAATTAAATGTAAAATAAATTTAGTAACAAGGATCTGTTACCGTTTTATCACTATGCAACGAAGTAATACTAATATACTGATAAAACATAAATAAAGTTAATTATTATATGTTATATAATTTTATTCAATTTTCAAATTAATCAATATAGTCTATATACATTTGTAGTTTCCTACATTTAAAGAAATATTTTTAATTAATATATGAATTGTAACTGAATTGTTTTTACAATACTAGCAAACTAATATTGTGCAAGGCATGGCAATATTGCCCCATAATATTATACTTCAAAATTTATAATATATAAAAAATATTTATTGAAAATTTAGTAATTTTGTAAGCAAGTAAAGAAGTTGTACTTATAGTTATACATCTTGAAGCAAAAGAGATTGCCATTTTAACAAATTTAGATTATTAGAGAGTGAAAAAGAATTTGTAAAATTAGAATAGTTTGGCAAACATGGGGGTGGGTATCCAGATTTTCTTTTGAATTTTACCCAACTTGATTGGATTAAAAATTACGGTGTAAAATTTACACGCAACCCTAACTGAAAAGTTAATCTTTTATTTTATTTTATTTTTAATTCTCACGTGTATTTTAATGTAATTTGAGATCATTTCTCAATCATTTGAACTTAGATAATTGAAATTTAGATTAGTTTAAACTTTTCATATTTGTAAATATTAATTGAAGTAAGAATTGTTTTTACACAAACATAAAGATAGAATTATAATTTTACTCTTACAAAATATGAATGAATGGTAAAAATAATATGTGTGCATTTCTTTATATAATAGATAATAATAGATAAATATATGGTATAGTAAAAATATTGACAAAAGTACAAATTTACCCTTACAACCATCTAATGAATAGTACTTCTGACAAAAGTAATTCTTTTTATATAGTAGAGATTTGTTAATGATAAGTTCTTTTAATTATTTTTATTAATACTTTTACTTGTAAATATTCTCTGAAACTTTTAAGCATATATTCTATAAACCCATATTTGTTCATTTATAAGTATTTAAAACTACTTATAAGCACTAGTTACTTAATTTTGTTTTATGCAAATGTAAGATTCTAATTGTCAATAATTTTTATCCAAAGCTCTTTTAAAAGCCTAAAAATTAGCTCAAATAGACTTTAAATCCATCGGGCCCTACAATTTTTTTCCATAGCTTAAACTTTTTTCTTTTTTGATGAGGGAAAATCTAGCTTGTTGAGTGACAAACCTTGTATCAATAAAATATCCCTCATATTATACACCAATTAAGTGCATTTTCAGCGACATTAAAAAATAGTATTTGAAGTAGATTTTAGTTTTGACTACGTCAAAACACATTTCTGTTTTTTATAAAGTTGTTGTTGTTCCGTAAAACTAGCCTTTTAAGCAACTTTTAGTGTTTCATCTAACTTTTCTCAAAAGTTACAAATTTTAGCATTTTAAGTAGCTTTTAACTTTTTTATTTTTTTGGGCAATTTTACCCTTTCTTCATTTTGTTTATTGCAATTTTACTTTTTTTCTAATATCTCTATATTTTTTACCTTTTTCGTTCACAGATATAAATAAAAAATAATATAAAAATAAATTTAAAATTCTATCTAATCAACGTATACTAAAAAGTATAAGTTTTATTAGTTCTTATTTTGTATAAAATAAAATTTGAATCTATTAAAACTAATTTTTATCATAATTATATAAATATTTGATTAAAAAATTAGTTACATTTTAATATTTAAACATTATTATAAAGTATATTATCTTATTGTCATAATAGTAAATAATTATTATAACAATAATAATAAAACATGATATCAATGTGGGTTTAGTCATTTTATATTTATCAACTAATTTAACAACAAATTTACTGGACACATTTTTAATCAGTTAACCAAATAATTAACAATTAACAAACTACCCTGATAACTATCCTACAATTAATTTTGTCTAACAATTTTTAATAGAAGGCACGCAACCCAATACATAGAACAAATCCGATCAATGACTTTGTATATGATGGCTTAGTTTGACTTGTGTTAATACGAGTAATTTCTTGATTGACCCAAGGGAATATATTGTTGCGTGTCCACTTGTTGGACCTTCCCCGCCATGGATTACATCAGTCAACAAGAAATAAATAAACAAAGTTGAAAAACAACTCCAAGCGACGTCGTTCAGCACGCCCGTGACCCAGATTACTCAGCTTTGTAATTAACCCCCCAAAATAAAGAAAAAATGAAAATCCCTCATCTCATTTCCTCGACCCTTTTGTCTCCACACTTCGATTTATCTCATAATTTATATATATAATTTTTTTTTTTCATGTTTCATCTGCACATATAATACATCACTTACATCCACTTGAAAGCAAAAAGAAAAAAGTATAATTGACGGTTCTCTTTGCAGCAAGCACGTGCGGCAGTGGCGAAACACATAAAGTTTTAATCTTTAGTCGCGAAAGGTAAAGTTTCTTAATAATGTTTACATTTTTCAGATATTTCATTTTACGTGTTCTTATTACTCTCCGCAGTTAGTAAATTTCCATGGCTGCGCAATTTTTAGTTTTCAATGTTAATTACTTTTCATGAATTAATTCTCAATTGAGTTTCCGCGAATTTTTTTTTGGTTTATTTTTCTTTAATATTCAAACATTAGACCGGTAAGTTAGTCGTCCTTTTCTCAAACACTGCGCATAGTTAAGAGCTTTGACCTTTTTCGAAGCCGCGGATAGTGAGAGTTTCGTGCACTGGATTAATGCTTTTCTCGAACGCGAATAGTGAGAGTTTCATGTACAGAATGCTGTTAGTCTTTCCTTGTATCATATGTTAGGTTTTTTATTTTATTTTATTTTTATTTTTACTAGATTTTTGTATTGTTTTGTCCTTTGAGTTTCCCCTTTTGTTGTTGTTGCAGATGCTACAGAGGATAAGGAATTGATTAAAAATGGAAATGTGGTGAATTTTGTGGTTTATGGAAAATGTGGTGAATTTGTGGTTTAACACTTGAATTTAGTAATAATCTTTATGTGAGGTTTTTTCTGGGAAAATGGAGAAGAATCTGCCAGTGACATTGGGAAGGAAAGGCCTAATTAAGAGTCATGAGTTTGTGAGAATTATTATTCAGTGTTTAGATTCTCTAGGCTACAGAGAGTCTGCAGTTTGTTTGGAATCGGAGTCTGGGGTTGCGTTAAAATCAGAAGAATTTGAAGCTCTGGAGTCTCATATTCTTAGTGCGAATTGGGACGAATGTGTTGATTGCATCAATAAGATCAGTGACTTGACTGATGAGACGAGAGCTTTGGTATTGTATCATGTTCTAAAGCAGTGTCTGTTGGAGTGTCTGATACGCGGTGATGATTCTCTGGCTTTGGAGATTCTGCAGAAAAGGATAGGTGGTCTACAGGTCACCAAAGATAAAACTCACAAGCTTGCTTTTGGGTTGCTTTCTCCAAAGGAGCTTGGGTTAGACAATATCGATCATGAAGTTATTGAAGAACTGCGGAGAACATTGCTTAAAGAGTTGGAAAGAGTGCTTCCTCCACCAGTGACATTGCCTGAAAGAAGGTTGGAGCATTTGGTTGAAATGGCCGTCAGTGGGCAGATAGAGAACTGTTTGTATCACAGTTCATCTGATTCAATATCAGTTTATGAAGACCATCACTGTGATAGGGATCACTTCCCAACAGGGACCAAACAGGTCAATTGACTGCCATGGCTTCTATTTATACTTTTGATTTTGGGATGCAACAGTATGCGTAGAAATTCAAGCTTTAAAGAAATTTTTTTTTTCCTATACTATTAGCTTAATTATGCTTTCAAATGCTATTGTCGTGACTTGATATTCCCTGGGCAATTAGATTAGCTGAAACACCTTAAGTACCTGAAATGGGTTGATTTGTTTTTCTAAATAACTTCCTATGATTTGCCTATTTGTTTTTCAAAACTAAGTCTCTTATGATCCTCATAAGTCTCATGGAGGATCCATTTGGTATTTGCTTGGCATACCATAGGTTTAAAGTAACATAGGAGGACGAGGATTTGCCTTTTGTGACTAATTGCTCTATTTAAAGCCTGTATATAAGTGAGGGGAAGAGAAAGACAGGAGAAAAGAAATTTGTTACCAAAAGCATAACTTTTGTCCTGTCATATTCCTGATTTTATAAACAAAGCTGTCAGATAGTCAGTTTAGCTCTGAGTTTATTTTTGTTACATCTGGTGTATTTGAGTGGGCAAAGTGCCTTCCCGCCGCCCCCCCTCCCCCCCCTCCCCCCCCCCTTCTCATGATGTACATGTCTGTGTGTGCTGTGGACATTGAAATTCATTTTGAAGCTAAAAACATACAGGCTATTCTAGTTAGTAAAGATGCATCATGACATGCAACTTCTGTCATAATTGGTTCTGATGATTTCAGCAGCTGTTATATCTTAATCTGAATGGTACAACTATAGGTTAACTTAATATTTTTTTCCTTTTTGGTAGTTATTTTTGGGTTTGTTAAAAGGTGGAAATCAATTTGTAGGAGGAAGAGTCATATGAATTGTGAGTTTTCGTTATTACAGCATTCAAGTTGTTAATTGTGCATGTCACACCTCATATATTTGCAGATTTTGACTGGTCATAGAAATGAAGTTTGGTTTGTTCAGTTTTCACACAATGGGAAATACTTAGCCTCATCATCAAGTGACTGCACAGCCATTATATGGAAGGTATATGTTGGCAAGTACGTATCTCATGCGTTTGTCAAGGAAATAATAGCTCAAGTATTTTCGTGCTATTTTGAACTGGAATATCTTGTGTGCTATATGGGACATGTAATCTTGGTAGAATAGATAATTTCGGTTGACACATGTAATTGATATAACACCTCTTTTATCTACTTTTAGCCTTCTTGAATCTGACATAGATCCACATTAAAAACTTAGCCTGGACCCCATTAAGCTACTCAATCGCTGGAAATGTCATAAGATATCCATACATCTCGATTTATAGTGTCGTCTCAAAGAAATATGCTTCATTGATTTGATGGCTTTTTGTGATAATCCTTTTTCATATTGACAGTAACGGCTCTACTACAATTTATGGATTTGGATAGTTTTTAATGTGAAAGGCTTGAAATAATGCCCCTTCATTATCCCCCATTAACAGAAGTTTCTAACTATGCTACTGGTGTCAAATGTTCCATTTGCATATCATTTTGCCTAAGTAGCTATCTACTCTTCTGTTAAAAAACTGTGTTTAAGGTAACTTGGACGCTGGTTTATTGGAATGGGAAAATCAGCATGGCCATTGAGCAAACTAGGAACATGTGGAGGAACCATCATAGTTCAAGTTGAGAAAGGCTCAAAGACTTAAAGTTGTATACTCCCTAATTTCTAAAACTCTTATTTTTTCCTGCACACTATATTTAGTCTAATTATTTAACATTCTAATAACCAGCACTCAATTTTTTAAGAAAATAGCTATTACCACCTTGTAAAGGCTCTTGATTTCTCATACATTTTGATATGCACGGTCCACTTTGTAAAGAAAGTCTTCTTTTCGTCTCCCATATGGACTCTATGGTCTCAATTATATTTTCGAACCAAAAAGTAACGTGCATTAATTATACATTAATAACACAAGTCTGGTCTGATCCATGTAATGCTTTTGATTTCCGAGCTTATAGTGTTGGGTGTTTGGGTTTTTTTTCTTTTTCTTTTTAATTTTATTTTAAGTAAGGGGGTATTTGGAGTTCAATAAGCTAAAATTTGCTGGCGTCTTCTATGTATTGGACCTGAAAAGCTCTAGGCATGAAAGGTGGTGAAAAGTATGAAAAATGGTATCCTCTTAATTAAAGGTAAAAAAATATGAGTCATCTTGTAACCTTTTTAAGATGGTGATGGTTGGTGAAAACTGGATCATATGTCAAATTACCTGTTGGCTATTTCTGGTGCAAGATGCTATCAACTCTTCCCACTTAGAAATGTTTTCATTATTCTTCACGGAAGAGAGAGAGGGGTTTGAGTGAGTCAATTCTGAATTTGCATAATTCGTGGATTTTCAACAATTGATCTTGTTTTATACCTACTCTCTCCATTTCTCCTTATCACTATAACACATTATTCCCTTGTTAGCCATGATATCTAATATGCAACCAAAATTTGGCTGAATAACTATTGTTTTTAAACTTTCAGATCTCTCCGACTCTCTTCTACTTTTTCTTGGAAGTCCTGTTTGTTATTTCCTACCCCAATTGTGTAAAATTTAATCTTCGAGTTGTTTTCCATTGTAAAAGTTTGAAAATTTACCTTTCTCTTGAAGTCAAGGCTCTCCTATTCAAATGAATTTATAACCTTTCTTATGAAATCAGGCTTCCTTATCCAGAATGTTAAATTCTTTAACGCAACTGCAGAAGTTATCAAAACTGATCTTACTTCCTCAGATGTTCTTACTTTCTTTGATTAAGTATGGTGTCATGCACCAGAGTTGAGGATACTGATTCTTACACCATTGTTTTCCTCTGCTTTTCCCTTGTTCAGGCTTCTTTCGGAAGTTGGACATCTAATCTTTTAGTCGCTAGAGTGACTCCAATTGCCATGGCAGGTGAGGAACATGTGTTCAGTTCGCTGAGTTACGTTAATACGAGGCACTATTTGATGAAACTGAAAGCGAGCATGAAAATTTAATAGCACATAAAATCTTTTGGAAACAAGAAGTTACTTTGAAATATCTTAGTATTGAATTTTGGAGCTTGCTTCCTTCTGAATTATCTATATGGGACCCTTGGAGCTTTAAATTTGGCTAATGTGATTGGACTCAAAATGTGAATAAAACAGAAAATTGGGATGAAAAGATAATGACCCGAGTGAAGATTAACTTTGTGCTCATCAGTCTTGAGAGTTGCTTGGAGTTCTTCGCCGTATTTGTGAATAAATTTTGACTTAAATTTGTTGAACCTCCTAAAATACCAGATATCTTCCTGGCACCATGGTGCCCCGATACAAAATAAATACAAAACAAAGGGAAGAAGCTATTTGATTTCATCTCGCAATTTCTAGATTTTGATAATAACTAATTCAGAATTCTTCAACCAAGACCCATGACTCGAGAAACAATAGATTTTCTTGTTTATAGGAGTTACTCTTCTGACCCTTTTGTGCTGGATTTGTTTTTATTTACTATTTGCTAATGATAGGTTGCTACTTTTTCTGAAGCTTGTAAAATTTTACTTGAGTAATGATGCCATCATACCTGTATCATCCAATGTATACCTTTGTATTTATATGTCTGTGAATATCATGGTGAATACCTGCCTTTATACACATAAAAAATTGGGCTTGGCCAGTATATGGAACAAGCTCTAGCAATATATATGGAGCTGCTTTTTTGGAAAAACCGCATTTATGAGCGGAATAGGTGCTGTTATTGAACAGCTTCGTTCATTTAAGAGCCAAATTAATGCCATCATTTAACTTCTTCTTGGGAGCCAAATTTGATGCCTTCATTTAATTTTATGTAGGGGCCCTCTGACTTCCCAAATTTTGCTTAAGAAAGAGAGAGAGAGAGAGAGCAAGAGAGTAGACATATGTGCATATTCACGAGGCCAGTAACCGATTGAAGGTGTGGATTTAGAACATGTTTGGGTAACAAAAGCTTCAAAGTAATTACTTGAGCACTCTGAGCATTCATTGGTACAAAGCGTCTTGGGCAAGGAGCTTTATGTGGCAAATGTTAACTTCATTGCTGAGGGTTCTTTCTATAAAATTTGACTCTTGATAGTTCTTTATATACTTTGCTCTGGAATAGATAACTAAACACATAATCAAGAGCATTTAATTTATTTCAGGAATTTATGTTTACTGGCATACTTGTTTCTGTCATCTTGTTCCTTGTTATTGAAGATCCTTTGCCACTGGCTATCTGGAAGTGAGCTTGTTTTCCTTGTATTTGGAGTTTGTATTCTTCATTTTTTGTGGGGTTGGGGGTTGAGAATCAAATTGAACTATGTGATCTTTTTGTAAAGTGTACCCTTATTTAATGGAAAGGGCTCGTTGGCAATGGCAACTGAGTTCAATTTTTGATGATTTTGTTCTAGGTGATGGATAATGATAAAGTGGGTCACAGATACACCCTACGAAGCCATCAAAACCCTGTCTCTTTTGTCGCATGGAGTCCTGATGACACCATGTTGCTGACATGTGGAAATATGGAAGTGCTCAAACTCTGGGATGTCGAAACAGGTACATGCAAGCACACATATGGAAACGAAGGTTTCATTGTCAGCTCATGTGCTTGGTTTCCTGATTCTAAGCGACTCGTCTGTGGCAGTTCAGAGCCTAAGAAGGGCATCTACATGTGGGATTGCGAGGGTAATGAGATTAGAGCTTGGAGAGGGGCACGGATGCCGAAAATTTCGGATCTTGCTGTGACACCAGATGGAGAAAATCTTATCAGCATATTCAATGACAAACAAATTTGGATATTAAATTTGGGGACAAATGCCGAGCGCGTTATCCCTGAGGTGCACCCAATCACATCCCTTTCTGTGTCAAGGGATGGCAAATTCTTGATAGTCAATCTTAACAGCCAAGAAATACACATGTGGGAGGTCGCTAGGAATTTGCTAAAACCTATGAAGTATGAGGGCCACAGGCAACACAAGTATGTGATAAGGTCCTGCTTTGGCGGGGTAAATTGCAGATTCATTGCTAGTGGAAGTGAGGATTCCAAGGTTTGTATTTGGTTCTTCATTACTGTCATTGGATTAAGATTTTCCCTCCTAAAGCACATCATCAACATTATCTTATTTTATTTTTGACTGCTTACCCAAAATTCCTGTACCTATATACTAAGTGAAGCAATTGATCATATTTTCTGTCTTTGTCAGGTCTACATATGGAATCGACAAAGTTCCTACCCTCTTGAGGTCTTGTCTGGCCATCTATCGACTGTGAACTCTGTCAGCTGGAACGCTCAGAGGCCGCAAATGATAGCTTCAGCAAGTGATGATCATACAGTCCGTATATGGGGACCTAGTCATTCTAAGTGACTGCTTGGAGAAGCTTGTTTGAAGACGTGGACTATGTTCGTGTAGGTTCCATTTCTCTGTCATGATTAATTTTGTTTCTAGTGTAAATACATAGAACGTACAAAATTTAGAATGTTTTCCCTGTATATTGCCTTGCTTTGTCAGCAGTTTTGTCTGGCATCAATTTTTGTTATTCCCTACTCTTTCGCTTTCAGACATGCCATCCTTCCATTTGAGGATGCTCAAATTTGTCCTTGCACAAATGTGCATGAATTGGGATTGTTTTTGTGCCTGTGTTTATACTACAGAAAGTTTACTTCCTTTTCGATGTTCTTTCATATGGTGATGAGTGTTCTTAGGTAAATAGAGAAAAAACAAAGAAGAAGAAGAATAAGAGAAGACGAGAGATCTTTGCTTATGTGACAAAAATTACAACATTATTTGCAGAATAACTGCCTTTAACTATATGCATCGACCTGCCAACACAGATCCGAAGTTACAAAAGAAACTTCTACATACAAGTAGATAAGTCACTAAAAGGACAGCTTGATTCACAATACTCTCACTATGTGCAAGTCCAGAACAGAAGAGAGATCTTTGCTTACTGTGACAAAAATTACAACATTATTTGCAGAATAACTGCCTATAACTATATGCATTGACCTGTCAACACAGATTCGAAGTTACAAATGAGACTTCTGCATACAAGTAAACAAGTCACTAAAAGGACAACTTGATGCACAATACTCTCACTATATGCAAGTCCAGGACGGCCCCACTTGGAAGATCTTTGCTTACGTGACAAAAATTACAACATTATTTGTAGAATAACTGCCTATGACTGTATGCATCGACCTGTCAACACAGGTCCGAAGTTACAAAAGAGACTTCTACATACAAGTAAATGAGTCGTTAAAAGGATAGCTCGATGCACAATACTCTCACTATGGGCAAGTCCAGAATGTTCCCCCTTGGAAGGAAAAAATTCAGCGGCTTATCAGGAACATGGCTATGATCTTACAGAAGGCCACTTACAGGTGATGTGCTAAACACTGGCTTATCTTTGTTACCAGCAAGCCCACCATGGTTGCTGCTGCTTTTTCTTCGAGGCTTTGCCTCTCCAAGCATTGTTATAATATCCCTCATGGATGGTCTATCCTTGGGGTGCTTGGCTGTACAGAGAATTGCTATTCTCAGGACTAAGAGCATCTCCTCTTGAACATGTCTAGTACTACCTACACTTGGGTCCAGGGTTTCTTCCAAAGATCTGTTCTCTCGAATCTTTCTGCGTATCCACTCTACAATGTCTACAGATTCTCCAAATCCTGAATCTAATGGCTGTTTTCCAGTCAGAAGTTCCATGAGAACAACTCCGTAACTGTAAATGTCACTCTTCTCGTCAACTTTCAGTGTGTAACCATACTCTGCAAAAAAGGAAAAAAAAAAAAAAATTCCAAGAGAATGTTAAGTGTAAATTATGACCCGAGCATATGGTCGGGAATTGGCCTGATTCTATCTCTGTTCGTTCCGTTTGAATAAATAAAGGAAAGAATCAATCTTTTTTTTAGTTGTTGAATATTATCGGTCTTTATTCAGAGCTTTTCTCCAGCCATTATTCTAGGGGCGAAGTCTTAGAAATGAAAATTTATGGCAGTTTTTAGCCGCAAATATCAATATCAAGTGAACTCACCGGGAGCGATGTATCCATAAGATCCAGCCACCATTGAGACTGTCTCATTCTTCTTCAGCATCATCTTTGCTAAGCCAAAATCAGCAATCCTTGCCTCGAGGTTTGCATCAAGCAGTATGTTATTTGACTTGATATCGCGGTGGATGACTGGAGGATGACAGTCATGGTGGAGGTAGGTGAGTCCTTGCGCCACACCAACTGCTATGTTATAGCGTGACACCCAGTCTACAAGCAACCTTCCTGCTTGTTTACCCTGTAAAGCTTCTCCAAGGCTGCCATTGTGCATATACTCATAGATTATCATTGCATCAGTGTCATTGTGAAGGAGTCCCAATAGCCTAACAATGTTTCGATGTCTTAGCTTCCCTAGTAGGTTCACCTCTCCCACAAGATCATCACTGTCTCCCATCTCGATGTCAGCTCTCGATCTCCACAACTTCTTCACAGCGACGACTGTATTTAGCCGCGGCATGTCGGCCTTATAGACAGTGCCTGTTGCTCCCATCCCGATCACATTTGATTCTTTGATGCAAGCTAGGATGTCACTGCTTGTGAAACTAAGCCTCTGGAATGCCATCAACCTCCAGGGCCACTCCCCGCTTTCTGTTCCAAATCTTTCCTCGAAGCAACTACCAGTAGCATACCACCTTCTGTACAGAGATCGTACTCCAAAAAACGCTATGACAACCGTCAAAAGTGTAGAAATCCCGATCACCCATCCAGCAATGATGTGTTTATGCAAGCTCCTCTGCCTTGAAACGTATGTTGCATTGTGAGAACATGGAGGAAGCACCCCATCACATAGACCAGCATTGCCAGCAAGATCATCTGGATTGATCGTTCTTAGCATGCCGTTTGCAGGAACAGGACCCTCTAGCCTGTTGTAAGAAACGTTTAGCATTTCTAAGGCTGGGGAATTACCAAAGTTTTGAGGTATTCCACCAGTCAGAGTATTATTCGATAGATCTAGGATGGCCAATGTGGACATCATAGCTATCGCTTTAGGAATTGGCCCACTCAATTGGTTGTTTCCGAGATTCAAAGTTACCAGTTTCTGACATGAAGCAATGCTCTGGGGAATGCTACCAGTAAAATGATTTGAGGAGAGATCTAGCACATTAAGTGACGGACGATCTTGGAACTGATCAGGAATTTCACCAAACAAGTTGTTGTGTGAGGCCATAAAGTTCTGCAGATTCGGAATAGAAAGAATGGAGCCAGGAAGAGAAGTTTTAAGGCTGTTGTGGGACAGATCAATGAAAGAAAGAGATGTAGAGGAAGCAATATCATTTGGAATTTGGCCGGTAAGGCGGTTTTTTGCCAGTTCCAACCTTTGGAGTTTCCCAAGTCTGCCAAAGCCAACTGGGATTGTTCCGGAAAGAAGATTGTTTTGCATTCTAACGCGAACGAGGGACGTACATGTTGACAGGCCATCTGGAATTGGACCAGTGAAGTCATTGTTGAACAGAATAAGCTTAGTGAGGTTACCTTTATCACACAAACTCTCTGGAATTGGACCAGACAGCAAGTTGGATGAGACATCCAACCACACCAGCGGTGAATGGCGGCCGAGATCCCTCGGCAAAGGACCTGATAAGGAATTATTCCACAGCTCAAGCACCGAGAGTTGAGTCAATTCTCCAAGTCTTGCTGGGACTGGACCTGATAAGTTGTTGCGCATCACATTCAAGAGCTGCAGATTCTTGAGATCAGCAATCTCAGTCGGAATCTCTCCTGATAACATGTTATCAGAGAGATCCAACAACTGCAACGATGTCATATTACCAATAGTTGCTGGAATCGGCCCTTCAAAATAGTTCTTGTACAGGAAAACCGTGTCTAGCTGCTGTAGCTTCCCTAGTTCAGCTGGAATTGAGCCACCAAGGTTGCCAATAGCAAGATCAAGGTACTTGAGATTGGTAAGATTCCCAATCTCCACCGGAAGTTCACCTTCAAACTCGTTGTAACCAAGAATAATAGTCTCCAGAGTTGCAAGCTGGCCAATCTCCCGTGGTATTCTACCAGTAAGATTATTTCCTGAAAGGCCAAGATACTTCAACCTCACCAAGTTCTTATAGGATTTCGGTATTGATCCTTCGAAGAAATTCCCCCTGAGATCAAGCGTTTCAAGCATCGTCGCGTTCCCAAGATCCTCAGGAAGATAACCTGATAAATTATTGCTTGATGCATTCAAGTTTATCAACCCTGCAGCCTTTCCAAGTCCAACTGGAAAGCTATCAATGAAGAAGTTCAGACTGAGATCAATGCTCTTCAGTGCAGTGAGAAATAAAGACTTTGGCAATGGCGACGAAAAGCCATTGCAGCACAAGTTGAGAGTGGAGAGGCTTCTCAGCTGTTGAATATTATCCGATACAATGCCGGTAAGATTCATGTTGGAGAGATCAAGCTTCTCCACAGCACCATTGGAGTTGCACACAACTCCAGTCCAGCTGCAGTGAACTGATCTGTTCACCAATGCCTTCTCAGGCAATTTCCAATCCTTCAGCTGATCCAATGGATCAACAAGACTCGCTTTTATCGATAGCAAAACCGATGCTTCATCGCTCAACTGAATAGCAAAACCATGATAACAACAGCAGCAACCTATGTAAAAGTATAACAACAACTGCTTGATCAGTTGTACATTATTGATATTGACCCTCTTCATATTTTGCTTGTTAACTATCAGTTTTCCACCATTTTTGGGCTGCTGGAAAGATCAAGAATGGTGATGGCCAGGTGGGGTAGGGAGTGTGGAAGACAGTAAGTGATATATTAATGGTAATGCAGAAAAGAGTGGAGGATTAGTTAGTACTAATATACATAAAATAATATCAAATCCATATGGGGATTAGTTTTTAATAATACTCGTGAGCTCTTGGGTTCTTCAAACAGGCTGTTAAGAGGATGTGATGACCGGAGATTTTGGACTTTTTTGAAACTCACTCCGACATTAAACATGGAGGGAATGTGTTTTCTCTCACTCTATGCTGATGCATTATTTCTTCTTCTTCTTATTCGGTTATTGATAGTCAACACTGATGAGTAGCGGCAAAATAATATTCTTGTTGAGTACTTTTCTTTCTTAATTAACTTTTAAGTCATCAGCCAATGTGGTAAGCAGACTATAAAAACTTTCAGGTTAACAGGTAGATACTGTTGAAAAAATTCAGTTTCATGAGTTTTACAGTAGAGCTTATTAGACTCTGGAAACATATTTTCTTAACATACCTGGTTTGAGATGAAATTTCAAATATGAACAAACAAAGAACGTTTTGTTACCTACAAGAAAATACTTGTCTAAAATTTAAATTTTCTCGTAACATATGTAATGTAATGCGCTCTGTATTATACAGTAAAAAAATGTTCTGGCAAAGGAGAACTTGGATCCTGATGCATTCCTGGTTTATGCTTTTTGTTATAAAACCTGCCTCAAAGGTATTTTTCAACTCTAGAAATTGCTAAAAGCTCCTTTATGTACTGAACATGGTTGTGGAAAAAAAAAAGTGGACTCTCAAATGATCTTTTAGATCTGATGATTTTAATGTCAGTTTACTTCTGATTAAAGGCAGCTTCCAAGAATGACAAATATTCGGTGATACTTAATCAAGACTGCTCAATTCTCAAAAGTGGGGCCCGCAGCAAGGTTAATATTAAGAATCGAGTGCAATGGTTTTGTTGTCCTTTTGTTCTATTCTAAAATAGTAAGCTAGTATATGCTTGCTAGCCAATTAAACACAAATTATCCTTTTCTCTTCTCTCTCCTCTTTTTTCCCCCCTTTTAAGGTCAATACAGATTAGAAATAATTGGGATGTTTCAAATTAGAAGGGTGGTGAAGTTAAAAAGAAAAAAAAGGGTCATGCTTAATTGTTATGCGATATGTCATGTTTGATCTAATAGTGTATTTGTTAAAATCAATCTGTGAATTTATTCAGCTTGTGCCTGTTCATGCCCTTATCATTATATTGGATTGATTCTACACCTAATGTTTAATTTGAGACTGTAGTTTGCAACCATGTATTGCACATGATTGATAAATTAACGTGTTAGTTTGAGAGATTAATCGTCTAACTGTGACCCATAAATTAGACATGTTGAAGAATACTGACATAGAAAGGAAACAAAATGAGTAATATTCCTTTCATCAAATGGTTTTTACTTTAGGCATGTTAGTGTTTGGTCATTTAACGAAAGATGCCTCGTTGTCTTCTGTTGAAGGCATGAGGTTCCTAAATATAAAAAACCAAGTTGCAAAGGAGAGTTATTTATTAGAGTGAATGGGGACAAATGTGAGCAAATGGGATGAGAGAAAATGGAGAGTATCATCGATCATGGCCTGAGCCAATGAGCCCACAACCTCCAATTTTCTTAGTAAAAATAATATCCAAAATGTTTGTATTTTGTGACATAATAAAAAGTGCGTATTTTCACATGCAAACATGTGGGCAGGGTTTATTTTAGAATTTTTTGAGTGGTCTGTCACTATGTGTAGTCAAGCTTATGGAGGCCATGTGAAACCGCAGCTTCCTTGTTGAAACCCTGCCTTCCTATTATTAGAGAGAGAAGGGGAGTGTCTGTGACTTATGAAACTAATACAAAATAATACATGGATTTCTATGTATGTATGTATATATATATAACTATACAGTCATATATCTACATGTCATTTGAAAAAGCTTTCGAGGCTGATATTAAAATTGTTAAACACAAACTTCATCGATATTAATCTGAAAGAAAAATTAATATACATGCATACGCTATGTATGTAATTTTTCTTTTTGTATGGCACGAATCCATCTTATCAACCTTATCAGGCTTAACTTAGAGTTATTAAATCTTAAAATACATGGTTAGGTGTGAATATATACACACACATGCTCCAACACACATATTAAGGAAATTAAATGCAAACTTTATCGATATTAATTGTTTTAAAAATTAAATTAGAATTTCGACTAATTCAAAATGAACATATAAGCAAGCTTTTCATCTAAATTAAAATACAAAAAATACTCTATAAGACTAATCCTTTAGGTGATGTATGTATACATAATACATCTTATGATGAAGAAAAATAATTTCAGAGTTTTAGGAATTCATGGGAGGCTACGTGCGTCCACATGGTTTTCTGGGGGAAACGTGCGTATTTGCATGATTGAGCCATCATAATATGTGGTGAAGAGTGAGACAGAGAGAGAGAGAAAAATGGAATATCATGACGATGATGATCGCAGGTGGCCCGTGTAATACGTGCAGGACCACTGACCTTCTGGTCCCACCATGCAATGAAAAATTGAAAAAATCTATTTTGAAATGTTTTTTTTTTTTAAAGAATAATTTCAAGTTAAAAAAACTAGGGTACAAAACGAAGTTTAACTCACGAAGGTCATTTACAAAATATATCCTTTTTCTTTCTTTCTTTCTTTGTTTTTTTTTTTCATAGACTCTTACGTTAACAATTGGGACAAAGTTGGACTTGGGCCATTCATAAGATATGGTATTGAATAAGCCCATCAAATACTTCTTTGAATCTCATAACATAATATTTCAACAGATACTATAGTAACCAAATAATAATAGAATTTTTTAACAAAGCGATTTAAGTCATTAACATTACCAGAAAATTTAAATTTCATTCATGAAAACCCCAAAATTCTATCTACAGCTTGTTTAAATTGGACTTTTCAAAAGTGCTTTTTTCTAAAATTTTTGAAAATATGCTAAAAGTTCTGATTTTTGAAAAAGGTTGAAATTGAGTCTTTTTAGAGTTTTAGTTTTTTTTTTCATAAAAAATTTAAGCTAAATACTTATTGCATTTTCTTCAAAACAAAGTACTTTTTGCTAAAAAAGACTAATCCAAACAGGCCCATAATCATTCCAGGTTGAGCTATTTGTCTCGGAGAAAAGTGACCAGGCCCAATTGACTATCACACTGCTTAGTCCAAGAAACATCTAGAGACAGCCCATACAGATATATCCACAAGCTGCCACGTGTTCCACCCACAAAGAATTTTGGCGGGTGTTTCATCGCCAGACAACCAAACCAAATCTAAGAAAAAATCTATCATCTGAGATGTGAGCTTTATTAACAGTGCCTTTACCGATAAGTTATCAGTTAAGCTAATATCGAAGATACAAGTTCAAACTTAAAAATCTCATTTGTTGAGAGGATTTTTTGTTTTAAAATTTTTCATAAAAATTGATTTCTAAGACTAACGATCTATGCGTATTAAAAAAAAAAAAAAAAAAAAGGGAGGAAAAAAAAACAGTGTCTTTGGCAAAACTGAAATGAATGGCTATCCTCGTTACACACCCACTTCAGCCTTAACCACATCGACCGCCTATTTTTATCATCCTTCTCTTCTTTATTTTCCTACCAAAGATCTCCTTTTGTCTGCAAAACAAAAACAATGGCAACTCTGACATCTCTTGCTTTCTCTTCTCTCCTCTCTCATTGTTCTCCTCAGCAGCCTCGCTCTTCACCGGGTAAACACTTTCTTGCATTACTTAGTCAAATAATGCTTTTTCAATGTTTAGAGTTCTTGGAAACTTTTTGTTTTTTGACTTATTTTCACATGTGTGACTTTCCACATTGCGGTAACTTATAAGTTAGTGTCGTGGGTTTAAGTAATACTTTGAGTTAATTATTGTTGATTGATGAAGTTCTGGAAATCTTTGAGCTATTTGCTTGAAAATGTGTCATGGGTGCAACGGAATTATGGATTCTTATCTTCAAGAATCATTGTTTACTTTTTTCTTTCTTTTTTCAGTTGGTTAGAATGTAATGTATGGAAAAAGAAAAGCTTTATGGTTCATACTTGGAAAACAATGTAACACTGCAGTTGGACAGCTAGCAGCCTTGTCATAATCATGGTATAAAACAGAATGAAATTAGAGCTTGTATGATTTAATAAGCTATGTAATCATAATATTAGATTGGAGAAAATGGGTGCATTTAGAGCATTTCTAAGATTTGACCTGTCTGGGTAGGTTCCGCGTCTCGTCCTACTATGAACCCGTTTGAATTGGCTTCTAAACAAGGCGTTGTTTTGTATTAACTTTAGGAAAAAAAGGCTTTCTAAGAAGTTCAAGAAAGCCAATTTAAATACTTATTGAAAAAGAGAGGTGAAAAAGCTAATCCAGATGGGGAAGTTTTTCAAAACCAAAGGTTTGCTTAGCTTCTTCTTATTTTTTCCTTTTTCCTTTCGCCATGTCATGCATATACTTGACTTGGACTTGTCTTTGATTTATTAAGGATATGCTTTATGCTGTGTGGAATTCCAAATATGTATAAGCCAAATGATTGGTTATTATACGGATGAAAGCAGCAAGTTTATTGTTTCTTCTTTTTCCTGTAGTCTTGAATTTTAGCGCAGTCCATCAGAGTGCACAATCCTCATTTAACGGCCAATCTCTGCAACTACCTCGTTCACATTTGCCCACTTGGGGACAAATTTCTAGAATGCCTAGATTGACAATAATGATGGTAAAACCAACCATTCAGTTCATACAAGGAACTGATGAACAGACAATTCCCGATGTGAGATTAACAAAATCAAGAGATGGCACCAATGGCGTGGCGATATTTAGATTCGAACAACCCTCTGTTTTTGACTCGTCAAGTGAAGTTGGTGATATTACTGGATTCTACATGATTGATGAAGAAGGGGTTCTACAATCAGTCGATGTCAATGCCAAATTTGTTAATGGGAGGCCTGCAGGCATTGAAGCTAAATATGTCATGCGTACTCCGCGAGACTGGGACAGGTTCATGAGATTTATGGAGCGATATGCTAATGCGAATGGCTTGCAATTCGTCAAAAGTTGAGCAATGTATATTCTTTTGCCTTCCCAACTTCTTAGACTTTGTCTGACCTTTCTGCCTCCAAAATTTTTCCAATTAGGGTGTAAACCTAAAAAAGAAAAATATTTTGATGCAAAAGTGGGCATAATATGATACTCATACTACATAACCTTTCTCATTTGAAGCATCTCATTGTCTTTGCTCTGCAGGTCATGTTCCTAGCAATTTATTTGCTCTAGAGTTATGCTTAGATAATGTGATTTCTTGGCTTTTAGGACTTTGTTTTTCATATTTTAGTGATACTATTGAATTAATTAGAATAATCATCATTAACACAAACATTTGGCATGAAGATATCAAGGTTTGAGCTGCAAGTTGATATTTCTTCAGTTTTCTTGTACAGCTATGTAAGCTAGATTACTTTTTAGTAAAATAATTCTTGCTTTCTCACCATGTCAGCTATTATAGTCATAAAGCTGAACCTGCTGAAGCAAAGTGTCTCTTGTCTTCATTAGCTTCCTGACTGTGTTATATGTGCTGACATTATTTTCCACAAAAAAACAAGAGAGGGATGATGACAGGTGATTGCTGTCTTAATTAGGAAAAGGCATTCAAACCTGTGAATTAGGCACGCAATCAAATGAAACTCAAATGCTCAGATTTGAAGAAATAGAATAAGTTTTCCTTTCGAAACCAAATTATTGCTAGTGAAACTCCTTTAGGATTACATATTGCTAGTAACTTATTCTTTATCAAAAAGATAAAGAAGCTTCCATTTGAATACGAGGATCCATTGTCTCTGACATCAATCTCAAGGTCAGTTTCCTAACAGAAGTAAATTTGACCCTGGTATCTAATACTCTAAATCAGTTGATAGATTCACTTGTTTGAAGTCCATGTTACTGAAACAGGACTCTTTATCCTGTAGTGACTATTCCTAGTGTTCACCCATGTCAAATACCCTTGACCAAAGTTGACATTCTCCGTACCAATTCTCTTCCTGGATGTAAACCAAACTCTATAAGTCAAACTTTGATTCGTGTGTTTGAAACTTAGACGTCGTGGCTTGACTCTCACTTTGACTCCTTCAGGGGCCATTACTTGCACTGAGTAAAGAGAATTAGGGCTTCCCACATTTTTTAATTGCCTTTTGATCATTTTACTTATCCTTCCAGGCCTGAAAATCACAGAGAAAGAAGGATAATTGAGACTGAAACCCTTGTTTCTCCGCAAAATGTTGCGGCAGCTCACATTCCTGTGAGTGATCTTAAAAATTTCAGATTCTGTGTATCCCAGAGTGCATAAGTGAGTGATATAATCATCTGTTCGGATATCATATACTAGTCCTGGACTAATGGCTCTCTCTGGGTTCACATGTCCAGCACCAGTTGCAAAATATGAAGCAGGTTTGTCACCATCCATGATGGGTTTTCCCAAATGGTCAGTTGTATCTGCAGTTGTCATAAGTGCAGATTTGATTGCGGCTGGCGTCCATTTGGGGTGAGCTGAGTGGATCAGGGCAGCAATCCCGCTGACATGGGGACATGACATAGAAGTCCCTGACATGACAGTGAAATTCACTGTTCTAGAATCTTCTGGAAGGCCACTGGGGCCGAGATTCTGCGGCCAAGCAGCAATAATGTTGACACCTGGAGCAATCACATCTGGTTTGAGGATTGAAGGGTCAGTGAAACTAGGCCCCCTTGATGAAAATTGAGCTACTGCTGGTGCTCTAGATTTTCCAATGGCGGTGCCCCCAAATATGATTCGAGCTCTAGGTCTCCTTGTCGAGGTCATGTACTTTTTTAGTTGAATTGCTTCATCAAAGCCAACTATAGTTGCTGGAAGGACATGGACGTCGACAGAATCTTCCTCCAAATTTAGTGCTGTATTAGCCAAGATCATTGCAGCACCACCAGCTTCCTTCACAACCTGACCTTTCTCAGCCCTTCCGTTGATGCCTCGATCACAAACTACCATTTTGCCTTGAACTTTTGCTCTTGGAAGAGACCCTCTAAGGCAAAATTCACTTCCTCTGTTGCCTCCAGTCACATAAACCAGCTCGAGCTCTTTTTCAGTGCCTAGAACATGTTTTCCAGGGTACATGGATCCCCCATAAAGGAATTTCCCATTGCCAAGCTGAACGACAGCAGGAAATTTACGATCAAGTGTGCTAGCACCAATGGTGGCAATCCAAGGAGCAACATTGGCAACTGAGCTTTGGATTGGACCATTATTTCCTGCAGCACATATGACTGATATTCCATGCTCCACAGCTCGAAAACTGCCAATAGCAATGGTGTCCTCATACAGGGGTATAGGAAAGCCTCCTAGAGAGAGGGATAAAACATCTACCCCATCTCTGATGGCTGCATCCGTAGCTGCTAAAATATCAGAGCTGTAGCAGCCATTGAACCAACAAACTTTGTATATTGCAATGTGGGCGCCAGGGGCCATCCCTCGTGCCTCTCCTGCTCCATTTCCGAGTACACTAGCCATTGGAACTGGAACTCCAGCAGCAGTCGATGCTGTATGTGTACCATGACCATGGGAATCTCGCGGTGACACATATTCTACAACAGCTTCTGGCATCGCCGATATTGAAGCCACCAGGTGGCCTTTGCTGAAAAACCTGGCGCCGATGAGTTTCCGGTTGCAGTTTGAAGAACTGAAGTTCTGCCCTTCTTGGCATATTCCTCTCCATTTCTCAGGCACAGGAGGCATCCCATTGTCATTGAAGCTTGGGCTCTCCGGCCAAACTCCCGTGTCAAGTACTCCTATAATTGATCCTTTACCATACTCTGACCTAGACCAGGCACCTCCATTAGCTGTGCTCAATCCCAGGAACTTATAGGAGTAAGTAGTGTGAATTTCATGCCTCCTATCCAGTCGTACAGCGATCACGTCAGGCGCCCTCTGCAGTGCTTCGCGTTCCAACGTAGACAGCCGAGCAGCAAAGCCTTCCATTGCAGAATGGTACGAGTACAATAGGCGCGAAGAAGGCGTTTCCTCATCTGAAATCGCATTCTCAAGAAAAGAGAGGTGCCAATGCAGCTTAGAGCTAAAGGCAGACCGGGTTATTCCATGTGGATGGAGCTGAATTATGTAAGTTTGTAAATGATCCTGAGCATGAAGGTAAGAAACAAAATACAACAAGAAGGTGGCAAAGAAAAGTTGGTTTCTGGCTTCCATTGAAGAATTCGAAGAGAAACAAAAATATGTTTGGACAGTGATGCATTTGCGGACAGGGACAGTGGGGTATTTGAAGGCGTGGGAGAGAATTCAAAACCTTGGTCTGAAACAAGATATGAAACTCGTGAAATTTCAGGGCTCTCCATCACGAGTTTCCCTTGTTTTGAGAGACAAAACAAGAGGGCCTTCTTGTATAGTGAGGAGCTCTCAAGTGTCGTGGTTTTCACGAGATTGTTTTTAATGTGTTTTGCAGAGGTTTTTTGAAAATGCCATGGAGCCATTAGAATCAAGATTGTCCATGAATCTTTTGGTTCTTGGTTGTTTCAGTTGGACCACCTTGTTATATATTCTTGGAAAAAACATCTTTACGAGGATGTTAAATGCGTAAGGTGATGGTATCATCGAAAAGGCTCATTTATTAGGGGAGGGTGTGAATGAACACACGCTCTACTCTGTTTTCCATGGCTCCTCATTACACGCGCCGCTTGTGCTTCTAATGGTGCTCTCTTCTGATGCATTAAGCTTAGAACAGTCAGTTCCATAGCAATGGAATCCTTCCAATTTAAATCAGTCGCAAAAAATGGTCATTAAATTGCTTTTGAGACTAACTTGTACAATAAAAAAAAAAAATTGATTAGAGCCCAAATTTTTTATGCTAATTTACTGTTTGCTTCCCGAAGTCGGCCGTTAAAAGTGAATTTAGTGACCTGGGCTTTAGCGATCACAGCGTGTGGTCTCAAAAGTTGGTTGTTAATTGTGTTTCACTAAAATTTTTTCTTTTTTAATTCGGAGACCAATTCTTGGCGCCATTAAAAGTCCGTTTTCTAGTAGTGACGATGATCCTGAATTGGAGCGAAATTACTTGTAACTTCAAAATTTTACAAGTAAAATTTAAAGATTTTAAACTGTCGACATTATTTTCTTATTACAGTATTAATAATTTAAGAAATCTTAAATCTTGCTCATTATACGATAACATTCTGAGCACATACAAAATTTCCCGTTTGGATCGATAATTATCTTTGACGTATAATGATACATTAATCGAAGCATACCCGTAAAAGTAGTTTAATAATTTGATTTGAGACGAGAGAGTCACGTAGAAACAATGAGGGAAAGAAAAGGAAAAATTGGAATTTTGCATGAAAGCAGGGTCAAACGGTGATGTTATTTTATACGTACAAAGTTGATAACTTATTTTAATAGATACACCTCCCTGTTGCATTTTATGTTACACGACTAGATTTGGTTTGTTGTCTCTTTTAAAAAAAGGGGATTAGTGGAGGTGTGCTTTCAAGAGCTCCAAAGAAGTGACAACTAATATTCGTTAACCGTCCGAAACACTTCATATGATTGTATCATTAGTCTAGGATTACTGAATCTTTCTCGTAATCTTACAACATTAAAAAAGAATCCAAGTCTTTACTAGGTAGAAGACGAGAAAGAATGAAAATTGGACATAACTTTAAAACAGCTGAAGAACCAAAAGAAGTTCTCAGAAAGCAGAGAAAAGTGGCTTAATCCATCTTCCTTAGGGACCAGAATCTGCAAGTGCTTAAAGAACAAAGAATAAACATCTGGAGCAGGTATTGTAGCCTGCTAAAGATACCATCGTCATGATTGTGTAGAACAAAGAACAGGCAAGAACCAACTTTAACATGACTCTATTATGTCAATCCTCTCAACAACTCACTAAAAAAACAACTCAAAAGTGTTCACTGGGCAAGAATATTGCATTCGATGTTAATCTGTGTTGTATTATATATCGACAAAGATTGCTCCTCTTTGATCCTTCTTGACTGTTAAGCTTTCCTCATCTCCTGGTCCAGTTGGTGAATGGGCAAGAAGCAGGTCTGTGGAAGCTCCACTCTCCCAAGGCTTCAATTAGATAACCCCACACGCACGTGCGTGTGCGCGCACACACACTCTCATTTCTTTGAATTAATTTTTATGTCAATGCGACCAGGTCTGCACCACTCTATGAGTTTACAGTTCTAAAATGGCATGCATTGTAAAGCAGTCCTCACTATTTGTAAAACAAAATATCCCACTTACAAGGAACTGTATCACTAATTACATTTGAGGTCAGAGGATAAGCAATGCCTTGCTACTTATCTATTTAACAATCAAATGGGTTCATGATCAATCACCCATTTTCGTAACAGAGATATCATGCACAACAGATGAGAAAAAATCATTACTCCTTATTTTCTGATTTAATTTGATAAAGAATATTAATAGATTATGCATCAGTTCATATATCTGAATATCAAATTCGTTACAAAGAATATCGGAGCAACATTTATATAAAAGCAAGAAAACCTATTTATATAAGAAGCAGAATCCGGTAACTCTATGCTTCAGAAGTAAATAAGATTGGTCCAAAATGACAACCTTAATGTCTTCCAATGTCACAGGATGTTGCTCATACAGCATACCTCATTATTGCGCCTTTCATCCACAAGGGGTCTCAGTTGAATTTCACACCCTAACCCCAGGCTGAGGTAGAATCTTCACAAAAATACCATGCTCCCAAATCATGAATTCTGTCTTTGCTCATTTTTCCAAGAATTCTTTGCTGCTTCAGATGAGGAAGCATCAGAATCAGCATTACCATCTTTTTGTTTCTCAAAAAATGGATCCCACTCATGAGGTCCCAATTGTTGTCCTTCATCTAATAAAGCATATTTCCATTTGAGCTCTTCAATAAAATTGTTGTCCGTGCGACCTGCAACTATGTCTCTCCTCAATTTTGTTACCTTGTTAATAACTGCTTGCACAGAAATGTCGAAGGCATCTTTAAGAGTCTCCAACTTAGATTGAGGGTCTGCATATATTATCCTTGGGATAATATTAATAACCACCTCTCTCATTTGCTTCACTTGCTCTGGGAAAATTGTACTTAGCCTTTGCTCTATACTGACATTCTTCTTACGAATATCTCTCTCTGAAATGAAAACCGAGTAGCTTGAATAATTTTTTGGAAGATGCCAAGTGTACTGAGTGTAGGCAGAACTAGGATGGAAGAAGACTGGTATACAACCAGCCAACATTGCATCAAAAGCGGATCTTCTTGTGAATGAATCACCTGGAGGCTGCAGACAGAAAAGTGAGTTTTGAAACATCTGCATGATACTGCTGGGTGACTGACATTTGCTCTCCCCTAAATCACATTCCAATAGCTTGCACACTTTAGACTTCCTACACTCGTCAATGAGTTGCCCCCTAATGGATTTAGGGTTTCCTGGACGTGGTGCACCAGCAAAACAGAAAAGCCATTTCCTATTTAATTTCCTCATCCGGTCCTGCCAAAGAAACACATCGGCGTCCTTTGCTGGATGGAAGTATGTAGGGTATGGGATGCCGAAGTCATTTCCATGCCATGGACTCGACTCCACCACCAGCATGGACATGTTTTTGGCAGCTGGTAAAAACAGAAGCTTGCTACCCCAGTCTGACTCTTCATCAATTAGTCTCCTAAAATCCCATGTTATTCTACCCGCAACAAGAAAGTGATCCTTCCCTCCCATTATGCCCCATTCTGGCCTCTTTGCAAGCCAATCAACCAAATCAAGAGAAGCAGCATCTCTTGTAGATATATTGAAACCCCAAAGATACCGAGCAATGTCAAAACCAGCATAGAAGGGCACAAAAATTGCAGCAGCAAGAGATGAATCATTCGTCAAACACTCGTACTGCTTCATCCTATTACTGAAGATCACATCTACAGCAAATTGATTCGTAGCATACCATCCAGTATCCGAAAACACCCCTTCAGCATTCTCCAGAGGAGGACCAAGCCCGGCATTAGTAATGAACTTACACATGTTTGTCCAAAGGCTAAGAGTTTTACACTCCTTAAGCATATCCTCATTAAATCTCGAAGGAAGATCATGTACATAAATATACCTCCCACCACATGGATCACTCTTGTTCTCTATAGTCCTTAAGGCTCTCATAAAGGGGTACTTATCCACCTCATCCCTGGGACCTTCACTCTTTGGCGTGGTACTATGACTCTCTGGATGGCCAATAGGTGGTGGTGGTTGAGCATTGCTCCAAGCATCGCCACTTTGATCATCCACCTTTGGATTTTTACTCACTGTAAGTGGCTCCTTCTCCCTCCCCTTCTTCTGATCTTTCTTCAACTTCTTGCGATTAGCATCCACCCTCGGTGGAGCCACAGGACGGCTAACAGGGATTGACGGGGGATCAAATTTTTTCGTATTGATGGTGTCTGTATTCACAGAAATTAAACTGAATTGCCGGGTTTCATCTACATCCTTACTTCCTAGGATAACAAAATGAATGTATAACAACAACCAAAAGAAAGCCGAAAATGTAGCTAACAAACAGAGCCTAGAGTGGTAAATCTTCCCTTGTCCCTTCTCCATATGATCCAACTGAGACGTCGCCCCCCCCCCCCCCAGCGCCGTCTTATCAAATCTCAGCCCCAACAGTAATTCAACATAATACAACAGACAATACCCTCTATAACCACCTATCAATATATCACATTACCCACCCCAAAAAAAAAAAAGAAAATAAAAACAACTTTTCACTCACTATCAAGCAAATATCAAAATTTTCACACCCCCCACAGTACAAAATCATCGAACCCTAACCCTAACCCTAGTTTCCAGAGTTAGAATACGAAAGGTATTCAGTAAAAAATAGAATCTTGAGCTAAAATTTCAACATGGAAAAAAGAATTCATAGCAGAGCAGATATTTCAGAGGCTAGATAGTGAAAATATCAGAAATTTGCAGGTGGCTTACGTGTGAAACGGTTCGAGGTCTGCAAAAATTAAGGATTCGAATCGGCCATGATTTTCAGGAGACAAACATCCAACAAATTGAACAGCTGGGCGTAATTTATAGTTACAAAAAACCAAAATTTAAACTATGAAACTAAAAATGAGCGGAAAAAAAGGACAAAAAAAAGAGGAGATGAAAGATTCAATGTGAAAGCTAAAGATACATGCAAAAAGAGAGAGCTTTTTGGAGAGAGTGACCGTGTTATGCTGATGGAGGTGTGGGCTTGTGTTAATATATTAATATGGATCGGTCTACACGAAAAAGGACAAAGAAAAAAATGGTGGCATATTTTAAGACGAATGAGGTAAAAAACGGGGGCGCATTTTAGCATTCTTGTGCCGAAATCGTTAAAAAACGCCTGGGTGTCGGCAGCGGCTAAATTCTGTGCCACGTGGCCACCCTGCTCTAAGTTTGCGCTCTAAAGACAGTGTGGGGCCCAGTAGAAATCGATTATGATACCCTAATCAGAGAGGCTGCGATCTACGTGGCTTCATGTTTATGGTTGAGTTAATCGTTATATTTTCTCCAGTATCATAATAATTTAATGAAAAACTAATCATTACTAAATATTGCCTATAATATTATATGAACATTCATTTTTTATATAATGGCGGACGAATAATAAGAAAAAATCAGTAAAAATTGGTTGAAGTGATCAAGTAATGACTTATTATGATTGAGAATTCTGAGGCCCATACTTATAATTTCTCCAAAAGAAATATTAAATGATTTCTCCAAAAGAAATATTAAATGATTTCTAATTGACTTGAAACTACATAATTTATAATACGAAACGGTTAACATAAGAACAGAAATGGCAATCAAGTGTCAACTTATCAGTTGATTTAAACGTTTCTAAGAATGTCCCTGTCTTGGTTGAGCATGCCAAGTGCGTTAATAGCATCACTGATTTTGGTTGTTCAACTGTCAAAAGTTGGGCATTGAATGTAAGCTCCCACAATGTTTCCTGAACTATCAATTGGTTTGGTCTGTACAATGAAATACATATATATATATATATATATATACATACATACACACACACACATATATATATATACATAGATATATGTGGGATCAATCATAAATAATTTTTTCCTTCATCCTACTTGAGCTATTTACTGTTGGAATAGAATCCTCTCCTATTTATTAGTATCTTTGAGTAACTAATACATTTAATCTCCACCGTATAATTCTAAAATCTCAATTTTCTCTCATTTTCTTTTACCCTTATATTTCCTTCTCTCTCTCTCCTAACAAAAAACCTTTTCTCAATCACAAAATTTAATTTGATATAAATGTATATTTTACTTATTAATTACGTGGAGACACCAATAATTAAGAGAGAATATCTAAACTATCAATATCATGAACTCACAAATAATTTAGATATTATTAACAAAAAAACGAGGTGGCAAAAATAGATTCGAACTATAAAATCAGAGTCTAAATCTAGACTAGAGTTTGTCGGCAAGAAAATGTGAAATTGGTACCAACTACTGTAAGTGGATTATGAATCCGTTAATTAATTGATTTTAGTAATCTTTAGCTAGACCAAAGTCTAAGCTAATTATTGTTTTTTGGTTTTCGAGATTTGCGAACCAAGGTCGGCATTAACTCATGCATTGATATCATGTCAGGGGGCAGCTTTCACTAGGACGAACCTACCATATATAATTATACATGTGATGACACTGGAAGTTGCCATTACTCCGTAATTTTCAGAGTGATAATGCATTTTATATTTTGTTAAAATTATATAAATTGTTTTGCAGATAAGAAAAAAATGTTACTAATACTCTTTATGCGATAAAGAATTGTTACGTAACTATCCAAAATTAGGAAATTTGTGCAACATTTTTTATAATATATGAAGTATTAATGAGTTTCAAAGCACCGAAAATTTTATGCATATTTGACGAAAAATACAATTATACGGTTATTTCTTTCATTGAGTTCATCCTATATACTGAACCCTTCCAAATTTGCATCAAAATCTGTCCATCCCAAGAGTTTAAGGATACTTCTATATATATATATATATATATATATATATAGTTTAAGGATACTTCACAACATCTGTTCTAAATCCCTTAATTTTAATAGAAAATATTTAGCTATGACAAATCGCTACTCAGACCACAAGCTTTGTCTTTTTGTGTCTGAAGGTTGAGCATCAAACGTAGCGAAAGCAAAGTCTCGTGGCAAGTCACCAACTTGTTCATGATCCAGACGACAGTGGGGACCTAAACCATGAGGTTAACCCTCTTGCCTCTTGGCGTCTCGGTAGATCTGAAATATGGACAAGTGTTTACATAGTGATGGAAAATCCTTTAAACAAGTCGAAAGAAAAAATAGGGCCCGTAATGTATGTGAGGAGGATGGTGGGGTGATTTGTTAGTTTGAAGAGCGCCCCCCATAATAATATAATACTTGCAACTATCCTGATTATTTTTTCTCTTATTTTTTGAATCATATATCTAGTCTTATCGTTAGGGTTGCTGATAAAAAAAAAAAAATGCATGTGCAGAGTTTGAAGGTTCAAGAATGAATGAAAAGCTTCGGTTTCGTTGTCGTTGTAGTCATCGTCGTCGTTGTTTTTAATTTGAAAATGGAGAATTATTAGAGCTGAAAAAGACTAAATTCTAACTCTTCCAAGAATAATATTTTGCTAAATTAACTCTTCCGAAAGAAATTGACGAACACTGGACCCGGATCTGTGAGCTAAGATCATGTTATTGCATGTGCAATGTTGTTTATTTGTTTTCCGAATATTCATAAGTCATTCAGAAAATTACTTTTCAATACATAGGAGCCCGTATCGTGTGGGCTCCACCGGTGCGTCACAGGCCAAATGATTGACTGTTCAGGTAGTAGAGCATTTTCCTTTAGTCCAACCCCCAAGGCAAAATAAAGTCGGTGAACCTCAAAATGTAGCATACATAGTTTACTCTCTCATCTCTTGCCCTGAGGAAACAAAAAATGTTGATTTTTTCAAAAATGTTTGATTATGACCAAGCGGATAACAATTATTACATCAATGAGTTTGCAACCTGAAAGTCGCTGCAAAAATCAAATTTAACAATCCTAAGTAGGTATATTTTTTATAATATTATAACGTTATGAGTGAGATCTAATTATTGTCAATTATTTACAATATTTCATTATAATTATATGTCAATAATTTACAACCATCAAATCTTACTCATAACATCATAATATTATGAACATATTTATTTTTTTATAAAATGTCGATCTATAAGGCGGCATAAAATGTAACACAATGAACAAATGTAACAAAGATAAAAGTTGCCCTGATTCTGATCAAATGACAGGCGCAATATAATCCAAAATCTCCGATAATGTTGTAGTCTAAGTAACCGAAAGCAATACTGAAAGCGCAACAATTGCAAACGAAATCAAACAAAACCCAACAAGTGATGAACTGATTTTCTTCTTGCTTGATGTTTGAAACCCCCTGTCCAATTTTAAGTCCTTCAAAGACAAGCCAACACCAGGATCACCCATTTTCACTGCACTCCCAACCAAGATTGAGTTGTTCACCCCTTGTATATTATTGCTTACGTAAATGTTTACGCTGCAACAGTCATGCGACTCGTCGGCGGCCCGCCGGGCGATCATCGTTGCTCCAAAGTTTCTTCCTTCCAATTTGACATTCTCAAAAGATCCATAGCTGCTCTCAGGGGTCATGAGAGAATGAAGCAATTCTGAGAGGTTGAGACGAGTATGGCCAGTTTTTTCTTTGTGGTAGAAGGTTTTCATACTTGGGCTCTCTAGGGTTTCTGAGAATGGTGCTATAATTTGGAAGGAGTTGCAAAATAGATCCTAATCTATAGCCACAAGGAATGAATATGTTCCTTGAAATTACTTAATCAACACTCAATGTACACTTTGGCCTTTTTGACTACTTTTATGTAAACAATTACATAAACAGATCATGACACATGGATGGGAGAGACCTGGCTTGGAAACTTAAAACAAAATAAATTTTGCTTCAACCCAATGGTTTATAACATCAAGTGAAAGTAACTTCTGTTACCTTCTAAATTATACGGAGACACCAATGACTACGAAAAGATCCTAATCCAACCTTGATAATTTATCGTTTTAAAGTTGAAAACCTTTCACAAGTGCTAGACAGAAGCTCCTAACTGTCTTTGTTATGGTTATAATGCAAAAGAATCAGCTGAAGCATGAAAGGCTGATGATGACAGATGATAATTAGAGAACTTGCATTTTTCATAGGGGTTTCATCTCTGTGGAAATAAACACTGATTTACTTGCTGTCTAATACTCTACAAGAAAATACTCAAAAGTCAAAATTTGCTTCTAAACCTAAATTTATTGCACATGTTGGCTACAAATTGCCGCATCATCCTCCTTTCTCCGCAATTATTACCAACCTCTTCTGGCTCAGCTTATTTATGATACATTTTGCAGGCTGTTGCCGCTGGTGTCTTAACCTGGGGAAGAATCATAGACAATTGATCTGGAAGTTTCCTTGTGGAGTTCTTACTCGACAACGTGCCAAATAGATCCCCCACCTCCCAATTTGTTCTTGCCTTGGTCGAATAAAGCAGCAGCAGGAGCGGATGCAGCATCTCGTCTGCTGCAAATGACCTCGGCTCTGGGCGCTTTTGTAGTGAAGCATTCAGTTATGCCACCCTAATTAGAAATCAGGTATGCCACTTGATCTTGACGAGTATTCTGATACCAACTTAAGAAACATGGAAGACTTGTCCTCTAATAGCCGTGCTGGAGTATCGTACTCTGCAACTCGACCTGCATAATACATTGAACGGTAAATTTTTACCTGCCTTTTGTCTACATGCATATATGCACTTCACGAGGAGTTAAGCTATGATACATGGTCTGGGATCTACAGGGCTGGCATCAAACATTAACAGTCATTATACCATGGGACCCAGAGTAAAACTTTCGCTTCATAATGTTGATAATCACAGCACGAGCATGACTGCTCACAAGACATATGTAACAATAAACTCCAGAGGATTTGCAGTATAATCAAACACGAGTATAGCATCATGAAAAGACCTATCTCATTTACATAACAATTTTGTTTCGGTTTAATATCACAATAGGTCCCTATTGTTTCCTCTTTTTCCCAAATTGGTCTTTATTGTTTTAAAATATCCAATTTAGTCCTTAATGTTTTATAACAAAATTCAAATTAGTCTTCAGAGTTTCGCAAATATAGTCAAATTAGTCCCTATTGTTTAGGAAACGTTTATATCAATTCTTAATATTTCATAAAGATAGTTAAACTAGTTCCCATTGTTTGGAAAAAATTCATAATAGTTCTTAATGTTTTACATATTTACTCAAATTAGTCCCTAGTTTAAGAAAAAATAAATAAAAGAGTCTGGGACTAATTTGAGTAAGTTTGTAAAACATTAAGGACTAATATGAATTTTCTTTCAGACAATGGAACTAATTTGACTATCAATGGTTTTTTTTAAAACAATATGGACTAATTTGACTATATTTGCGAAATATTGAGGACTAATTTGAAATTTTTTGTAAAATATTAAGAACTAAATTAGACACTTTAAAAACAATAAAGACCAATTTGAGAAAATGAGAAAACAATAGGGACTAATTATGAAATTTTCCCATTTTGTATCAACAATTAGATACTAAATGAGTGGAATATCACTAAATGAGGCTAGAGAGGTCGATGAGGAAACATAGAAATTGGCTTAACCAAGAACGAGAGCTGTATGACCACCAGAATGAAGAAGATTATGATATATCCTGAGATCTTAGGCAGGGAGTGTAAAATTAGTTGACTGGGTGGGGAAATGAAGCACTATTTCCACTTTCCGTTGCTAGTGAGGCAGTAAGTCCGAAATTGGAACCCAGAGAAGGCACAAAGTGAGGGCCAATTTCAGGTCAAACATGAATAGTCCTGGGATATACGCACATAGCTAGCAAGAGAAGAGCAGAAGGTAAACTACGCACCATCACTGAGGACCAGAACCAAATCGCTGTCGATGACAGTAGGGATGCGATGAGCAATAGTACAAACAGTGCAATCCTTGAATTCTGTCCTAATGATCTTCTGGATAAGATTATCTGTGGCTGAATCAACTGAGGCCGTTGCTTCATCAAGCACCAAAATTCTTGCCTGTTTAAGTAAAGCGCGGCCAAGGGATACAAGCTGCCTCTGGCCCACACTCCAGTTTTCACCATTCTCTAAAACTGCAAACACGAGATAGAGTTACACGTGTTTAACGTCAGACAGTAAAGCAGGTTCCTTCTCATAATGACTAAATCTGTTCCAACACAATGACCGAGTTTAGTCCAATAGTGTGAATGTATTTACCTGGTGTCTCTAGTTTTTGCTCCTTATGACGAACTATATCTCCAAGCTGTGACTTATCAAGTGCCTGTGCCAGTTCAGGTACAAGAATTTAACTATCAACAGGCATAAAATATAGAGGCAAATGTACAAACTTAAGGATCCAAAAGATGACACAGTGCTGAGATGTTAGTTATCCTCTCTCCTTTTATCCTCGAGTGTGGAAAAGAGGTAGGACAGTAAAATTTCCAGGTGATTGATTAGGACTAATAAAGTATTGCACGTGATACACATACAATTTATGGATATATAGGAAATAAAGGCGAAGATGGCATTAGAATTTCACCTGCCAAATTTCTTGATCTGTATGTTCTTCAAGGGGATCAAGGTTGCCTCTAATTGTGCCTTCAAATAAGGTAGGATCTTGGGGTATGATACTTAGTCGGCTACGAAGGTCATGCAGACCAATTGATGAAATATCAATCTTGTCAATGATTATCCTGCCACCTGCTGGTTCAATCAGACGGAATAATGCCTGGATAAGAGTAGATTTACCACTTCCAGTACGTCCAACGATACCAATTTTCTTCCCACCAGGAAACGTGGAGGATACACCATGAAGTACGACCGGAAGGTTCTCTTTATAGCGCACCTGAAAATGATAACACGGGCATTAGATTTTCCATTTCCCCTCTTGGGCAGCTTATCATTTTATCTTTCAATAAATTTTAGTTGCTCTCATCAGCCTTCTTTGAGGCATCAATAGATGGACACAGACTTTCTAGGATAACGCATGTAAAGTTCCATATACTTATGCTGCTGCATAAACTTAGCATCTTCTGTTGTATCATTACATGTCCACTCAGGCTTTCCAGTCATCACTTTGCTGCTCTTTCTCCAAGATAATCTTCTTTCAACTTTTGTCCCATTTTCTTTACTGATCATATCTATTTTGTTATTTTCTTTTGCATCTAAATCCGAAACAATTTTGCCATCCATAAGATAGAAAGTAATATCAGTGTATGAAAAGTTAGAATTTCAACAGTAAGCTTCTCACAGGGGATTTGGATCTGGACATCCGGTCAGCACAAATAAATAGTTCACTCGCCAATCAAGGCAAAAATACCAGAACACATCAGACCACGACCATGTTCAAGTTTCATCACCAACATAGACTGGTAAAAGATAGAAAACTGTAACAAGATAAGGGAGCTGCACTAGCTTACCTTCAAATCAATCAGTTCAATTGTTCCTTTTTCTGGCCATGTGGATGGAGGACGAGAATCCTCAATAACTGGTGGAGCTTCACTGGGGATTTGACAGTACTGGTGAATCCGCTCTATGGAAATAATCTTGTTTTCAAGCTTGCAAAAGCTAAGAATCCACCGTGATAGGCGAGCATTCAAATTTAGGCCATATGTCACAGCAAGGCCAGCCATACCTGCAGAGGAGACACTCATTAGAAGAAATTAGTTTACAGCATTACTTTTAGATGCATCACCTAACCGTATCTGAATTGCAGATCCGAATTCACTCACTCGTCCATTATGATATCATGAAAACAATGAACGGAACCAGACAATTTCAGGAGGAACAATGTTTAGAATTTATTGGTTCTTTATGTTGAAAACAGCACAGCTTTTACATAATTATATCCAAAGCATAATCTTTATGCACTTACTTGGATCTATAGTTCCATGTGGGAAGCTGACAAGTAATACCATGCAGAAAGCAAATACAAATGTTGAGAGCAACTCCATCCGTAGGCAGAGCCATTCAATAGCTGCAAGGCTGCAGAAGAATGGACGAGCAAAGCAATCAAGAAGATAAAGGTTCCTTTTCATGAATCTTTTCTCTTGGCCAAAACCTCGAATTGTAGATGCTCCAGCAATTGACTCGGAAAATAGATGGATGATCGGAGATTTCTGGATGCTAACAATTCGAACTAGTTCCCTTGAGGAAGCAATATAATATTTCTGCACTTGTAAATTCCAGACGTAGCTCATGTTATTACTGGACTGAATTATAAAAGAAAATGCAAAGATTCTGGGCAAGAAAGGCTGGAAGGAAAGGCTTTCCATCATTGTAAAGCACACTTTCTTATTGTTTGACATTATTGCCAGGATTATATAATGTTAGATACAGGGAACCTCTGCTGATGATAACGATGAGTTCACTGTTACTATTTGAGAAGCTAGTAATTGTGATTGTTAGTGTGCTGAGTGGAAGGATCTCTACTTCAACGGGACAGTTACTTTTGTCATCTTCCAAATGCAACAAACTTTCTTGATGATCACTTCTCAAATTCAAAAAGGAAAAGGAAAAGGATCGCCTAGATAGAGCATCCAACCAGCTACTGGTTTAGATTACCCAATTAGGTTAATGTTTAACTGGGGCCAATGGCTGCTAGTCCATTAACTTCACAGTGGAAAAGAAATTCTTCGAGTATGCTAACGTTATATATGTTAGCAAACCCAAGAGGCCAACTTTTTTAACCTTCTTATCCAAATTTTGACCTTGGATCAAATTCATCAGAAGATATACATATGCTGTTGAAAAGGCAGAGAAAATGAGATACCACCAAGACTTGCCAACTAAGATGAGTCTGTTACAATGAGGAATTTGGTTTAAAATTCTCAGAGTACCAAAAATTATTTATTCTATAGAAATCCAAAATTGGCAATAGTTGACAGAATATTGTGCACTGAGGTCTTAAACATGTCCAGGGTTCCTTATATTCAAGCTGGTGAAAAATCTAACAGTAAGGAAATAAAAACAGATGACAATCTAGAATAGATATCATTGGTCATCACATGGTGAACTTAGCAATGGTGCTTATCAGCTAAATAGAAAAAGAACAAAAGATCTTTTTACCACAAAGATCTTACAAGCTCTTTTACGCCCTATAGCTCTTGAGCTTATGAAGTCAAAGAATAAATGAAAATTAGGTAAAAGAGTAGTTACATATATTTGTTGGCAAACTACTTTATAAACCCATAACTGTTTTTACTATCTCATAAGTTCTACCAAACATTACCTTACAAAACCAGATTATATATGCCAATGGATATAAGAATTCACATCGGAGAAGAATTGACAGCCACAAAAGATGAAAAGATACAAAGATGAAGAGCTGCACATCATGGGCTCGTCATGCAAATGTTCTATAGGAGTGACAATGAGGTTGACACGAAACTCAAAGAGGAGGGCAGAGAGATAGAGGGGAGAGATGTCTACATAGTGCACAAAGCATAAGTTAAAAAAGTGTAGACTGAAATTTTTTATTGCTAATGATGATTATTACCTGCATCCACAAGCAAGCAATTGCCATTGGAACAACAAGAAGCAAAACTTGCCAGGTTACTTGAGTCATCACACCTACAATTCCAATAAGCTGGATTGTTGTGGAAGCAAAGCCACCAAGTCTGAAAGGAATGTCAAGATCGATAACACTTTGATCAACTGAGACCTGGTAGATCATGACAATCAAATTGAATCACAATGCACATACACGATTAATTGAAGATAAATTTATGAAGGGTGGAAGGGAGGCAGAGTAACTAAAAACAATGCAAGGCCTGTCAGAATTGAATATTTTCCAGTAGTTGACATAAGAACATACACGATTTAATATCCGCCCAGCTGGTGTGGAATCAAAGAAAGACATTGGTGCTCGAAATACAGCAGTTAGCATTTTCAGAAATAATTTCTGAGCAGCTGCTAGGCCAAATGTAGCAACCAGAACAGCCCTGACAAATATGAACCAGGAACTCCCAAAGGCAAGAGCCATATAAACAACTATAAGCACCATGTTGCTCGTTCTAGGCTGGTCCCCTGGGGTTTGTGGATTTGCCCAAGCCATCCACCAACTACTAGCTATTTGAAGCACCTGAAATAATGTTTGTGCAAGAATAATCAACGGTATCAATAAGCCCTTATAAGCTGCTCCCATGTAGGACAAATACACTTTCATGCTAACTCTCCCTCTCTCGCGTTCTTCTTCTTGAACAAGCTGCTTTTTCCTGGATCTTTTAGCTTTTTTCTTCTCCTTGATTGCTTTCTGATCTGGAGCTGAGACTCCTTCTTGAACTTCCTTTGCCAAATTATCAATACTGTTTCCTGTCATGGTTGACTCATTGAGTGGATGATCTTTATCTGATTCTTCAAGTGCTGGGTTTGAGAAGTCCATAGCTTCAATTGCTTCATGATGAGCTGCAACCAAAGTTTTGAAATCTGTTCCTGCTTGCAAAAGTTCATCATATCTTCCTGCCTGGATGATACGACCCTCCTTAAGAACCTGAAATTGAAGTGAACTTTAGCAACAAATGAGAAACAAGAAATAGTTCAATATAGCTTTTTAAACTATATTCCCCTTTTCTCTAGGTAGGACACGCTATACAAGTCCTAGGTAAAATTCGCTTGATGTGGTAGGTAAAAAAATGATATGGAGTCAGTAAAAACTGAGACTACATATTAGTTGTACCATGTGTATACAATTACATACCAGTATCAAATCAGCAGCAGGAAGAAATTCAACTTGGTGGGTTACAAAAACTACAGTCTTTGTTGCAAGTGCTGTCAGTATATACTCCTGCAGTACATAGCACAGATCAATGAAACTGCTTATTACATGAATATATGTTTATCTGGATAAATCTAACCTTGAACAAGTCTGAGCCTGTGTGTGCATCAAGAGCGCTGAAGGGATCATCGAGCAAATAGATATCCGCATCTTGATAGAGTGCTCTGGCGAGTTGCACTCTTTGCTTCTGACCACCACTAAGATTTATGCCTCTATCACCAATGATGGTTTGATCTCCATGAGAAAAGAGCTCCAAGTCCTTCTTTAGCGAACAAGCATGAATAACACTCTTGTATTTTGCTTTGTCGATTGGGCTGCCGAAAAGAATATTTTCTTCTATATTTCCTGATTGAATCCAGGCTGACTGGGAAACATAAGCTGCAGAACCACATATCCTGACCTAAACAAAACCACACGTATATCAGAGAATAGAAATGGTCTAATGCATTCCTGAAATGAGAATTTGACAATCGACCCAAAGATAGATGATACAGGTGAAATGCATAATTTACATCCACTTACTTCGCCAGATAACTTGGGAATCTCACCAAGTATGCAAGAAAGGAAACTTGATTTTCCAGAACCAACCATGCCACAGACGGCAACACGCATTCCTTTTTCTACTTTCAATTGTATACCTGACAATGTTGGCGGTGAAGAGGAGGGATCCCAGCAGAAGACACCATCTTTAATCTCTATTGCCACATTTGTGATACCTCGCGGTAGAACAAGGGTTGCATCTTCCTGCAACTCCTCCTCCTGCAGGAATCCAGCAATCCGATCAAGGGACACTTTTGTCTGAGCCATCATCGACACCAAGTCAGGGAAGTTTCGAAGTGGTTCCTGCAGGATCCTGAAAGTAGCGAGAGCAGAAAGAACGCTCCCTGCTGTAAGCTGGCCACCCAACATTATGCAAGTGCCGAAAGTAACAGCTGCAACAAATATAGGTGAGCTCCAGAAAATGAAGGTAATGAAAGCCTGTGAGTAAAGAGCCTTTCGGAGATACTTGAATTCCGTGCTTCGCATTTCCTCCAACTTCAATCTGTATCTGTCCTCCCAAGCTTGCAACTTCAGAATCCTCATGTTCCTAAGGCATTCAGAGGTCTTTCGCATTCGATCATCCTTGGCAGCCATCAATTTATCTTGGTAATCTTCCTGCATCCTCGCTAGTGGAACAGTTGCAACAATGGAGATAATGGTGGCAACCAATGTTGCTAAAAAGGCGATACCAACATTCTTATATAGAATTGCAAGGGCAAGAATGATTTGAAGAGGGAGCATCCATATATCATGAAGATACCATGAATAATCCCCTACTCGCTGAACATCAACAGCCATGTAGTTAACAATCTCACCACTGGTGTGACTCTGCCTCGCCGAGCTCGAGAGCCTGAGTCCCTTCCGATATACCATAGCTGTGAGAGCTGATCTCACATGCATTCCCAAAATGTCAACTCCAAGATACCATTGTCGAGTTGTTAAGGTCTCCACCAACTTTGCTGTGAAGAATATGCCAGCAAGAACATATCCTTCATGAGGAAAAGTCTCCCTCCCAGCTAAGTAATCAACAAAGTAGCTAACCATGTATGGCCCTACATATGACACTAAAGTGTTCACCCCTGCGAAAATCGCATTCCAGGCAGCCTCTTTCCAGAACGATTTAAGGATAGCCCAAGCTAAAGAAGGCTGCTTCAGAGGATTTTCAGCCTTGAGCTTTTCCCAATTCATATTCAAGATCTTATAATTGGTTTTGGAACGATCTCTCTGTGCAAGAAGTGGAATGTCCTTGAGCTCAAGCGGTCTCTTTGCACCCACAGAAAGAAGTGGATTCAACCAGGAAAGAGTTGCCAAACTAAAAACGCCAGCTTCACTATAAGGGGTAACTCTAAGGCACCCTGCTTCTTCTTCAAGTAGCAATGGCTCTTGAAGATCAGAGCTCCTAAACACTTGTATACCAGTAACACCCTGAATCGCGACGAAACAAAGGAAAGCAAGTGCAGGAGTTGCAGCAAAATTTGCGAAAACATGAGAGCTGAAATGCCTAGACCCTTCTGATACAAATCCTTTGCCATCAACATAGAGAGTACACAAGCAAATCCCAAAGGAAAGCGCCCACCACACCCTCAAGAGCAATGGGAATTTCTCTTGAGCCTTATATTTACTATAAAGTGCTGCGAAACTCAACACAAACCAAGCTAAACACTGTGATGCAGGCAGGAGCAAAACTATCCACCCTGTACTCTTCCCTTTTGCTGCTTTTCTAATCAGACCAATACCATCAAAGCCTAGCACCAGAGCTTGAACAAACAAGACATAAAAGCCGCAAAAAGCTGACGCTTTATACACTTTACCAATCTCAACTCTCTCAATTTCATCACTCACTCTATGCCTGACCGTGTCTGGCCCTGCATTTGAGTCCTGCTTGCCAATCCTAATCCTACCCACACACAAATATATCTGCTTTGCTGATACAATGAAGAGAAACAGCAAGAACAGTGTCAAGTTGATGCAAATTGTTGAGAGCTCCAATATAGGCAAGCCTTGAAATGCCTCGAGAAGCTGGCTTCTTGAGGCTGGAATCCTACTAGTGAGATTGAAGAAAACAAGACTGATACCCATTATAGATATCAATCAATTCCTTGATGAGCAAAGGGTTGTGATGAGAATTGCAATAACTATTGAGTAGTTGGGGCCAGTATAATAATTAATTTTCACGATAAATTGTTTAAAAATATTGCTCGAAATGAGCAGAGAGGGATCGAAATCGTGTCAAGAGCATTACACCATGTGGCGATGATTCTTGTGTTGAATACCCGAAAAGGGTGACAAGTCATGGAGAGAGAAAAACACATATGCATGTCACATTAGCGTGAAATCATCATCATCTGCAAAGAGAACACATTCACACATGAAAACAAAAAATGTAAAGACATTTCAGTCATCATCATCATCAAACCCAATAGTGAATAACAACAACACAGTAACACTAATTTTTCTCTCTCACTCTCTCACTCAATTTCTTTCTTTGGCTTTTGTTTTTTTCTCCAAAGCAGCACACACAAAGGGACAAATTAAGGATACAAAATTGAAATCTGAGACATACCCATTAGAGAAAAGCCCAAAAACTGACCTGGGTATTTGTTAGTTTCCTCAGTAAATATTTGTTTTAGCGAGTCCGAGGCGAAATTGTGAAAAAAGAAAATGATAGTGATAGCACCTTTTAGCTGCTATACACTAAATAGCACATGAACGTGGTGAGGTAGGGTGGTGATTTGAGAAAGAAAGAGAGATATAAATGAGCTCCACCATATTCTATTTATAGTTATAGCAAAAACAATTGGTGTTAACGTATGCAAGAAACGATGTTGCATGACAGTAAATAAATAATAGCAAATTATTGTCACTATAATCTCTTTTCCGGTGTGATTAAAGTAATGTGTTTCTTTAATAGCGTGTTTGACATATGTTTTCCTTACTTTTCTTTGTTTTTTATTTGTATATATATGTGGCATTGCTGCGTTGGACGTACCGGTGACGTGTAATAGTAGGACAACGAAGATTGAATGGGAAATTTTAGAGAAAATGGAAATTCTTGGTATAATCGGTAGAGGTTGAAATTTAGCAATATTTTTTCATTTTTATAATAATGTTTAGCATAATTTTTAAAAAAATCAAATTTAGCTATTTTAAAATTCAAAACAAATCAACTACTCAAAATTATTTTTTTTAAACTAATCCATGGGATCATTAATGGTGCTTTTTATATTATGTATAAATAAATGGTAATGGAGGAATGTCATCACCCAAGCAAAGGAATATAATATTTGACAATAGAATAAAATATTATGAATTGCATGGCTTGGTGTGTAGACTACTCAAAACTGTATTATTTAAATTCCTCTTTCCAAATTTGCATTTTATATAATTATACATGGTAAAATTTATGTATAAATGAGCCACAATTGCTCAAAAGTAAATAATGTAATTTTTACACACATTCAAATGTTTAAAATGTAAGCCTGTTTGGATTGGTTTTTTTAAAAAAAAATACTTTTTTTAAACAGTTACATTAATTTTACAATAAATATTTGATTTGACTTTTTAAAAAGTTAAAATTAAAAAAAAATCAAATACGACTTTTTTTAGAAATAAGAATTTTTAACTTCTAAAGAAAAACTGTTTTTCAAAAAATGTTAAAAAACGCTTTTAAAAAAAACTAATTCGAACGCGCCCTAAATCTCAATGCCAGACAGCCAACCTCAAAAGAGAGGACTCTCATTAATTATTTTATTATAGGTGTAATTACATGATGATAAGCTTTACAAGTTGGTAATCCACTGTATTTTGAAACCTTTCTTTTCCTCAAAGAGTAGATTAAGTACCTAAATTAGCAATGTCGAACACTCTCTTAAATTATTAGGGAGGACCAAAGGGTACACGATTCGATTAGGAGAAGATTACATACATGAAACATAGTACACAAAACAAAAGTATAAGAGAATAAAATGTTTGAAATTCAGGCTTTTTCGTTACCCTTTTCAGCTCATGAGACACAGTGCAACTTGGTTTCGATATGAGAAAAAAGCAAAAACAAACACAAGAGTTCATAAAGAAGGCAATGAGTTTCTGAAGTTTGCAGATGAGTGTTAAGAGAGTTGTCAGCGTCATGAAAGAAACTGTTATACATGACCAGTTGATGGTTACAGTATTGTCTTTGTTTAGTGGGAACGTAGCATAAAAGGCATCCAGCTGATCTTTATATCTAACGTTGTTGAACGCATCATTCACAGAGTAGTTTAAGTAGTCGAGATTATTTTTTTATGAGTGATGATCTCAATTCAAATTTACAAGGAACGAAAAGTTGAATTAAGATTGGGGGCTAACAGAAAGGAACATCAGTCCAAAGTATAGTAAAGAAACTAATATTGGTCTTTATTCTTAAATGAAAATAAGCATTTTTTGTAAGTGGATTATACGGTATAATGTGTTTTGGTATTTATATAAAAAAAGTGGATCTTCTTATACCATAATAACCTTATAAATAAAAGTTAATGATAATAAATCGATAATATTATTATGATAAAATAATTTGAATAGCGCACAAATCTTATCCATAATAGAATAACGTTATTCACGATGACAGTGCGATCACGGTTCTTTTCCTTGCTTGACGATCGCCGTGGGCTTTGGAAGATTTTGGACCTTTTTTTTTTTTTGTTAAGTCAATTGGAGATCTGCATTAATGAGTAGTCTTGTTTGTATGTAATCAGATTGTGAATCCATTCTTATCTCTAACCAGGGGATAGTCAACCAAACATTAAAAATGGGAGTTGAGGAAATTAGTGTAGCATTTAGTTTGGTCCATAGAAGTCCAACCAAATGATTAAACGGGTTACTTCAGGAAATTACTCAAGGGTGTTAAGTTGGTAAGATTGGCGTGTTAGAAATTATTAATTGTTAATGTTTCATATGAATAAATTATAAGTAGTATTGGTAATTGAATAAAATAAGGGTAAAATTTGTCAATTCCTATGTATTTCGCACGGAGAATTCCTACCCTTACCCCTATCATGTACTTAGTGTAAGATAAGCCTCTAATATCATCGCCGTTCTTGTGGGGGGAAAAAAGGAATCGCCCAGCCTCTATGAGGCACCAGCCAACAAGGTCAACGGGATAATCAAATCAAAACCATATATGTTAAAACTCCCACCTATAAATAATGCATAAATAAACAAAGTGTTGCTAAGAAGATTTGTATTTTAATTTTCAAAGTGACGTAAGAAATTATAACTACTAAATAAAAAAAAAAATCATTATTGTAACACTTGTAATAAAAATATAAAACTATATAGTGAATAAAAAACATATACTATATATACACATATACTGGGACGACTCGAGGTCGATAAACCCCGACTCCCACCCACCATTGTCCCAAGGTAGGGGCAAAAATCCCCGCCCCATCACAAACAAGGATTTTTGGCTAAAAACTCCACTTTATCTCCTGAAAATAAAGTGGAATGAAGTACTATTACTAAATCTAAATTAACAAGTTTTAAAATTAGTTTAAAAGTTTAAGAACTATTTGTCAACCATTCATTAGTTTCATTGGAGTGTCTGGGTTGGGTGAACTTTTTCTGTAATCCATGTTTGACTCAGATCTTGTTTTTTTGTTGTCTATTTTCGTATACAACTCGACAATTTTTTACTGGTTAGCACAAGTAAAAGAGGTGTTGGACTATTTATCCAATTTTCCACTCATTTTTATTACAGCCTCAGATGCATCGACTTTGACACGTGCACCTCAATGATTAACTATATAAATCACACGTAAAAGGAGAGTTAGACTAATCTGACACAGTTTTTTTTTTTTTTCCAAACTTTATTTTAGTACACACAACTCAACAATTAATCATGAATTAAATGTGAAGGAGGTGTTGGATGAAACATCTCTCACCACTGTATTACAAACTTATAACAATTGTAAAAAAAAAACACTCATAATTAATTGTCTCGTATAATTTACTTAAATTATTACTTAAAACACCAGCCTTTTTTTTGTCAAAATGATAAATTATATTATATTTAGATGAAATTCCTCCTTACTTATCGAAAATAAATCTGTTTTCTACAAAAATTTTCTATAAAAAAATAGAAACAGAATATCATATTTACAAAAAAAAAATCTAAAATAAAAATTGGAAAATAGTTTTTCAATTTTTTCAATTTAAAGAAGAGTAGTGGAAAACAACTTTGATTTGTTTATCAAAGTTTCATTTAATAAATTCGAAGTGTTTTCTAACAATTATCTTTTAAAAAAAAACACGATGAAAATTTTAGAAATTTAAGTTGAATTTTTAGTTCGATTCTCCTATTCTCTTATTAGTTGTTTCTTTACTAATTTTTCTTTCCCTTTTAACTTCATCTAATTCTTAATTTCAACCCTATTTATCTCAACATACAATAAAAAAATTTATGATAAATTTAATATGACAACACAAAATGTGGGAACATATATATGTATACACACGCTTATACTTGGAAAATGATTCTAAAGTTTTTCCTTATGTTCTCTAGTTTATAAAAGAAAAAAATACTTGAAAGCTATTAACAAATAATATAGGCATTTTTAAGTTTTACAATATAGAAAACTGTTTTTCATTTTCAATTAATGAACACATTAATATATATCTATTTTCTTAGTTTTCTATAGAAAATAAAAACTTATTTTTTTTAAAAGAAACTTAAAATTAAAAAACAGAAAATAGTTTTTATAAGTAAACAAGATTTAATTGAATACAAGAAAGATAAGGTTTATATAAACAAAAAAAGCTAGATCTGAAAATTAGAGTATACTAATGTTGTGTTTGGAATGAGCTTGTCATAAGATGCTCTTTTTTATTGATCTGAAAAAGATAATTATCTTTATTTTATAAAAAAAATAAGATATCTTATCATAAGCATTATATGAAAATTCAAAACAAATCATACTTTTTATTTTATAGATATAGGTAATCCATCCTTACCTTATTTTTATAACAAAAAATAAAACATTTTATCACAAATATATCACAAAAACTTAAACTATACTATAATTTTCTATATAAAAAACATAAAATAAGCCTATATACAAACAGAGCATAAATCAAAAAAAAATAAAGAAAAAGAAACACTATGATATACGAACAAATGAAGCTACTATACGAATGATACGAACATGCTAAAATATTAACCAGTTCTTAACATACGCCCTTGAATTACCGCATTAGGGTGAATATTTGTGGGACATCACATAATGTTACTAAAATAAACGTTTGCCGACTAAATTACACGTGGCTTGCCGCAAAATTGACACATGAACTAAAATTAATTAGCCTCCCATAATATTTTTGCTTAAATTATTTTGCATGGTGAGTGTTGTCGTGGTCATCAAATTCATGGTTGGTGTTCCATACGGCTGTGCTTCACTAATCCTTATCAGCAACTGTTTTGTCTCTGTCATATTCCAATCCAAACCAGGATAAAATTAAATTCAATATTATACGTGGCTTCATACGAATTGGATTCACTTTTTATCTATTTTATAATTAAATTCAATATTATACGTGGCTTCAATATTAGAGTTGGCTACTGAGAAAATATTGCAACTTTTTTCTATTTAGGAGTTATATAAAAAATTTGAGATAAGTTAAGATTACAGGTCTTATCAACGCTATTTGCATTCGTTCCTGCATGTAGGTGCGATATTCAATTTATTTTGTTCCGTTAAGGATTAGAATTTGGCTTAGTTCACGCTCGAGTGTTTAGCGTATGCTAAAACAAAGATTTGGGTGTGCTTTAATTTAACGGTGAGAGAAGAGAAATGAAGGGCGTAATTTCATTTTTGACAATACACACACTTGCAACAGAAAGTCCAAGAATACTGCACTTTCTAGTTTTTGTCACTTGACTTTGGGCTGGTTTGGATTAGTTTTTTTCAAAAGCGCTTTTTTTAACAGTTTTTAAAAAATAACTTTTTTTGATAAGCTGAAAATTCTGGTTTTTAAAAAAAGTTATATTTGAACTTTTTTCAGAGTTTCAGCTTTTTTGAAAATCAAATCTAATAGTTATTACAAATTTAAGATAATTTTTTTTTAAAAAAAGTATTTAAAAAAAAATAAATTCAAACAGACTTTTTTGCGCCAAAATTAAGAAAAAGAAATCTAGTATTTTGTAAATTGTACAGATGGGTGACCACAATCACATCATTGGCCTCTGGCACGCAATGGAGTTGTAGGAATCTATGCGACACTTAAAACATATCAACCAGCCATAATTAGTCCCTCTTCCATTGAAAATCATTCAAAATAACACGCAATCAATTCCTTTTTGACGTAGGCATTAACAATACACAAGGGTAGGAAAACTCTAGCTTAGCAAACTTTTTGGGCATAGAAGCCTCTCCACTGTCTTCTTTATCACCTATTTAAAGAGACTTTAGGAATATTTCGTTGCAATCTTCCGCCTCAATTCTCTCCTTAAGTCATGTAGACAAAACATTGATTTTTTTTCTCACATGAAACTTATCTTGTTTAGCTTTCAAAGGTCAACTAGTTGGTTTTTGGCCAAAACAATCGTATCGCCACGCAAAAGTGTTATTGTTAGTATGTATAAATAAATAAATTATTTTCATACGTCAATTTTTCTCCTAAAAATTGTATATAGATTTTGACTTAGTTAATGTATTACTTTTTTATTCCGTCTTAAAAACATACACTATCGTCCCGTAGCTTCTTAACACGCATGTTATGTATCGTTGAATCACAATATTTTATTTAATCCAAAAGATGCCTAACGCACTAAGGTTGAATCGAAGCATATGCAGAACACAACTGATGGGCAAAATAAGTTGTTAAAGAAGCATATAATCTTGCAGTCCACAGTAGTGGGATATGCTTTTGAATCCGCATTTTATTGAATACGTTGTTGAGATCACCATTGCAAATTCCCAAAAGTGCTTACCACGAACATGGCTCCTGACAAAAGCTTTTAGACAGTAAGCGTAGATATTTTTGACGATAATGTCTTTTCATCTGATTGCCTACTTTACAGCAAAATTACATTGTGGATTCCAGCTTATGGGTGATTGCCAAGTTTCTGCGTATAAATAAACTTAGCTTTAAGTAGTGTTTTTTTTTTTCTTTCTTTCTTTTTTGTCAATAGCTTTATGTAGTCAAATTCCTTCTTTTTAGGAGTATACTTTGCTCTTTTGGGCTTTTTATCTTAGGAAGTGCTTCGCTGTTCCATTAAGTCGTCTGCCATTGGAGGCGTGAAATTCTCGTGCACAAATTTTCCTTTCTGCTTTTTCTTTTAATTAGAGAATTTTTCTTAAAAGAAGAAATTTTCAAATTCACATTAAAACGAGTCAAATTTTGAGGCAAATGCTCTAACTTAAAAAGTCAGGATTTAAGTTTGTTAAGGAAGTATCAGATTTATCAAGATATGTCGAAAAAAACTAATTTTCGACTTTTTCGACCACAAGATTAAATTTTTCTTGCACTATTTGATTAAAGCATGAAAGAAATGTTGAGAACTCAAAAGAAAAATTAAAAAGAAATTAAAATCCTTAGCCCGTGATATATTATGAAATTGGTTCCAGGTACCACATATCGTGAACTTTTATTGTTCTTTTTCTAACTAGTGTCTGCATATAGTGCAGCAGGCTGCAAGAACACAGCACAAGATGAAATATACTTATTATGTTGTACCTGTGAAATTGTTTTTTGGAATATGTTAAAAGAAAATACTTCCAACCGTTAGACCGATGTTAAAGTGCAAGAGAGCGTGTAAATTATCACATCGTCCCACAACTGAACATCACACTGTTAGTAAATTAAAAGTTTTTAAACTATTCCCAAAAGTTATGAACATATAAGTGCTTTTAAGATATTTTAAATTTAAACAATAATTCAATCCAATTGTAGAAAAAAAGTCTAAATTATGTATGGTGGTCCACGTACTTTCTTAAAGCCATGCTTACCATATAAGAAGAATATGCAACACTAACAGGAGAATTGCTATTTAAAAAAAAAAAAAAAAAAGTAGAACATATTGCAGAAATCAAGCATATCAGCAACAAAGTGAAGATTGTGCAAATTTTGTGGTACCAGGTTCTTTCAAGTTGTTCCCAAGCAAAAATGTTCCTGTAGATGGAAAAATTCTTGAAGTTGAACATGGTGGCTTGACAAATAAACACGCAAGAAACGTTTTATGATCTTGAAAATCGAACCTTAGTATATTTTCAGATGATGATTGCATAAATTCTCGAGAATTGAGGTTAGAGGACAGCTTTTGTAAAATATCGGGGAAAATTGATTCATCCTCATCCAAACTAAATATTCTTGGTGACAATATTGTATATGGAATAAATCTCTCATCTTTCAAGCTATTTAGATTTAATTCCTCATATGGTGGCAGACATAGAAAGGAACATAGTTGTGTATTTGCCCGGACATTTTAGTATTCATCTTACCAAAGGTTCTGCTTTTCAGGGAGCAAGCTATGTATGTGCCACATCCTTTGATATAAGAGTACGTTTGAATTGGTTTATTGAAAAATTATTTAAAGTATTTTTTATTTTAAACGTTTTTAGTTTTAAATAATTACCTGTCACTTGAATACATATCTAAATTATAAAAATAAATATTTACATGTTTCGTTAAAGTATGTTGAAAAGTATAAAAAAATTTCAATTCAATAATTTAGTTTATGTCACTCTCTCTCTCTCTCTCTCTCTATATATATATATATATATTATCAAATAAGCTATAATAATAAAGATGAAAAAAATAAGAATAAAATAGTAAATGATTAGGTCAATATTTTTTTCTACTCAAAGCAGTTAAATCCATTAAAAGCATAAGATGGAGGTCAGCACCAATTTTATTATGCACCGCACCAGCACCAGCACCTTGCACCCAACTACAGTGATATTTACGGGCCCAACAACACTTTAAAAAAAAACCCAACAACACTTTAAAAAAAAAAAAGGAAGAAGAAGAAGAAAAAAGCATCGTATCACTCACAATCACATGCATCAACAATCTTCTAATAATATACAACTAACGACTAGAGAGAAAATTATAAACATTTCACTTCCATTCTCTTTAAGTATTTCCATCAACTTCAGCTAATAGAGAAAAGAAAAGAAACAGAAAAACGGGGGGAAAAGGAAAGAAAGAATAAAAAAATGTTATAATTTATATATTCACAACCAAATATATATTTATGTATCTCACAACTTGTGAATTGCTTATTGCTCAAAATCTATAAATTATATATTAACAACTTATGAATTATAGATTCACAACTCTTTAGTAATATGCTTACAACTATTTTGTTGTATGTCCACAATATCTTAAATCTCGACGAATAATGTTATATATTTTCTTTTTCTCTCTTCATATTCATCAATTTATTTTGGGTGAATTACTCAACTTCTCTCTGTGGCTTGACAAATGTGCGCAATAATACCTTGTGGTTACGAAATTAGCTAAGTCACCCCCTGTAGTTTTAATGAGGGTGCACATAGAACCCCTTCGTTAATTTTTTTGTTCAAAATCACGTGTTTTGACATGCACACGCGACTTGTGCAATTTTGCTTTATTTTTTCATAATAAATGCATTAAATAAACTTTTTTATCTTTAATTTGTTTAAAAAATAAAAAAGCAATTAAATTAAAAAAAAAAAGACACCACCCCTGCCACCCCACCCCAGCCCCAGCCAGCCCTCACCCCCCCCACCACTACCCCTGCTACCCTTATTCCCCATCACCTCCACCAACCCCGCTGCTCCCTGCCCCCAGCCCTCACCCTCGTCACCCCACCCCTGCTACCCCCCCTCTCCACCCCCCACCAGCCCCGCTACCCCCACCCCCCACTAGACCCCACCCCCGTCGCCCCCAACCCCAGCAGCCCCACCCCCAGCTGCCCCCACCCCAGTGGCCCCTACCCCAGTCGCCCCACCCTCCAATCCCTCATGTTTTCTTTTTTTTTTTTTGTGTTTTTTCTATTTTTATTTTTTATTTAATAAGTTAGGGCCAAAACGAACTTTTTAAGGCTTTTTTAAAGTTTATTATTTTATTTTATTTTTAAAATAAAATGAAGGTAAAATAGATTTTTTATTAGATTAGACAAAGACAAAAATGACATTTTACTAAAATCAGTTAAAAAGCTAACGACAGTTAGCTTTTGGAGGGCGTGTGTACTATCGTTGAAACCATAGGGGGTCAAGTAACTAATTTGTAAAATACAGGGAAAAGTTGTGAATATTAGTTAAACCACAAGGGAGAGTTGAGCAATTCACCCATTTATTTTTAATCTTATGTATGTATACGTTGCCCTTCTTGAAGTTGTCATTCACCTTCTTGGCCGCACCATAGCTCAATCGTCGTTAATAGAAAGGCTTTGTTGTCCTTCAAGTTCTCATACATCTTTGTCCTTCTTGATTCGCTTCCATACACAAAGGGTGAGATCGCGTAGACCTGGTTCATTTTGTTGCTTGTGTGTTTTTCCGAAACATTGGGTTTAATTAGAGAGCTTAGAGAGTATAGCCTACTTATTTGTTTGTCTTCTCTTTCTTTTTTTTCTTTTTAAACTGGGGGGTTTATCGTTTTGTGGTGCATGGTATTATTTGCCAAGATGGAGAACTTTATTATAAAATAAATAAATGCATCTGCTAAAAAAAAAAGTTCTTCGAGGGCAAATTAGATCAAGCAGATGGGGTTCATGTTCTGACCCAAATCCACGGAAACTCTTGGGCCTAATCCAAATATATTGGCCAACATCCACTCCAAACATGTCAAAATCAGGCCCATTTCTTAACAAAACTGGCCCACTTACGAAGCCTCATTTTTCATGGCGGCAGAGCCAAGCTCACAAACTATAAATCACTGCAAAATTAAAAAAAAAAAGAAAAGAAAAGCAAATCGTCACCGTCACCGTTAAAACAAACACCAAACGCACACAGTACGTATAGAAATGGAGGACGAAGCGGAGATATACGACGGACTGAGGTCTCACTTTCCGTTAACGTTCGGTAAGCAGACGAAATCTGACACCCCTCTCGAGCTCATCCACAGCGCCACCCGCCGGACCGCCGCAGCAGATGACGGCAAAGCTCCGTCCACGTCGTCCTCCGAAACCAAGGGCAATGCCTTTCCTTCGCTTTCGTCCTCCTCCAAAGCCTGGCTTGATTCCTTTAAGAAAGAAGATTCTCGAACTTCCCAAAACCCTAGCGCTAGTAGTAGTAGTAGGTTAATTGGGCCGCCACGTCAGCCTGTAGGCCACGAGAAGGCGGAGGAGGATGACGAGGGTGTAATGATTGGACCGCCGCGGCCGTCTGAGACGCGGGACGAGGAGGAAGAAGAAGATGGACCGATGATTGGGCCGCCTCGGCCGCCTCCTTCTGTTGATGAGGATGATGATGGGCCTATGATTGGACCGCCAAGGCCGCCACCAGGTCCGGTAGGATCGGATTCGGAAGAGGAAATGAACGAGGAAGAAGAGGAGAACCGGTATAGGATACCTCAGAGTAATGAGATTGTGTTAAAGGGGCACACTAAGGTATCATTTCAATTATCATTTTGGTTTTCGTATTACTTTAAATATTTTTCTTAGTGTGTGCATTGATTAGAGTATTACATTGTAAGACACTTGTTTGAAGTTGCGAACTTTTTGAAGCTATGGACCGAATTGAAGAACTGGACGTGTTTAAACATTTTATCACAGCGAGTTTTAGTTAATGGTGAAGTGATTAACTCTACTTGCTTAGTAGCTTATTGATGAAAACTGACCAGAAATGGCCACTGGAGTCTATGTGAAGAAGATCAGAGTAAAAATATAGTAACGGTTTGATCTTTACTTGATAGAAAATGATAAAGTTGGAAGAACAATGAGAATTTGCAGGATGATACACATTTAATGGTTTTTTCCGGATTATGAAATTACCCAATTAAAAATCAGTTTTCTTGTATGATTCTATAGATTGTTCCCTTCTTCCCTGTGCATGTCTTAATATTTTGGAAAATGCATTAGTTTCTGGAGCTGTGATAAGGCCCTCTGACTGAAAATTCTTCTAAAATATATGTTTGGAAATTGTTTGAGCTATTTCCTTTTTTTTTTTTTTTAAACCCAACCCCCCGTCTCCCATAGGATTTGAACTAGGACCTTACTCCTGGAAGAAGTAGCCCTAGCCACTTGAGCTATTTCCTCATCCCAATTTGAGCAATTTCTGTTTAGATAAGCATATCTTGGTATTTGAGGAAATGCTATAGCTGTGTAGACTGATGAGCTTTGACAGTCCCTCTGACAGAATATTTAGCTGACGTGTTTGGCAGATTGTTTCTGCTCTTGCGGTGGATCATTCGGGGTCTAGAGTTCTCTCTGGTAGCTATGATTACTCAGTTCGGATGTATGACTTTCAAGGAATGAATGCTCGCTTACAATCATTTAGACAGTTTGAACCATTTGAAGGTCATCAAGTGCGTAGCTTGAGTTGGAGTCCTACTTCTGGTCAATTTTTGTGTGTGACTGGTTCAGCTCAGGCTAAGGTGCTGCAGAAATGATCCTTGCGTATTTTTGCTCTAAGTTATGTAGTATGGCAGTTCAACTTATCTGTTCTTTTCCACTGTTTCAGATCTATGACCGTGATGGATTAACTCTGGGTGAGTTTGTTAAGGGGGACATGTATATCCGTGATCTTAAGAATACCAAAGGCCATATATCTGGATTGACTTGCGGGGAATGGCACCCTAAAACAAAAGAGACGATCTTGACATCATCTGAGGATGGTTCATTGCGTATATGGGATGTAAATGACTTCAAAAGTCAAAAGCAGGTAAACATTCGCTTAAGGCTGTTGCTTGGAGCATGTGTTGCAAATATTACCTTTAACTTCAACTAGGATTTTGTCTTGGAAAATGCACTGTGAATGCTGATGTATGGTTATGGCTCTTGGTCTATTAGTTCTGGAACAGCACCATCTTCTGAATGTGGCCAAAGAGGTCATAATACATGGATGCCATCTGGTATCAGTAATATGGAGATTAGCTCAATGTACAATTGCTAATGTTGATTGACTGTTGTTTTTGTTATTAATTGAAGTCTTCTTTCTCGTTCTTCTTTTTTTGGGGTCTCCAAATCTACAATAATCCGATCTTATAATAATAATGATGATAATGATGTGATAATAATAGTAACAGTAATAATAAATTTATATACGATGCTTTAGGTTAATAAAAAATATATTCTGGGGCGTAAAACTTGGTACTCATTCTTGTAAGTTAAGATGTGGGAATAGGAAGGGGAATTTTATATTTATTGCAAAATACAGTATATTACAAGTTCTTTTCCATTTACTTTAAACATATTGGGTTATCATTCCTTTTGTTAGGTGATCAAACCAAAACTTGCTAGGCCTGGAAGAGTTCCTGTGACTACATGTGCTTGGGATCGTGAGGGGAAATGCATTGCAGGTGGTGTAGGAGACGCTTCTATACAGGTAAGTGAACCTAGTGATATAATTTTGCAATTAGGGCAATCAACATAATTACACAGTTAAACTGTAGATTGGATCTTTGGCAGAGTAGACATTTGATAACACTAATGGTAGTTCTGTGGCCTGACTTGTTTCAACCAACCGTGCTTGTGCTTATGTGAGTGTCTGTTTATGTAGATATGGAACCTCAAGCCTGGATGGGGAAGCAGACCAGACATCCATGTCCCCAGTGCCCACTCAGATGATATTACTGCACTTAAGTTTTCTGCTGATGGACGAATACTGTTGTCTAGAAGCTTTGATGGTTCACTGAAGGTACTGTGCACTTTTTCTTATTTGAGGAAAACCCTCCTGTAGCTTACAGTGCAAAAGTGTTGTTACCAACTTTTTCGGTGGTATTTACTAATCAAAAAACATGCTAGGTCTGGGATTTGCGCCAAATGAAAGAGCCTCTAAAAGTGTTTGAGGATCTTCCTAATAATTACGGACAGACAAATATTGCATTTAGCCCCGATGAACAGCTCTTCTTCACTGGAACATCTGTTGAAAGGGACAGTACAACTGGGGGTTTGCTGTGCTTCTATGATCGTGAAAAACTTGAATTAGTGTCAAAAATTGGAATATCACCAACTTTTAGTGTCGTGCAGTGTGCATGGCACCCAAGACTTAATCAGGTACCATCCATCGATGTTCTTGGGTTAACTTAACATTCCAAGCTAGGGTAGGGCACGGGCAGGCATATGGAAATAATTCTTTCACCTCCCCTCCTGCCTGCCCCTCTTGTCAACTTGAGATTGCCCAAATTAAAATCTTTGGTCTTTGTCTCTGCAGATCTTTGCTACATGTGGGGATAAACATGAAGGAGGAACCCATATACTCTATGATCCAACCCTTAGTGAAAGAGGAGCTCTTGTTTGTGTTGCACGTGCACCAAGGAAGAAGTCTGTCGATGATTATGAGGCACCACCTGTTATCCATAATCCTCATGCATTACCATTGTTCAGAGATCAGCCTAGTCGTAAGCGTCAACGCGAGAAGATATTAAAGGACCCACTTAAGTCGCATAAGCCCGAACTTCCTATAACCGGTCCAGGTCATGGTGGAAGAGTTGGTTCAACCAAAGGAAGCTTGCTCACTCAGTACCTTCTCAAGGTAACCCACTTTCCCTCCTTTTACTATTATTGTGCAACTTGGCTTGCTGAACTGGCTCTTAACCTGGTTGGTGTTGCAGCGTGGTGGCATGATTAAGGAGACGTGGATGGATGAAGACCCCAGAGAAGCTATACTGAAGTATGCTGATGCGGCTGCAAAAGATCCAAAATTTATTGCTCCTGCATATGCGCAGACACAGCCAGAACCAGTCTTTATAAAGTCTGATTGTGAGGATGAAGAGAAATAATCTGATTATGCGAAGACTTCAGCTTTAAAGATTCACTGGTTGATGCTCCTGGTATGTGCTCTCTCTCTCAATCATTTGCTTAGTCATGTCTATATAAATCGTTGAATGCATATCAAGGATTTCGATGTTTCCTCTGTTGTTCTTTTGTTCAGGCAATCTTTTTGTCTATACAATAGAGTGACGATACGTGAGATTGCTGTATACTAGCCCAGAAAATGTACTTGGTCGATATGTTAGCTGTTGTAGCCTCCACTGTGTACTAGACCAACTACTGCATCTGAATGGTCAACAGTTTTTAAGGAGTTCACATGCAAGATTGTGAGGTTTCTTCACCTCCATTTCTGCTCATTTCTGTTTTTCACTAACCATTGATGGTTTTCATAGCGTCTTCGGGTCCTAAATTTTTCTTAAAATATTTTACATATCTTTTGCGTAAAATTTTATGTAGTCTCCAGTGAATGAAAAACTATACCCCTGTAGCTAGGATATAATGTTTTCTAGTCTCTATTGAGAGAAAAATTATGAATTCATCTGGCGTGTAATCTTGGAGTTGACATTTATTCCACCCAATGGACTTAGAACTTGTTAGTGTTGGACCTTTGTCTTTTCTTCCGATTGTGTTCTTAAGAAAGAGAATTGTTAGTTCGCCAACATGGTGGCATTTATTCTCTTTGTTCAGCACAGAAGGAAAAGGATAGTTGGGATGAGTTTAGAGTTTCGTTTTAGTGAGGGCATGACTCAAATATTTTCCTTTTATTGAAGTTTAAATTTCTACAAACAATATGCATATTTTTTATTTTTTTTATTTTTCTTGGTTGCAAGTATCCGCGACGATAGGGTTCACAATAATGGTGGTGTCAGATGAATGAAGATCCCTTGTTAGCATTCTTTCTTGCTTGCTTTTCTTTTTTTTCCTTCTTTGAAAATAAAGGAGATGGTCTTCCACCTCTGGTTTCACTTTTATTTCTTTAGTTTTTTCTTAACCCCTCACATTCAATCTAATTCCCACTTCTAATAAAATTTGAATATTAATCATTATTGTTTAGAGTAATTTTAATCACTTAAATTATTCTATGATTCTCGATTTCACATATTTAGTTTTTACATTTTGAGCATAATGACTCATGAAGGTGACACCTAGGGCCCGTTTGGATTTATTGTTTTTTTTCAAGGAAAGGGTTTTTTATTTTTTTGAAAAAAAGTCTATTATTTTTACAATAATTATTTGACTTGGTTTCTAAAAAAGTTGAAAGTCTAAAAAAAAAAAATTATTTACAATTTTTTTCAGAGGTTAAAATTTTTAATTTTTTAAAAATGTATTTTTTTCAAAAGTTATTAAAAAAATTACTTTTATAAAAAGCGAAACCGAATGAACCCAGCTTATGTTCATGCCGGCAACCTCACGATGAATGCCTCGTTCTTTTTAGTCTTTAGTCAATTCTTTATTTTGTCTGTTCTTTCGAGAAGAACCAGTTCTTTGTCAAGTCACAATTACACTAACCTACTAATATCCGTGACTATGAAACTTTCTCCGTTATCTCTGTTTTTTCCACGAAGAATCAATTATTTAATCAAGTTGCAATCACAATACCACTCTTGACGAGACGATGACCATGAAAGTTGCTCTGCTGACTAGTTTAATAACTAGTACGCAAAAATAAATAAATAAATAAGTAAGTAAATAAAAGTTCAATACGAAAGCCAAACTAAATTACACCTTATCTTATTAGGTGTGATCAACTATAACTTATTTGAAAACGTCACTCGTTTTTATCAACAACAATTTCATGTGAGTTTTACCCACACATCCATATCTTAACATCGCCATCTCTGACTAGAGACATCTTATGTTCATTACTCCTTTACCACCCACAACTCTCGACCCACAAGAAAGCTAGTGTCCAAGTTGAGCAGCCGCTTTTCTACACTCAAAAAGGAAACCCGATATCCCCTTTAACTGAAGACTTCCTATACATAGCCGAAGCCTTTCGTCATACCAAAAGGGTACTTAAATGCCTCAACCAACTACTAGGCTGTAATCTTCTTGTTTCTAAACTAAATCGTTTTTATTTTCTTTTTGGGTCAAATAGAGTTGGTCTATTTACATCTTGTAAATCTAATGAACTATCAGTATAAAAAAGAAAACAACACACAAGATTGTGAAAAAAGCAAAGGCTTGGTGAGGTGTACTCGTGTTTGCAATGAGATTCACTTTTCTATGCCTCCCCAACTATTCCCTTGTGATTAACATTTTGCACCAGGGCCTTGGTAGCACTGCAAAAATTTTGCATTTGTTCATCGTAGCGATTCATAGGCATCGAACGAAAACGCAAACAGCAGAAAGTCAAAAAAGTTTTGATGTATTCCCTTTATTTGCTAAGCAAAAATCTTAGATGGTCCTAAGCTTAATGTCTAACCCCCAAGAACAGAGTCTGACTTCATAACTTTACAAAGTTCACTCACCTTCCTTCAGTGTGCGGGCAAATTACTGCTACTCTATACAGAAATAGTCATAATGAGATCTAATTAACGAAGACTAGATACAAAAAGCCAAATATGCATCCCCTTTCCAGTGGAAAAATAGCACTTGATGCATACAATTATAACGCGGGTATGCATATATCTGCTTAATAAAATATTTAGAAGTCAGAAAAGAGACCTCCTAAGGAAGCAGGGTCTGGAGAAGGAACATGCAACCCAGGAGGCTCAGAAACTTGCAGATCCACTGGAAAACTCTCATGCTCTAAGAGCCAATCATTGTTGAACAGTAAGTCTGAGGCGTCTGTGCTATCAGGAAACTCTGAATAAAGCTCCATGATGCCTGAGGGGTTATTAGTTGGCTCTGCACTTTGGATTTGGGGATTTTCTACAGATATTTGTTGGCCGCTCGGGGTGCTATCCATTAACAAACTAAAATCTAAAACGGCAGCATCTGAGCCCGAGGCGTCTAGAGTTTGATTTGTCTGCTGCATACCACCTTGGATGGTATTTGGTACCAATGTTGGCTGATTATTATTTTGAGGTTGATGTGGAGATAGTGGGTTTTCTAAGGTGATTTCCATATTGGTTAGGGACGATGTCATGGATAGAGAAGGTGCTAGGCATTGAAAGGCATTACCTGCTTCAAACTGCCAGGATGCCTGAGGCTGAGAAGACTCTGAATATTCTGAGGTTCTGTCCCCATCCTGCCGGGACAGGGAAGACGCTTGGTGTTGGGTGGATGATGGATTCTCAAGGCTGCCACCCGCAAATGGCTGAGAGGCTATCTGGGGCTGAGGAGCAAATAAATTCTCAAAATTGTCATTGACATGTTGCTCAGAAGAGACTAGTGGCTGGGAAGGCACCGAGTTTGAAAATACACCTCCAACCTGTTGTTGGGAGGATGTTTGAGGCACATAATTTGCATAGCCACTGTTAATATGTTGCAGGGAGGACATTTGAGGATAAGGTGGCACATAGTTAACATATCCACTGCTCCCATTCTGCTGGGAGGACATTTGAAGACGAGGAGGCATATAATTTGCATGACCATTGCCAAGAATTGGCTGAGTAGGCAGTTCAGTTTGAGGAGATGTTGAGTTCACTTGACCAACATTTTGCAAGTAGGAATCTTCATATGGATTTGACACCGGCATCGCCCCACCATGCACTCCCTGCAATCTTTCTGTTGAAGGAGCGTTTCTCGAGAATCCATAGTTGTGGCCAGATAAATGACACCCACTTCTTTCGGTTGTCAAGCCAGAGCCAACAGATTGTGTTCTTTTGAACATCATTCGTGATGTTGTAAAATGAGGCACCATATTACCATTACTGGGTCTTCTGTTTGCATGGTTATTTGTACTCCGCAGGTGTTGATGAACAAAATTAGGTTGAAATCTGCTTCTGGGAACGGCATAACCAGGATGCGGTATTCTGCCTAGCCTTGTGACTTTCTGCATGCCATTATTTGGTGCGCCAGGGCTAGGACGAAAGGCTTCATGTCTTAAAACCTGATTCTGCATTGCAAAGTTGGAAGGTAATGACGATGGTTGGTTCATCACGGGGGAACTCATTAACAAAGCACTATCAGTAACTGCAGTAACAACTGGCAGAGCTTTATCATTGCTCATTGAACTTTTCCTCTGAGATTTCCAGAACTCATCTTTATCAGTAGCATGACAATGATCCGTACTGGAGATGCCGGTACCCCAAGCAAGACACGGAGCAAGTGAGTCACAAACATAACAGTGGCACTGTGATTGCAGAAGTTAAAATCAAAAGGACAGCTGCTAACAGAAAACCAGAGTGGAAAGAGATAATTTAAGAAAGTCGAAAGATAAACAGCAAAAACATACTTGCTCGCAATACTTTTCATGCGGGGTAGAAGCAAAAGGAAAATTTGCACAAGCATGCCGAGAGTGAGGGAAGTCTCTACATGCAACCTGCATTTAGAACCAAAAAGAAAAGGAATAGAGAAAAGAATGTTCAGAGGCCAAAGCTCATCAGCTAAGTCAAACAGAAAATCCAGAATTTAATGCAAACTTTGCGAAACTGTAAGAAATCTAAGCTCAAAGCTTGACAAGATATAAGCACATCAAATGAAGATCCTCATAGCATGATATAATCAGAATCCAATAATGGGTGCAAGTGTAGGAAAAATAGCAGTGCAGCTTCTAAAAGCCACACGACTGATCCATCAAGCAGCCAAGAAACCATTAAGTATTAATCAAATGTTATAAAAGTCATACCAAGTGCACAAGGGCTCCCGCAAATAGCAAGGTCTGGGGAAGGTAGATGTAAGCAGCCTTACCCCGGTTGTGAGAGAGGCTGTTTCCAAAATTGTCCCAGAGACCAAGTATTCAATAGGTGAGCACTTGAGAGTAGCACCAAGAACGAACTTTTATTAAAAGCACTGACGGATCATTAAAAAAAATTCACATGTATAGGAGGAAAAGCAGCTATTTCTGCCGAATGAAGAACTGCAGGAACAGAAGATCAACTTAATCAGGTTTAAGAGAACCTAAAAGAGCAAACAGTTATGGGATACCTATTTCTTCAAGATAAACAAGAAGCATTTCAGGATTAATTAATTGCAAACAAGATTTTCTCGATCTGCTTATTGCTCTTATCACATCAAGCTACAACCATAACTTTTAATTGCAAACAGTCTCCAGCATTTCTTTGGAAGACTCATCCCCTTGAACAACCACACGCCTCTTCTCACAATTAACTTTCTAGGGCCAAAACTTGAACAAAAAACAAATGTTCACATATCTAACAGCTACTGCTTATTGATCTATAGATACATCATCAATGGGTCAATCTATACCATGCAGCACATGCATTCACAATTGCTTTTCTACTACAGGAGAATGCTTTCACTCCTTTGCTTCCTAATATCATTCTTGTTGTTCGATAACTCAATACAGAAAACTGATCAGACAACTCAATGAACTCATTCCTCAGTGATTTCCCAAAACCCACATTTGCAGCAAAGAACCGCAAAATTGCCCAAGTAAGGATGAGACCAGAGAAACATCAAAAGTATCAACTTCTTCCCTCATCTTGCAGAGGAAGACCTCAACTTCCCAACCCACTTCCCCAAATACTCCAAAATAATAATTAAAGCATAAAAATTATAATAAATGTAATGACAACAAATTCAAAATCTGGTGCTTGCTTTCCCTTCTTTTTATCTAAACAGGATGAATTCAAAGAAATCTTTGAGAAGTAAAGAAATCTTGATTACCCTCATTAACAATTAAATATTCAAAATCATCATATTTTTTTTCTCATTCTCTAATACACCAAATAAAAAATTAATTCAATAAGAATGACAATAACTAACAAAAATAACGAAATTTGATATCTTTTCCGTTCATTTCTTTTTTTCCTTCTTTCTTTCTTCTTTTTTTTTTATCTTTGCTTATTATCCTAAATTACACAAACAATATCAGAGATAAAAAGACTACTCAATTCTATTCTGATAGATTATTTCTAATTCAACAAATTCGGGTGCTGAAGCAAATGCTGATGCAAAGTTGTGAAAACAATCCAATACTAATCAAACAAAAAATAGATTTAAAATACAAAGAAATTCCAAAAAAAGAAAAAAGATCTTGATTTATTACCTCGCCCTTTTCTCTAATAACAACTAAATCATCAGAATCATCAGCATCTTGTACTTCTTTCTCATTCACCAACGCCACCGTCTTATCGGGGTCACCATCTAACACCACACAATCATCATCATCACCACTACCAATCTTACTAACACTATCCGGAGACTTGGTTATCCTCTGCTTTGGGTTCACAAACACCTCACCTACAACCACCACGTCATCAGACTCGCCAGTATCGTTATTATAATCATCGTCTTTATCGTTGTCCTCACCGAAAAGCTCCGACAGCAACTGGAACTCATCTCCGCCGCCGTCACCGCCGAAATCGAAACCAGTCTCTTCGTCGGAGCTGATATCCAGTATTACCGCTTTCGGATCATCCATCGCATAACAAAGCTAATGCTTTTTTCTTTTTCTTTTTTACAAATTCTTCAAAATAAATTTGTAAACTTTCGTGTGCTCACCACCAAAAAAAAAAAAAAGTGTATAAGAAAAAAAGAGTAAAGAAAAATTAAGAATCATCAGAATTTTTAACTTGAAATTAACAGAAATTGGAGTTATTAATCAATGTTTTCGGAAAGATTCAATTTTGAAGCAAAGTAGGGTTAACAAATAACTACATAAATATGGCGAGTAGACTGAAGCCACTAAGAAAGAGAAATTTAAGTGGGAAAGGAAACAAAGAATTATGTGTGTGTGCGTGAGAGAGAGAGAAGGGGAGAGAGAGAGAGAAGAAAAGAGGTTTATTTTCTTCTCCTTCTTTTCCCACGTACTGTTTGTGTGTGTGTCTCAGTGTGTCTGTGTGTGTGTTTGGGTAAATACTGAAATTTTTCATCTCTGTTTTTTTTTTTTTCTTTCTTTTCTTTTTATGTGGATTCCTACTACTTTTTTCCCCTGATTTGTTATTCTCCATTACTTTAAGTTGTTCTCATATTTTCTCTCTTTTCTTTTCTTTTTTTTTTTCTTTTTAGCTTTGACTGATTCATAAATCTTTCCGTCTTTAAATCTCTCATATGCTTGTTGACAGTATTTTGGGTGTCATTTGGATATGTCAGAATAGATAATTACATCTTGACCCCGGGGAAAAAAAAAAAAAGAATATGTCATCTGAATAATTAGTGTTTTGGTCCACTTTTGCAAATCTCTTAGTTATTAATAATATTTTACATCTTGCCAAAAAGAATAAATCGTTACATTGCGAGCAAAATTGACACGATTACAATAATATACTTAGGTGAAAATTGAGGTCTCTCACTTTGTTAAAGGATAATATTTAGATTTTCCTACGTTAAAGTAAGAGATCCCGATTTCTACTATTTTTTTTCTGTTATTTTTTTTCTTTTCTGTTTTGTGATTTTTGTTGCTCACGTGCTTACATGTGTTCTAGTTTGAGAGTCGTGTGAATGTGTGGCAATCGATCATTTATGAATGAAATTTATCAATTGCAATTATATAATTTTTTTTTTTACTAAAAAGTAAATACTTGTATTAATATAAAAATATTTACACCAAAAGAACCTCCTTTACATAAGTTGATTGGGATCTACACTCCATCTTCTACGCAATGAGTAACTAAAAATATATTCTCTAAAAGAGTTTTTCTTCACAAATTTAGCAGTAACTTCGAAAAGTATAGTAAACACGATTTGATCGTCGTTCCTTTTATATTTAACCATGAACCAATTATACTGCTGGCAATCATCCTCATCTTGGTTGGAAGTCTACCAAGCCAAACGAACCAAAAATAAACAACATGGTCTGAAAATGCACTACTAAACCAAACCACATCTGCCCAATCAACCCTCAAGCTACGATTACAAATAAGTTCATAAGTTGAACTTTGTGAATCCTCCCTATGGAGTACCAAGCAAAAAAAAAAAAAAAAAAAAAAGCCTTTCCTATGCAATTTAAAATGTCCTTTATAATTTCTTTATGATCTATTAAAGTTGCATTAGACCTCCTTACCCTTAAAAAATCTAGGGTATAATACACAAGTATCCCCTGTGATTTGCGATATATGCACAACACCCCTGCAATTTAAAAATTAGTGGAATGCTTACTTATGTTTTTTTGAAAATGTGCACACATCGCCCTAAATCTAACTACCGTTAGTTTTTTGACAGATTATAAGAGAATGCCTATTTTGCCTTTATCTTATCCAGTAAAAAGTTAATTTTATTTGTATTTAATCTTAAAAACAAAAATCAGCAAAAAATTATAAAAAAAAAAAAACAAAAACCTGGGGGTTATCGGGGGTACGGGTTGCTGGGTTGAGGGGGCCTGGGGGGGGGGGGGAGGGGAGCACTATTGCATGGGGTGGGGGTTGCTGGGTTGAAGTACCATCGAGGAGGGGGAGGGGAGGGGAGGCATCAGGGGTGGGGGTTCCTGGGGTTGAAGAGGCGTGGAAGGCCATCGGAGATGGGGTGCTGCGTGGGGTTGGGGTGAGGGTTGCGAGGGTGTGGGGACGGGGGTGGGGGTGGGGGGGACTGGGGTGGGGATGGCTGGAGGCAGTGGATGGCAGGGGTGGTGGGGATGGGGGGTTGGTGGCTGTTTTTCTTTTTCTTTTTAAGTTAATTTCTATTTTTTTATTATTTAAATAAGTTAAGGGTAGAAAAGTTGATTTAATGTATTTATTATGAAAAAAAATAAAGCAAAAACGCATGAGTCGCCACGCATTCATGTCAAATCTTGTTACCTTGGATGGAAAAGTTAACGGAAGAGATTTATGTGCATTTTCGTTAAAATCATAGGGAATGACTTAGCTAATTTTTATAACCACAAAATATATTGTGTATATTTCGCAAATCACAAGGGGCACTTCTGTATTTTACCCAAAAATCTATTACATTTAACTATAATACATTGCCCATCTCCAATTCGCTTGCCGTGAGAATTTTTTTTATCCAGATTAATTTCTTTAATTCAAAATTGCACGTTGTAGGAATTTTTGTTAGAAACTGAAAAATAGTTTTAAACCAACAAAAATTAATTTTGATAGGAAAAATTTCCATGAGTGCAATTTGAGCACATGCAATATAATCATGGTTAAAAATAATGACCTTTTTAACAGTAGGAGGGTGGAATGCACTTTTAACAAACCATCAAAATTCTAAAAAAAATTTTAAACCACAAAAGAATCTTATACAATTTTGATGGATCATAAAGTCCCTAACAATTTATCTTAAATAATATAAATAATTTACAAAAGTTGAGTCGGGTCCCTCTAGTAATATTCTTGACTCTTGAGCAAGTGCCGCCGTCTATCCCTTGTCTTCTTTATGTGTTGTGTCGGCGGATGTTGTTTGTTATATAGGCCCTGATTGGCTTTCTTTATTTTGTAGTTCATAAATTTTTTAAAAAATATATTTTTTATATATTTTTTATTATTTGTAATTTATAAGTTTCAAATAAATTTAGCGAAACAAACTGATAGTAAGCTACTCCCCTTTCTTTCATAAGCTAAATGAGAGAAAAATAAAATTAAAGTTGAAAATTGAAATGACAGTGTTTTTTTTTTTAGGAAAGAGAAAATATTTTATAGGGTTAATCCCTTTTTAACGAACAAAAAAATGTCTTAGAATAGACTTATATCATGATACACCAAAGATTGTGAAGTTCAAAATTAACCAACCACTCGATACACCAGTTTGATTCGCATACGATAGGCCAATTGTGTTTCCTTTGACAATCCTCAATGATAGGCCTTATTTGAATGTTGGTGACTTGTGCTGCCCTTGAGAATCAGTTTCGAATAACAAAAAGTCGTAACCCATTTCTTCTGCCTTAGATGACGTTGATGTTATATTGCCTAGTTTGTTTTATGATTGTAAATTACATTGCTTTTTCATAGCTTAGAATACATTCTTAATTTGGCAATGTGCATGAATGTCAAACAAGTCTGCCAATGACCGTTACTTCCTCATCGTCATCGCTAGGGGTGAAAATTTGAGCGCCCCAGGTATCCACAAGACTCTTTCGTGGTTTACTATAAGTGTACAATACCTCTTTGTGATGTTAAAAGTCTCGTAACAAACTTTTGTGGTGAGTAAAAGTTCCACAAGTTCCGCGTACACCCTATACTGCCTAAACTCGGTGTTAAAAATATACAGCAAAAAAACATTAGTACCTTTACCTTACTCGTTTAATTTTCTTTTTTTTTTTGTGTCAAACATGTGCTTAACAATTAACAAAAACAAAAATTTTCAATTAAATTGATGTAAATGAATTTTTTTTTCCCCAAAATAATGGCCTTTTTCCTTTGGTCGAAAAGGCAAAGAAAGAAAAAATTGTTAATGCTTTTGTGGTTGACTGGAGCTGATGAGGGCAAATCAAATTACATCTGGACTGATGAGAAAAAGATTACATCTTGACGATGCCCTAGGGGCGAAGATTGATCTTGAGGACGTCTTCCAAACCCTTGGCGGCATGATGTCCATGTGAAGTGCTGCTGACTTTTTCTCAATAATTTTTTTTTCTTTTTGCCTTTTTGACCAAAGGAAGAAGGTTAATTTTTCCCAAAAAAAAAAAAACTCATTTACGCTAATTTTATTGAGAATTTCTGTTTTTGTTAATTCTTATGCACATGTTTGACAAAAAAAGAAAAGAAAATTAAATAAATAAGGTAAAGGTATCAATATTTTTTTTGTTATACATTTTTAACACCGTCAAGGGAATTTAGATAGTAACGGGTGCACGTGAAACCTTTACTTACCACAAGAACCACAAGAGCTTGTTGTAGAACTTTTGACACCACAGCGAGTGTTGTGCATTTATGATAGACCACAAAACGGTAGAATGCATTTTACCCAAAAAAAAAAAAAATTAGATATTATTCTAGTTGTTTGGAACAAATTCTATTTTTTATTTTTCTTTTAAGGTTAAGATTTTTAAATTTATGGTGTTTCTTGGGATTTGGTTTTGGTTCTAAACATTTACTCATAAATTCGAAATTTTTAAATCTTTATATCTTTAAATCATGCATAATTTAAGAGAAAAGATTCTTCAAAACAAAAGCAAATTGGTCCAAACCGGCAATCTGGAAAGATTAATCATGAACTAAGAAACTATTTTCTTTACGTCAATAATTATAAACTGTTATAACTAATAACTTCAAACTGTAGATTCCTTTCATGAAATCATATATGATATGGGTCCAGCCCAACTTGGCCTGCACATATCGATTCTGAGTTACACCCAATTGGAGAAGAGCTTGGGTCCGTCCGTCTCCGCCCGTGCTGTTTCAATTCCGTTGGACCTGAATACATTGAATATGTCGTAAGCCGATTGAGTTGGATTTCCGTCATAACTCTGATTAAGTTAATCCTATTGGAATTCCACTATTGAATAGCCTCCACAAGAAGCAGAGTCTATCCAAATACTATTAATTGAGTGTTTATGAGTTCACCCTTGCGCCATCACTGGCTTGAGGGTTAGAATTCCAGATTCACTAATAATCTTAACATTATCAATATATTATAAAATTTTAATCCGGTGAAAACTTAGAGATCCTCAACCAGTATCCCTCAGTAAATTAATGCTGGACCCCATCGCACAAGGAATAATATTTCGAGGCAGGGAAGGAAAACCAAACAAATAAACGTGTTAAACACCAAAAAGAATAAGAATTTGTTTGCATTATGGTTTCTGCAGCCTGTACTTTCCATGAAACAACAAATGAGAATTGCAAAACGTTGTTCTGCCCTACAACTTGGGTTTTTTTTTGGGGGGGGGGGGGGGGGTGTGTTTGGTGTCAACGCGTATTATTGTGTGTCTTGAGTTTTTTCCAAGTGACCAACGGAGCATATGCCTTCATGCGAAGGTTGAATATGACCTTTCCAACCAAAAGGAAGTGAACAAACTGATATCTTTCTTTACAGCTAGATTGAGCCATTCTTTACCATACAATTTTTGAGTTCTATCTTCGCATATTCTTGAGACAAATCAACATTATAATTGTCAAGCAAAACCTCTCTCTATAACTTCTCTATAAAAGGGAGTCTTTCTCTCCTTGGGCTTGGTTCAATCAGATTTCTTAGCCGCCTTCCCCCCCCCCCCCCCATCTTTCTTTGCCTTGCCCATAAATTTACTACAGGGTTTTTTCTTTTAAGTTTTAATTGCCATCGACTGCGGAAATAAGGTATGAATTTCTTCTTTAACTATTAGCGTTTTTCTTGAATATCACATAACCTCTACTAATAAAATATTTTAGATTTGCCCCTATTCTCGAAATGGAGATAAAAGGACGAAAGAGAGACTCAAAACAAAAAAAGTTTGAAGGAATTAGTAGCCACCTGCTAGTCAACTAATTATGTGATATTCTTTTAGTGTGGTATCATCATTGTCAACCAACTCTTGCTCTTTTACTCTTCACAGGAAGATCATAAGAAAGAAGAAAGCAGAGCCACAGAAGCAGAGAAGATACCTGGAGACAGAGAATGCTGCTTAAGAGCTCTTCTACACCAGTTCTTGGGTCCCTACTGGCATCAATCTCTGAAAGTCCCAGCAACAATCATTACCAATGTGAAATTTCCAGCACAACTGCAAAACAAACACCACCTCCCAGTTATAGCAAACTCTTATACGCCGGAACACGGAATTTCAGCCCCGTTTCATGCAATTCGTCTCCCATATCTCCTGCGGTTGGATACCAGAACACCGGTCTGCGAAAAGCTCAGTCTGAGGGTAACTTGGAATGTTTAGTCAATGCCTCCAGTGACATTGATGAATTCACCTTCATAAACATGCCAAAAAAATTTGCGCGAAGGCGTAATAGCTTGCTCCTGGAGACTATACCATCTTTTTCATATCATAATCTGAGTTGTCAGAGCGAAGATGAAGAAAGTGATGAGGAAGATGACGAAGTGAATGAGGATTTTGACGAAAAAGTTGAGTTGTGTGGTAGTTATAATCAATTTGGTATGGGGACAATGAGTTTGCAAGAGAAGAAGAGGATTACCAGTGGGTATGGGAATGTGAAATATGAGGAGAGGTCACAAATGTACCTCGCGAGGGGTCCCGGGGTTGCTGATATCGGCTTTGCTAATGGAGGTGGGCCTACTGGAGGTAGTGGAGATGGCGGAGGTTATAGACCGGTAGCGTTTGATAGGGATGGCGGAGATAGCCGTGGCCTGAGTGTGGAGGAGCATTACAAGAAGATGCTGGAGGAAAATCCCAGCAACCCTCTATTTTTGAGGAACTATGCACAGTTCTTGTATCAAGTAAGACTGAATTGAACTGAATCACTCTCATATAGACAACTTCAGAGGGATGAGAATGAGAATAATTACTTGGTTCTCTTTCTTTGCAGGAAAAGCAAGACCTCGGAGGAGCTGAGGTATATTACTCCAGGGCGATTTTAGCCGATCCAAGCGATGGCGAAATTCTGTCAAACTACGCTAAGTTAATGTGGGAGCTCCACCGGGATAAATATAGAGCTACAGATTACTTTGAGAGAGCAGTCCAAGCTGCATCCGAGGATAGGTAAGCTTCGGATCATCAACTCTGCAAATTGTATCACAGAACTCTTAATTGATCATTCACCTGATTCTTTTAAATTTGTTTTGCCAGCCATGTTCATGCAGCATATGCTAGCTTTCTTTGGGAAGTAGAGGAGGAGGAGGAAGAGGAAGATGAGACATCACATGAGACCCCCAGCGCGCCACGACCATTTCACGCCGGAGCCATGACTTTCTGTTAGTATGTAGCGTCTTTCGCTCGATAAGGTCGCTGGATAGCAGTAACCTAGGATATATGTAAATAAGAATTTTTGAAGAATATTTACTGAATAACAACTTATTTAGCAGCAAACTGCAATTTTAAGTATCAACCTACGAGTTAAGTGATAAAGGACAACCTAGAAAACCAAATGGACAGGCATAAACGTTCGAAACATTGAAAAAAAATGAGCAACTAATAAAATTTGTCAGATAATGATGAACATAGTAGAGGTCTACTGAACAGGGAAGACAAGCTTGGTTCTTCCAGGCTTAAATCCGTCAGCAACCATTGCTTTTTTAATAAGAGGAATAGATTTTCTTTCTGCTAGGACTCAATAAGATATGCAAGACCCACGCGAATCAGAAGAATAAAAACAAGTTCAGAAGCTCCCACATTGGTCACACGAATCAGAAAATCAATTGATCAGAATACTCAAGATATTTTGCCACAAAACCGCTACACGAAAATACCACTATTCCCTCTTGAATTGTGAGATAAAAGGAACAACCAAGAGGGAAAAAGTATTCCTGTAGATACAGGCGAAAATCAGAAAAGAAATGTTTCCTTGCATGCATATCGAAAACACTTAGATAATATCATCCAAGAAAAACAAGAAATTCCTGCTTGGAACTAATAACTTAAATCCCACTTCGAATTCAACCATAGACTACCAAAGATGTGCCCCGGCATTTGACACTTCGAATTCAACCATAGACTACCAAAGATGTGCCCCGGCATTTGACTCTTTCATGACGTAGTAGACGTCATTATGTGCCACGGAAACCATTGCTTCCCACTCTGTTGTTATCACCACCATCCTGATAGCCACTCCTGCCCAAGCCTCGTCCCCCAAAACGTCCTCCTCTTCCTCTTCCTCTTCCTGGTGAAGGCAAGCAACGGCAAATGAATCACACACAGCACAAGTACAGCACACATGTTCCAGAAACAACAAATTCATTCAGTAGATATCCAATCGCACATTTAATCCACTCTCTTCATGAAAATAAATTGGTCTTAATATAATGGTGATTACAACTGGAAAAACAAAATACTTTTACACAAGACTGTGCAATCCGAGTCCCGGTGGTTGTGTGGAAGTTCATTGACAATCCTCTAGACATTCCATAACAGAAGGTCGGCAAAAGACATATTCAAGTGTCAAGATCCTATAATCCTGTATCTATGCCCAACAGTAATGTTTGAGGCAATATGGTTCACTGTCTAGAATCTTAGGTAGATATTACCACTATGGATCAATAGTCACATAATGAACCAAAAATGATGGAAGTTCCAAATGACAGTTACATAAGATACAAAACTCTCATCAGTCATCATGTATTAAATTTTTAGGCAGTGATTGCACTAAAATGAATGGGGGAAACCATTAAAATAAGAATGAGTGTAAACTGTAAATACGATATAATAGATGCATAAACTAAATGAGATATAGGAGTGCACTTCAAAATTGCACATTTTAAGTAGACGAACATACTTCCTCCACGAGAAGTGCTACTGTTGTTTGCTCTCCTCTCCTCAATATATACTTGCCTTCCAGCCAACTGTATTGGAGAAGCCTAGAAAAACCACACATAGCAACATATAAATCAGAAGAGATGCTTGTTGCGCATGTTGCATGACAACTTTTCCGGTAGAACAAATCCTAAGAGAAAGTCACCAAAAAAGCATCCTAAATATTCACTATATAACTAATAAACAGAAAAACTATCACTTGCAGATTACAGCAGTTAAGCACGAATATATAACTAATAAACAGAAAACCTATCACTTGCAGATTACAGCAGTTAAGCACGAAAAGAGAGCAGAGATCTTTGTCTACAAGCCGTAAATGGCACAGGAAGTTGAACAAATGCATTTAGTAACGAAGTAGACAAAGAACAATGGTGTTGTACGGAACAAGATAACACAGATGAGATTTCTCAAATCATATAAATATAATTCAGAAGAATCTATGCCTTGATAGAGTCCTTGCCTTTCAAGTCAAAATGGACAAAAATATGTGATCATAGTCAATACAAGTGAGCTATACAGATATATAGTTTGACAGAATAAACTGAGATATAAAGCGAGAAAGACATGTTACTGTTCTACCAAGATACAGACATAGGAACAGCGAAATAGTATACAGTTGGATATTATCTTAAAGGATAAAAAGGATTGGAGCCCTGTGGTTTACCAAAGCACATTGGACCCACATTGAGTTGTCGAAATACCATTTCCTCTACTTTCTAAAACATAGCATACATCCCCTAATCCAATTTTATTAATGTCATCAATAGAGGTAGTCAAATGACAAGTGTGCCCTTTCTTGGATACTAGCCAACAAGAAAACCCACAAGCTCTTCACCCACCCCCCACGCCCACCATGATTCTCTAGTTTGTGTTGTGTGTGCATGGTGGAGGCAGGCTGGTGGCAGTGTAGATAGCTGACAGTCTGGTGGGGTGGTTGCAGCAGAGATGCTGACAGAGCGGCAAGGTGGCAATGGAGCTGACAATGGTGTGGTAGGGTGGTTGTAGCAGAGATGGTCACCAGCGTGCTGGGATGGTGGCAGTGAAGATGGTTCCTAAAGTTTTTTCTTTTACCAAAACATGTAACATATTTATTTCATGCTAAAGGTATCCATACTATAGTTGGTTAGGTTGAGGACTCAACCTTTTCTTTGAACAAATGTTCTTGTTAAAAACTAAAAGAGAAAAACCAAGTCAATCAGTTTCAAACTCTGGTACCTTAACTGCTTTTTCAACACTCTGAGCATCTTCAAACTCGACGAACGCATAGCAAACTCCAATATCCTGTCCATTGAATAGAGTTCAGTATTTTTCACACGATGAAGCACATGAGAGAGAGAAGCAAGAAGAAAACAAACCTTTCGGTTCCTCAAAAAGACTCCATCCTTTTTGATATTCCCAAAATTTTTAAATTCTTGTAGAATATCTAAAGTAGTGGCAGTAGAGGGCAAGTTCCTTACATAAACAGATTTTGATTCACCTGAAAAAGAATCAGCTATTAAGAACAAGGTAGATCTGAGTTATAATTGTTAAATAATGTACATAGAAAATAATTTCAATATAGGATGAGTAGTTAAAGATCAAGTGAAAACAAAACCAATCGGAATAGACACGGATAATCAACTGCATTGAAACTACAAAGGTGGAGCAGAGATAAGAAAAGAAAGGGACCCAAAAAAAATAGAAGAAGGAGAAGAAACTAAGTCTTCCAATAACGAAGAGATTATATTGAATGTCAAGTTCACTAACAAAGTACTGAATGTCATTTTGAACTTAGCTCTAGGCTGCGATGACATACCATTTAACAACTCATTGAGATAAACTAATTCTCGATAACCAAAGGTAGCAAATTACTTTCCAAATGCTTTGTAATAAGAGACCTTGTATGACTCTACTGAAAACAGCATTACCACAGAGATAACATAGCTAAATTCTCTTCAATACTTAGTTGTATATCTTATCTTTGGAAGTTCTCTTCAATTCTTCGTTGCATATCTTATCTTTCAGACTGGACAGTAGGTAAAAGATTCGATTCTAGACATCATTCTAAAGAACTGAGCAAAAGATCGCTGATCTACAATTGAATGCTTTTCATCAACGAAACTATAAGTTGATGCCAAAAGGAATTTTTCCAACTAAAATCACCACTTGCGATTAAGGCAGCACCAAACAAATGCACGAATTTGTATTTGTAATTCTAAAGTATCAGGCACCCCTCTCTTACATGAAGAAATTATTAACTTACGAGACGTACCTTCTTCGTGTGTTAAACCCTCATCTGCCATTTCTGAAACAGAACTCTGAACAACAGGTACTGCAGAGTTTGCCTGCTGAGCAGGGGCTTCGGGGGGAGGATGCCACTCTGATGCAGGCGGTTGAATTTTTGTAGATGGTGGTCTAGTACTGATTGATGATGCAGATTTTCCTTTAGAGGCTCGCAACTATTAGAAAGTTACATCAAAGAAAAAACACAAAATCAAGAAAAAACAATTAAATACATGTAACTACTGAACATTTTTAAGGCAATGAAAAAGGAGCACCAATATATGATTAATAATCAATTATAAGCAAATTCAATGCCCTAAATTATAGATGAATCACACAACATATACAAAGTACATAAGGACACTAATGCAAACTTTCCAGGAATCTAAAGTATAAATAGGATGAAGATATGCTACTTATGAGTTGGGTGCAGCAGTTGCCCATTTTTCCAACCTCTTCATATGAGAAGGAGGCATCTTCTAAATAATTGGAGACATGAGTTCCATATTAAAAAAAATGACCAAGCATCACACGGTAAATTGTTGCACAGGATATCCCCAATCAGCCCTACAGCTAGGAATTTATATGCTCTTTCTTTCATGCCAAATAGTTTTCATTTCTATTTTTGTTTTTAAGGCTTTATATGACTTTCTCTCTACACATAAAAATAACAAGCGCTCAAATATTGCAGATATATGCAATGCTCACAGGAGATTCTCATTCATTTGGGAATAGAATGGGAGAATACATAATTCATCTATAACTAATATTAACGACTTCAAATTATACAATGGAAATGCGAAGAAAGCAATTTGGGGTCAATTGGGAATAGATTGCACAAGTTCTGCTAGCAGGAGCACGTACTATGGAAGCATAAGTAAATTTTTTAGGCTCTTCAACAGGCTCCTCAATTGCAGGTGGAGGTTCTTGCACTGCTTCTGCTACACTTTGATGCAAAGCAGGAGGCTCTTCTAAATGGGCCTGTTCTTCCTCTACTTCACCTGCAGACTCATGCTCCTGCTGCTGCTCTTGATAATCGTACTCTTCTACCACATTATCTTCTTCTATATGAACAGAATTCACATATTCCCTCGCCTCCACTTCTAAGCCATAGTCAGAGGCTGCTGAACAGTATAAACGTAACATTTTCATGAGGCAATATAACTGAATTCAAGGCAATTTTCATGTTTGTAGAAATTAAATGAGTGTGTATAACTAAGCAACAAAAAGAAGCAACACATTCGTGTTTAGGTGAAACCAAATGCTCAAGGATGGAAATATAGCCTTATGATTTGGCTTCTATTGAGATGATTAATCCTTTTATTTAGCAAGTGCAGTAAATGAGTTTTCCTCTACAATCCAAATCTAATCACAATACCTGGCTGCTCTTGAACAGGATCAGAAATAGTTGGTTGAGAATCATGTGTGTTTTCTGGTACTACTGTAGCTGGGGATTGATCAATGACCTCATCACCAACATAGTGAAATATATCATTAAGAACAAAGTAACCTTTCTCCTGCGGGGCAAGGAAAAAGGTCTGCACAAACCTCCTCCAGCCAGTAAAATCCTTAGACTTGACTGAACCAGAAACAACCACAAGAACACCCCCGCTCCAAGATTCAAGGGAATTTATTGTCTTGATCTCAATACTGGTAAAGTTTAGTGACATGACAAGTGTATGAATTTGCTGCACAGAAGATGTAAATGATTTATACCAATACCATTACTTGTAAAACAGTAGAAAACTTATAGAAGTACGATTCTAATTTGACGGGATGACTTAAGTGTAAAAGAGAATGCGGCTCCATAGGGCCTAAAACAGCAGTTATAAGCATTAAAAAAAAAGAACAATAAAATGGCTGAACCTTTAAGCAAAAGAAATAAGCAATCTGTAGTTGCTTTCTCAATAATGCTATTGCATGCAGAAAATCCAGAAAGTGTTTCCACATCACGAAAAGCTTTTCCTCATTTCTCCGGAATAGGTGTTCTGTTATCTGGTGTGCTTTTTCTTGTCTTCCTTCAATATAATTATATAGAGATTTACTAAGTCCTAATGGTTCTCATAATAACTAATGTTTTGAATTGAGAATGATGCATCAATATTCCATGCATGATGGTGGGGTATATACTTAAAGAAAAGAAGGAAGCTTGGGATAGCCAACACCAAGCTGCCTGAAGTTCCTCATAAACCCATAGACCTCAAAATTTATAAAATTATATTAAAAAAAAAAAAAAGTGCTACATTGGGAATGTAATCCACAAACAAAACCCATGAGCTCACCACCACAACAGAGTCTATGACAGCCTAACAAAAATAATTAGTAATAGTCGAATCATTTAACCACTTAAATTGAGAATATTCTCATCAGCAAAAATGTTACAAAAAATGTCCTACAGCTTTAACGCATGGTACGGACCCATATCTTTTCCTAGTTCATTGTGATCACTAATACAATACTACTATAGATTAATTGCTGGTTCAAACATAATCAGTCCCAAAATGTTGACACAAAACAACCACCACGCTGAAATCATATATTATTATTTATCTCCGACTAGTTTCAGCCAAAAACGAAAATGACATGTTAAGAAACAATCTCATAAATACACATGCAATCACATTAAAGAAGCCTGTGAACAAATATCTTCCTATAAAGTTCCAATTTTGCACCAAACTTGAAAACTATCATTTCGACCGATACTACATAAATAACATTGTCATCAGATATAGGGATTGGCTTTTTTTTTTTTTTAAGAAAAAACACTTTTTTCTGAAAAAGTTATAAATTTGCAATAACTATTTGATTTGGCTCCAAACACGCTGAAAAAAAACTCACAAAAAAACTCTGAGAAAAACTCAAATACAGTTTTTTTTTAAATTCAGAATTTTCAAATCTTCAAAAAAAGCTATTTTTCAAAAACAGTTAAAAAAAGAGCCCGTACTCTCAGATCCTCACCAGCAAAGCGGACGCGGCTTCGCTGGATTCGCCATCAACGCGAACAATGGAGCTCGCGTCGGTGTAAAACTGATGCGCGAAATCAGGCTGCTCTTGAAGCACGTGATAGTACTGCGAAGCAAAGTACGAACCAACCTACAAATACATACACAGACAAAAAAACAAAAAAAAAAGAAAAATATGCTCCAAATTAACAATCAATCGAGTTGAATTCATCGCAGAGCAACATATATACATATATAAATTCATAAGCAAACGCATCTAAATCACATAGCTCCTAAATGTATATAAAAGATCACCTGAGATGCACTCACTGGAGCAGCATATGAGCTAGCCATTTTTCTCGTTCGCTGCTATAGTCTCCGCGCCGATGCGAGGATCGCAAAAGATCGCTAGATCAAGATCTTAGGGTTCAAAAAATTAATTTATTTTTATTTAAATTTGCTTTCAGGTCACTTATTGGTTTTCAGAAATATCGAATCCAAGATGTATGCTTTATATATATGTGTTCATATACGTGTATATATATATATATAAACGACGCCGCTCAAATATTTATTTATTTATTTATTCATTCATTTATTAGCGCGAGAGAGAGAGAGGTTTAAGAGAGATTGATATGGCGAGAGGGGCTTTAGACAGATCTGTGAAAAGGAGTGTGTGTGTGTGTGTGTGTGTTTTGTGAGTGGGATTTTTGTGGGTAAAAAGAAATGGAATTGTTTTTGTTTTCGTGCGTGTATTGTAATGATGAAGATGATGATGTGGTTTGACCGGAGGAGAATGGATGGTGGAGATGCGAGGAGAGAGATTCGGGCGAAAATAGAGGGCGAGGAATTGGGAGGGGTGAGTTTCGATTGGTGAAAGTTAAAAAAAAAAGGTTAAATTTTTTTACGTCCCAACGACAAAAGAAAGCATGGTAAAATGTGGTAAGTTTTCTAGATTGTGCACGAGGGTTTTCTTTTTTCTGTTGTCTCCTTTTACTGTGAGGGCAAACAAGTTGCGTTTTCTCTTTTTTTTATGTTTATCTTTTGTTAAAGCTAATAGATATATGGACTCGAGGAGACAATGCTTGTCTAAAAGGAGAAAGTACGATAAGATCGCGAAGTATTATTTTGTTTTTGATTTAAAAGAAGATACATTTGTGGTATACTGTGATACGTTTTGTGAATTGTATAATTTTCATAAAATTGTTTTAGAAAAGGAATTGGGAACTTTTTTTCCAATTTGAAGAGAAATATAACAAACAATTATCAGCTCCTTATAGTTTGAGTAAAATATTTGAAAAAAATATTTTTTTAATTATTGACAAGATAGTAGATGAGTTGGCCATTAAGGAGGATCATTACTGTAATAGATGATTTATATGAGTTTCATTTTTTGAGTTAAAAGTTGTTATTAATTTTGAAAGGTAACATGATATTAAAATATATATATATATATGAATAAAATGTACTGCACCTCTCTGTGATCTATCATAAATACCCAACAACTCCTTTGTGGTGCCGAAAGTAACACAATAAACCCCGATGGTGAGTTAAATTTCACGTATACCCCTACTATCTACACTCTCTTTAACCGTGTTAAAAATTTACAACAAAAAGACATTAATAATCTTACGCTACTCCACTAATTTTCTTTTCTTTTTTGGTCAAACACATGTATAATAATTAATAGAAACAATAATTGTTGATAAGATTGATGAACATGAGTTTTTTCAAAAAAAAATCCCTTGGCCAAAAAGGCAAAAAGAAACAAAAGCAAAATTTAAAAGTTGGTTTTCTTGCATTTCCGCAATGCCAAGGTGAAGCGTATCTGCTATTCAAGGAGAAGATGATCGGAAGCAGGTCCAGTTGTTATACTTTTCTTGATGAGTTTTTCATCCGGAAGGCATTGCCAATTGGGAGGAAACAAACAGGACGATTTAATCTCGGTAGAAATTCTCGAGCTCTGTCCTCTGGGAAAATGTTCTATATGAACTTTGAGATTTTGTTGGAAGCCACCAAGTCTTTGTTGGTGTTTTAGATTCTGATCAAGTAGATGTTTTGGTTGGTCTTTTGATCAAGGGTAGATGTTATTCTTCATCGAATGTTTATTGGAACACCTACATGGAGATTGTTTTATTTTTTTTTTCCTTTGAGTGATTGGGGTTGGGTCATAAGAACGATTTTTTATTTTTTATTTTTTTTTATTTTTTTGTTTCTTTTGGTTATTTTAAAAAATAAAAAAATAAAAAATAAAAGGTCATTTACATCAATTTTATTGAGAATTTTTATTTTTGTTAATTGTTATGCACGTATTCAACCACAAAAAAAAAATTAAATGATTAGGGTAAGTTATTAATGTCTTTTTCCTATAAATTTTTAACACTATTATACCTTGATTTTGTAATTAAATTACTATTTAGGTTCTTTCCTTAATAAAAATGAACTTCCTAAAAAATTATACCTTGATTTTGTAATAAATATTTGAATAACTTTAAGACACAAAAAGTTGAGATAAAGTTTAACTTTTCAAAAAAAAAAAAAAAAAAAACCCTTTGTCAAGTTGCAAGAAAAAACAGAAAGAAAAAAAGCTAAGGCAACTGAATTAGAAGTTACACGGAAAACCATTTGCAAATATTGCATTAGCTCATTAATCCTGTGTGCCGTTAAACTAAATGCAGTGGTACCTCGTTCTAGCACAAACACGAGCGGAACATTCCATGAGAAATAAAATTATGGTTTCTATTTAACGGAGAAAAATCACAGATTGCTACGCTGACTATTCTTCCTGGGAGGTTATAGTGGGCATTCTCTCGCAACCAAAAAGCCTCATAGTAACGTCGAATACATAAAACTACAAGCGGCAAAATTGATCATTGAATGATCATGCCACCTCAATAATAACTACCATAATATGCTGTAGGCGCTACTGCAGCCGGTTGCTGGGCTGGAGTCAATGTAGCCGCTGAAGCTGCCGGTGCATAACTTTGTTGTGCAAGAGCCTGAAGGAGATATAGAAGGATAATGTTATGCAGGATAATTATGCATACGTGGTTTTATAGCACGAACATACAAAGACACTTCAACACCCACAATGGAGATCCAAAGAGAACTTAGACGACTTGGTAAACACGTCGTGTATTACCTGGGTAGGATATGACGGAGGATAAGCACCATAGGCAGCAGTCTGAGGCACTGATGCTGGTACCTGAGTTTGAGTATAGTTGCTTCCATAACCACCGTACGCACTATATGCTGCTGCCTAGAGAAGTTCACAGAGAAACAATCATATAACTAGTTGAGTAGACGAGGTGCCTTTGCACACTTCAACAAATACCAAATAGGAATCTAGTACTGCAACTTCAGAAATGAATTCAAAGTGCCACCAAAAAACAGCCAAAGAAAGCAAAATAAATTGTAATCGATGAGATAGAATCTCCCCTCCTAATTCCCAGTGGGTTATCCATACTTTCCAGACAACCACACAACTCCCAACCTCATAAATGTGAAAAATGAACTCTCTCTCAGAAAGAGGATGTCTTATGGCTGGGCTAACTCATGTTAAGTTTCCACACTAACCACAATCCGAAAAAGCTCAGAATTATGCATAATGAATAATGCCTTTCCGAAAAGGAGATTCCTACAGTTGGCTGGTGTTAGAAAATGGAGGGCAGGACCATGTGAAAATATATAACCTGTTTGTTACCTGTACAAAACTCATAACAACATCTGCGGAAAAATCTAACAACAGCTTGCAAACTATCTAAGACAGGTATTGTCTTCACCACCGTGTCAACATCAATGTAAGTATCAGGCCTAAGCATAGGTGAGGCTCAGAGTTCAATATTGCATAATAACAGCCGGTTATCCTAATATTTCTTTAACTCATATATCATTACGTCAAGATCAGTATACCTGTTGGGCATATCCAGGATTTAACTGTTGTACTTGGGCAGGCGCAACTTGTGGCCAAGCTTGCGGCTGAGCGTAACCTGCTGTCCACTGGCTTTGTGTGCTGGGATAAGCACCAATTACTGATGGAGCAGACGAAGGGTTAACAGACTTTGCTAACTTAGTTTTGTCTGAGACTAAACAATCATCAGCATGGCGTTTCTTTGACTCCGGTGAACTCCTGTGGCGTAAGAAGAGCTTGGCATGCCGTTCATCAGCCTTCTTCATAGACTGTGCATCTCCAAAAAGATCCAAAAACTGCATATAGGACGTCGACATAAACATTCAAAAGAACAAACAAAATTATTTTCTATCAAAAATAATTTTTACACAATGAGCAGGCAGACTTATCCGACAATTACATGCATCCCAGTGCACATGTACCCACTGTTTTCCCTCATAAGTGGCAGATTAGGGAGCTAGGACAAGAGCACAAGTTCAAGTCTGACCAAGTACTAAAAGAACAGTTGGAAAGCAAATCTTTAGTAAGAACTTAGCTCAGAACTTGTTGAATTACCAAGGAGTGACCATTACCTCCAAAAATATACTTGATAGCTCCTCCCTTTCAGCAAGGCTGGCAACATTAGGGTTATCAAGACTTGGAACTATGAACTTCTCGACCAATGAATCCAAATAGTCAACTCGCTTTGGCAGCGACTGAATTGATTCTAAATGTATAAATGCCTGGAAAGCAACATAACCACGCTGTCAACTTTACACATCTCGTGGTAAAATTAATGGAAAGAAAAAGGTACTGGATCAAACGTGCATGAGAAAGAGACGGAAAGAGCGAGTACCTCAAGAAGAGGTTTTGATAACTGTGCACTCTCAACAGCTCGATCAAGAATTTCCCTTGCTTTCTCCACTTTGCCAGAAACCTTCAAGCAGAATGACAAATCAATGATGAGACAACATACAGATAACCATGAACAATCTCATCTGAATAACAGTGACATGACCATTCAACTACTACTTGAATTAACCAAGAAAGTTTGTCTATGATTTTGGTCCTTCCTGATTTCTTCATAGGATAGCTGGTTGAGATTTAAACACTACAATAAACATAATATTGTCTTCTCTTCGGAACTACACGTCCAGATCCATGATTAAGAACAAAAGAACAGACATTCACTTCACATTTCAATACTGGAATTCGAAAGAGAAAACAACTATAGAACAGACAAATGACATTGTTTACAACAATGACATGACTGAGAAAAGGAAATGACTTGATATAAAACCATGACAAAATAGAATTCCTCAGGCCATTGAAATTGTTGTTGACTAAACAGTTGATTCAAGCCACACCATACATGGTTGAAGGTGCAACAGAAAACTTCTTTATCTAGAAAAATGATGATGGCACCAAGATACATATAAGCAAACATTAGTGTTTTTTTTATCTTGACTTGGTCCATTATCTCGACTCTTTGACAAGGCAAGGTAACAACTGTTTCAAGGAAAATTTGTTTTAGTCATAAAATCAGATTATTCACATCATCTTAGTTTGAAAAGAGATAAAATTGAATCTGTCTCTTAATTGTATGCTCAGTTGCCATACCCTAATCTTTTAAGAAACCCCAAAACATAGTGATATGACAGAGATGATGTGCCCACAGCAGGGAGTTACAGAACATGGAACAATGCCACAAAGTGGTTAAGTGAAACTAGCTTAAAAGAGGTATACCAAGAAAAGGAACCGAGAATATTGGGCAAACAACAGTGGTAATGTTTGTGAATGTTCTTTCCCTTTTTCAATCGATATCGCTTGTTCATATAGGCTACATGCATCTTCCAGATTCCCCTGCAAAATGAGACCAACAAAAGTCAAACAAAGCAACATCATTAGAGTAAAAGATATTTTGGCAGCTTGGGTGGCAGCTTGGTGGTAATCTTACAAGTCGATGTTCCATGTTTGCGTGCTTGATAATTGCCTCTAAGAGCCCCGGCGAAATTTCAGTGTGTACCAGCTGATAAGCAGCCCGGGCACCTGTAATATCACCACGCTGTTCTCTGAATCTACCAGCGAAAAGATGAATCTCCGGTTGTCTCTGCTCACATTGATGAAAATATAACAAAGGGTGAATCACTGGTTGTCTCTGTTCACTAAATGCTTACTTCGTATTATGCAACTAATATACATAAATAAAAGATCACTTTTCACAAGGTTGACAGAGCAGGTATAAGCTAACCAACAAATGTAACAAAAAGACCTTCCCCAATCTGACTTTGTGACCAATTATAACCAAAGCACACGTAATTATTGCTCTCCAATGAATCCATTTAATTTATGGCGACATTATCCATTGTGAATGAGTATTTTACAAGATGGTAATCTGCCAGCTCAAATTCAATTATGAGAACAGTATAATAGGTAGACATATACCTTAACAAAGACTTGAGTGGCACGAGCGAGGGCATTGTCAGCCAGATCCATACTTCCACTAGCTTCCATGCATAAAACATAACGAATCCAGTACTCGGGATAATTGGCGCAAGCAATCAGGCATCTTTCATACAGCTTGACAACCTGAAGTGCATCAACTAACAGTTGGATCAGTATACCTGAACACAACAGTATGCTAATTAAAGAAATAAGACAAAGAACAAAAGGACTAAGGAGAAACGCATAAGGAATACTCCGTTGGTGGAAAAGAGAGGCCCCTCATATACAATTGGAGGGAGCCTCCTTGCCTCATAGACAGATGGTTAGGAAGATAAGGACACACCTGCATGCATAACATTGGAACTTTAAAACAGATAATTAACCATACAACACATCATCAACCCAGAACGTGGACTCAAATGAGAGTTTGAAGTACTTAGCCTTATAGAAAGCAAATGGAAGGCCCATGCTTTAGTCCAAGTTCAATACCCCGTTTTAAAAGATGCTTCGTCCAACGTTTAGCCAATAAAGCATATGGTGCGGCACATATTACTTAACTGTAAGTCAATGTATAACAAGGACACTAAAGCTACAAAGAGCAATTGAAAGGCCTACACTAGAACTAACTCATACCTTATTTAGATCATTCATTCCTTCAATAAAATCAAGGTAATTGTGCCAGTTTTCAAGCTCTGCAACATTGAGGGGGCGCACATGAAAATAGGGCCTCCTGATAGCTGTTTCAAAACCAATGATCTTAGAATCGAACTCTTTAGCTTTCTTATACAGCTCTTCTCTAATGGCGATATACTTCTCCAACTCCTCGGCATCTTTTAAGCTTGCACTTACAGGTTTAGAAGACTTTTCCACAGAATTTGGGTTAACCTCTCCCTCAGTTTCTTGAACACCAGCTTCTGAATTGGCAGCAGCCGCAGCTGCAGCTTCTTCAGCCGTCCGCAACTCTGATAGAGGCCGGCTTGCAACTAGCTCCTTAAAACTGTAATAACAACATAATAATAATAATAATAACAAATAAAGCAATAAAAGAACCAGATCAGCAGATCATGACAAATATCAATTTACAGCAATGGAACGCACAAACAACTAAGAAAGCTGAAACTGAGATGAAGGAGTAGCTCAACAGTTGAGACTACTTCCCCAGTCATGTAGATTCAAATCCTATTAGGGCAGAGGGCTGGGTAGGGCATGAGGGGTTAAAAAGAAAAAAAGAAAAAGGAGCCAACAAAGCAAAAATAGTGGCAAACTAGAGCACAAGAAGTTGAGCTAAGAATTCAGATAAATAGCGAACCGCATTGCTCCAACCCCCTGAAGCGCTTTGAAACAAGGTAATTTCCCTAAGTAAATCGTAAACACTAAAAGATTAGTGCAGTGAAGTTACTCAAGGGTCAAATGCATTTCCACATCTATGGTGTTCTACTGTAGAAATAACAAGATTCGAGAGAAGAAACCCCAGAAGTAGATTAGGCACCCTTTTTGTATGGTTGGAGGGGGAAGAGAGTGCAACCATTTAACTGGTCATGATGAGCAACAAGCATCAAGATGCATGATTTTCCAAAGCTTACACAGATAAACTGAAGATGCAAAATCCACATGTTATAATGGTTTGGTAACTTAGAGATAGATTCAAATAAAACTAGTTACCCTTCAAAATAGCGATCCAATTGCTGATTTGGATGCTCCAGCACACGTGCATAGAGCATGGCAACACGGGACCAGTCTTGTTGTGCATACTCATATTCAAAATATTTATCCCAGAGTGGAAAAGATAGATAGTCTGTCCCAACATACGCTAATCCCCTCTCAAATAGCCTGAAATACCATGAGCATGATATAATCATAACCTCCTTAAACAAAGCAAGACTATTTCTTGGATACAGAAGCAAGATAACAGCATGATAGGTAAACAGAAACAACTCAAGAACACACGACACTTCCAAACTTAGGCACAAATATGCCGCATTTACCTTCCTCAAAAAATCATACACAGTCCATCAAAGGGAGCACAAGTAGAAGCCATCTATCTTACTGGGCGAGATCGTCTCAGCAGCAAATTGTTTACTGATGCACCTCATGTGCCATTATTAACAAAACCAAAATTCATGGAGAACAAGGACTACGACACAGCAATTACTCCATAAAATTGAGCAATTGCTGTTGCAGATATACCAAATCAGATTAGATAGAAAAGAAAGATCACTTAGACCCTGTGACAATAGGAAATGATAATATGACGATTTCGCATGTATGACTAAAAAGTGGAAAGTATCAACAAAGATTACCTCCTAACAGTGTCAGGGTCTCCATACACGCTAATGGAAAATACACAATAGTGCAACCACATATCTACGGAGTACGTCACCCCCAGAACTGCTCGTTCATAAACCTCTGCGACTTTTTCAATAGAGCCAAGGCGTGCCTCGTGATCAGCATACTTCTTCCAATAGCCATAGCATAAAGGAAATTCGGCTAAAAAGGCGTCATATACTTTCCTAATCTTCGAAATGTTACCCTAAAATCACAAAGAGGTGTCAGTATCTCATTCTAATAGACAACTTTCCAACCCCACCAAGTACCAAAATCGAGACCTGTTCTCTAATTAGATATACTATTTTTTTTTATTAACCTCTAACTAGATTTTGTAATAAGAACTCCGTTGCCAAAGAGAAGAAGCTTTTGAAAGACACATAGCAATAAAGAGATATTTCCACCTCAATTTACACCAAGACACGTCAAAATGTTTTCAGGGTCCAAAACTTACAAAATAGAGAAGAGCATAGATGAAACATGCTAATCAAAGAAATAATCATATCCACCTATCCCAAAATTCCGTTACAGTACCTCTGACATCTTCTCTGTTTCTTCTATAAGGGCGGTCCAAGCATTAAAATCTAAAGAATTAGCTCGCACTATGCTCCACAAACGTTCTTCTTCAGCAGATAATGCTGCCAACAAAATATAAAGACAAAGGAAAGTAATGAATAAGTAGACCTGGACAAAAACTAAAATTAAACTCAAAGTTAGCTCATAAACACAACTTTATCAGACACCATCCTGGTAAACATCAATATATCAACAAACTGAATTGGCAAGCCTAAATGGTTCCATAATCAGTTTAGACACATAGCAATGCAACCAGGCTTCAACCTATGAATATCAAGGGGAACTCGGAAGGAATTTATCCAAGCCGGCAAACTCTGTGCGACTTCAAATTTAAAAGCAGAGAAATTGACTGACACTTCTTAAGAGATTAGAAAAAGGGGGAAAAAAAGAAAAAGAAAAATAGAACTCTCAACACGAGAGATTGAGCAGACAATGCAAGCAGGAACCGATCACAAAATACGCACAACATACGCTACATCAAATTAAGGTAGAATTTGCTGCAACCAAAACAGTAGACTATTAATCAAATGACCAATTGGCTCTTAGGTATACCATCACACGTATCTTCAACAATTATGAGAAAAAATAACAGCGAACAACTAAAAGGTTAACATCAAAACCACAAAATTCAAAATAAGAAGAGCAACTTTAACCATAAGAACATACCAGAAGCATCCGCTGACTCGCTAACAGCTGCAGATCCAGGAATACCATCTGCAGTGATCCCATTTTCGGCTACACCAGCTGATGCAACATCTCTCATTTCAGTTGCATTCTCCCCATTTACTAAAGCATTATAATCGGCAACTTGAGAACTATCAGTAGGAACATTTGCTACAGCAGCAAGATTTCCTGGGGCGTCATGTGCCACTGGAGTAGGGGCTTCTTGCTGGATGGAATTTACATCTGTATTACTCACACTTACAGCCCCAACATTAGGATCAGAATTGGTGACATTAGCCGCAACCGTCGTCGTCGATGAAGTAACTTCATCTCCTGCAACAGATGAAGCAGAACCTGCAGCAAATTCACCAGCTTTTGCAATGTCATCTACAGGATTTATGCTGCCATCATTGCTAGTAATAGTAGATGTTTGAGCTGCCATGGCTTCACTGTCTCCCATAGCAATAAAGGAAATTCTCTACTTCCACACAACAAGCTGCATGATTGGAGGACCACGCACAAAGTTAGCAAAAAAGATAAAACATAGGATAAGTATGGCTTTGACAACAATAATGCTCCCACTGGCTTACCATGGACTTACTAGTCATCAAGGAGGAATCCCCCTTGGTTCACCCTAAACTAGTATGCACTTTCATGTTATAAGTCCTTAATGTACTAAAGTCCCGTGAGTAATGCAATAGTTTAAAAGAAAACCCCAAAGAGGAATGGGAGAGAGTATCTAACAAATTTCCACACAGATCATAGAAGCACACCATAGTTTTTCACTTTTTACCGAGTTTCAACATTTCTCCCTGAGATAAAAGTGAAAAAGCTAGTGCAAAAGCACTCTGCCTCCTCAGGTTCTCATAAAGTATATGCTTAACTTCATTTACTAATCAAAAACCCAACGAAGCTCTCCTGTGCTTATTACATTCATCACAAAGGGCTGAATAGAGCATCCTCCACAAACAAAATCTCGACAGACATCCCCAACCTATGTAATATCAGGGCGGCTGGGAATTGTCATGGTAGAGCCACTAGATGGATGACTATGTTACCTTCTTCAAGATGATGTTCCTTTTATTCATATGCAACCTGAAACCAGTTTCGTGCTCCAAAGTTTTCTCCTTTGGCAGTACTCAACAAGGTTTTCCTCCCTTTTGGGACACAAAATTACCTTAAGATCAATTCTTTTTGTTTCCATATCGAGTAACTGATTCGCAACTTCATTGAAGAAGATACATCGTTTCCCATATCACAATGACTAGAAAATTATAAAATCATTCCCCCCACCCCCCAAAAAAAAAAATATTGAAGCTAGAGACTACCATTCCCTTCCAAGAATTTAAAACATAACACCACACATCAACTTTCATTTTTACTGAGACAGCACAAATCTCCTCACTAACGTCACTATTTTTCTCATAGTAAGCACCTGCCTTCCTCTTCATCTCTTGGTCTTTACATTTTTGGCGGCATTAATCAGAAACTTCCACAGGACAAACAACTTCCTTACTTCAAGTCCTTAATACATACACGAACAGCCAAAACCATAAATAGACAACAATGCCATAAACCAATGACTTCTATTACCGGTAATACTCAGCATAAACACGTTCTAAAGCAAGTATATACTCGAAGAACTCTAACATTTACACTTTCAAAACTTAAAAATTACAAATAAGCCTTAGCCTCAAATATGCAAATCGTATGGTTCGGCTTTCTGGTACTTAATTCTTGAACAGATCTCTATTCATTAAATAACTTAAACAAATTACTCAACACATAAGAAAATTAAAATAAACTAAACTGAAACTCGAATATATACTCACAGCAACACTCATCATTACAAGAATTGCAAACCCTCACATGCTAAAACTTACAGTGGAAAAAATTACAACATCATTACTGTAGTAGAAGATATGCATAAAACATACTATTAAAGAAACAGAAATGAAAAAAAAAAAATTTAGGCGTAATTGTAGGCAATTACAATCGAAGAGCGAGGGTAAAAATGGAAGGAGGACGACGGAACATACCGGAGAGACAACGGCGAGAGGACGGCGAAGAAGCTTCGAGAGACTTTGCGAAGGATGTTAACGGAGGGTTTTTCTTCTTTCTCTTTTTCTTTTTTTTTTCCGTGGGTTTTTTTTTTTTTAATTGCTTGGGTTTGTTGCTTCGAAAGGGTAGGGCACGGAAATGGGGGAATGGGGGATTTTTATAGTGATGGCTAAGTAGCGGCTAAATTTAGTTGTAAAAGGCTGTTGATTGTACCTGGTTCTGAGAGTGCGATGAGGTTTGGGTTGGGTCTGGTGGATTACTACGTACGAACCACATAATCTGAAGGGTTCGGCTTTCTACAGCGTTCTATGATATTTCTTTCCTTTTTATTCTTTTTTCTTTTTCTTTTTTTTTTTCAAAGTTGGGAGGAAGCTATTTTCAAAAGCACTTTTTAAAATAACTTTAGAAAAAAGTACTTTTCTAATAAACTAAAATTCCTGACTTTTAGAAAAAATTATAAATGAACTTCTTTCAATGTTTCGACTTTTTTGGAAGCTAAGCGAAATAGTTATTGTAAAAAAAATAATTTTTTTTCAAAAAATTTGTGCTTTTTTTATATATAAAAAGAAAAATTATCCAAACAAGCCCTGTATATTAGTCAATCAACCCTAGAAGGAAAAGGAACACACACTTATATACTACTAGTACATGATTTGTGTGATGTACAAGTTTTAATATAAATTTAATATTATATGTTTAAAGAGGTAACCTATTGATAATTAGTTTTGAAATATCTCAATTTAATTAACATCTTACTATAATTTGTGTTGTTATTTCATTGAAAATAATATTTATTTGTCTATTTTTTGACTCAACTTGGATTTTTTCATTCACTTTTAAATTATTGCACACTAAATATTGCTTCGGTTCATTTATAACATTAATGCTTTTAGTAAGAAATTAAAATAGAACAAACTGTGATTAATGTATTTCAACTACTTTGGAGAATGTATACAAAATTCTACAATTATTTTCTTAATTTTCTTATATATTATACAAAAATATAACATTGATTTAAAATAGTAAATTTTAATAATTTATTGACATTGTATAAATTCATATTAATATTTTTAATTTTGTACTTGAATTTAAAAATTAATTGACATTGTATAAATCATACTGATTTTTTTTATTTTTGTAATCGAAAGCGTGTAATTTTGGGGGGGGGGGGGGGGGTTAGTGCAAGGGATATTTTAGTGAATTGGTCTGTAACATTTTTTTTTTTTTTGCATGATAAGATTGTTGAACAATGTGGCACATGGCAAGACACAATGCTTTGGAAATTTGAGAAGCAAATCCAAAATTTGAAGGCCTGTTAGGGGTGAATATGGACTAGTTAAATCAACCAAATTAATCAAAAATTTTAATTTAACAAAATAATCAAAAATTTTGATTTACTTTGATCATTTTATATAGTTAAAAATAACGGGTTAGTTTTATATAGATGTAGAACTATGTTCAACCCTCATTTTATGTGTAGATTAGCTAAACTTGCAATATAGATGGTAAATCAAAGTTAATCTATGTGCTAATGCTTTGTTTTCGAAATTATCGTGCAAAGTTTATTTTATTGCTTTTATGAATTTTTTGTTATTTTTTAAAATAAAATTTGAAACCAAACTAAACTAGATTCAGCTATATTGGTTTGGTTTGGTTATCTACTTATTTTATATAATTAGAAATTAACTCTTTAGTTTTTAAGGAAAACAACTATTTTTTATGGGGAGTTTGGTTTAAAGCTAAACCAAACCAAATTATATTTATCCCTAGTAGTTGTTTTGATATACAGTATCAATAGATAGATTTGTAAGGGGAAAATGAAGTCCAATAAAAGACTTCAGGCACTAAATAATGAGTTGTGCTGCATATTTTGAAAATATGTGTTTTTTGAAGGTATTTTAAGCTAAAAAGTTAGGTTTTGAAATTTTTGGTTTTTATTTTCAGTTTCGTAAACTTTCACAAAATGTGTTTCGTTGACAAAATATAAAATATTTTCCAATAAATAAAACATAAAAAGAATTATTTGTGCGTGTTTGTATGTATTTTAGCTTATATGCCCTATGTTACTTGTCTGCACCAGTGCATGTTTTGTCTTCTTTCTTTTTTCTCTTTTTTTGTGTGTTTTTTCAAATGTTTGGTATGTGTGATATTTGTGGGTGTATATATGCATACGGGGAAAATTGTGTGTGTTTGTTAAGAAAGCACCGCTCAGAAGATGATGAAGTAACTTTTAGCTTTTGTTTTCATTTGATTTACTAGAAAATCGATCTCCGTTTTCTAAAAGTGGAAAAAACAATGAGATGATTTTTTTTTCTATCAATATTATTTTATTTATTGTAAAAATATAAACAAAAAAATACGGAACTCAAATGTAACCTACTTTTCCATTTGGAAAAAAAATCAACGTGTGAATACTAAGGCTCCATTTGTTTTGCAAAAAATAATTTATTTTGGAAAATGTTTCTCATTGATTTTTTTTCTAGAAAATGTCTTCATTGGAAAAGTTTTTTCAATATTTGATTGTCACCGTAAAAATTAATTGAAAAATATTTTTAATGACATTAAAAAATATACTTATGTGCGCTAGTGAGAGAGGGGCCAGGTCCAAGGGTTGAGGCAGGGGTGTCGGGTCCTAGGTGGCAGAAAGTTGGGAGGTCGAGGCCAAGTCCTAGGTGCCGGGCCTGGGAGGTAAGAAGCTAAGGTGGGAGCGAAGGTTGGAGTGGGGGTGGGGTTGGGTGCTGGACAGGGGGTAGGGTTCGGGGGCTAGGGTGAAGAGGTTTGATAATTGTTTGAAAAATATTATTTTGTTTTTAAAAAAGAAAACATTTTTCAAAAAAATTACTTTATTTTCCATTAACTACAAAAATATTTTTCATTGATTTTTTTGTTTTTAACAACTAAACACCGAAAAATGTAAAAATTATATTTCCTAAAAAATGTTTTTTGCAAAACAAACAGAGCCTAAATTTAATTTTATACTTTTAAGTCTCGCCAAGCTGTCGATTCACTTAGCGAGGGAGGGGGGGGGTTGGGAAAAAATCCTACCCCAACCAAACCCCCCACCCCAAGATTTGAAGCTAAATCATTATCATGAAAAAGATAATTACCCAATACTTCATCGTGGACCGTAGATTCGCCTCCATGGCTCCACCAACAAGTTTACGAAACGAACAAAAGCTAGTGAATTGGGGGGGGGGGGGTGCTTTCTTAGAGACATTTACTTATCTAGCCATCTAATTAATAACTTTCTTGGTTTTTCAAGAACTAAAATATATTTATCATGACACTAAGAACAATCACAACTCATGTGTCATTTAAAATATGAAAGAAATTTCAATTCACTTGAATTATATTCTTTAGATAAAATTTGAAAGGAACGAACTCACCATAGTGAGTGTGGTAGCAGCTGCCACTTCTTAGTTTTTAATTGTTTATTAACGTAAAGCACATAAGCTTTGAAATATATAATCAAACAAATATAATTTGATACCAATGATTTAAAACATATAGTCTTCCAATTTTAACCTTCAAATTGAAGTTGACTTTAACTATATAAAATCTTGTCGTAATTTGCGTAATTGTGCTACACCTATTCTTGATATTACTTTTGAAAATTCTAGAAATGTTCGTATGCAATAAAGTCCAGAACACAAAGTTGTTGAACAAAATTGAAATGTTCAAGCATGCATGAATTCAAAAATATACATGCAACTACTTCCAAAAACTAAATGCGTTGTTCATCACATGCTACAGATAATAAATAATCTTGAACCTCATTATTCATTTACAAAGGACCCTTTGAGCAGATGCTTATAGTATTAGCCAGTAGGAGATGTTGCCCTGTGAAAATATCGAGGAGTTTTTTTATTTTCTCTGGAGAGTGAACATGAAGTGGATAAAAGTCTAATTCGATGTTCAATAAGTTAGAAAATGTTCTTCCCTTTCGACGGTTCTTTTGACCCGACAAAATTAATGGTAGTCTACTAACAGCATGTTTGGCTAAGTTTATTTGAGGCTTATAAGTTATAAATAGTAAAAAATATGCCATGGTTATTTTTTTCTAAAAGCTTATGAACTGCAGAGCCAAACAGGCTCTAAAGCTATTGGTGCAGAGTCACATTCCTATATCAATTGCTTATCGATTAAGGGCTCGGTTGCGTTGATATTTCAAATACTTTATTGTATAATTTTTAGAATTTTTTTTTGAACAGTTTAACTTCCTATATTGAGAATTAAGTTTTTTTTTAAGTTAAAATAATCAAAGTACTTTGAAAAAAATATTTCTCAAGATCTTTTTCAATGAAAAGAAATTCCAAAAAGAGCCCAGTTCTCTACTTCTAAAACATTGATGAGCTTATCGGACTATTTGGATTTTCTTTTCTTTTTTTTTTGGGTAAAAGAACACTTTTTCCCTTCACATAGTTTTTCTTTTGCAATAAATAATTTGATTGACTTTTTTAAAAAAAATTTAAAACTCTTAAACAACTTTTTTTTTTCTTTTCAAAAGTAAAAAATTTCAACTCCTAAAAAAATATTTAAAAGAAAAGTATAGAAAAATTTGTTTTTGAAAAAACACCTTCAAACAAGTCCTTTTCTGTCTTACATTCTCACTGATTCTAGTGCGATTTGGACTTATTATTAGCTTGTACTTCTCCTAGTTCTCTAGTTCTAAAGCAAATCAAAAGTAAAGGACATCATCGCTCGTGTTTGGTTTGAATCACTCTTAATTTTACATCTCCCACATAAAATTAAAACCACCCTATGAGAGATGAAATTCAAGGATCAACATTGTAAATCCAGTTCGAATGTGCACAGAGAAATAAAATAGCTGGAAAACTTTAAGCCCCATGTTTTATAAAGCAAGTTGCTGAAACGCTTCCTCGTGTTTTCCCGATAAAGATTATGTGGCATGAAAGATTCTGAAAATATTCGAATATATTATGCAAATATATACGGAATAAACATACGATAAATTTCAAAGTGAGTCCACTATACTAATGGGTTTCGTTTTCTTTTTTTAAAGCTATTACTTTTCTCTACAAAGGTGGATCCTCAAATTCAGGCCGGGTGGATTGAGCAGATCTGTGAATCTTCCCCAACAAGGGCAGAAACATAGAAAGATGAAAAGAGAAGCTCTTATTGTGGTGGATGCTTTGTCTCGTCCATATTTGAGTTATTCACCTTTATTCTTATGATTGCTTATCTAAATTTTCTCCCCAACAAATAATGTTATCGTGGAGTCCATATAATTGTGGTGAAAGATTTTTGTCCAACTTTGGCTTACATTGCAACTGGGCATTAATAATATATGCGTTGTTAGAATTCACAATCGTTCTAGACGCATCAATAAAAAGGGGGCAACTTGGAGAAATAATCTTCTTAGTCATTGGTCATTTAAAAATAGAATTGATTAAAAACACCAAGAATCAAAAGACACCCATAGCTCGGAGTGAGCAACTGAAAATGACTGATAGTACTCGAAATGCATAAAGAACTCTGCAGGATTTGTACCGATAAAGATACCCCAATATAATATTTGTTGCTTTGTGCAATTATGGAAAAGCCTACTGAAATTATTGGTGCATTACGCATATCCTCTTAAGGTTAAACACGATCACAAACTTAGATATTGCTAAACGTAATAATATCACGAAAGTGATCTATTAGTATTGAACTATCTAATAGTATCGAGGCCGAGTTTTGCTTGAAATATTTGTGGAGTACAATAATATTAAGATAAAATTTACTGAAAAGATGAAAATAGACAAATTGTCCACATTGGTTTTGCAACCACTTGGACCCCCAGAAGCAAAAGAAATAAAGAAGGATGGCGCATAGCTTTAATTTTGGCCTAAAAAGAGGCAAAAATTATTTGCTTTTTTCATGGTGTGAAGCAATAATAGCATATACTTTGTTGAAAAGCAAGCTGTATCAATTCACATTGCATTTCTAATTTGTGGATGTACATTCATTTCTTTAAGAGAGAAGCAAACTACATCTCATGCCTACCCATCTGTACTAAAAATTTAAACTAAAAAAAAAAAAAGTGAAAAAAAAAAAAGACTTGGAGGAGAAGAAAAGATCAAATCACCCCTCCTCTTCTGCTAATCTTCTTTGCCCTTTACAGCCCACCAATAAATCTCTAACTCTTTACACTTCTCTACACTTCTCTTTCCCATACCCACCTCGAAACATCTGCACAATTTCACCCTTCAATCATGTTAGCCACCTAATCCCAGAATTTGATTTTTCTCGTAACATTACAATAATAATAACAAAGCAATCAAGAATCTCAAAAAAACTGAATTAAAAGCAGAAAGAAAAGAGCTTAAATAGGAACCATACTTACCTTAAGCCTCCATGCCATTTTTTTTTTTTTTTTGGTCTTTTTCCTTTTTGGTTAATATCCTCCATACTTGTTATAATGGCTCTTCTTCTTAAAAGCTGATTTTGTAACCAACAAGCAGGCAATTAGTAATCCCACACCAACGATCCCTCCCAAAACAATTGCAATGGTCTTCTGTGTGTTCACCTTTGTCCCTACACCAATTAAAATAATTGAATTAGAGATTAAAAGCTATCCGTGTATAGTAAACATTTAGAGACCCCACTTATATATACACAAAATAAATAAGTGACAACGACATTCACCAATCTTCGCTTCACTTATCTTCCCCATCAAATTTAACATCTAGATTATTCAAAACCTAAGTAAATAATTCAAATTAAGATGAAGTAATATAGTAACAAATCACATGTATGAAAACTCCAATTGGCGGAGTCCAATTCTTGGACACCCAATGGAACTCGAGCACAATTGATAAACCTGGTGCACTTAACCTAGTAGTTGTTGACGCGGCTCAAACCCACACACAATTGGTGTTTTTTCCACACCATCGCCGGGGCATCCTTGGGGGCCTCAATTTTGTTACTTTCATAAGAGACTATTTTCACGACTCAAACCCCTGATCCAGACAAAAAGCATAATACCAAGTTTGGCTAATCCAACAGAGTTTTAAAAATTTACCTGGTGACATGGACTGTCTGGGAACACCATTGGGATAGTAAGAGTAGCTAATGTAGCATTCTTGGAGGTAGATTTGAGCAGAAATGGAGTAACCACACTCACTTGTCGATCTCTGGATGGCACTTTTCACACAGTCCACACAGTCACCAGACCCCAAATCACCTTCACACTGACCCAACACGTAAACCGACTCATACCCACCCGCGTAAAACCCATTCCCATTCCCATTCCCATTCCCAACACCCTTCACAATCTCCCCGAGAGCCGTGTCCAGCCTGTCCCCAAACCCGGCCCCACTCGCCTGAGTCGACCCACAAACCTTGTACAGCAACTCGGTCCCACTCACCTGTCTGAATCCGGCCACCTCGTACCTCATGTAACACCCACCCAACTGGACTCTCGCCGCCACGGCTTCGCCGCAGAGCTTTTTCGCCATTTGTGGGGTTTTTTTGACGCAATTTTTGCAGTCTGAATTTGAGAGATCGCCTCTGCATTGGTATAGTCCGAGGATTGCTGATTGGCCATCGCCTGAGGTGGTATTGTAGAACTTTGAGCTACCAGATTGAGCCACCAAGCTATCAAATAGTGTCTGCAGGTTCTGTGTATACACCCCAGTTGAGTCTTGAAATTTCTGGTCAGCACAGCCTTTGTACACCAAGCTAGTCTGATCTGCACCAGAACCCAAAACCGCAAACAAACATAAAATCAAGAAGACCCTGAGAAATTGAGCCGGACCCATGTGAGAATGATCGAAAACTTGATAGAATTGATGATTGTTTTTGCAAGAATTTTGAAGGGTTTTGTTTTATATGCGCTGGTGGTTTCTAGAATTTGGTTTTTTTTTTTCGTTCGGCTAAGTGTTTGAATTGATAGTAGACTATGACTTTTTTTTATACGTGCTATGGAGTTTAAGCCATTTTATCGTTTCGGGGGACCGCTTTTTTCCCTTTTAAGCACCCCCAACCGTGGCCCTACAAGATTACCAACACGCCTCAGTTGGCAAGATGTGTAAATCACAATTAACTTTTCATGATGGAGATTACAATTTTATTAAATGATAAGAATGAAATAAATTTTGCATTTTGCTTTTCTATTTATGAGGAAGGTGTCATATGAGGACAAATTTTTTTTTGTTTTTGCTATTTTTTTGGGGGTGTATGATATGAGGTTTGACTAGAGCTTACGCGTGGTTTGACGGTATGAAAAACAAATGGAATCTGTTGGTACGTGGGTGGTGTAAATTTGGTGTGTGTGGCTTTGTTGTACGAGCAACCAACGCTGTATGCGTGGCTGCTGCGGTGCATTTTTTTATTGCGCTCAGCAGCAGGTAACGCGGTTTTTGTTTTCCATAAGGAAGTCTTAACGCTCTAGCGATTGTTTGGATTGACTTTTTTTTTATATATATTGTTTATATTATAATTATTTAGTTTAGTTTTTAAGAAAGTTAAAAATTAAAAAAAAACTTAAATATAATTTTTTTTTTTTATAAATCAGAATTTTTAATATTTTCAAAAAAACACTTTTTAAAAAGTTATTAAGAAAAGTGTTGCTAAAAAAAAGCCTGTTTGAACAAGTCCTAAGTCATACACTTAATGTTACAAACATTAATTGAGAGACGATTGTAATTTATTAAATATCATAATTGAAATTATTTGTTACATTTCATAAATTTGTATTAATTAGGCTGTAGAAGTCATTCAATTAACAACCAAGTTAAAGAAACAAATTTGCATCTTACATTTTGCAATAGATTGGGCAAATAACACTATTGGGTCAGAAAAATAAATTAAGATCCTCTTATATCAAATGGTCTCCAATATTAATATGAGAAAATTTTAACAATATATGCGTGGATCAGATAATCTCAGTCATTCATAAAATTCAAACTTTTAAAAAAACTAAGGATGCGTTTGGTTTGTCTGTTTTCTATTTTTATTTTCATGGAAAATAAAAATTAGGATAAAAAATTCATTTGGTTAACTATTTTTGTTTTCATTTTCAGAAAACAGAAAACAGTTTTATAAAAAAATAGAAAACATCAAAAAAGTATTTTCTCTGAAAAACAAGGTGGCAATTTTGTAAATAACTCTAAATGATTTAGAAAACAAGGTGGCAGTTTTATAAATAATTCTAAAAATTTAGAAAACAATGTGGTAGTTTTATAAATAACTCTAAAAGATTTGAAAACAAGGTGGTAGTTTTGTAAATATCTCCAAAAAAATTAGAAAACATGATGGTAATTTTGCAAATATATTCAAAAAATTTAGAAAATAAGGTGGTAATTTTGTAAATATCTCCAAAAAATTTAAAAAACAAGGTGGAAATTTTATAAATAAACATAAAAAACAAAACACTTTTAGTAACCAAACACATTCTATATTTTAGAAAACAGAAAATAAAAATTGTTTTTAAAAATTAAAAATAAAAAATGAAAACTAAAAAATGAAAACAGAAAACAAGCAAACCAAACGCAATCTAATCTTTTAAAAATACTTTTTTCTCCCTCTCAATATATACCCGTCTTTCCTGAGGATTTGATTAACAGCTTTTCCATTTGGAAAAACTATAAATTTGCCGAAGAGTTAGACCAATTTGACTTGGCAGAGTATAGCGTAAGTTTTAAAAGTGTCCTCCTAATATCTTGCTAATAGTCCTCCAAACGACTCGAATTTTTTTAAAACACTTACTATACAAGAATTACCAGTAACCGTACATCACAATATCCAAATTAAGAACAATAATTAAAAATGACTTCTTCTTTTTTTTCCTTTATCGAGAGTATAATTGATTTTAAGAAAGAAAGATTTTTAAACCTTTTAATCCTTTTTTTTTTGTTAATTAACCTTTTAATCCGTTTAATGGAAGAGTTTGAAAGCAAAATATGATTGAATCCATACATAGAAGAAGTCAAAATACAAAATATTCTTGAGAGCTTATTGGAAATATTGCTGTTCTTGTAAGAACGGCCGTCACGGGTTATTGATGAGTTGTGCAGCTCTGATCGCCATATCTGGATGGCTGTAATGCCGTTAGTGTAGGCAACAACAGCATGCTGCATGCATGGCAGAATATATTCCACGCATGAAATATATGGAAGTCCATTTCGCTTGTTTTTCTTTTTATCTTTTTCGTAAGTATTCTAATTATTCTTCCACAAGATTAACGAATTTTACTATAAGTTAGAGAAGAGTTACATATTTTATTATCATTTTAGGGGACGTCACATTTCTCTCGTCTCTGTCTATAAACAATTGACCTAATGGCATCATGTAGGGGTGTATATGGGCGATTCGGTGCTGTTTTTGCACTAATTTTTTTATCGAACCAATTTAGACAGTTTGTTATTTTACAAAACCAAAACTGACCAAAGTACTAAATTTTGTTATGATTTAATGGTTTTTGGCTGATTTATGAGACAAAATATTTTCATTATTGAAGTACATCAATAATAGAAAAGTACACATACATCTTATAACATACAAGTCTTGCAATTTATTAAAACAACTTGATAAATTCAAATCTTTCAACTCTACTTACCTATAATGTTTATTTTTAATTTTTCTCAAGATAAAAATTATAACATTATCATTATATTCATTTCAAGACTTTATCAATAAAGAATTAAATACTTCAAGAAAACAATCAAGCATTACGGTAGATAATATGCAATATATTAGTCTATATATATTCTAAATGTATATTCATACAAAATATATGTACAAATGTGTGTATATAATAATAATACCATTACTACTAAAGCAGGCGGTTCGATTTAAACCACGATTTGTACTCCCCAAAACCATAACCGACCGAGTCACTATAAAAACCATCAATTTACGGTCCGACTTGATTTGGTCCAAACGGTTGTCGCGGTTTTTCCAAACTTTTTGTACATCCCTAGCACTAAGAGGGTGAGACATTAGTCAGTAGTGTGACTTCGGGATAATTGATCAATCTAATATGTACGGACCAATCTGCACATTAATTTGCTTTAGGATATAAATGGGTCATGCATGATTCACCAGCTACGTGTAAGAATATTGGACTCTGTAGTCTAATAAGATGATATGTAAAAGCCCATACCATGTGTGTGATTTAAGCATTTGGTATAGTCATTAGACTTGTGATGAATAAGTCCATGACTAAAATGATTAATGTGATTGGTCTTCTCTTCTATCTCTGAAAAATGCAATTTTTCTCTGAAAAGTTGCAATTGTTCTTTTAGTTTTTATAAAAGAACAAGATGCTATTACTTTTCCCATCAAATACAAATTCAAAGATCAAGGAGAGGAAAAATAATCAGTTCTAAATAAGATTTTGAATCAAGACTCTACAACAATGGAAGCAAACAGTTAGTTTTCCTCATTAGAATTCTTGGTTAAATTTATACAATGTTCATAGATTTATCATGCTTGGTATATATAAATTTTTCAACACTATGAGTCATTTATTTATTCATAACGTTAAGATCTCAAGCGTTTGTCTATAAATCATCATAGTAGGAAAATGAGTTTAAATTTGAATATATTTAATCCTATGTCCACTTCGATATTACTAGCAAATGAACACAGCCTAAAATATAAATGTCTTTCTATTTAGTCTTGTTCCACAGCAATATTTTAACTAATATTTGGTCAAAATACTACTTTTCAAAAGTTTTGTTATTTGGTAAAATAGTATTTTGCATAGTATTTGTATTCAAAATAATGTTGAAATAATATTTATGAAATGTTAATGATATCATTCAAAGTGGGAATAAGTTCTCTCTGGTGAGCGTTGGCGAAATGCCACGGTCTCTGAAGTAGCGACCTAAGGTGTGTAATAATGATAAAAGGCTGATGAAATGCAAAACTGGTTCAATGATAAAGACCTCTTTGAGAAAGTTTTGATGTAATTATCACTTCTTGACCCCAAAAAGAGGAAAAAATAGCTATCACTTAGATTCATCCAACCAAAAGAACCCCCAAAATAATAATAATAATAATAATAATAATAATAATAATAATAATAAGTAAAGAAATGAATAAGGACGAGAAATTAACCTTCATGCATGAATATAGAAAAGAAAATAACAAATGTAATGCTTTTATATCGTATCATTAAGATTCAGAAAAAGGAGAATAATCTAAACTTCTCATTTAAAATATAAGAAATAATAACGATATTATCATCTTACGAGCTTCATAATAAATGTCATTTATCTCTTACTATATATATGCTTAATTAATATGTAAAAGAAGAGACGTGAATAAAAATCCATTACTTTAATTTGACATTATAGTAAGTGAGGAAAATTAATTAACAACATCTAGCAACACTTTTTTGCATAATATGCTCATTACTCGAAGAGAACTTCGCTCGAAGAAGATTTGATTCCTTTCTTCTTGTCTGCTAGGTTTTTCTCTCTCCAAATTTGCAACTTTTAGAACTCCTTAATATGCCATTTTGTTGTACCATATGATTCTCTATAAACTGCCATGTATATTAATGTAGTATCTATTTTTGTGCATCCTAACAACGTGGACATGCCATATGAAGTTTAATGGTATAGATAGATGTATTTATAGTTTTATTTTCCTTATTTTTGCTTCAGTATATAATTTTTTGAGAGGAAAAGTACAAAAATAATTATTTATTATTTTATTATTTTACAGTCTATTTAAATGTTAGTTCCTTATGTGAGGTTTAGGTTGTACTTATTCATCTCTGTTATGGTATCTTTATCTTGGTTTCTGTTTTTTATTCATGTTTTTATTTTCTATTTAAACTTCCCATCTAAATATATATATATATATATATATATGTATATTATGTTTTTTTTTATAATGTTTCTTGACCATTGTTAGAATGTTATTTTTTTACTCTCTATTAGCATGTTGCTTTTTTTTTTTAAAAACAGTATGATTTATTACATTAAAATATTAAATATATTTTTAAAATATGGAAGTGAGGGCCAGTCTGGATTGACTTTTTTTTGAGAAAAAAAGCACTTTTTTTTACTGAAAAGTTGTACTAAATTTGTAATAACTATTTGATTTGGCTCCTAAAAAAGCTGAAATTCTGAAAAAAAAAACTCAAATACAGCTTTTTTTAGAAGCTAGAATTTTTAGCTTCTAAAAAAAAGCTAATTTTCAAAAGCTGTTTAAAAAACGCTTTTAAAAAAAATCAATCCAAACGAGCCCTAAGTCTTCCTTCCATTTTAAGAAGAATATGTGAAAATATAAAATTCTTCAAAATCATTTTCTAATTTGTAATTTAAGTTTAGACCCTAAACGTGATTCTGCCAATTGACAAATATAAAAAAACTTGACTACTTAAAATGTTATCGTATATATTGCAGTCTATTCATTATATAGTATTTAAAACATGGTGACATCGTTAATTTCTTTTTGTTTTGATAAAATATAGCAAGTTATTCTATATCATATAGAAAAGTTAGTTTTAATATTACTTAGCTATATGTAGCAATAATTGGCTTTTTCTACTATATGGTTGCAAATCTCTTTATTCGGTAGATCTAATTTTTTTCCCCAATGCAACGTATTATTAAATATATGTGTATTATTATCGTTTAATTTATTAAAAATAGTTCATATAATTTGTTTGAAACATTTAGATGAATAAAAAACTAAATTTTTTTAATGTATCAACCGATATATGTCACGTCCTGTGCAATCGCACATGCGACATACTAGTGTATATATATATATATATGTATATATGTATGTATGTATATATATATTGCGCATTTGTTGCCTGAACAATTAACCTCTAGTTTCTTTTTAGTTTTTTAAAAGTAAGTGTTCTATTTCATTAACAAATTGAGGATTCATTTTGAGAAAAGACACACCACGAAATTTAGAGGGCAACTTTTTTTCTTTTTTTTTTTTCCTTTTTTTAAGTGTTTCAAAAGAAAAATTCTCTTTCCATGCATGGATGTTACAGTCGAAGTATTATTACTCTTTGCTTCTCAAAATCGAATGAAACAAAATCTCTTTTGCCTTTTTCTTGCACCGGTAAGTGAATCTTTGAAACATTAATTGATTTTTAGGTGGGTTATTATCCCGATGGTATAATAATAGAGAATCTCATAAGCACACCTACTGATATTTTATATACACACGAAAATAGTTCAAATTTAATATATCTATTAATATATATATATATATATATATATATATACTAGTATGATACCTGTGCAATTCACGGGGAGCGACATATGTGATTGTATATATTAACATTATAGAGTTTTTGCATTTTGCTAAATAGTTATTAAAACAATTATATACTATGAAATTAATAAAACAATGACGATATATATATATATATATATATATATATATATATATATATAAAAGGCATAATATTAATTAAATTAAAACGTTTAATATGAGAATGGAACTAAATAAATGAGAAAAACAAAAAATGACCTAAGAATGGACATATTTAATTGATAAGTAATTATAGAAAGTGTGTCATATAAAGCGCCACTTGACAGCACAAAGTTACAACTTATTTTGCTTTATTATCTAGTATAGATATATATATTTGTCAACATGAAAATTAATTTCATTTAATTTTGAGAATTATTTTGCAATCGTCAATTAGTGGCGAGATAGGATTAGTTTCGGGCAAGGCGCTCCACGAGACTTGAGCTATGGACTCGTTTAGATCACCTTTTTTAAAAGCATTTTTTCTATAAATTTGGAGAAGCTAAATTTTTCAGTCTACGAAAAAAGCTGAATAAAAAAGCTGAATTTAATTTTTTTCTTTTTCAAAATTTCAGTTTTTTAAAAATTAATTCAAATATTTATTGCCAAAAAAATGATTTTTTTGAAAAAAAAGTTATCGTGAAAAAACCAATCCTAACCGGCCCATTCATAGCCATTTACGAATTGGTTTGGCCTGATGGTTTTTGTTTATCGTTTGGGTTGCAAGTTTCCACGGCTGAATGTCTATAATTTTGGGATCGACTCATTTTCTGTAATATTTTTCTTGGGCCTGGTTATTTTGAGCCCATCTATTTTTGTGTTTTCTTTTATTAAAATTAACACTTTTGTACTTTGGACGAATTTATTTATTTTTAACAATAAATAAAAATAAATTTTCTGTTAAAATTTACAAAGAGATCTTGCTGTTAATGGTAATTGATTAGCAATTAAACCCTCAAATGAGATAATAATATAATCACTAATGTGGTATTTTCACGATTTTTGAAATTAAAAAAAAATCTGATATATAACTTTATATTTCGGGCACTGCAGAAAATTATTATTTTTGCTAATAGATGATTTTAAAATTGATGAATAAAATTGATTCTAAGTATTCATTAATTATACACATGAATTGAAAATAACAATGTAAATAATAGTAATGATACTAAAAATAATAAATAAATTAAGTGTGTTCACATAAAATGTACTTATAAGTTATTGATATGGTAATATATTTGTTTAAAAATAACTGTGTTTGTTAGAGTGATAAAAATAGCTGTGTTTGTTAAAGTGGCTAAAAGGAACTTTTCATTAGGAGTTTGTAAAGTTGTTTTTCTATTTGATCAAATCACTTCACTCATAAGTAAATATACATAGGGGTGTTTCTTGCTTTATCTTCTTACAAGTGGATAAAATTTATTTATAAATTAATTTTACAAAAAATATAAATTTTCCTTTTCTGATTATAAGCAAGTTTGCCTGCTTATTAACAAAAAAAAAAAGAAAAAGAAAGATTCATTAGATAAAAAAGAAAAGGTTTTTGGGGATTGATATTAGAGCTAGACACGCGCGTGTCTGCGCGTCGTAGAATTTGAGACGTTACAAGCATAGCTCTACAACCGATGCTCTTAGTTTCCCAATTCCCACTTTACGCGCCTTCAAGGGTCTCACTCACTCACTCGCTCGCTCGCTCGCTCGCTCGCTTCGCTCTATTAGAATTTTTCTTTTTCCCTATTTCTTTCATGTTTTTTAATGCGCCCTATTTTTTTCCCCTGAAACAAAAACACACTGCAACACTCTTGTGATAGTTAAAAAGCTTCCTCAGCTGCTCTCTGTTAATTCTTGTAAGTTCTTCTCCATTTGCTATGCGTTTTTGTACTCTCAACTGTTATACGATGTCGTTTTCCTCTTTCTTTTTAATCGGTAACTATTATTTTTCTAATTTCCTTTTTTTCCCCTCCTTTTTATAAATTATTGCTGCAATTTACAGTTTCTTACTTTCAAGAATTCTTTTTCTTGCATGTTATGTTGTGTTATTTTTTTTTTCTTCTTTAAATTTCATATATATTAAAATTTATTTGTGGTTTAGGGTTTAATGCAGTTAGTACATTGTGCACATTTAGCTGGCTGTACAGCGTATTTGAAGCCATCTGTTTGTTTCATTGCATGTGTGAAGCAAAGAAGTGTAAAGAAGTAACATTTCTGCTTATTTTGCATGGCTGCGCGTTAATGTTAAATATAAAATAAAATAAAATAATTATGTATTAGGAGTTAAAGTTTTTTTTCCTTTTTTTTTTCTTTTTTGTGTTTTATAATCTGCATTTTATTTTTACAACCAAGGAAAGCGTCATCGCTGATTTGTTCTGCATCATCTAGCTGTAAATGCGTGGTCAATTATTGCAAGGTTTAGCAAAATAAATATTATATATGTATTTGATTCGGTTTTGGGAATTTTTCAGATAAATAATTTATCTTTGATGAGTAATGTAGCTTGTGGCCGGTAGTTCTTATGTCCCTTGAAGCACTGTGCTTTTTCTTTTTCAGGTACTTGTGGGGCCTTGATGGGTTAATTATTTCAAGGGGATTTCATTATTAAGATCGTAAGCCACTGAGGTGATTCTTGGTACTTATTTCTGGGTTCTCGTGCTGTATCGGTGTTGCTTAACATTGTAAAGATTTTTCCTGAGACATTTATTGCTTCGACGCATTTCTTGCAAATGAATGTAAATGAGTTGTCATCTTTTCTCTTATGCGTATTGTGTATGTTAAGTAGATTGATGACTTATAACTGTCAATGTATATGAAGGAGATTGTGTTGTCATGTTTTAAGGCAATTTTTCTTGCAATGCTGGATTTAATAGCTTTCTATTTACTAAGTCCAACCATTTCTGAATGAGTTGAAAGATATAGCTGCCGTTTTCTGGAGATAATGCCAGATTTTCACACATCTGAACAGAATATTCTCAGTTCATGTCAATTGCACCTTCGTTCCAATTTTTGGGGTCACTGGCTGACAGAATAACTAAAATGGTTATATTCTGCCTCCTTGGACTACATTCTTCTTTTGTGGATATCAACTCCTTATTTAGTCTCTCAGAATTCCAGAAAATTGAGTCCAAATATGGGTGTCACCTTTTCATTTTACTATAGAATTTCATAGCTAAAATGAAAAGCTTACAAAAAGGAGAATATATGTACTTATTTGATGGTTGCAAATGTGTGCTGATCTGCTGTTGCTTTTAGGCATTTGTTATAATTATGCAGTTTATGGAAGTAGAATGAGTTTGATGCATGTTGCATGTTGGATCTATGTGTTGGAACAATGTTCATATCTTTTTATTATCAATTTTATATGTCCATTAGCATTGTCGATTTATGTCTTTTCAAAGTTATTTACGGTCGTCATATACGGATCTATATTGATGCGCTAATTTTGGAGGTATCAAAGCATGTTTACAGAAATTCTCTGTCTTTCTCAGATAAGCTTTTCTGTAGCATAACTTGTTGCTCTTCAGTTTCGTTGCTTTAGTAGTGAAAGTATAGGGACATTTCAAGGTTTACATATACTGCTGTTATCAAAATTTGGAGACTCAGCTGTCTTTTCCTGTCCCTTCTTAATATTTCATTTCTTTGTGTTTTCCAAAATAGTAATCCCTTTGACTTTAAAAGCTAAAAGTATTCTCTTTTACTTTCATGTCTACCTTTGCTTAATTAACTGGTTAAATAGTGGAGGAGTATTCTTATCCTGGCATTTAAGATGTATATAATGAGGGATAGATCTAAAAGCATACTAAAGATATAGACATGTGATAGTTTGTCACTTTTGCTGAGTTTCTTCATCTATGTGAAAAGTCAAATAAGGCCATCTATTTTGACAAAGGAGTATTAGTTAGTTGGAAATAACTTTCTTGGTTCATTGTTGGTTATTTTGGGTGAGATTAAATCCTAAAGTTGCCGATTAACCAGGATTTGGCAGTAGAGAGCATGATGTTGTTTTCCTTACTTTTGCTCCCATAGAATCATATATTCTCTTTTCTATATGTTGCTTTGGACCTGAAAGAATTAGTATTCTAGGTTACGACTTATGAAAACATGTCATACTCATGCCCATTAATGCTACATGGGCATTGTTGCTTTGGCCCATATAGTTGTTGTCTATGTACTTTTATTTACATTTTCTTCTAGCACGTTTTGGGTTATTCCGTTACTCTTCTTGCTTATGAACCTATCTACTAAAGGCAGGATAATTGCGTGATTTGAGCCTGCACAATAAGTTCTGCCTGGGTAAGCCATAAGCTGTAAGCCATGCCTACGAATCCGAGAGTAACGAAAGCATTTCGTGCTATGAAAAGTCTTGGAATTCCTGAAGGAAAAGTGAAGCCAGTATTAAAAAATCTTTTAAAGTTGTATGACAAAAACTGGGAGCTAATCGAAGAGGAAAACTATAGGGCCCTTGCAGACGCTATATTTGAGTACGAGGAAGCACAGGTGCGGTCATTTCCTTTCCACTCCTCCATTTGTTTTGCTTATTTCTATTTCTTTACCCATTTTTTTACTGTTTACTAACTTACTTTAGCATGTATTTTTCTAAGTGACCCTATGCTCTTCATGTTAGACTTATTTATCTAAGATGTTATCTTCCTCTTTTGATCTAATTTTTCAGGCAGCAGAACCAAAGAAGAAGGTACAAAATGCTGCAGTATGTATCTGTTCCTAGTGTGTGCTTTCTGGGCACTACTTTGGGTTTTGGTACTCTACACTGATATTTTGTCTGTTCTCCATTTTCTCCCTGGTGTCTTTATTGTCTTGGCTAGCCTGAGGAAGAAGTGCATGAAGAAGCTGAAGCGAATGAGGAGCCTGAGCGACCCTTAAAGAGGTTGAGGCTGAGATATCAAGAAGGTCAAACTTCAGCTCCAGTGAATACCTCCACGTCTAATTTGGCTGGGACTTCACTCATAAAGCCAAAAGATGAGCCAAATGAACTACCTGAATCATCACCGCAAATTCAAAATGACTCTCAAGGTGGACCGGAATTGTCCCAGCCCAAGGCTGGAAACTCGAGGGTTGAATCTCAGTCGGCCCCGTCCCAGCCTTTGGGTAGAAACAAAGGAAAGGAACCTGTTTCACCCAAGTCCTTGACATTGCAGGAAAGATCTAATCTAACTGAGCCGGGCAGTGCTGATGGAAGCCAGCCCACTCCGCCAAGAAAAAATCTTGCCAACTCAATTTCTCATCCGATGCGTCTTAGAGATAGAGGGAAGCGACCTCTCAGTCCAACAAATGCTTTGGGGGAGAAAAGGTCAGGTTCTGAGAGATCATCTAAAGCAGTTCAAGCTAAAGAGCAAAAGGTTGAGCATGGCAATAGTCTTGCACTAATAAAGCCCAAAGAGGAGCCATTCACTGATGATCTACCACAGGTTGAGGTTCCGCTTGCAGTTATACATCCAGGTATCTTACCTCAGTTGATCTCTACTGTTAATTCTGATGCTGCATTTGGCTATTTAATTCTGATATTGTATTCAACTATGAATTCTGATACAGCATCCTTCATCATCAATTATCATTTTTCAGCTAGTGGTTATCTTAGTTGATAACTTTTTAAGTTGAATTTGGAAAGTGGAGAATCAGTATAAACTAAGTACTGGAAGTAAGAAAATGTCTTATATTTGACATGTACTGAAATAAGTAAGAAATTGTCGTATATTTTACATATGTTCTACATAAAGTAACAAGAGTAAAGTAAGATTGAAGCTTGACTCAGCTGATAAAAACCTTGGTTAAGCAAGTACATGTAGCAACTGAAGTGTACCAAGGTGTGGATGCAATCAATTTAGGGACCATACCAATGATTTTACATGGAGAACTTTTCTGGTGTGCCTCTGATATTTAATATGATAATTCTCCTGGACAAGGAAATTATTTATTTCAGCCAAGCATTGTGGAGATTTTCTTATTTTTGACAGTTGAACTATTCAGCTAGAAGATTCGGGAATTTTTCTTTTTCCTATCCGGAGAGTGGAACGGTGCAGAAATATGTCACTAGTTCGTCTTAAACTTACTAGAATTTAATAGTCAATGGAAATATTTGAAATGGAATTTTCTTTAATAATGTTCGGTGCCCTCAGTTCATGTTCATGAATTCCTTTCACAGGGCTATATTGCATTGTACTTGCCTATTGCTCATTAAGCAGTGTGAAATTTGCCATTACGAGTCAATCCTGAGTCTGCTGATCATATCATTTAGATCTCCATTATGCCAATGGAAATTCTTGTAGTGTATGCAGTTTTACATGTGAGGGGAGGGTACTGACGGAAGTATTCTACTCTATAGTAATTTTTGGAATATATAACTTGCTTTTGATGCGCAAGTTTTGAAAGCCTCACCTTTGGTTGTTATCTAAGAGGAAAACATGCTTGTTAAATGTTATCTTCCATTTTGTGTTTGTTCAGTAATTTGACCAGAAATATTTGAACATGTCACCATTTCAGTTGCATTCTGAAAATTACTAAATGAATTTTACAGAGTCATCAAACAAAGATTGTACTAATGGAAATGGTTCAGCAAGAGAACAGGATGGTGTTCCGGTTTCGTCGAGTGGAATTAGAGCCAATGGCGAGCTAATACAAGACTCAGGACAATGTTTGCAGGTTGCTTCCTCACCCTGCGGAAAGGTGAAGATTGCTTTGAGCTTTGACTTGGCTCAGGAAAAGCCTGAGTTCCGTGTACCTAGTTTAGATGCAGTTCAGGAAATGGTAAAGGATAAATGTCTCAGGACATACAAAGTCCCGAATTCTAACTTTTCTGTGGAAAAGATTATGAATGATATGTGTCTTAGCTTTTTGGAACTTGGAACTGAGTCTACTTATTCTTTAAATGGATCTGTTTATACTGAATCTGATGCTGAAGCGGCTTTACCTATAATACTGCCCCTCCCACCTTGTAATGGTATAGATGATTGTGGACAGCCTGCTAAGAGTGTTGGTGCGAATAACTGTGAAGCTAATGAGGAAAATGAACAGGATTGTGCTGAAGAAACAGATTCCCAGTGTTTGCTTGCAGAACAGTGTCAACCCAGTCCTGAAAGGGTTGGTCCTCTCAATGATGTTATTGACATAGCCAAGGGACAAGAAAGAGTTATTATTTCTATAGTGAATGAAGTCAATAATGAGTGTCCACCTTCATTCTATTACATTCCTCAAAATGCAGTTTTCCAAAATGCATATGTGAGCTTTTCTTTGGCTCGTATTGGTGATAATAACTGCTGCTCAACTTGTTCTGGTGATTGTCTATCATTGTCCACACCTTGTGCATGTGCACATGAAATGGGAGGTGATTTTGCATACAAAAAAGAAGGCCTTGTGAAGGAGGAGTTTCTTAAAGAATGTATTTCTATGAACCGTGACCCTGAAAAACACTGCCAGTTTTTCTGCAAAGAATGCCCTTTGGAACGGTCCAAAAGTGATGATATCATTGAACCTTGCAAAGGGCATTTGGTACGTAAATTCATCAAAGAATGCTGGTGGAAGTGCGGCTGTAATAAACAGTGTGGCAATCGAGTAGTGCAGCGGGGAATTAACCGCAGATTGCAGGTATGACTTTGTGGCTGGAATCTCAATCTTTGTTTTTTTGGTCATGTAGGAAGTCTGGTGACAATTCTTGGTGCTTGTTATGGCCTTTGTGCGTGAGAGCGCATGTGATCAGATAGAGATACTTATGCCTAAATTACCATATAGCTTTGATTTACTTGAATGTAGCGTCATGTGAGTTCCATATTTTGTTCCAATTATTTATTTTCAGGTGTTCATGACACCGGGAGGAAAAGGGTGGGGCCTCCGTACTCTTGAGGACCTGCCAAAAGGGGCATTTGTTTGTGAATATGTTGGAGAAGTCTTAACCAACGCAGAGCTCTTTGATCGTGTTTCGCGGAGCCCCAAAGGTGAGGAACATTCGTATCCTGTGTTGCTCGATGCTGATTGGGGTTCGGAGGGGGTTTTAAAGGATGAAGAAGCTCTTTGTTTGGATGCTACTTATTATGGAAATGTTGCAAGGTTTATCAATCATAGGTAAGTTCACTTAGATATTAAAAACTGGATCTCCATAATCATCTCTGTTTCTATCCCTTCATTTGTAGCGGCATGTTAAACTTTCAGTTATTTGCTTTTCATCGATTCTGTTATCTACTAAGAATTTGGACATGCTCTTTGTACTGAGAAATATTTTATTTAAAATTCACTATGATGATTTTCTAAATTTCTGGGATCTGATATGAGTAATAGTCATCACTAGAAAGACACATTTTCAGGAAGGCCACAACCCGAACAAATTGGAGCCATACTTTGAGGTGGTATTCTATGCTTGATTCTTTCTCTGAAACTAGGCTACCATGACAATTTCCAGAGAGTTTTCTAGTGATGTTGGGGGGACTTAATTTTCTTTTACTTGCTAATAATATGACTTGATGTGATACCTTGAAGAGTGGTCAGTATTGTGATATTTTTACTTTTAAATTTCTCTCTTCAGCTAATATAACCATATTTTGATGGCAAAGGGAATTGTCCACAAATTGTTCCTTGAGAATTTGGGGATTTCTCATTAACCAAATGCACAAGGATTGTTTTCTTGCCAAAGCTTGTCCAAGAATTAACGTTCATAATTATTAAGAGAACAAGGTTGTTGTTCAGATACAAGCTTCTAGAACTTGCTTAATTTTATTGAAACCATCCTCCTTGATCGTACTTTCCAATTTTGTTGTGTATCCGGAGTGGTCATATTTTTTCACCCCCTCCCTCTCCTATGGGAAAGAAAAGGATAGAAAAGGAATCAATGAGAAACAAGAATTGGGTAGGAATAAGAAAAATTTCTGTTTTCCCCTCTCAAAAATTTTACATGTTCACTTGCTCGAAGTTCAGATATGCATATCGTTGATTTTACTCTATTCTATCAGATGTTTTGATTCAAACTTGGTTGAGATTCCAGTGGAAGTAGAGACTCCAGATCACCATTACTATCATGTATGTGCTTTTATACCGCTTCTTGATTGTATTATTTTGTTCCACATATGATGTTGCGGGAGTTAATCTTTCAAAGTGAAAAGTCAAATTTCAAAAAATGTGTTTTGTTATGCAGCTGGCCTTCTTCACTACTAGAAAGGTGAAAGCCATGGAAGAACTTACATGGGTGAGTGCGTCATATTTTGATTTCATTAGCTACGGAATAAGTTGTCCTGACAAATCTGCCACGTGCTTTTGTGCTTGTCAATCATCTATCAATATTGATGAGGATAATTAGACGAGTAAAGCAAGAAAATTGTTGTCTAGTCAATGCCCAAGTAACAATGTGCTGCATGCACCACCTTTCTTCTGTTCATGTTTCAGAATCTGAAGTAGAATATCACTGCCAAGGAGACAATCTGTTGACTATAGGCATAAATGCTATATAGTGTTTCCAGACTAGCCTACTGATTCTTTTAGCCTTGTTTTTCAAAAGCTCAGAGAAATGTTAGAATTAAGACTGGTGTCCAACTACTTAGATGGCCAGAAACCCTCCATATTTTAAAGGGAGATAAACCATTTGCTGGTGCTGATTAAAGAAAAGAATAAAGAACAACCATTTGCTGGTGAAGGTATAGAAAGAATCACACTAGCTAACTGATTCTTCGGGTCTTATATTTTAGAAGCTCAGAGAAATGCTAGAATTAAGACCTGATGCCTAACTGCTTCAGATTACCAAGTACCCTTCATATATTAAAACGATATAAACCATTTGCTGGTGAAGGTATAAAAGAATCACAAAAAGCTGTTCTGCTAGTCTTGAACCCAAATACCCTCCATGTTTTAAAGAGCTATAAACCATTTGCTGGTGAAGGTGTAAATGAATCACAAAAAGCTATTCTGCTAGTACTGGTTTCTTCTTCTTTGAGGAAATAAGTGACAGGATCAGTATGCTTGCAGGATTATGGCATTGATTTTGATGACATTGATCATCCAGTTAAGGCATTTCGCTGCCAGTGCGGTAGCAAGTACTGCAGAAACATTAAACGTTCAAGTAGTAAGTATATCTGTTTTTCGAAGTTTATTTTATCTTGTTGCTGCAATAACGAGACCAAATTTACCATGACCCCTTTTTGTTCTATTTGTTCTGGTATTGGTATGGGTTTAATCAGCTGCTGAGAAGTCCTTATAATAAGAAAATGTTAAAGATAAGATGCTCATGAAAATAATTCCAGAAATAATATTGTTGAATTTTGGCATTTAATATTTTATGGAATGTATATGATCTCCTCTAATTTTGTATGCATTTATGAAAAGGCTATGAAATTTTACCATCTCAATGGCACCAAGGTTGTTGAAGTTCATGAGATCTAGTAAATTACCAAATCCCAGATCTCTACACTTAAACCTTTTAAGCACCCTTCAGTGTTAGCAACAATCAGTTGTACTGCAAAACCTGAAAATCTGCAATATTCCCTTTCTTTGTAAACAATACCAGCATTTTCCATTATTAGTTGAACAGGAAATGGGTTTTTAACTCTTATTAGAACTCAGGTGGACCTACTTAGGCATAGTTGAACGCACATGAAATTTTAAACTTGGAACAGCTGGTGATTGGCAGGCTGGATTCAGTTAAAATCTCAAGGAGAGATTCCTATAAATTTTAGGCATAGTTGAACAAACATGAAATTTGGGAGTTGGAGCAGTGGAAGATGTTTAGTGATATAGAGCCTGCATTTTGCATCCATTTGAAAAGTAAAGATCTCCATAGTCCTGGACCGCTTTTCATTTAGCATCTTGAAGCTAAAACACTGCAACTTCCAGTCATCAGAATCCCTGCTCGACTCATTTGGCAGAAGAGGCTATCATAAATCAGTAGTTTATCTGATCAATATCGTATTGTCTCGGAGTTGTTGGAAAACAAAGAATCTGACCAAAATTAGTACATCTTTTTCCTTGTAAATAAAAATGAATCTTGTAATGCATCAACTTTCATGCTTTTAATCTGTGTCGTTTTGTTGCATGTCACAGGATCTAGATCTGCATCCAGGAGGTAATTGAACAGCAATGTTTCCTCATATTATGTCATTCCGGTGTCCTCTATCAGAGGAAGGCTTCTGACTGGAGAACCTATAACGACACTCCTGAATCCTGTGATATTGATCAAAGCATTCTGGCACTTTTATAGTTTTATGATTGTGTTTAGGGCTTTGCAGCTTGTGCGCCCCTAAATGGCCGGAATTTGAATTGTGTTAATCTAAGGAGACATTTTAATCTCTGTCGTGGGAGGTTACTGTGGAAAGAAAACTTTGGATGGTTGTATCTTGGTGCCGTTTCTTTTATCAGCTAATCCCAATGACTTTGTGTACATGTCTCTGGTTATTCTACAGAGTATCTTGTGTCACACCGAATTCTTCTTGCGCTGAATTTATTTCCACAGAATCGATCCATGTAGTGGCATGTGGAAACTCTACCAAAGTGACTTCGTCTCTCTCATGGGTTTCGCATAGCAGGTGTTTCGTACATTAAACTTTCTTTTACGTTGACATCCAAAGAAGCGGTTTAAGTATTTCACCATGATTTAACAAAACAAGGAAATTTAACACATAGCCAAACGAATTTTCACAATCTTGAAAGTCACGGGTTTGAGTAATAAAATAGTTTCTTGCCAAGTACAAAGTCATGTGCAATCGACTTGAAAATAAATTTGGATTTTTTTTTCCAAATTTTATAGATGGAGTTTCATGCAATGAACCATCCTCTTTGTTGAATGTAGTGGACAGAAGCTACGCCATTGGTCTTTCTGTTCACGAGACAAAGATTTGCCTGGTTAAACCTTGAATACTATCTATCGTACAGAACTTGGTAGATTGTCAACGTCAACACTGAAATTAGATTTCAAAAATCTGGCGCGGTTAAGGAACGATAATTTGTAGAACAAATCCATTATTTGGCCACCGCTTCTTGTATGAGCATGGACCCTGCGGAGCAAAAGAGGATAGCCAAATCCATATGGTAGCCTCCGCCATAATTGCAATGTTTCAAAATCGTAGTTTACCTTTAACCAAGAAAATACCACCTCATGGTCTTTCTACTGATGCACGAAGCATTAAGCCATTCAAAAATACATTTTCACAAATAGAGGTACACAGTAAACATGTACATCTGGTGCTATATACAATGAACACAAGAAACTTAACTATGTGTTGGTATATTATCTAACTTTGACTATGAGACTGAGACCTGTACATTGTTTTCTACTGGTGTTAATGAGTTAATGACTGCCTGTTATGAGGTCTGGATAGCACTTCATGTTCACAACCGGAAGGCATGATTGGTAGAATGCTGCCTGGATTCAAGGGGAAAAGTGTCTTGTAGTATCCATCCATGATTGCTACAAAATTGCAAGTCGCAGCAACTTTTGGAATCTGTTCAGCAATTAGAGATCCAGAGTCATAAACGCAAAATATACTAGAGCTCACGCGTCAGAGTCATGAAAGGAGCACCAAACGAGAAAAGTTATCGCCTTCCCAAGACCCTGCTCACAACAATGAGCGTGGTGCACTGGCGGTACCCTTTAACAAGTCTCAGATTCATGGATAAACATTAGCATGTATGCTATCTATGTCGCACCCTTCTGTTTCTGATTGGCAACTCGACTCTACGATATACCTACTTAGTAATAGTCAAATGAACTGTAGATAGTATAAGCTCACCAGGGATTCATAAACCATTACCAACCTTGACATCATTCACAGGTTGAGTTCGTGAAAAACCAAAGCCTCAAGTCATAAATTTTTAAGCAACAGCATAACCAAACTAAATATCATTAACAGAGAAAGAAGAGCTATATTACCTGATAGATATCTCGCATATAACCATGAAGGTTGGGATATTCAATCAACTTCTTCTTTGTGCACTTGAACAGAACATTATACACCAGATCAAACCGAATCAAAGTAGTAAACAAGCACACATCCGTCAGCGTCAACACCTCCCCACACAGGTACCTTGAACTACCCAAATGCTCATCTATCCTGTCCAATGTACTAAACAGCTCTCTCACCGCTCTATCATACGCTTCTTGACTCTGCGCAAATCCACACCTTCATTAACAAGACGCAACTAATTAGTTGAACAAATAAACTAAATGACCCAGAATCTGACTACTAATCTACCAACGATAGATTCTAATCAACAGAATCCATATTTTGTGTGATTCACATTGGGATAAATCTGCATTCATCAATCTTTTTCTTCAAATTATTAGTTGAACAACCAAGTGATACTAACTACTTATGCAATGATCCGAGTCCAATTACAAATTTACCAATTACCGATTCTAATGTACAATATCCGATAACTCAAACGAATATGAACTATACAAAAATATTTTACAAAACTAAATGTGGAGACGGAACATTACCGCTTACCTATATACTCCATTATTAACATTGGGGTATATGATTTGATTCCATTCTCCAATCTTTTTCTTCAAAGAAGGTGGTGAGAGGTCCATATCAGGGTTATCTGCCATCAAATTTAAACCAGAATTAAACAATTCTATGATATCATAACTCTCATTACAAACAACCTCTCTTTTGTCAACGTCCCACAACATCGGAACAGTTGACCGACCGTTATAACCGCCATTCCTGAGATTATAAACCTCTTTCAATGTCTTACACCCGTTGACCTTATCCAATGTCGGAACAACCTTGTCCTCGCCGGCGAGGATAGTGCTGTTCTTGAACTCCCAGGAGCCGTCAACGCCTGGTGAGGATATTGAGACAGGTATGGCGTGTTCGAGGCCTTTAAGGGCGCGAACTATGAGAGTACGATGAGCCCAGGGGCAAGGTAGGCCAACGTAGAGGTGGAGAGAAGAAGATGATGATGGCGGTGGTGAGGTGGTGGTGGTGGTTAAGCGGAACTGGGAGGTGGGGCGAGTGTAGCTGCCGGAGGGGTCAGAAGGGGCGAGTTGGGACATCATGAGTTGCCAGGCGGTGGTCCAGGTGGTGCGGACGGTGGAGATGAGGAGGCCTGGTGGGAGGGATTGGCCCCACAGGAGCTTTGTGACTGAGTTGATGAAGGTGTTGGGGTTGGGGTTTGAGGACATTCTTGGGCTGAAGCGTCGTGGTGGTGGTGGTGGTTTTGGTTTGTTTCTGCTGCTGGTGGTGGTGGTGGAGGAGAAGCGGAGGACGGTGGAGCTGAGAAGTGAAGTGGCGGAAGACATGTCGAAGTTGTCGATGGTGTGAGCTAAAGGATAAAATTAAATAAATAAATAAAAGTAAAGAGCGATTTACAGTTTGTTTCGTATAAATAAATCCCACAAAATTTTGTGTAATTTATAATTTATTTATGTACAAATTTAAGATTTGTTTTAGTTATATTTAAATCTCAACTCCAACAAGCAGAACTTGTAATTCTACAAAAAAACAAGTTCATAAAAATTTTTATAAATAAAACTATTCACACAAATTATAACATAAAATAATATTATCCCCCTTCATCTATTCTCTTCTCAATAATCCTAATATGATTATAACAGAAAATTAGAAAAAGTAAATAACAGCAGCTACTTCGACAAAAGTAAACTACAGCAGCTACATTGACCAACAAGGTACGATTTTTTACACAGAACTTTGTTATCTGAATGGTTTTTAATTGGAAAAGAAAGAAAAAAAAAAAAAAAGGTCGTTTTGTCTCAGGCTTCTCGATGTCAGCTATTTCTCTTATGTTGGTAGTGGAAATTGTGAGAAGTTGAGTGAAAATTTAAGCTTTCGACAATTATACATTACCAGCAAGAAACATTAATTGGAAAAGGTGATGATCTTTGAAATTTTGCTTCGTCACTGCTGTGAAACAAACTTCGTGATGTGCTTGCTCTCCACGGTGAAATTTGCTTGGCTTTTTTTTTTTTTTTTTTGTCAAATTTGCTTGGTCACTATATTGAAATAATATTTCTTTAATCAAAAATAAAAAAAAAAGAAAAACAATATGTGACAAATCTAATGCCATTTATTTAAATAACTAAAGGGTATCTTAGTAAAGCATACATATTAATTCTAATTCTATGTGTGTTCTTAACATAAATTTAGATTTACAAATGACAGAATTGACTTAAACTTATTTTATAGTCTCAAACAACGGAATTCAATTTGAAACACAAATCCTCACAAAATTTATTTGTAAGTGAAATGAATTCTACATCACAAGTGTAATCAAATACTATGCTAGTTAAAACTAATTATTATTGGAGATTTTGTTTAAGAATTACAATTTTATGCAATTCTAGAATTGGTTTTAGTAACTAAATTAGTGTGATCACGAGAGTTAAATAATTTATAGATTAAAATAGTTTATGTTTTGCAAATTTTATATCTATATATAGTAAGAAAGTATATGTTAAATTAATTAATGTTATTTGTCATCGTGTTATACTTTTTTTTTTTTGTTTAAAAGCATAAAAAAGTATAAAATAGTTTATGCAATTTTTTTTCGTTTAAATTAATCTAATATGGATTTCAAAACTTTAGTCTTGTACAAATTTCCAATTGGACTCTTTTTTCTTTTTGATCATTTCTTTCAATTCTTTTGATTGAAATACCACTAATGAAAAAGTATGATTTTATAGTGTTCAATTAATTATAAAATTGGAGGCAATAAACTTATATTTTTAATTTACCATATATATATATATTAATGACAATCAATTGAATTTGAAAATTGATTTTCTATACTTTTATATATAAATAATCATATGCACGAAAGAGAATTCCAAAACTGAATTATTTTATTTTCATAAAAATAATTTTGGAGGAAAAGCGACAGTGTGATACATGACATAACTAATAAATAAGATAATGACATTATTTTGTGTAACAGATAGATATAGCGTAAGACCAAGCCCAACAAAATCCAAGCCCATCTCTTGACTACTAGCCTAAACCCAAACTCAATAAAACCCAAGCCCATCTTTACTTCATTGCCTATAAAATCCTATAAACCCTAACGCCTCTCATCATTTCCTTTTCTTTTTCACCCATCAGGAGGTTACAATGTCGAAGAGAGGTATCAAACCCTAGCCTCTTCTTTTTCTCTCCAATTGCATTTCTTCAACATCACTTATGTTAATGTTTCTATTTTTTTTTTTTTTTAATTTTTAATAGGACGCGGAGGTTCGGCCGGAAACAAGTTTAGGATGTCACTGGGTCTGCCGGTGGCGGCGACGGTGAACTGCGCCGACAACACCGGAGCCAAGAATCTCTACATCATTTCGGTGAAGGGAATCAAGGGTAGGCTTAACAGGCTGCCGTCGGCTTGCGTCGGCGATATGGTTATGGCCACCGTCAAGAAAGGAAAGCCCGATCTCCGTAAGAAGGTCATGCCCGCCGTCATCGTCCGCCAGCGCAAGCCGTGGCGCAGAAAGGACGGTGTCTACATGTACTTCGAAGGTCATACATCAGCTTTCTATTTTATTCGTCTTTTACTTTTAGCATTTAATTCATTTTACATGATATGAATCTGATAGGAAAATTAGTATATTGTGGTTAACTAGTTTGCTATTTTGGGGAAATATCAGATATCATACGACTGATTTATATTTAGTTGCGTTGAGCTCAGCTATTAATTTGTGTTCAATCATTTGTTAGAACTTAGAAATGATATGATATAAATGTAATTCACTAAGTGTTGCAGCTATATCTAATTACTTAGCTCAACCTTTTCAGTCTAGTTAATATTATTTAGCGCAGTTAATATTTGCGCAATCGTGGGTAGTTCATAATTGATGCATACTCCTGTTTGTCAATAGTTATTTTGCGAGGAATGATACGATATGAGACTAACTTATAATAGGTGTTAGTTTAATTCAGAGCTCTGGTTCATTAGCTTTGGTCTTGTTAGTATTTGGCCAATCAAAGTTATTCCTTACATGGCTTTTTTTGATGTCTTGTTTGCTAATGGAGGTTCATGCTTTAGTAGCAAGCCATTTGCTATATGATGTTATTATTATGATATAGTTTCAGAATATGTTCATTGATTGAGTACATTACTAAAATTCTTTGGATTCTTTATTTGCAGACAATGCTGGGGTCATTGTTAATCCCAAGGGTGAAATGAAAGGTACCCTAAAATTTGATATATTTTGGTAACATTTTCGCATGCTTTTCATGGGGATAATGAATCATTGTTGACTATTTTTTAACTTGTCCTGGTTATGTTTTCTCCTTTGGCTTTTTAGGATCTGCCATCACTGGACCTATTGGAAAGGAGTGCGCCGACCTTTGGCCTAGGATTGCCAGTGCTGCCAACGCTATTGTTTAGAATCGTGAATTTTGAATGTTTTCAACAATTTAGTGATTTTTCGGGTATCTTACAAGTTTTGAATCTGGTTGTCTTTGTTTTAGAGATACACTATAATTTCTGTTGGCTATGGAATTTTTGTCAGAGATGAGGAGTTATATATATTATCAATTTAGATACAGTTTTTGAGTGGTTAACCTTATGATATGTGCCGGAAGAAGAATTTACTTTCTAATGCCTTCTGCTCCACCTTTTTGATCGATTTGGTTGCTTGCACCTCCGGTTCTTGTATGTGCATCTTAATGTGTTGCTGGTGATAGATGTAGAATCAGTAAGCTTGCCTATTATAGAATGTCTTATTTGCCAGATGAGAAGAAAGACTTGTAATGTTACCACATAGGGAGAATCCGTGAGCTTTCCATATGCACTGCATCTCTGTTCTTGATTGCGCATCGTGCCTTATGCTTATTCTTGAGATCTGCTGGTGGACCAAAGCAGAGCTTTGGCCCTCGGGTTCATAGGTTTCCTGGTTGGTCGGGTACAGATGCCCTTCCCAAGTATATTGTTGCACTGAAAAAATCAATGAAGAAATTTAGCGGGGGCATTGAGTGTAGAGATAAAATCGTTGTATCATAATATTACTATTATTGATTTTGATTTGTCATCTCGAGCCCTGCTTGCCCATGGCTGGCCAGCGAGAATTTTATTGAAACTTGTAGTTAGAATGTCAGCATGCGCAAAGCCCTGCGGGTCTGCTGCTGCTGCATTTCTGTGGTTCTATTCTTTGATCGTTTGTAAATTACTTCTTCGTTTGAGGGTCCGCCCCCGCCCACCACAAAACACCAAGCTCAAACATTGTTCCAGTTTGAAAATTTAAAAGACGTTGGCGGAAATGTTTAACACTTTGAGTCTGCTTAATGTGTCATCTTGCGTTTGGGAGTTTTTCTTTTCTTTTTTATATAAAAACTTGTTTACAAGTACAAAATAAATTTGACATGTTTCGGAGTGTTTGTGCATTAGCCACTTTGTTTGCTTTGGAAAATAAATGAGTTCATATATTTTACAATCTCCTTTATATCTTTATTAGTTAAAAGATAAAATTATTCTATTAAGTAATATGTACTTATTAGAGTATTATATTGAAAAATTATTATTAATTAAAATTTAAATTACAAGCTAGTTATTTATTTGCAACATTTACGAATATACAATCTTCTTTGGCGAAGCATCCTAAAACAGCTATTTATAAGTGAAACTTCTGAGTGCGTCTCATTAAAACAGTTCTTTACTCATCTATCACCTAGCTATAAGCACAAAAAACTTGTCTATGAAAACGTTCAAATGAGCGATTTGATAAAATATTTCAGTGAATCTCTACCGTTTACAAGTCTAATTACCAGTGTTTGGTGAATAGGTTTAAGCACCATCCTCCCATCAATCACTGTTTACTGTTCTAATTAGCAATGTTTGGCACCATCCTCCCATCAATCTCATTTGTCGTTCGCAGATGATTCCCTCTTAGCACACGACCAGATAACCCTATGTTGTCTGTCGTTAAAAAAAACTCGAACAGTTTCTTGAGAACTCGCTTCAGATGTGATATTTGCATCAAATATTGTGCTTTGTCGTTTTTTCTGTTGCCTATGTAACCTTTGCATCATACATCACGTCTGACCTACTGTAGCATATTTTCGAAAATTTTTTATTTTTACCCTACTTTTAAAAAATTATTGTAAAAATACTTTTGTTTTCAAACACTTTTCAAAAATACCTTTTTCGGTAAGTCACCTGTCAAACAGTAGGTGACTTACCGTTCTTACATAACCCGAGATTTGACAAAATTAAAAAAAAAAGCCGTTGGGTAATTAATATTTTTGGTAAGTCACCTACCGAACGGTAGGTGGTTCGGTACGTGACCTACCGTTTATGTTGCCTTTAAATACCCTCCTTCCCTTCCCCATTTTTCCTCGCCGCTGAAACCCCCCCCCCCTGCGCAGCTGTGATTTTGAGCAAAAAATACCCCTAGCCTTTTTTTTTTTGCAAAAAAGTTTGGCCTCACGCATAAGAAAGTGCCTTTACTTGTAAGTTTTCTAAATTTTTGCCTTTTTATTTGTTATATATTGATTTTTAGGTGTATACATGTGTTGTTAATATGCGATCGTATGTATATGTGTAATGTATATAGCATGTATGTATGTATATAATATATGTACATGTGACATTAATATGTCTATAACTATTTATGTATAATTATATGTGTTTTAATATATATATGTGTTTATTTCAGTTGCATATATATATATATGTATATATATATACATGTGTATATATATATATATGTATGTATGTATGTATGTATATGTATGTGTGTGTGTGTGTTTATTTTACATGCATATGTATATATATTTTTGACATGTACATGAATAACCGTATTAAACGTAATTTTGTAATGTATGACCTTTTCGTTTGCTAGAGATTTATAGTATTTAGAAATATTTTAGAAAAAGTTATGAATTTTAGAAATTTTATAGAACCGAAATTGCCCATTTGACATTTAAAACTTATGCAAATTTAGTACGAATATAGTGTGATTGATTGTAATTTATTAGGAATATGGTGTAATTTATTAGGAACGAGAATGTTGTTTAGTTGGTTAGAAACGTGATATAATTTAATAGAAAATTAATATAATTTATTAGAAAATAATTCCTAAGAAATTTCCTTAGGAATTTCTTAAAATGTACTAGGAATTTAATAAAGTTTATTTGATTAGAAAATTAATATAATTGTTTGTAATTTATTAAGAAAATTGTACAATTTATTAGGAACAAGAATATGATTTATTTGAATAAAAAAGTAATATAATTTAATACACAGTGCAAAATAATTTATTAAATAATAAATATAAGAAATTTCCTTAGGAATTTCTTATAATTTTTAGGAATTTAACAAAGTTCATTTGAATAAAAAGTTAATATAGTTGAATTTAATAGGAGTATGGTGTGTTTTATTAAGATTTGAATGTAGTTTATTTGAATAGAAAGTAATATAATTTAATATGGAATTAAATAAGAAATTTTAAGATATTATGTAATTTAATATTATTTACGCATGATAATTGTTTGATCATAGGATACAGCATGGATGCCCGCCTTAGACCCCCAGGATGCATCCCTTTTGGTACATTATGCCCAGCACAAGACGCAGATTTTGACGGGGGACATCGCGTCAAAGGAGTTGCACACCCAGCGAGGCGACGGGTACATGTTCCAGACCCCTGAGCACCCATTAGTTCAGGAAGAGTTATTGCGTGCAGGGTTTTATGGGTGTTATAAGGCAGGTTGGCGTGAACTCAACCACGCTTTATTGACAGCCGTCGTTGAGAAGTGGCGGACAGAGACACACACGTTTCACTTGCCTGTCGGAGAGGCCACTATCACATTACAGGATGTGACCGTTTTATGGGGGTTACCCGTATCTAGTGATCCCATCCCGTACTTAAATACCATGAGGTGGGTGTATGGTGACCGGGCTGGGCTTTTCCTTGATCTTTGTGGCATTACAGTGGGTGAATCACATATTAAGGTGAAAACTGGAAAGATCAGGCTGTCTGAGGTTAAGAGGTTGTATGAGATGACTTACTAGCAGGAGCCCGATGGTGCATCCGCAGCATGACGTGCCCGTTTATGGACGTTCGGCTACATAGTTTCTCATCTCTTTGCCGATGCCAGTAGTAGTTGGGGGAACATGCATTGGCTGCTTTTGCTACGGGACATTGAGTCCGTGAAGGGATTGAATTGGGGTGCTGTAGTGCTTGCACATCTGTACAGAAAGATGGATGCCTTTGTTTTTTCTGATAGGACATACCTGTGTGGTGGGCTCACCCTAATATAGGTATTTGGCATAAATCAATTAGACTTTGTTTGTAAATATCATTTGATTTCGTAACTGTATTAACGTAACTGTGATATTTATCTGCAGTGGTGGGTATAGGACAGTTTTGAGTGTTTCTGGCCTACACTCGTTGAGTCCAGGCCCCAGGACATCCAGAGCAAGATGCACTTTGTCGAGGTCGAATGGAACTTACCGGACGCGCCACGCGGGGCGTTGTACCTTATGGAAAAGTCCTTTATAGACACTGCCAACAGGGGCCTATTACCTTACCGCGATATTATTGACAAGTTTCAGCCGGATCAAGTTTGTTTGTAATAGCAAATTTAGACCGTATGTTAACTTTTTATTTCAATGTTAGTGAAATAGTATTAACCCGAAGTATCTATGCACTTTTACTTTGCAGTTTATTTGGCAGCCGTATAAGGACATTATCGGGGATCTGCCGGATTACTGTACGGAGGGGTCGGACTAGTGGAGGACGAAGGTCCCCTTGCTATGTGGTGGATTGGTTGAGTGGCATCTAGTTGATCGTGTGCTGCGCCAGTTTGGGATGAGCCAGCCGATCCCAGACGCCCCTGAGCCGTTCATGTCACAATCACATTTGAAAGGGAGGGAGATGTTGAAGCCAGCGGACGTGGAGCCTTTGCATGGGCATTAGGGCAATGTGCAGGCAGTTATAGTGAACGGTGTCGTGGAGGATAGGCCAGATCCGGTGCACCTGGAGTAGTACATGCAATGGTACCAACGCCGTTCTATCATTCGGATTGGCAATTCGTCTTGGGTGACTCGTCATGCAGGATATATGGTGACAACACAAGACGAACATTTTATGGTAAGTGTACCACATTGGTTATTGGCATACTTCATAACGTATTTGTCAATGCTGTATTATATGAAGTCAATCCTTTTTACTAAATATGTTCTGCAGGCTTCAACATTGAGTTGTGCATTTCATCACATGCGGCGTGCCTTACAGCAGTATAACTAGGGAATGTTGGCACATGAACGTTTCTGGTCAGAGATGGATTATGTTGTGTCCCAGATGCAACGGGCCCTGGAACAGACTAGGCACGCTAACATTGTGGCAACGCCCTTGTATTTTGATATACCAGATACATTGACCTAGCCATTGATGCAGCCTCAGTGGTCTTAGCCGCCTCCGACGTACATATGGACCCATACGCCTTTCCAGCTGGCCTCGTCATACTATTCGCAGCCCGCTTAAACACCTGCACAGTAGCCCCCCCCATGGTATGCCCATGGGCACACACCCCACCGCAGGAGCCCCACCGACCTACCATTGGGGTTACCAGTCATATCCACCACCTCCACACAGTGGTCTCAAATCCCACAGTGGGGCTAGCCGGGCCCGATTGGATGTCCTACATGCAATATACCCTCTCTACTCAGGGTATCTATCTGTTTACATTGACACCAGCCGCCCCCTTGCGTCCACCCATGTCATTTCCGTTTGTGTACGAGTCGACGCATATAACCATGCCACCATCGGTATCGATTGACCAGTCTACCTTCCCACTGCGGGTTGAAGACTATCTTGCCCCACCACAGGATGAGCAGGGTGCGAATCAGGGCGGTCGTCAGGGTAGTGGTGAACAGGGTGGGGATCAGCAGTCCACGGCCGAGCATTTACTGCCACAGCGAGTTGGGAAGCTCTCGGCTACCTCGCAGCCCTAATGAGTTCAGCCCCCTCGCGCGAAGAAGGGACATCCTCTGGGGTATGGGACACAGTAGCTTTGGTTTTTAATTACTTTTTTTTGTCATTTATTAATTTATGTAATTTATTTTTTGATGTATGTATATGAATTGGTTACCTTTAACAAACAAGTTTTACTTGCATTACATTTCAGTTTAATAATTTTGTGTATTACAAAATTACACAAACATTAAAGTAACTCACTTACATTACATCAAACATTTATCCTAGCCCACATTCAACATTAAAGCTATTCAATACTTTAAACATTGTACATAGTGATTATAAAACGATACATCCCCATCAAACATTATTAGAACTATTGTTGTGTGATGCTAGTTTGATTTTGAGGGCACTTGGTAATGTTGTGACTCAGTTGACTGCAATTTGAACACTTTCATCTACCAACTTGGTCTGAGTGATCCATCTCATTAGGGATGCGCCTACCCCCTGCGGGTCTTTTATTTCTCTGCTGCAATCTGCCTGGAATTGGTTGCAATTGCCAAGCAGGTGGAGCTGGCCAATAATCAACGTGTCCCAGAGGTTGAAATGAGATGACATACGTATTTGTGTATGCTTCGACTTTATATTCAAGTGGGAACATGTTGACTAACGTTACATTCAAATAGCGTGCAACTGTCTGTGTATGTGAACATGTTAAATGGTAGGCTATCCATTTGCCGAAGGTACATGTCTTCTCATTAAATCTGACCACTTGTACAGGACGTCTGTCAGTAAATAATTCCAGCAAGCGGCCGACCTGTGCTGTACTAGTTTCGTAGTGAAAATGAAACACATTATGAAGGTGTGACTTTACCTCCCACTTGTCAAACGATTCTCTGACCCTAACGGGGATGACAAAATCTTGTCCTACCAAGTGCCTCGCATGTATAGACCGGTTGTAGAAGTATTCTGCACACTTCGTGAAAGTGTGCGACACTAACGCTGTAATAGGCAAATACCTCGCCCCAACAAGGACACCATTAAAACATTACACGTTGTTTGTAGTCATCATACCCTACCTCGAACCTCCATCAGCACACAACATCCACATCTCCCGGTCTATGTCAGTGAGATAGTCGTATGCCGGTTTACCAGCCCCGCTTGGTGTTGAGTTAACTTCCAAAATTTTTCGCATCACTTCTACATGTTTGCGGACTTGATTTTTCCTTACCAGCTCTCTAACATAAGTCCTTTATATACTGGTTGTGGAACTATTTCATGACATTACTTGTGAGATGCCTAAAGCATATCCGATGCTTCACCCGCAATTGTCCATCAGCTGAGATACGATTCACGGCAGAAAAAATTCCTGCATGTCTATCAGACACTATACAAATCTCATCCATGTAATGTAGGAAATGCATCTGTACCAGTTGAAGGAACCATGGCCAGCTTTCTGTTGTCTCTGTATCGACAACTGCAAATGCCAACGGTAAAATTTGACCATTGGCATTAGCTGTCAATGCTGTTAGAAAATGGCCCTTATATTGCCATGTAGGTGAGTACTGTCGAGAGAAAGCACTGGACGACAATACTTCCACGCTGCAATGCATGGTGCAAACGCCCAAAACACATAATCGAAAATTTTGGTTCCTTGCGTCAACCCTTGGAAGAACTTGTCTGTTACAACTGTCCCTGGATTAGTTGCCTTGACAACTTTAAAAAATTGCAGAAGTAACTGCTACGACTTATCCCAATCGTTGTACACCATTTCAATGGCCTTATTTCGGCCACGCCATGCCTTTCCATATGAAATGTTCACGTGAAAGGTGTCCATAATGTGTACTCGTACAAAACCCACATCAAAATCAGACTTGTGTTTTATGAAGTGCATAACCGTATAACTGACCAGTGTAGCGGTAACATTTTTATGGTTGGCCTTTCGCCTATCATCGAAACAATTATGCACGTCCCAATACTTTGTTTTTTCAAACTAGCGATGCGTGGATTTCCGAATTGCTCGCAATTCCCACCTACATGAATTTATAAGGTTGGAAGCATTTACGCAACAAACAACCCATAAATCTGGTTCAGACCTCTTGACTTTGTCTTCACGTTGTACCTTTATCGAGTACATCTGAACTGCCCAAATCACGTCCTTCTTTGACGAGAAAATCATTCCTTTGGCCAATTCCTTCTCATCCCAAAATATTTGCGTTTTGTGCTCCTCCAAAATCATTCCTTTGGCCAATTCCTTCTCATCCCAAAATATTTGCGTTTTGTGCTCCTCCATAGTATCCATATAGTATTCTTGACTAACGGTATGAAGTTGAGCAATTTCATGTACACTGTGCATAGGTACGACACACGAAGGTCCCCCTGCACTAGCTGACGGCCCCTCACATTCTGCATTAACGTTTGCAGTGTTTTCATTACCATTGAAGACGTCATCATCGTCGTACCAGGCATCGTTCTCGTTCAGGGCCATGTCCTCATCTTCTTCGTCAGGTTCAGACGGAAATGTATCCATGTTCAAGTCCACCCTCATATTATGAGATGGCCCGCTATGTCACTCCCAATATTGTAATGTGATGGTTCGGCATTCAAGTCGGGAACAGTGCAACCACACTGGAAATCACTGCTTCGTTGCGGGATGTACACGTCGTCAGCCTTTACTTCGACAATAACATGAGCATTATTCATGTTATTATCATTACATGCTATTCAAAATACGTCCATCAAATCATCATCGTTGCTGATTGCCGCCTCGCTAAAATATGGATACAATAACTGTACGACTCCCGATTGGAAACGATGCGATAGCTCCACCCTGTCGATGCCATAACGCAAATTAAGCTTCTCGTAGACACTATAAATAAATTCATTGTATGATGTTTCATGTGTTATTTTGACCTTACGAACAGGCTTCATAGTTTTGTATTCGATACCGTACGGGCCATTAATTTTTTCTCCGCCATAATATAAAAGAACAGAGACTGTATTCATATTTTCTTACTGACTAAAATATTAGATGAATAGTATACAAGTATGTATGTGTGGAAGATAATTGGAAAGATTTTGGGCGATTTGAAAATTAAAGATACTAGGCGGATTATATATGGATTATAAGAAATTTGGATCTTTGGTGTTGGGTCTTTCGAGAATGAAAAAGTGGGAATTAAATAGGAGTTCAAGCCATAAATATTCGGTAAGTGACTTACCGGTCAAGGAGAATAATGGCACAAACGAACGGTAAGTCACTTACCGTTCAAAAGCGGAATAACGATAAGTCACTTACCGTTCTCCTGACAGCGTGGTAGACAGTAAGTGACTTACCGTTTTCTCGAGAGATACTCTGACACTTGGTAGAATGGTAAGTGACTTACCGTTTCGGTAGGTGACTTACCGAAAAGGGTATTTTTGAAAAGTTTTTGAAAATAAGGGTATTTTTGCGATAATTTTTTAAAAGTAGGGTAAAAATAAAAAATTTCCCATATTCTCCGAGCCATTTTCAAGAATCAGGATAAGTGCTTCATCAATCTTAAGCCAAAACAGGGGGTTGAACTCAACAGTAATAACCTACTGAAAAATGGGGCCTCATTGCGACATCTTTTCTGTGAATTATACCTGAATACACTAGAACTATAAGTGCTGTTTCATCTCTAATGATGTGAAATCACTAGAGGGAGCATTTTATCCATCCTCAGAATCAGGGACCATCAGGGCCTACAGGTAGTAAAGTTGAGTTGACTGGTTCCTGTGTGGATCACCAACACTTTTTCTCACCTTCTGCAGATGCGAAAACGACGTCCAATTACTGGTGTCATCTCGTGGAGGTGTCCGCACTTCAAAGGACATTTCGACATTGCAATTGCTTCTTGTTCTTGCAGAAGGGTAGCATTAAAATCTCTTCTCCTTCTTGTTCTTGCTTAAAAGGTTTCAGGAAGCGAAGATTCAGGCGCTGAGCATGGTGGGCGCGAAGAGGATCCCGCTGTTGAAGGGGGCTAAGAGAGTTGCCTGCAGTGACTCCGTTAGTGTTCACAGAAGAGCTTCTCCAGGCAGCTGTTTTCGTTGTCTCTGCGTCGCGAAGCAGCTGATAAGGAGGTTGAAGATGCAGTGGAGGCAAGCGTTGGGATGGCAAAGGAGCGTCGTACGGTACAATTATGATGCCCAAAGCTATTCTCAGAACTTTGATGATGGCTGCTTCACTGACCATGTCTCACCTTTAGCTCCAAGATGATTTTACTCTTATCCAATGTTAAATTGTCACCTTGTTCACTAATAGTTTTGAAATAATTGATTTGTACCTCTTTAAGCTCGTTTATTCATCGTTTAGCATTGCGCTTCTCTCACAAGGTTTGTAATTTTGGAATAAGTGATGTGTTGAGATACCAAAGCAATGTTGCAGTTGTTGCATATGGAAACTGCTTTTGCTCATCTTAATCCTTCAGCATTTGCAAGTCTGATTGTTAATTCTTCAGTATCTTAAATATGTTGTTGTAGATTCATATGTGTGTGTGTACATATAATATATGCATATGTAAATGCTGATATTTCAATCCTAAAATTACACAATCTTGTGGTCAGTACAATGTTATGGTATGGTCAGTAGACAAGATGTGTCTTAATACAGCCAATGTCCACAGCAGTGAGATATTTTTGAACACTTTTGCCAAAGTTGAGAGCCTGACTCTTTCTACAATAGCGTGATATTTTTCCCTTTATCTTTTTAACAGTGCTGTGTTCGTCATGTGATGTGATCATGATATATAATGGTATAACAAGTTACTTTAATGAAATTTGCCTACTTTTTAATGAATTTTACATTCCTTTTCACTTGTTTATAATCCTTCGGAATCAGATAATGCTACTGATGGGAATTTCTTGTACTTATATTGGGCCTATTTACTGCCTGTTGAGTCTTTGGAAATTCTTTTCAATCAAGAGAAATGGGTATATTATCCAAATCTGTCTATAAACCTTTCGCATAAAAAGTCGGACAATTCGATGGATTGTTATGCATTTTTGAAAGATACAGATTCTTCAACGAGAATAGCTTATTTCAGAATATAATACTAGTTTAGGTGGAAGGCAAAGAAGGCCTCCTTCCAGAGAGGTCGGAGCCATCAATAAAATATCATTTTAAAAGAACTAAAATTCTAACCTTGTGTCAGGAGTTACATATAGCTTTTCATGCATTATTTCGTGTAATTAGAGTCTGTTTGAATTGACTTTTATTAAAAAAAATTTTTTTTTTAAAAAAGTTACATTAAATTTGTAATAAATATTTGATTTGAATTTTTAAAAACTTAAAATTTTGAAAAAACCTCAAATACAGTTTTTTTTTAGAAGTCATAATTTTTAATTTTTTAAAGAAATTATTTTTTAAAAGTTATTTAAAAAACACTTTTAAAAAAAATCAATTAAAAGGAATCATTAGTTCGCTCTCAATTGAAGGAGGGCCACACGATCGCCAGGGAATGCACGGGCACCTTGAACTCAATAGAATGAAGAATATTTTAAAATTTTAATTTTAAACTTGTGTGGTGCACCGTCTTATCATCTCATTATTAGTATTTTTGTTATTTTGATTAAAAAATATATAAAAAAATTTTCAGAAACAAGACAAGCGTGAGCTTTTGGTTAAGAAAAGAGTGCAAAAAATAGAGAGAAAAGGGGAAAGAAAATATGGGAAATTCAAGTGTATAATTAAAAGGTGATTTTTGAGTTTTAGTGGTTAAGTTCACAACTCAAACAATGAGAATTTTCTTATAAAGTTCTCTTAATCTCAATCTGAATCTCTCTCTGTTTTGGGGTGTGGGGGTTTAGTCTTCTCTTGCCGGATCCTGTATTAAAATTTACAGAGATATTATTTTTTATATGAATTAAGAAAGAATTGGTGATAAATTTTTTAAAAAGATTTCCAATTTGTGAACAACAAATTTCATCTAAATCTAATAAAGCCAATGTTTAAAACAATGCACAAGATCATTCAAAGTAACCTCAAATTGAAACAACTTAAAAAATCTATCAACAAATTGAGCTTGGCCTTAAAATATTATGAAAAATTTACCCACTTCGAACGCAAATGATATCATGCACCTTTACGAGTATAAAACGTTATACACCAAACTATTTGTTTAGTAAAATCTACAAAAACCATAAATGTTTGTCAGTATTTATAAGCTGTTTATACAGTAAAATTCAAAGATCATCACAATATTTATTTACAAGTGTAAAATTAATAAATATTTATACATAAAAATAACCACATATATTTGTTAAGAATAAAAAAATTATTTGTTCAATATTTATAAGCTTTTTATATAATAAAATTCACAAATTATTTTTGTTCAATACTGATATTTTACTTGTTTGGTACATTCACAACCGTAAATGCATATTACACTGTGCACTTACGGGTTCATGATATAAATTCCCCGCTTCGAGCTCCCTTCCCCAAAAAAAAAACCCAAAAAAAGGAAAATTATCCACAAATGCCGGCCCCTAACTACGACAGTGTTGACGCCGCTCCTATTCTAAAGTCAAAGCACCGTGCGCAGTAAATCATCGGATTGCTTGGGGGGAGAAAACCAGAGATGACCACTAACGCTTGCTCTTGGTGGTGACCACAACAAACTCCAATGCTTCTCAAAACGAATAGAAAAAACCACCAACTCTTAACACTCTTTTCTTTCTTTTTCGTCCAGCTTCAATTATACCCATCATGGAATAGTTTCTCTCTTTGGTAATGGAAGAACTTCACCTGCTATGCCAAAGAATGTTCACTGCAAGAAGGGATGCTCGGTTGGTTAAATTTTCTATCTCTGTCATCGCGAGCTTAAACATTGCGACTCAATTGATTATATCCAACGAGCTTAAACATTACGATTCAATTGACTACAGTCAACGGGTTAATGAACTCTTGTAAGCTACTCCTATAAAGATCTTTTCACCCGTTACACAAGTGAGCTTGTCAATATCGATTGCATTCCCTCGCAAAAATATTTAGCTAATTTTTCTTTTTTGGTGTAGATATATAAATTTAAATGAGAACCTAGGAAGTTAGTAAACTACTCCACTCAATTATCAAAGCAATAGGCAGTATTAATATTAGTTGATCTTTAAGGTAAGAAAAGTGACAACAAGAGGTCAACATTTTAGCATCAACTATGATGTGGCCTGGACCATTACAATCATTTATCACTTAATAATACTGCTTCTGTATTCTCAAAACAGCCAAAAAAAAAGAAAAGAAGAAAAGTTTCATATTCAAAATTGTATACTAAATGCCTCATCATAATATAATCGATAATTCATTTACTCAATTACAGTTATTTAGTAGTAAAATCCTATTAAACAAACAAAAGAAAAAGAAAAAAAAAGAGTAAAATTCATTCAGTTTTAAATTTATCAAACCCCCAACGACCATGTGAATTTTTCATAGACAAAATATGACAACATTAACATTACTAAACACACCCTCCCCTCCATGTCACCTATACTATTCACTCCACCAAAAAAAAGAAAAAAAAAATCAGTAAAGTTACTACCTCAGCCTCATAGTGGAAGCACCACCACCACCGCCGGCGCCGGCGCCGGCGCTGCCACCCACGACGCTGCCCGAACCCCCCTTCCCGATACCCATACCCATCTGATGAAACGAACTGGAACCATACATCTGTCCCTGGTGATGTTGATACATCATCCCACCTCCCATCCCACCACCAGCAGCACCGCCGTAAATCCCACCAGCGCCTCCGCTACTGCCCTCATACCCACCACCGGAACTCACTCCACCGCCACTCCCACCACCTCCGCTGCTCCCGTCCTTCTCTCCTGGCCTTCCCATGGAAGTCTTCTCCCCTTCCATCTCTCTGTACTTAGCCAAGTAAACCTTCAACGGCTCGACGTAGTCTTCGAACCCTAACGTGGTCATGGCCCAGAGCAAGTCGTCGCCGTTGATCGTCTTCCTCTTCTCTCTCTGACACTTGTCCGACGCCTCTCCGGTGATGAAGCTGATGAATTCCGACACGCACTCCTGCACCGTCTCCTTCGCGTCCTTCGATATCTTCGCGTTCGCCGGCAACGCTTTCTTCATAATCCTGCTCACGTTTGCTATCGGCAGGAACCTGTCCTGCTCCCTCGCGGACGCCGCGGCCGCGCTCTCGTGCTGCCCTCCTCCCGACTCGTTGTCCGAATCCGCCATTTTTCTTTCAATTTCTCAACAACCCAATTATGTGCAACACTCAATCGCCCAAAAAATTTTTTTTTAAATTGTACTTCAGAAACACTGCAAAAAAATTGGCGGCAAAATCACGGGTTTTTGGCCCGAAAATTGAGCTGGTTTTGATGTTTTTGTGGATAAAAGTCAGGCTAGGGTTTTGAAGGGAGTTGGGTTGCGTAGCTCCGGGAAGATTGGGAGAAAAGTGCGTTTCTGTGTGTTTGTGACTGTGTGTTTGCGGAGAGAGAGACTGGAGGGCCTGTTGGATCGGGTTTTATAATATAAAGAACGGTGAGGAGATGTGGAGGCTCTACGGCCGTTTATTTCTCGATAAGAATTGATTACGTGGGAGAATCGGGAACGTCGGATTGGGATGTGGGGCCGAGTGATCTGGACGGTTCCAGAACGAGTCACGTGGGTGTTGGTGGAGGTGGGTGATGAAATGTTAATTTTTGTTTATTATTATTTACATGTAGAAAAACAATTCTTTTAATTTTTTAAACAAAAATATAATAAAATGGTGATGATGCTTTTACTTTTGAGAATCTTTACAGCCGGCCCAGGTCAACACGCAGCTTTGTTTTGGTTTGGCTTACAGTTGAAGCTGATTCAAATGTTGTGGCAAACATTAAAAAACAATATTTCTAAAAAAATAAAAAACAACAAATAGGATTTTTGTTTTGAGGCTGTCCCACAGGAGCAATTGAGAGGGATGTCAACTTTTTATTTTTTCCTTTTTAGATGAAGTGGTTGTTGCACTTGGAGGGATGCTAATTGCTAAAGATGCATTTGGATTTTTGATGTTGATGTCACTTTCTTGTCTATTTTGCAATGCAATCCTTTGTATGCTCAAGCTTATACTAATCAAATAAAATATCATACACTTTAAGATTTTTTGTTAGTGAGAATCATTCACAACTTATGTTAATCAAATGAAAGATCCTACAAATTTAAGATTTTTTTTTGTTAGTGAGAATCCTACACACACACACATATATATATATATATATATATTATAGTAAAAGAGATTGTAGTACATGTCATGTATGAGTCGCATTTATCCTTCTTAAAGATTATAACACTCACTGATGTCTTCATATACCATATGTGGAGGGAAAGTAATAACAGCATACATGGTGATGGAGTATCATCGACGAATAGATCTTTAATGACATATAATTTGATCAAAATACAAACTAGGTCATGAATAGAAAACACTCTTTTGAATAGGGTTATTTGCAGATTTTTGGATTACAGTGAAAATATCATTAGTTAGAGCATTTTACTTGCTGGAGAATCAATAGTAAATGTTTTCTTGTTTTACTATTAATGAAAACATGTCCTAATTAGCAAAAAAGAAAAAAATATAAAAATTTGATATTAGAAAGGATTTGTTATATTTATTGACATACACCTAGTTTGGTTAACCTTTTAGAGAAAAATTTATATTTTTTTCAATTGTTTCCAATACATTTCCTCAAATGTAGGCTACATAGATACCATAATGACAACCTTAACTAAGAACTTAGTTCTTAGAGAGGAATTTATTGGACTTACTTATTGTCTCCATCTTATAATTAGTTTTTGACTTCTAATATTGTTTAAGAAAATGCCATATGGCAATCAAGAAAGAAAATAAGGTTAGGTATCATGGATTGTTTGAGCTCATACCAATAATTATTTAGGATGGTATTTATCAAGATTTTTGCTTTCAAACTTAGTTCAAATATGATAATTAATTTCCCCTACTCTGCAATATCTTAGTTTCAAATATAATAATTAACATCCCCTGATCTTGAAATATCTCTCTCCATCTCTGTCATCGAATGTTGTAAAATTACATATATTCTAATTAGTGATAAAATATGTAGAATTCACCTTTAATAATTGATCAAGGAAAATAATCATTATAGGCAAATGAACATTCTAGCTTGCACATCCCTAGATATTGTGCTTAGTGTTGAATATACATGATAGTCTGAGGTATTTATCAATGGAAATTTAGCACAATTATTGCTTTCTATTAGTGTAAAAATTATGTCTTGTCACCAATATATTACTGATGGTACAGCTGTAAAATCTTAACCTTGATGCTAAATCACTTACTTAAGATGTGAAAGAGATTTACTTTTTTTTCTTTTTTGGCTAGTGACATTCTAATGAAAACTTATCAAAATGATGACCTCAAGACATGCGCGGAAGATTTTTGGTTCGTCAGGGGTGACCGCAAAATCATTTCTTAGGCATATTTTAGAAATTTTATAACGTTATTAAAAATATTTAATGATAGTCAACAGTATAAAAGTCACTAGTTAATAAAGGGTGAGCAAAAACTGAACAGAACCGAATTGAGTTCGGTTTGTTCGGTTCGATTATTTAGTCTATTCGGTTCAGTTCGGTTTGGATAGTAAGAAAAATGACCGAATTAACCAAATTGTATTTTATATGTTAAAAATATTTAATATTTTGTCCATTAATTAGGATTTATATATTGTTTATTAGGATTTATTTATTTAATTATGCTTCATTATATATTGTTTATGATATATTTAATGAATAAAAGCAATTAGTTTAGGATTTATAGTATTTTTCATGCAATAATTAATCCCATTTCTATTTTCTATTTTTTTTTTAAATTTATTGGTCAATTTCTGTTTTAATTGAACCGAACTAAATGGACCAAAATATATTTCAATTTTGGTTTATTCAGATTTTAGACAATTCGGTTCGGTTCTGTTCGGTTTGATTTTCAAAATTAAAAAAAGAATTTTGGTTCAGTTAAAAGCCGAATGCTTACCCCCACTAGTTAAGAGTTTATCCAAATCCACCTCAAGATACAACTTACAAAATAGAGAAATATGGTCCAGTTATTTCAGGACGCCAGTAAAGTGCCAACAAAAAACCCTTTGACAGATCTTTCAATGCTCCAATTAATATCAGACATATAATTCAAGCAAACTAGCTATAAATGCTCTAAGATATAAGAGAATGTGGGGGAATGTGGATAAGATAATATAAGGGAAACCTTGACCATTTATGAATGGGTAAAAATATCTTAATTATCCATGATAAAATTTTTCAAAAATTTTTTCTCTCCTCCATTACTTACCTTTTTGGAATTTGTCTCAAACGAATAATTAAAATAACTTCAACCAATACATATATGGTTAAGATGATCTTCTCATATCAATGTGAAAAAAATCGTGATATAAGAGTATCTTGATACGGGGGAATGTAGTACCTTCAACCAATAACCATTGGCTTACCTCTTTTTTTTCTTTCTTTTTTCCTTTTTTTTTTCTTCTCCTGACAAGGGAACTCTGAGTAGGGAAGCTCGAACACTAGGTGAAACCCAACCTCCACCGCCTTACCTTGTGTTTGTATATGAGAATTTGTGCACACGGGGTTAAACTAAACTTAATTTTACATTTAAATATTTTTCACGTATAAGCATTTATAATTGTTTTAAATTAAATACGAATATTTAAAAATTTATTTAACCAAAAATAAATTATCACCCGAGAATCTATTTAGTTAAAGTTTTTGCTAATTTATTTATTTTGAATTCTTGAAGTTACCTCATCTTCGTAAACTGAATATCATAAGAAAACATAAATGGAAAAAGAAAAGACTAACCTCAGAATCTAAAAGAAACATCCTCAAACCAAAGAACTCATCGTTTTTGTTAGAATTTAGCCTATCCTGCTTCGTCACAACTCTAAATTGGATCAACAATATTTCATTCCTTTATTTAGATCTTTTAAAATATAGATTTTATCACATTTCCAAAAGTAAGAATCTATTGTACATGTCAATGACATCGATATAATCGACAAAAAAAAAATGACATTGATATAGTTTCTTATATAGTTCTTTTTTTTTTTTCCCTCCAACTCCGATGCTCATATTCATGAATGAATTTAATGGTCAAATTCGTGATGATGAACATACATACATTCATGCGTCAAACTTTTACCTATTGCAACACCGTCGCGAAATATGCATGAATTCTCATGCGAAATTTTATGTTACACATACTAACACAGGTACATCCATCAACTCTAATTACAATATATGTGGTCAATACATGGTCGATTTGGAGATTCATGTTTTATCATTTATTAATAAATAATAAATAAATTTAGTACTCAAAATATAATATTACGTTGAATTGGTAAAAAAACTATAACTTAAATATTGAATGGGCATAATAAATTTAATAGGGATAACAAAATAATAATAGATTGTATATAACAAAAAATAATAATTCACTAATTCGGTTAACTTGTCAAAAATAGAAATGACGTGTTAAAAATATAGCTGACGTGACAAAAATAAAGCTAACATGTCAAATCCTCTTTTATTTGGAAAATTGATACGTCAAGCTCTAACTTCATTCCTCTAGCTTTGGTGTAATTATAGAAGATAGATAGATAAATAGATTTAGCTAGATGGTGTTTGAATAAAAATGGAATTCCCGGATAAAAGTTTTGTGCAGATTCTCATCACAGGCCTTCCAGGCTCTTACCTTGAGACATGTGAGCCCAACCACAATAAAAGTAGAGCCACATAGGGTGAGATTTTGGCAGCTGACAAAGGGTCGTTTGAATTGATTTTTTTCAAAAGTATTTTTTTAACAACTTTTGAAAAATAATTTTTTTTAGAAGTTAAAAATTTTAGCTTATAAAAAAATCTATATTTGAGTTTTTTCAGAGTTTTAGTTTTTTGAAAACCAAATTAAGTAGTTATTACAAATTTAATGTAACTTTTTAAGAAAAAAATGTACTTTTTCCTTAAAAAAAAAAAAAAAGCAATTCAAATAGGCCCAAAGTCAGAATCCTTTTTGGGTCAGACATTCACTAGATGCGGGATACACAGGTTGAATTGATAACCACCCATATCAAAGGTAAATTATTTATACCATTCCTTTATTTGATCTTTGTCCTAATATCATTAAATTTGCCTATTTCCACTAAAGGAAGATAAGCTTTGGTAACATTAATTAGGAACTGAAATTGTTTTCTATTATCACTTTTTATGCTGCATTCTGCTCTCGAGATCAATTTCAATTTTTTTGCTAATATGTTGGATCACTTCGTATTCATGTCCAGAGAAATAAAATAACATTCGTTGGTGAATCTGGAGGTCTCCTGCTAAATTTTTAACTTTTTGTAATTCGTTCCTCCTGTTGTCAATGTATGACTGCTTCGATCAAATTATCCTTTCCCAACTCAAGTATCAAGCATACTTGTCTAAGCTTATCGTTTACGAGACCATTTTAGTTGTAGACTTGAGAAAATCTTATCCCACCTTAACAAGAAACAAGCGAGATCCAATTAGTATTTCTCACAAACATTGAGCTAAGAAATGGTAAGACTAGTGTAACACATGAAAGCTATGGTATGAATGTGATTTATAGGTCCGCGTTATTGTTTTAAGGATTTATATTAAGTCAATAGATTTGACCCATTTGAGTTCCAAAATAGTCACTTTAACTTTTCACAATAATTTTATTTGTAAACTTGGAATTTCAGGTCTGAAGTACGACAGATAAAGACAAATTTACTGTGGATATTGTTTTAATGTCCAGCATCGTAGACTATAAAGTGGCTAATGGTAGTGATTGACAATTCATTTCCTCGGTTAATTAACTACAGTGGGTTCATGTTTTTCAAACCAATCCATGTGATTTTCAAAGAGACAACAAGACAACATACCCCACATCCCATGTGATGTACTATAATTCCCTTTTAATTTCTTTAAATTAAGCTGTGTTATTTTCTTTCACACTTCCATCTGTTTTCCCAGGTCTCTTCTCTTTTGCAATAATCAAGCAAATGGGAAAAAGATTGGCATTGTTGCTAGCTTTGATCAGCCTATTCATTGGCATAGGATTAGCAGCAGAATGGAACATTTTGAACCAGCGAAAAAAGAAGAATGTTTCAGGCACAACCTTGAAGAAATATTGTGAGAGTTGGAGGTTTAATGTTGAGCTGAACAACATAAGAGGATTTGATGTTGTCCCACAAGAGTGCACAGAGTACATTGGAAAATACATGACATCAACTCAGTTCAAAGCAGACTCTTCAAGGACTATTGAGGAATGTGAACTCTATCTTAATGGTGGTTGCAGTTTGGAAGGAGATGGGAAAGATGCTTGGATTTTTGATATTGATGACACATTGTTGTCTACTGTGCCATACTTCAAGACTCATAACTTTGGGTAAGTCGGATTTATCAGTGTCTAGATTGCGTAATGCTTACTCTCAAACTTTTCGTTTATACAGCAGCGATATTTTTTGTTTATAATTCATGATCATTGTAATGATTCTTGAGGCACACTTTTAAGAAATGAATGGTTATGATGACTGCAATTTAGATAGCAAGACAAAAAGTCCTAATGTGTTTTATTTGTTCCAGTATTATTACATGGAGTAGGATCTAACTTCCAATTTCAGGCAAAACTGGTCAAGAAAGAATTCTTTTAGTTTTACTCATATCTTGGGTTCGAATGAGTTAGATACCTAATGTTTTTGGACCAATTAGTTAAGTCTTGCACCAGAGTAATTTAGACCATGTTTTCTGGAATGTGGTTACATATATGAGTTTAGTCCCCCTAATGTGAGCCACCAAATTAAAGAGATTACGACTTTTGCACTATAGTTAGCTTAGCACCAATCAAGATTTCTCACGGAATTCCAAAAATTCTTGTTATGCTTTCGTTCCAAACCTCATCCCTCTTTTGTAGATTCATCTATATGGAATTGATCGAATGCACTTCTAACACCTGTTCTGCTTTTAGAAGACCCTGCATTATATCACTAGTCCTTGTCGTCTCTTATCTTAGAAGATGGAAAAGAATACACAACAGTTAAACTCATCCAAATTTCATTTGCTACTCTTTTGCATTTGCTATACTTAAAAAGTTTCTGTGTATGATTGCATACAATATCAGGGGAGAGAAGCTGAATATAACCTCTCTGGAAGGATGGATGAGAGAATGCAAGGCACCGGCTCTGAAGCACACATACAAACTCTTCCATAAGATAAAAGACAGAGGCTTTAAGATCTTTCTGATCTCCTCCAGACGTGAATGCGTAAGGGATGCTACTGTCGACAATCTGATCCAGGCTGGGTATCATGGATGGACTAAGCTCATATTAAGGTATGACCAAAACTTTCGCTTTTAATACATTTAGAAAAAAAAAAAAAGATTATTTGTGAAAGTTGCATAAAATCTCCCACATTGACTCTGCGAAATTTGCGTTTTATTTATAATGGCTTGAGTTCGTTCTTACTATCATCACGGGTTTAAGCATTTTGGATGGGTAAATAAGTTCAGTGTGGTGGCAGCCAGCAGTTGAGCCTAGATTATTACACCTGGGGCTTCAAATTCATTGTAGAACTGAACTCACTTGTTATCTATCATCATCATCTTGTCAACAACCCATTTCATAAGAATTGGTTTTTGAGTTGGAAAAACATTGCAAAATCTCCAGTGGTTGGCCTTGTTAACGGAGTTCAAATTGCTTTAAAGTAGGAGATTATCACTAGCATGCTGTTAAATATTTGATTAAATTGTATGAATTGCATAGGGGTCTTGATGATGAATATGAAGGAGTACAAAACTACAAGGCTGAAGCAAGGAAGAAATTGGTTGACACTGGGTACAGAATATGGGGCATTGTTGGTGATCAGTGGAGCAGTTTTGCTGGAAGTCCAGCTGCTAAAAGAACGTTCAAGCTTCCAAATTCCTTGTACTACATTGCTTAAACCTGCGGCGCCTACGATTGTAATCGTACGACTGTACCTTATGTCGATAATGACCGAGGTTCCCTTAACTTTATGAGTGCGATCCAACCTTTGCACTTGGATGAGGGTATATAAGAATGAAATTCTTGTTCCTGTTATTGTTTTAGTTCAACTGCATAATTGAAATGCTTTATTTTGTTTTCTCTTTTATTTCGTGAAAGCTTAAACTAGTTACGTGAAAATTAGTATAAGCGACAGTAACACACTTCTATCGTTATCAAGAAGATGTTCCATCTGGTTTGGGATAGAAGTCAACAGGCTGTTGTCGGGCATAGTTTCTTATTCAATTAGCGCATTTATTAACTTCCCAATAGATAGACGTATTATTTGTCTAAACGAATGCTTTCCAATCCTTTTTCCATCATTTGATATGGACCTGGCTGCTGAGTTCTGATTACAAAGACAAAGATCCTAGAGGCCACAGTAGATATTCTCTCTGGACTCTGAAACAAATTTGTACTGAAAAGAACTTGCGCTTTATTTCCAGGAATAAGCATCTTTGTGTGATCATAATAGAACAGCAAATATCTAGCACGATGCTGATTCTAAGACAAATCTAATCCTTGGACGATTAAGCTCAGGACGATTAAGTTCAGCCTAATTAATTTTCATTTAATGCATTAACTCCCCTGACTTATGTAGAAGCAATTCCCTAAAGATTTTTTTCCCATTATTCAAAATTAGATATTAAAAGATTTTTTTTCCCCCTTAGAGTTATCCATCCGTAGTAATCGATTTTATATGAGTATTTTCAAAAAAAAGAGAAAAAAAATATCTAACAAAAGCTTTTAATGAAGACAAACCAAGAATAAAATAAATGGATGGGGAACTTTATAATCTCAGTGGAAGTAACTTTTGAAGTGCTCACCAGTCACCACCAAAATGTCTCATTCTACAATTAGGAGTATCCAAGATTACTGACAATTCAACCTAAACATAATAACCCTTTAGAGACATAAAAGATTTAATAATGATAAGAAAAATTAACCTTTGGAGACATAAAAGATGTAATAATGATAAGAAAAATTAACTTTCCTTTCAAAATTTTGAATATAATATCCGTTAATTTTTTTTTATACAAACTTCCTATCCTAAACTCAACTCTCGTTTCCCATGAGATTTGAACCTAAGAACTCACAACTGAATAGAGATAATCTCAATCACTTGAGCTACCTTTAATCCCATAATATCCATTAGTTTGTCCTCTGTGATAAAAGTGACAAACCATATACTTGTATAGATTGAAAATTTGAAACCGAAAATTTATTACAACCTCTAAGCGCAATATACTTAATTTCAAATTATTTATTGGCAAAGTCATCTCATTTCTTTTGGAGAGAAAAAAATAAAAGATATTGGGTGGCACAGTTAACAAACCGTCCATTATTTAAAGAACACGTGTCCACCCAAAAATTCTTAGAGGACCATTCTTGTGTATGAGCACCAACACTCGAATAAGTCGAACCATACATACATAAAGTGCAACCACACAAGATTTTGCCCCCCACCTTTGGCCTTTTGGCCACTCGAAAGATCATTCATAAAATAAAATTTTTATTTATTTATTTGTTCTATTTTATTTTCATATATAATCTCAATAATTCACGTGTAAAACTCAAAAAAAATACCAATACTTATGAATACTAGAAAAAAAATCCAATCCTCACGTGCACACCATGAGATTATTCCGACACTACCCAATCAGATACCTTTTTGAAGTGGGACCCACACACATGAAAGTCGCAAATCTTCCCGTATTCTGACAATTGTCTGACACTCGCCGGGGCTCGCGCGTCGGATTATGAGTCCCTAGTGGCACACAAACATTAGAGAAGCCAAAATCAAATATAAGACTGGAACCAAAGAAAGACGCGGCTGCTGTTGTCGTCACCGCTCGATTGTTGCTGGGGGTGTTTTGGCTGCGCCGGTGACGGAATCTTAGATAACCCGCACTTGTTATTAGAAAGTGCTTATACATACACCCATATATATATATATGCGTGCATATGGTTTCAATATGGAGCTTTTTGATTGTTAATTTCTGATTGTTAGGTAAGTATTTATCATGCCCATTTCGTAAATTTGTCCAAACTTTTTCGTAAATTTGTCCGAACTTTAGTCTTTTGTTAGTTGATTAAAATGTTTATTTGTTTCCATGGCCACCCATTTCCATTTTGCTACGTATTTGTTTTTTTGTTTAATTTTTATCTGTTCCTAATTAATTGGAATTTTCAATTTTTTGTTAATTTATATACATAAATTGATGTATGATATTTTCATGTGTTTAAAAGGCTAGTTCTCTTGCTGTTAGCTAGGTTCAGTTGATGATTTTGCATGGCTTCAGATACATGACCAACTCTATCTATGAGGTTTAAGGCAAGTGTGGTGTACGAAGTTTTGGGTGTACGGAGTTCCTGTTATGCGTTGTTTTATAAAAATTTAACTTTTATTTCATGAAAAGACAGTTTGAATTGCTACAGCTTTAACACGTTAGGTCAAAGCTCCTATTTTTGTTCATGATGAGATAGTTTTTGATTTTTTTTTTTTTTGAGTAATTTAGGTTAAAGGATGTCGTAAGGCAGTGAATAGTTTTGGACCTGATTGGTCTACTAGTGTGTCTTTATATGAGCGCCAGCAGGCGAATTCGAATTACCAAATTATGTTCTCTGATTTTGTAGAAAATAATGAGAAATTTAGATAGTAAGCTTAACTAAGGCTTATGGCACCTCAATGATTGGAACTGCTTGATAGTTTTTTTTTTCTATAGGGTCAATAACATGTTGTAAAAGTTTAGTTGAATATGAGAACGGGTGATCTTTTTGTTGTGTTTACGGTTATCGAGTCTAACCAGGCAATGGGGCTTTCTCTGGACGGATAGTTTGATTTTACAAACAGTTCTCCATGTGGCTGTTTGTTATTTACGAGCCAATCTCTGACTTAATATTTGTGTTGGAAAAGCTCTCGTTAGATGTCTGTGATATGTTCCATTACATGAATCTTTTGTTTGAAATGGTTGCTGCAAGAAGTTTATCGCTTGCAAGTTTCATTAGTGCTCTATGTCCCGTGTAGGGGTATTGCATAATGTCAAAAGGTTATTGAGCAATGTAGTGGAAAATGTTTGTTCGAAAAGGAGGGAGGGAAGGGATTCTTTGAATGACAGCGCTTGTAAGTCTAGACCTGTTTGTGATCAACTGCGTCTACAAATGTTATAGAACATCCAACTGTATTATGGTCTGCACCTCTCAAAAGCAGGAATTATTTTCTATTATTGGTTTCTTGCACAAGTATTTGAATTTCTTAATTCTTCATATGCCATTTTGTTTCCTTTGTGGCCTTTGCTGAGGCTCTTTGTAATGTCATTCAGCTTGATCAAGACATTGGTCACAGCTTGCAAAGTTATTTTATTTAGCATTTTCTCTACCTTAGAGTCTTAATTTCAAGAAGAAACTCATTGTTGCTTCTTCTAGGGTTTCTCTTTAGCAATTGTTGTCTTGATTTCATAGTGAAACAAACTAAGATGGCGTATCTCTTTTTTGTCTTTTGCTTGTAATATGTTGATAACTTGATATCAATTAGTTCCTTGAGGATAACAGTTTGATGGGCCTTCATCTGGTATTTGTATAGGTATCAACCACTGGATCTGCTGACCAGAGAAACTAAGCTAATACTGTATAACTTTAGCTGAATTTGTCTACTTCTGGCACAAGGATTACAATGGAAGCACGCCCTCCTTTATCCATTCAGAGATCAAGTGCAAGACACCTGAGTAATTGTGGAGCATCAGGGGCTCTATCTTCTTCTCTACATGTTCTTCCCACTACTTGCGAAGAGAAATACCCAAAGTTGCCGCACTTACAGCAGGTTTCCATGGAAAGGGAACTTGTGCCTCATCCTTTAGCTGTTCTTTCCCCATTGTCTTCCAACAGTGAGGTTGTTGGTCCCATTTTCTCTTCATCTTCTGGATTCTCCACTGATCTTCATTTTTCATCCATTCCACATCAGGAAAAGCATTCAAGACAAGCTCCTTTCATATCGCAATCCTTAAATAGTGGGACATCAGCAATGTCACCTCATTCTTCTAATTCTGCTATACTTCAACCTACCACATCGAGTCATTATCCCAAAGAAAATAACAGCAACCCTTGGTGTGCTGATTCTCTTTCTGGTTTCCTTGATTATCCAATAAATACCTCCATGCAGAATAGTCAGCTAGAAAGTAGCAATACTGATGGTGGTTGTGCTCCATCTGAGGATCTTAGTAAACGAACAGAGTTTGAATGGGCTGACCACCTAAGAACTGATGATGATCCTTTGACCTCTAGTTGGAGTGAGATTTTTGCTGATTCCTACATTGCAGAGCCTGAGCCAAAGGTGATTCTTTCTCAGAACATGACTTTTGTTGTAATTTTGACGTAGTTTTATGGTACCTATCTTATTGTTTCAACTTTGAATTCTTTCAAGGTCTACTTCTGACCGAAGATTTTGTGAAAATAATTTAATGCTTTTGCTTTGTCTGCTGTAGGTGCAATATCAGGTGCCTAATCAACCTACAAATTTCTCCACAGAGCAGCCTCAAGTATCCCAGCAGCTTTCCGCTGCATCTGGAGAAATTTGTGTTGCTGCTACTCCAGTATCCTCCGGAAGTGGTGCTCCAGCAAAGCAACGCATGCGTTGGACACCAGAACTTCATGAATCCTTTGTTGAGGCAGTCAACAAGCTTGGAGGAAGTGAAAGTATTATCCCTTCTTTGATGCCTGTTTGCAGTAATTGGGCTAGCTGATTGATAGTGGACTCTTTGTTAAACTTCTGTTTTGATTTACAGGGGCCACTCCCAAGGGTGTCCTAAAATTAATGAAGGTTGAAGGTTTGACCATCTATCATGTGAAAAGCCACTTACAGGTATATATAATCACCTTTCCTGTTTTTACTTCCCTTCATTGCTGCACAATTATAATTACCGTTCCCCCCTCTCTTTGGGGATGCAGAAATATCGGACAGCTAGATACAAACCTGATTCATCAGAAGGTATGCAAGATTTCTTCATAATATTTGTCTGTTACTTTTATATGTAGTTGTTTCCTATTTTCCCATGGTTGCTTCCTCATGACAGATATGAGTTTTGTATCTGGTGTACAAGTCATTTATGTCCAAACCTACACCTGTAGTTTTCTAATGTCAGTGTTGGATCACTTGCAAGATCTTGAAGAGATTGAGTTTCACTGACTATAAGCCAGTGACATTCTGCAGTAATTTAATAGATGGTGGCTGCAAGACATTTATAAGTAGTTTTCAGTCCATAAGTGCTGACTGCAGAAACTTTTCTTGGGCTTTTGTTTGGAGTTTTGCTTCTGACTTTTTCCAACTAAAGGATGATAAGTTTACCACATTAACTAGGAAGATTATAGTTTATCACTTGTTGTTAACTTGCTATTGAATTGGTTAAATGATATCTTGCTGCTAATCAATGAGTAGTAGATCCTGAATTTAGGGTAGATTGTTTTGTATGCATAATTTTTGGGTTTCATGTTAAATATTAACATTTTTAGTGTTAGTTCACTTTGTGAATGAAAATGGCAAGCTCATCCAGGTTTTCCTTTCCCAACAAAAGGAAAATATAATTGTTCCAGAATCATAAAGTTGGAGTTGAGGTTGAGGATTCTTGATGTTTTAGAATTTATTTCTATTCATCCCAGTTGAGCTCTCCGATTCAGTACAATTGACCTTGCCTAGTTAAACTATAATCTCTGTTTCAATTCTGCTTGTCCTAGACCATCTCATCATCAATATATTACTTGTTGCATGAAGATATTGAAGGTTAATTTTTTTTCCCCATTCTTTGTCAATCTCTTTGAATGTTGTGGAGGTCTAAGCATTTTGTATGATATATTTCCCAGAGTTGGAGCTCCAGTAACAAATAATAGGGATTATACACTATGTATCCCATATATTCTGCAGACTCTGATACCTGCAGTTTTTATTTTCTCTGTGGTGGATAATAAATTGGAAACCAGATTATGCTTTAGACCCTCTTTGCATTAGAGAGTATCGCCCTACTATGTGAAGATTTTTGGACATTATCCAATTGAAAAGGCCATTTCTATTTTGCAGGGTCTTCAGAGAAGAAACCAACTTCTGCTGATGAATTATCCTCTCTGGACTTGAAAACGTGAGTCAAATTTGTGGTTGAACCTCTATCACTCAATTTAGGAGTTCATGAAAATTTTTTGAATATTACATGAATTTGAATCTAATTTATCTTCTCCTTATGTATTGGTTGGTAAAATTATTTCTTGCTTTGATAACTCTTGCTTGTGTCGTCCCTACCTTTGAGAGTAGAATGTGAGGGATGAACCTACCCAGATATCCACAACTAAGCCTCTGAATCTGACTCTGTTTTCCCTTTCACTTCCGCCCATATCATGAAAATGTTACATGTCAGAGTAGTATATGCAGCTCACTATGGTAGTTCTTTGGTTTGCTAACTTTTCCAAGTCATTACATAGCTGTGACTTCATCAGGCCCACAGGTTAAAGTAAATGCTAGTGTAGTTGCTGGATTCTCTGACCATCAAGAGTGAAATTATATAAGGTGTCATTCTCAAGTCTCCTTCATCCTTTATTCCCTCTCTTGAAACGTGAATGGGTGAACTACTTTGCCTCACTTTATTTAGTTCCCTCGTGACCTATCCATGCGCTAATACACCATGAGATGACTGTACTTCATTTGGTATTTTGCTCTAATTGACCTGTAAAATTAGCCTGGTTTATTAGTCTCCCAAAACTCTGAAGAATTAAGGAGATAAGTTACAACAATTTGATGCAGGTTCCTTAGTTCGAAATAGTATATCTCAAACAGTATCTAATAGAATGAGTTTCATGTGAAAGAGCTGTTAGGGAATCTCATTTGGATTCTTAGCTTTGACTTGTGAAGAGCCATATGAAGAGGACTTTTTTATGACGTGTGTGTACACAACAGTACGTTTGAATGAAAGGAATTATATTTAACTTCCTAGAACTAAGGAAGTTTTGTAGATGAATAATTTGATCAGAAATAGAACATTATCACATTCTTGTCCACATCATAAATGTACATCTGGCAAACAACTAAATTTGCATTTTCTTTACATTTATATGGTACACACATGTCTGTTGCTGGTGCATTACTCTTACAGGGGTATTGAGATCACGGAGGCACTACGTTTACAGATGGAAGTTCAGAAGCGGCTGCACGAACAGCTTGAGGTATTATTGATTAAGTTAAGAGTGCATTATGGTTCAGCTGGGTGGTTATTCATTGATGGCTTCTTTTTAGCAGTTAGAGATTTGTCCTTTTTCACTTTGTGAGGAGAGAAAAAATCCTCATATTAGAGACACTAAACCATTAAGTGTTAAGTAACTTGGTTTTGACGGATAGTTTTTTTTTTTTTTTTCCCTTTCCAAGTAGGCTTCTTTTGGCAGGTTGCATTTGTGAAAGTTGTAACTGTTTCTAGAAACATGGAATAAGTGTAAATTCAATTTTCTTTTATTCATAACTTTTTATATGCTTATTGGGTGAGGATCATATCCTTTTGGGCACTATCACAGTCATATGTTCTCTTGCTTAAGTCTCAAATTTGCGCTGCCGTAATCTTTAAAACTTGCAGTGGCTTAGTCATTTGTCTAGATTCTTATTGGTGTTTAGATACTAAATCAGGAAGAAAAGGGTGTCTTGGAGGTAAAATAGATGCAATTTTCCAACAGCGCTTCAGGTATTAATTGATATTGTTTGTGTCATTTTGCTGCAGATCCAAAGGAATCTACAGCTGCGAATAGAGGAACAAGGACGATATCTTCAGATGATGTTTGAGAAGCAGTGCAAGTCAGGTGTTGACTTACACAAGGGCTCCTTATCTACCATGGAGGCCCCTTCAGGACAGTCGACGGGTGCAGTCCCAGATGGCCCCGGCAAAGATGGTCCTGAAGATCCGAAATCAGATAATCATAAAACAGATGACCTTGCTGATGCAGCCACTGCATCTGTAGAAGATTCTCCGAAAGTAGGAGAGAAGCAGAAGGCATCTGGAACCACAGCTCTTGAAGATTGCGAGGGAAATGTCGATGGTGCATCAAGTTTACCGCCATCAAAGCGCGCCAAAGTAGATGAATAGACCTACTTTTCTTATCAAATTGTTCTAGGACTGACAAGGTAATATAGAAGTTTGGAACATCGATGATTATGACAGATTGTGCTGAGTGATGTGCTTTAGTACTTAAGTCATCCTTCTATTCAGATAATCATTACTGGAATTATCTTGTGCTTAACTGGGTTGTAATTGAGTTGATAGTTTTCAACTTTCAAGGCTTTTTAAATAACATTTTCAGGTATAGTCTTTTCCAGGTTGAAGCACAAGGAAGTTCAGTTGAAAAAAGAAGGCATCTCTTATGAGCATAGAATCTCTAACCATGAAGGTTATGCTCCCTTTTAAGTTTCTAATTCTATAAATGGTAATGACTATTTTGATTAAAATTGCATGACCATTGCATGTCACACTCACATGGCTTCTTAAGTTCTTGAAAGGTTTTCGTGAGTTTTAGCTGCAGGGCTAACGATGTCACGAAAATAAAAAATAAAGGACCATTAAGTCCTATTTTAGTGACAAGGGACTCATATTCCGGCAGGCGTAAAGGGACCATAAGTATCATTTACCAGAGAATAAGACCATAGATATCATTTATTAAGAATAATTATTTTTGTTCACTAGCGTGACAATATTTCATATTTTGCACGACTTTTTTTTTCTATTTTTTATATCAAACGCTATAAGTAGTTGTAAGTTTTTTTTTTTTTAAATTTAAATTTCATGAACAAATCTTATTTTAATCATTAACTAGTTAACAACTAAAGGCACGTTTGGTATTGTTGTTGCAATATGCTATTGCTATATAAAAGTACTGAAACTAATTTTGCAATTAAAAAGTTTATTCAATTGTTTTGTTGAAAGAATGAAACAATTATTATTGTATAAAAAATAATTTGCAGTATGTTCAGTTAAATATATTGTTTATTTATTTATTTGAACTTATTTACGTATAATTTTTAATTTTTAAAATTTAACTTTGAATTAAAAATATCTTAATATTCCAGTTCTTTAATTTTTAATTGTTTTACTTTTTATTTGCTTTATAAATTTTTAATTTTTTAGTTTTTCATTTTTATTTTTAATTTTAATAATTTTTAGTATGTTTGGTTAAAATTATTATTTGAAGTATTTAATTAATTAATTATTTAATGTTATTTACTTGTAATTTTTTATTTTTTGATTTCTAAATTTTCATTTTAAACATTTTGATATTTTAGATCTTTAATTTTTAATCTTTCGGTTGTGTTCGACAATAATTTTTAAAGTAGCAGCGTTTTGAATATTTAAAAATTTTTGTTGTTCAGTAAACTAGCATTTCAAGTAGATTTTTAGATAATTTTTAGCGTTTTAACTAGCGTTTTTCAAAACTCAAAAAATTTAGCCTTTGAGGTAGCTTTTAGCTTTTCATGTTTTTTTTTTTTGAAAATCTTACTCTTTTTTTTATTTTTTATTTGGTAATTCTATTATTTCTCCAATCTATCCCTATATTTTACTTTTTCATTAACGAATATAAATAAAAATAATATAAAAATAAATTTCAAATTCCATATAATCAACATTACTAAAAATTATAAGTTTTATTAATACTTTTTTTGACAAAATAATATTGAATCTATTAAAATGAATTTTTGTAATATTAATACAAATGTTTTATAAAAAAAAATAGTTATATTTTAATATTACAATATAATTATAAAAAATAAATATCTAATTATGAAATATATTATCTTATTCCTATAATAGTAATAATAATTATAATTATCATAAGAATAATAATAATAATAAGATATTGATGTGTGTGTTTTTGAAGTGTAAATTGCATGATTTGGAGTGTGTTTGAGTGCGTGTTTTGGTGCTAATGTTGTCTATTTTGAGCTTCTGAGTGATTATTGGGTCTCATTGAGTGTTTATGTGTAGTGTATTATTTTTTATTGTTTTATGCGTTTTCTATTTTGTTTTTATTTTTTTATAATAATTTTGATTAATGAGGAATTAGGAAATTAAATTCGTAAGTTAGCTCGGTTAGATTGGAATTAAGATATTAAATAACTAGAATTAGGATTCTAGGAATTTTAGTTAGTTAAATTAGAGTTCACTAAATTAGTTTAGGACATAATTAATTAAGCTCTAGGGTTTTAGGCCATTGTTAGAATATTAGATATGTATGTACATAATACATAAGCTAATGGAGAATATATTATATTATATTAACTAATGACTTGAACCCTACTTTTCCTTTTTCTTTTCTTTTCTTTCTTTAGGGCACAAAAACACAGCACTCATATATCCATATATATATATATATATATATATCAACTCATCAACAAGTTGAGAGAGGAGAAGAAAAAGAAAGCAGCCAAGAACAAGAAAAAAAGAGAAGCATCGCATCAGCCCAAATTTTTCCTATTTTCGTCCCTCTTTTTAGCACCAAACACACACATAATCTCACATACATTCTCTCACACATTCACACACAAAAGGGGAATTTTTAGGATGATTTGGGGGTAAAAAGAGGCAAATTTCAGCAAGTCTTTTTGCAGGAAAAAGTGCAAAAATTAGTCCGAAAAGCTACAGAAACAAGAGATTTTGCTTGTTCTTTTCTTTGAGTTTACTTTCTACTAATTAGGGCCTTATAAATACACTATTTGTGTGCTTATTTCTGTAGGTTTTGGGGCTGTTTTGAGAAGAAAAAGAGAGCTAAATTGGTGCAGAAAAGTTGCTGTCGAGAGAGGATATTATATATGTATGTACATAATATATAAGCTAATGGAGAATATATTATATATTATATTAACTAATGACTTGAACCCTATTTTTCCTTTTCCTTTTCTTTTCTTTCTTTAGGGCATAAAAACACAATATCCATATATACATATATATATATATATACACATACATACATACAAGTATGTATATATCAACTCATCAACAAATCGAGAGAGGAGAAGAAAAAGAGAGTAGCCAAGAACGAGAAAAAAAGAGAAGCATCGCATTAGCCCAAATTTTTCCTATTTTCGTCCCTCTTTTCAGCACCAAACACACACATAATCTCACATACATTCTCTCACACATTCTCACGCAAAAGGGAAATTTTTAGGGTTGATTTGGGGGTAAAAAGAGGCAAATTCCAGCAAGTCTTTCTGCAGGAAAAAGTATAGAAATTAGTCCAAAAAGCTACAGAAACAAGAGATTTTGCTTATTCTTTTCTTTGGGTTTACTTTCTACTAATTAGGCTTTATAAATACATTATTTGTGTTCTTATTTCTGCAGGTTTTGGGGCTGTTTTGAGAAGAAAAACAGAGCTAAATTGGTGCAGAAAAGTTGTTGTCAAGTTGGATTTCAAAATTGTGTTTTGGAGTTGAATTTGAGCGAAATTGAAGCAGGAAGAGGTTCTAAGCTTGAGATTTAATTTATTGGACATGGAATTGATGTTTTTGATATTAAATTTCAGTTTTGCTCTCTCTTTTAGCATGTTGAACTAATTGTTTTAGGTTAGGGTTGGATTACGGATTATGTTATGGCTTAGTGTTGGATTTTGACTTTTATGGATTTTGTGAGGCATGATGATTGCATAACTTGTGGAGAATTGTTGATGACTTTAATATGACATGTCTATTATAGATTTCGCCGGGGAGACATGTTATATTAATATTTAGAAACTTCATACATGTCTCCCCGGCAAAATCCAACACTAAGCCATAACATAATCCGTAATCCGTAATCCAACTCTAGCCTAAAACAATTACTTCAACATGCTAAAAGAGAGAGTAAAACTGAAATTTAATATAAAAAACATTAATTTCATGTCCAAAAAATTAAATATCAAGCTTAGAACCTCTTCCTGCTTCAATTTCGCTCAAATTCAACTCCGAAACGCAATTTTCAGTAATGAACTCCAACTTGACAGCAACTTTTCTGCACCAATTCTGCTCTCTTTTTCTTCTCAAAATAGCCCCAAAACCTGCAGAAATAAGCACACAAATAGTGTATTTATAAAGCCCTAATTAGTAGAAAGTAAACCCAAAGAAAAGAATAAGCAAAATCTCTTGTTTCTGCAGCTTTTCGGACTAATTTCTGCACTTTTTCCTGCAGAAAGACTTGCTGAAATTTGCCTCTTTTTACTCCCAAATCAACCCTAAAAATTCCCCTGTTGTGTGTGAATGTGTGAGAGAACGTATGTGAGATTATGTGTGTGTTTGGTACTGAAAAGAGGGACGAAAAGAGGAAAAATTTGGGCTGATGCGGTGCTTCTCTTTTTTTTCTCTTGTTCTTGGCTGCTCTCTTTTTCTTCTCCTCTCTCGACTTGTTGATGAGTTGATATATATATATATATATATATATATATATATATACACACACACACACACACACTAATGTGACACCATGCGATGCATATGGAGCGATATATATGATTGACTATATTAAAGTTACAAAGTTTTTACATATTACTAAATAGTTATTAAAACAATTATATACTATGAAATTAATAAAATAATAATGATATATATAGAGAAAGGGTATAATATTAATTAAATTAAAATATTAAATATAGGAATGGAACTAAATAAATGACGGAAACAAAAAATGACCTAAGAATGGGCATGTTTAATTAATTGATAAGTAATTATAGAAAATTTGTCATATAGAGCGCTATTTAGCAGCACAAAATTACAACTTATTTTGTTTTATTATATAGTGTATATATATAAGAGGTTCTACCTACACTGATTGAAACTTATTCCTGGGAACCCAGAATTATGGCTTACTATACTGGCCTACTAGGCTAGGATAGGCTGGATTCTGATTTAGGTTGCCCATTAGCCTAGCAACTACCTATTTCTTAGCCGCTCGGGAGCTTAGAAAACCTTGGATCATTCCCATAATAGGAATAGCGGGACGATTAGCAACTCAAGAGGAATGTTCACAATAAGTTAGTAGTTAGTATTGAAATATAGCCGATTTCCTAAAGGAGTTGGAGCAACAGTACCTTGCCTTTGACTTTACTCGCCTGTTTTCTCTTTTCTTCTGGGGGGGCTTCCATCTCTCTCTCTAAGGCTGCCTTGGGCTAGTAGGGGGATGGACTTCCGAAAGCAACCTCTTAGACTAGGCGTCCCCAGACGCTCCCCCCGTTGAAATCCGCTTTCAGAACGTAGGTTGGCCTCTTCGCACCAGCCTCAGACGCTAATGCCACTAGCTAGCAGACAGCGAAAATAGCCTTCTTTCTCCCTTCCCTGCGGGCATGTCAATCAGTAACCTTCCCCTTTTATATATATATGGGTGCTGTGTTTTTGTGCCCTAAAGAAAGAAAAGAAAAGGAAAAGGAAAAGTAGGGTCGACGTCATTAGCTAATATAATATATAATATATAATATATTCTCCATTAGCTTATGTATTTTGTACACACATATATAATATTTTAACTATGGCCTAAAACCATAAAGCTTAATTAATTATGTACTAAACTAATTTAGTGAACTCTAATTTAACTAACTAAAATTCCTAGAATCTTAATTCTAGTTATTTAATATCTTAATTCTAATCTAACCGAGCTAACTTATGAATTTAATTTCCTAATTCCTAATTAATCAAAATTATTAGAAAAAAAAATGAAAACAAAATAGAAAACGCATAAAACGATAAAAAATGATACACTACACATAAACATTCAATGAGACCCAATAATCACTCAAAAGCTCGAAATAGACAACATTAGCACTAAAACACACACTCAAACACACTCCAAATCATGCAATTTACACTTCAAAAACACACACATTAGATATCAATGTACTTTTACGTTATTTTATATTCATCAACTAATCTAACAGTTAATTTCACTAAGCACATTTTGTTCTATAAGCTAAGCAAACAGCTATTAACTAACAACTAAAATGTAATAGTTATCCACTGCCCAAACAGCTATTAGTTATCCTAACAGCTAAATTTGACGAACAGACCCTTTATCTTTAATTTTTTTTACCTTTTTATTTCCTTTTTAATTTTTAAGTTTTTTAATTTGCTAGTTTTGTTTTTAATTTTTAATTTTAATTTTATTTTTATTTAATGCATACATATATTATGTAAGGGCTAAAATATTAGAATGATTTAAAAGATGAAAAAAATCTAATACACACCATGCAAGCACGAATGCGGCACCTCTGATAGATTAAAAATAGAAGTGATGATGTGTACTTTGGAGTTGCAAAAAACTTATGTGACGCTCTAGAATTATAAGAGAAAGCATATGTATATATATACATATGCATATACGTATATGCGTATGTGTATACATATATGTACACACTTTCTAGTGTAGCACCCATAGATTGCACAGGGCACTTTATAATATAAATAAAATATAGCATGAAAGTTATAAATGTTACAACACCATAAATTATAACGATATAGTGATGATGATAATTATGATAATAATAATATATCTGTTGTCAGTAGTCATATGTGATTAGTAGTTATAATAATGAGCAATAAATAAAATTTGAAGACAAATACATAGATTTGATATTTTGTAATTGACATATATAAAATAACATCAAAAGTAAAAGTAATATATAAATTACATTATATTCAAGCAAGATTTTGAAATATTTCCTTATAAATAACATTGTTCATCTGACTTTATAAAGAAATCCTATCATAATTAGACCTCAACGACATCTGATGCCACTAGCTTAAACCAAACCGTTGATTTCCTGAATATAAGAAAAAGTATATGAACATATACAAGATCATATCAAATAATAACTAAAATTTATACGATTTTATCAAGTATGGCCAAATATTTGCCTCTATTGTACATTTGGCAAACATAATTCACTCGCCTTCTCTTCCAAGCTTCCTTTTCTCTGTAGCATCATTCATTATAATCATTAATCATAATTAAAGAACGGCATAAACAACATCTATTTGTCCCAAAAACACCATATAAATGTTTTTCAAAATTATTACCATGTTCAATATTTCAAGATACCACGGCATTTGTTAAATCAATAATAAATAAAACTTAATTAGAACAATAATATTAGTCGAAAACACTTGTTAATACATTTGCGTTAAAAAAAAATCTATTATAGCTAACATTTATTGCATTTTACTCGCCGATTGAACCTCGCATTTTTTTCTCTTGATGCGTCCGTTGAGAAGATAGTGCCTAAGTAGATATTACTTAACCACATATAATTACTTGGAATATAATTAGATAAATAGATGGACTAAACTAAGTTAAAGTATATGTTATAGCAAATAAAATATATAAAATTTAATTTAGTGGACTACATAATTTATACCTATTTTGTTAATAAGAAGATACACAATATGACATCGTTTAATATAAATATAAATATAACAATGAAGGTAATATAATTTCTATAAGTAGTGCATATATGTAGGTCTAAAATTATATAATCCGAATGGTTGCTTGCCTTATTAGCATGAATATGAAAAAAAATGAGTAAAGCAAGGAGACGAACCTTGTACTTAAGATTTAACATTGGGTGAACATAATTTGACTCAAATTAACAAATTTAATTAAAATCTAATAGATCCAGAAAAGTTGGCCTTCTTAGATTTATTGGAAAAAGAACAAAGCTACTAGAAATGAAATTGGCATATATATAGTCAATATATTTATTCATGCATATAAATACTTATGTAAGATATTAATATTAGTAAGATAACAAATAGCTTACATAACATAATATATTTGATCACATGTATTTGTATTATGTCTTACATATATAGTATTCGAAAATTACATTCATACCTATGTCGTCGCCTACGCCGCGGTTCTTTTTGCCTTTTATACTTGCTCAGAAGCAGAAGCTCCGGTGAGATGGAAGAACAGCTTATTGCCATCTCCTACCCTCAGTGTCCATGGTCTCTTGCCAATATCGCAAACCTCATCAATGGTAATAAGCTCTTCTTCATCTCAGCAAAGCCTCGCTTCTGTTCTTGATGATGAGGGAATATGGTGAGCAAAAGCTAAGCGGTTTGCTCTCTTAAATACAAGACAATAAGGAGTTAATTAGTACAAGAATGCAAAGATAAGTTTGTGAGAAGTGTTTCAGAGAATATATAGGCCAACAAATGCATAATAATTTACAATTTTGGCCTCCTCTACTTAGCGCTCTGCCTAACGTCACCGTTTTACTTACAAGGGAAAGTTTAATCTGAAAGGAAAAAAAACTAGCTAGGAACAAATAATTCAGAAAAAGCAAGCAACACCACATAAAGGGGAACTTGAGTTGCGTAGAAGCAGAAGCAATTTCGCACTCCCTATTCAGGATGAATCAAATTTTCCTTTTTCCGAATATGCATGGGTCGAGTACTTCTTCCAACAACTTGGCTTCTGGTCATCCCATGCATTGGACCACATTTACTGACTCACAAAATTCACACCCTGAATTTTTTTCATGCTTCTAGCAAAGCGTCCCGCATTCCCACATAAACAGCCTGTTTGGTTAAGCTTATTTAGACTTATAAGTTGTAAATGGTAATAAACATGGGAAAGAGTACTTTTTTTTTTTTTTTGTAGAATTTTATAAGCTGCAAAATTAGCATAGCCAAACAGACTCTAAATACTATGCCTACCACTACACCTCAAGTCTTCACCTAACGCTGCTGACTTACCACTTTGTCTCCCACTAATTCTTCACAGCCTCCACCACCAAGCATCACGAATGACTTCAGAGTCTGATTTGCGAACAGTTCCACGAAGAAGAAAATTTTGAACTTGCGAGATGAGTGAATTGTAGAAGAACCTAGGAGAGCTACAGAAATGAGATGCATATACTACTAGGGACATAATTTTTTACTTTTTGTCTTTTTTTTTAATTTTTGATTGTTTTTGCAAAATACTTTGTCGTTAATCTTTTCAAACATAAATTTAAATAATTTTTGAATTTTTGGGAATAAGCATATTATTGGTCTGAATTGTATGCTTAAATCCATCAGTAAGACACTCGATACTCAACTTTAATTGTTTCTTTTGGCTTTTGTTTTTTGGTCTTTAGGGGATGTCATGAATGAAGCAAAGTAACAAGTAGCATGTTACAATAGTAATGCCAATCTAGTCTTTAGAAATCGTTATATTAAAATACTAGCAAACCTTATTCTTTAAGAGAGTTCAGGTGAATCCAAAATTTCTTTTAGTAGGAGTAAAAGTCAATAATTTTATAATCATATATAAATACTTACTTTTATATTAGAGAGAAATTAATTTTTCGTTTAAAAATATATAATATTTGTCAAAAAAGGTTTTAGGGTCAAAGGTGCAAGCCTCTATTGTCTATTGAAAATGAATTACCTCTACCTTGAAATTTTCAACGTATCCTAGTAGGATGGGGAAACCACAGTGATGCAGTTGAGCAATTATATCCAAGTATGCAGGCACAAAAAAAAAAAAAAAATCTTGAAGTCAAGTTTCAATTAAAATTAAAGGATAGTTCAATTGATTGAGATTATTTTAATAAAATATGAGGTTCTAAGTTTAAATCCTATGAGAGTGGGAGTTCAAAGAAAATAAATCGAGTTTTAACTTTTATAACTTTTTTTTTCCCTTGCATTTGCACTGTACAAGAAACTAAAATTTGTGGTTTTAGTCAAAGACGAAACTCTTCATAACTTTTCAGACATATGCAGAGTATGCATATTTTAATATATTAAAGGGTGATCATAGATAGCAGATTTATAGGGATAAAGTTGAACATTAGTTTAGCAAATCTATGGGATAAAATTGAACATAATTTTTTCAAGAACAAAAAAATTTTTGGCCTCAAATCATTATCACTATATGTTCTAAAAAGAGAAATTATATTTGCCACATGTCATTGTACTATAATTTCTTATTAAAAAGTGGCCAATTACTGCCATTTAAGAGGGTAAGATTACTTAAACGTTACACTACTTTACAGCTCTAATGTGCATTACTAGATCATAAGCATTTTGCTATGGTTAACACTTGATTATGATAATGATCAAAGATAGAGCTGTGCTTCAATTCAATGTATCCCTACTTTGGAGAAACTTCAAAAGCTAATTTTATAAGTAATTAAAGTAAAAAAAAAATTTCTTATTATCTAAGCACTCAAACACCCTCTTATCTTTGTCGGGTTTCTTTTCATACCGTGGCCCACTGACCACATGGTTCTTAAGTTTCCTTTTTCGGTTTTTCGGCTACGGTATATAGAAAGTTTGCTCAAGGAAATCCGCGTTGCTTTCCAATTTGAATGCATGGACTTTCTATTTTTTGGTCGAAATTTAAATTTATAAATGTTATGGATTAACGCATTGTACCTTCGTCCAGCAAAGAGTCTTCCAGAATAAAACAAGTCTTTAATAATTTCTTGTGAGTCCTTTCAGTTAACACCGTCAACAAAAGTTAACGATTTAATGCATTAGTTTTGTTAAAAATCAAATTTATCTGACGTTGATAGTTAAATTTAAAGTAACATATAACTTACCCTTTTTTCCATTTATTCTTATTTATTTTTGCTGATATTTTTACACCAACTTTTTTTATTACCTGCTTATATCCAACTTTATCCTAATAGTATATATTACCACATCTAACAAATAAAATAAGCAATTAACAGTAAAGTAAAAAGCAGTATGAATAAAAAAGCATTATGAATTAAAATAAGTAATATATATATAAGTTCAGTAATTTATTAATTAATTTTAAATAATTACATATTGGGATTTGATGCACGTTACGTACTGTTAATGGATATATATATATATATATATATATATATATAGAGAGAGAGAGAGAGAGAGAGAGAGAGAGAGAGAGAGAGACGTTCACCAGATTTTGGGAGAATAGGTGCCCGTGTTGTACTCTAGTGCAAAATATTCTACCCATTACGAAGTGCTTCTTAAGCAAGCACTAAAAATTTCCAAGAAATGATTAACGTTAAAGAGCGGTCTCTAAACTTTTACAAGTCAAAAAAATAGACCGCCCACCAGGTCACGGTAAAGGCCGGCAATACCACCAGATTGCAGGGTCTTCTTGTAGGAACAACTATTGAAGCCATTAACTTATCTTGCAATAAATTCCAAGTAGAGATTCCAAACTCCATTGGAAAATATAAATCCCTCCATGCTTTTAACTTATCAAATTTAAATTTTCCGATGTTTTTGGAATTTCTCCTTGGAATTTATTACAAGATAAATCAAATTTAAATGTTTCCGATGGTGTTTGGAATTTCTCCAAAATTTGCTGCAAACTGCAATTGGCTAATGTTTGCGGCAATGGCCCTTCTAATTGATTGTCTTTCAAGACAAGACTCCACAAGCTATTTCCTTTCATGAATGTCTTTGAAATGGTGCAACGAAAGCAATTCTTACCGAGACTTAAAAATCTCGAGTCCACTACTGAAGTTGGCCATGCATTAAGTAACAATGCCATTCAATTTGTTATTGGAAAGATCAACAACTACGAGCTCGCTTGCATTGCAAATCCAAGATGGGATGTTCCCCAACAGCTTATTATTTTACGTATCAAGAAAAGACAAATTGCATACATTGTAAAACAACAATGGAATGGGACCAGAGAGAGAATTATTGGATAAATCCAAATTCATGAAACCAGGTCAGACGTGAGAGTGACAATGGCAAGTTTCCGGTAAGTAAATTTAGAGAGTAGGTCCAACACTGTAAGATTGTTGCATCGACCGAGCTTAGAAGAAACGAAATTGGAAAATCCCATTCTGTCAGGTTCACTGATATCTCCATTTTGTCGGGTTTACAAAATCCAGATAAAATAGCCACGTCTAGAAAAGCCATAGTAGTCCTTTTGTAAATGGAAGCAGAAAACATTGAAGCTTTAATAGTTTAATTTGTTTTATTTTTTAGATTTTAAAATATTTTTAATTTCAAAATAGATTTTAAAATATTTTAGTCATAGTCATGGGTTAAAGTCGTGTTGAATCTTTGCAACCACGGGATATCATGTGGCAAAATTTAGCTATAAATTTTAGCCACGGTATGTTTCATAGCTAAAGTTAATATGTTAACCCAAGTTTGTAGTCGTGGCCCTTTGCGTTATAGCAAATGACAACCAATCCTGTGGCTAAATATTGTTGCAACAGGAATTATAGTATTTTGTCATGGGTTCTCCTGTGGTCGGAGTGGCTGATTGTTGTGGTGCAATAGGAGAAAATACACAGAGTCATGAAAAATGTAAGGCTTGAAAATTATATGAATGACTAGGAAAAAATATAACACGGTTGAAGAAATATTTCCCGTTCATTTTACGGTTAAAAGTGAGGCTTCCTATAACAGCTGACACCCACAAGTTGGTGGGATCACGTTTATAAGAATTTTTGGACACTTTTTTAAGTAATATTAATATAAATCTTTTATATTTTCACCGTCACTATATTATATTTGCTAAATGCAGGTTTCAAATGTTGAAAGACCAAGAATGAATGAGCTTCATGAGAAGTAGATTCATCACAGCCAAACACCATAATATACTTTTCACACAAGGATTTTTTTTCCCCTAAAATTTTGCCATTATTATCTCCTTTTCAGTCAGTTTACATTGCTGTACTAAGTATGAAAGTGCTTTTCAGAAACAGCTAAACTTTGAATTAAAAGTCGACAGATTTCAAAATGAAAAATAAATAAACAAGAAAAGGAGCCAAGGTAACTACTTCATTTTGAATACAATCATGAAAGGCAATGTCTTAATCAAAAGAGGCAATAATAACAGAAAATGCAATATCTTACTCATAATCTTGATCTTTTGAGGAGATTGGTAGAGAAACTTGCTTGATCACAGATTGAAGAAAGAAGAAGGTGAAAAAAACACAAACACGAACGATGAAAAATCATAACTTGGGTAAAAGGACCATCTACGAGGCTGATTTTTTTAATTGAAGAACGCCACTTATGATCAGTGATCATGACTCATAACGATCTCACACCTGTTACGTACTTTCTGCTCCTTGTATTACCAACCCAATTCAGTTTCCCGTATAAGTCAAGAAGATATCCAATGATCAACCCAAAAAATGTTCCACATCCAAGGCCAATTACAGCAGCATCCCAGTAAAATCCACTGGAATCATTATCATCATCATCATCATCATATTCTTGAGGCGATTCATCACCTTCACACATCTTTGTCAAGGGAAATCCACATAATGCTGCATTCCCTCTGTATGAACTTTCCTCAAAGGTATAAAACTGGGCAGCGTGAGGTATGGCTCCTTCCAACTGATTGTAGGAAAGGTTGAGGACTGCAAGAGATGTCATTTGGATCAACTCACTTGGAATTTTCCCATCCAACCGGTTTGATGAAAGGTCTAACGTTTCAAGATTGGACAAATTCCCAAATGAGGGTGGTATGTAGCCTGAGAGGAAGTTATGTGATGAGTTAAGAGCACGGAGGGATTTAAATCGTCCAATAGCACTTGGAATCTCTCCTCGAAATTTGTTGCAAGATAAATCAATGGTTGCAATGAGTTTTAGGTTGTTTTCAATTGCATACATCTGTCCTTTCAACACTAGTGACACAGAAGCACTATAGTATGAGCTGTTTGTAGTCGTGCCTACTTGTCGGTCACTGGAGTTCATCATAGCTTCAAAGTCTTCAAGGTGAATAGCAGACAATAGCCCAGTTAAGTCGTTGTTGGCAATGTCAAAGATTTGCAGTTTAGGAAAAGAAGGCTTGGTCTTGGAATCTGCAATTGAACCATGAAATCTGTTGGATCTCAAGACCAGAACTCGCAGCTCTGAGAGAGTTGCCATCCACTGGGGGAACGAATCATTTATGATGTTGTTCCCAATATCCAGGATTTCTAGGGAACCGCAATTGACTAATGTTTGTGGCAATGGCCCTTCCAGTTGATTGCCGTTCAAGGTAAGAGTCCGCAATGTGTTTCCTTTCATGAATGTCCCTGGAATGGTGCCATGAAGGTGATTGTTGCCTAGACTTAATACCTCGAGTCCACTGCTGAAGTTTGCTATGCATTGAGGAATAATGCCATTCAATTTGTTGTGGGAAAGATCAAGAACTTGCAGCCTGCTTGCTTTGCAAATTGAGGATGGGATATTCCCCGACAAGTTATTATTTGACAAATCGAGCAAATATGGATTGCTTACATTGCAAAACAATGGAAGAATGGGGCCAGAAAGAGAATTTTTGGATAAATCCAATAGAGTCAAGTTGGCTATATTTGAAAGTGACGATGGCACGTCTCCAGTAAGTAAATTTGAGGATAGAGCCAAGATTGTGAGATTCTTGCATTGACCAAGCTCAGAAGGAATGGAAGAATTCAAACGATTCCCATCAAGCATTAACAACATCAAATTTGTAAGTTGGCCAACTGAAGATGGAATCTTTCCTTCAAGTAAATTGTTAGACAACTGAATCCATACAAGACTCTTGCAATTGCCAATCTCGGGGGGAATAGGGCCAGAGAACTGATTATTGCTTAATTGAAGCGTGTTGCACTTGATAAGCACCCCAATTTCTGATGGAATTCCCCCCACGAAAAGATTATTCTGAAGATACAACCAACTTAATACAGTCCAATTTGTAAAGAAATAAGGTGAGATCTCACCGGAAATAGAATTATTGGATAAATCTAAAAGAGACAACCGGGTTAGATGTGAGAGTGACAATGGCAAGTTTCCAGTAAGTAAATTCGAGGACAGGCGCAAAACTGTAAGATTCTTGCATTGACTGAGCTGAGAAGGAACTGAAGATGCCAAACCATTCTGGCTAAGATCTAACCCCTCTAAATTTCTGAGTTGGCCAACTGAAGATGGAATCCTTCCTTCAAGCGAATTGTTAGACAAGTCAATCCGTTGAAGACTAGGCATTAAACCAATAGCATCGGGGATCGGCCCGTCTAATGAATTTCCAGAAAGGTCTAGCGACTCAAGCTGTCTCAAGTTTCTAAATATTGATTCAGGAATAGACCCAGTGAAGCGGTTATTTGCCAAGCTGAGGAACGTTAAATTACGACAGCTCGATATGCTGGACGGTATAGAGCCATTGATTTCGTTACCCCAAACGCTAAAACTAACGAGATTTGGAAATGAAGTAAAATTAAGTTGACGCAGAGTACCTCTGAGACCTGAATTTTCAAGGTATATGTAAGAAATTGTTCCACCAGGGTTGCAGAGTATGCCTGTCCATTTGCAGAGGTTTGTGATATTGGCAAGAGACCATGAATTCAGGAGAGCAGAAGAAGATGATGGCAAGCTGTTCTTCCATCTCACCAGAGCTTCTGCTTCTGTTCTTGGTGATGATGTGATCTGCAGAGGAAGTACACAGAGCAATAAAATATGCACAAGAAGAATGCTATATCTCTTGGAGGTCATCATATCTTTTCTTTTCTTTTCTTTTCCTCTTTTTTTTTTTTTTTTTTCTCTCTCTCTCTCTTCGGAGTAGTGATGAATACTTAGCTTGTATGTGGTTTACTCTCTTGAGTTAAAGATGAAAGAGAAATAATACAAGTTGATGATGTGACGAGAGTGAATGCAGTCAATAGGAGAAAACGTACACAGCCAAGGAAACTGAAATACGAAGACTTGAACATTTATATGAATATGACTGAAGAGAGATAAAACGCTGTTGAAGACGTATTTCTCAATCACTCTACATTTCAAGAGCAAGTCCTCTTACGATTATCCACACCCATGAGCTGGACGGGTCCAACTTAAACCTACTACTCTGATCTGCTTTAATTTCTGGAAAACGAAATTGCATTGGTCGCTTTCATTCTTTTCACTCGTTGCATGATAATCTCTAAGGACTTGAGTGAACCCCTCAGAATTTAATGGCTAAAAGTTAATCACATCGCTAACCATCTTATTTTATAAACCTTGTGGTGCTGATGACAGCAACTACCAACATCATCTCACACGATCAAGATGGTGTTCGTGGTAAGTAGAGAATTGTGGGCTGAAAGTCTGGCAACACTTGTGTTTGTTATATACTTATTTGAAATTTTAAATTTGAAATACATATGATTAACGATAGTAGCGCCATTATATTCTCTTAAATTAAATACAAAATTTTGCTTATAAAAGTCTTTCTTAGTTTCGTCTTGCACTTCTTAGGCTTTTGCTTTGAGTTGGAATTTAATTTGTTCATTTTTTGACATTTGGTTTGGTTAAAATACTTGTCATGTGAGTCTTTCTTATTGCTTTTCTAACCCCCACGCCGATTCATCGCCCATGGATTTGAACTCACGCATCACTCTTCCAATTTCATGTACTCCTTAAATTCTTTCTCATGGATTTTCTTTTTCCTTTTTAATGTATTGCGTTCAGGTATTGAGCTTTGCAGATTCTCTAACTAGTATTTTGTAGCATTTATTGCATTTACGTTGGGTTGAGTTTAATTAAGCTTTATACTTGTCATATTTTCAAATTAGTCTCCTATTATTTCAAGGACGTTCGTATTAGCCTTTAATATTTCACGAACTTATTCAAATAATTCCCTATTGTTTTACTTTTCTTTTTTAAAAAAAAAATAAAGTTATGGCTAATATGAATAAGATTGTGAAAAATTAAAAGCTAATATAAACATTTTAAGATAATGAAAATTAATTTAACTATATTTTTGAAATATTTAGAATTAACATACATTATTTTTAAAATCATTAGAGGGAGTTTCCATTATTTTTAAAATCAGAAGGGAAATTTATATCAATTTACTTGAGGTTTTTTCATTAATCAAAAGTGAAAATGTGTTGTCAACGTAATTTTTATAATCCTTGTTAACTCTATCGACAAACTAACAACACAGGTGAATATGTAGCATTTTTTAAATTACAAGGTTATTAACGAGTTTTAAAATCACTAGAATTTTATGTAAGGAAAATGTAATTGATTCTATATTACATGTCACTCAACTTATTTGCAAATAACATCTCCTTTTTTGTGTTTGAAGAATGCTACTAGTTTTTCTTTTTTTCTTTTTAATTGTTAGAGAAGATACATTATTAATATAATCAGTATACAACATTAGAAGTCATATCCTGAGTCAGGAGATCTTTCAAGGACGAAGGCGATTTGGAAAATCAAATAACACGGCGATCAAATCTCTTAATCAAGTTTGCGAAACAGTTTACAGATTGCTGAATTAAAAAGAAAAAGAGATATGCAGAATTAGCTACGAACAACACTTGAGTCAATAAACCACATCAACGGAAATATGCAAGCTTCGCTGAGTGCCACTTTAGTGATTCATGATGATCTTTCACTTGTTGTGTACTTTATTCTACCTCTTGTACTACCAACCCAATTCAGTTTGCCATGTGAGTGAAAAAGATATCCAGTGCTTAACTCAAGCAACATTCCACATCCACTGCAAGAAAACTATATTATTAGTGACGCATAAAACCTGTCGATTTTGTAACCGTTAGTAAAAATATATTGAATACTCTCTTTTTCTAACGATTCAATAAAGCGTCTCTTTTATACCGTCAGCATTGGGTAAATTTTGGTTAGGGAAAAGCATTTCTTGGATAGGAATCGTTAGCGTTGAGTCTTGAAGATCAAAAATCCTTACAGTTGTGTATCAATCGTCAGCGTTTAATTAAATAAAAATGTCAACAATTATACTAAAGCGCTGACATAAACTTTTTAATATTACTATTGTTGATGGTGAGACTAATTCGTCATATTTTATGGTTTTAATTTTACTATTATTGATAATAGTCATGAATTGTTAGTAAAGAAATTAAATATAAGACCATTGAACTTATTTTATAATATTATAAATTGAATGTTAACAAAAGATGTCTTAATATACAAATAAAAGATAATAATTAAAATTAAATTAAATTAAGAAAAATTATAAATTTAAAAATTAAATAAAACTATACTTCAATAAAAATATTTTTCAAGAATTTAGAATTTAAAATTAAAAAATTGAAAATAAAAATTGAAATTTAAAAAAAATAAGAAATACAATCTGAAATAAAAAAATAAATTAAACAAAATTACAATTCAGTGTTGGCTAGACATTTTACAATTCACTAAAAGATTTGTTTTAACAAAATTAAATTGTAAAATTTACTTCATTTCGCTTGATAAAACCTGTCACTATTGACTACATCTTCTAAAATTTTTAATATACCTTATATGTCAAATGTTGTAAAATAGACCAAAATATTTTATTTATCAAAAATAAAATTACGCCAAAATTTAAGTTCCCGCCTATATTAGAATTACTTTCCCGCAATACGTCAACTTTACCAAAGTTAGGAGATTTCTCTCCACTGTTTACGATTATCAATCCCAAATTTCATCCACAATTTAAGGATACAAGTTTGAAGAGTTTATATCAAATAAAACTTTGATCTCCACAAATCGTTCCATGATCATCCCAGATTAGGTAAACCCTTCATCTTCCTATCCACTAACGTTTGCAGAGTTGTACCTATATTTCTAGTGAAAATGTGGTTTGGCTGATTAAGGTAATCCTTTTTATATTTTCATGTAATTGCTGTTTCATAGATTAGAAAACGGAGGTATTTATTATCTTCATTATGGTTTGATTCCATTTTGCTTTCCTTTCATTCGGGTTCAATGAGTCATTTTGTTTGCTTTGTTTTGAAGCTTTATTTTTAATTAACCCATAGTGATAAATTTAATAAGTATATATTAGAGTTATTACCTCATCTAAAAGCTTAAGCTTATAGAGACGATATTGGTTTGTTAATTTATTATATTAATACGCTCCTTCGCGTGCAGCGTAATTTGTTTGTTTTGAAACCTTGTTTTTAATTAACCCATTGTCGTAATTTGTTTGTTTTGAAGCCTTATTTTTAATTAACCCATAGTGATAAATTTTATAAGTATATATTAGAGTTACCACTTCATCTAAAAGCTTAAGCTTGTAAAGAGGATATTGGTTTATTAATTTATTATATTAACATGCCCCTCACGTGTAGTGTAATTTGTTTAGAGTTTGCACGTGGACAATTTAATTAAATGAGTGATGGTAAGGATCAAACCTGTGCCGTTTGGCTTCCAGGCTCTAATATCATATTAGAGTTACCACCTCATCTAAAAGCTTAAGCTCGTAGAAAGGATATTGATTTATTAATTTATTATATTAACAGTATATAATACGAGACACTTTTGTTTTTGTGCAATTCATTTCATAATGTTATAATGGTATCAGGAAGATTAAATATAATTATAGTGAAATGATTTGAATATATTGTGTGTATTGGAGAAAATTGGATGCTAATTTTTGGTGCTTTTGGGTGTTGATGATGATGCTCGTGTTGAAAATGTTGGCATAGGTGTTTAGTCAATTTGCCCTGTCTATTGCAGTTGCTCAGGATTTCTTCATACTTGGCGATTGAATATTTTAAGTTTTTCCTTACATCGTTCTCAGGTAATCTATTTTAAATGAATATTAATTACTCTGCTTTTTCATTGCTCCATAGTCTATATGTATATACCTACTAATATCTTTACCCCACTTTTTTTAACAGGTTTTAAATTGTGCAAGTGTGATTTCTCAAGTTGGTTCGAATGGAGATGCTACACCTATTTCGATTTAATGTTAAGAGTGATGTGAATGATTAAGTGATGTATATAGGGTTTTTTTTTTTTTAATAAAACAATTTATTTTGGTTTATTATGTACAGTGTTGCAAGATTGTTTCTTTTGGATTCATAATATAAAGTTTATTTTATATTTGTTTTATAAATTCAATATTGTCTATTTATTATGTAAAAAATTGAGAAATTTCTATTTGCTTAAAATTGTAAAGAAAATTTTCATTATTATTAAGGTAATAAAAGTCATCTAAAATATAAAATTTTAGCAAAATATTTGAGATCAAATTGTAACCCTTTTTGAGAAGTGTTAGCAAAGCTACAATGTGAACAACAAAATTACATGTGAATTGTTGTCAATAATCGAAACCAAATCATAACATTTGCATTTTCACCATCAGCAATGACTCAACCAAATAACAACACTTGATGGCAAATCATCAATAATAATACTTTGTCAACAATGACGATTTAAAATGAATAGTCTCAAAATCATGAAATCAAATGCCGACGCTTTTCTTCAAGTGTCGATTATTTTTATTTGCCTACCGTAATGATCCATTATAATGGTTGGCAATTACAAATGAAATAGATGAACATTAGTAGACTCGTTAAGAAATTATACCATTTCCAACGCCTTATAAACCGTTGGGATAGCCAAAAGACGACGGCTTCATAGATGATGCTTAACAAAGCATTGGAAATGAAAATAGTGACGCTAAAAATAGTCTTAAAAGGCCAAAACAAACATCGAAAAAGTAATGTTTTCTTGTCGTGATCCCAAGCCAGTTAGTGCAGCATCCCAATAAAATCCATTGGAATCATTTGAATCATCATTATCTTCTCCTTCTTGACACTTAATCATGTGCACACATCTTTGACAAGGGAAATCCACATTACCCAGAGTTGCCAATGTAGGAATTATTTTCAAATTGTGTTAAACTGTGGACCAATGGGTATGAATCCCACTAGTTGATTATATGAAAGATCGAGGACGGCAAGAGATGTGATTTGGATTAGCTCACTTGGAATTTTCCCAACCAACAAGTTTGAAAAAAAGTTTACTGCATATTCATTTATATTTTTACAATCAGTGTTTATGCACAGGCCATCTTAATCATTCTTCCCTCTTTATTGATCTACTTTTTGAACTATGATTAATTTCTATAGTTCACTTTTATTCTTATAAGTTGATGGCCTATTTAAAGTAAAGGCATTACATTCACCAACAATATGTATTCAACATCATATCTCTTTCATTAATGAAATTTATTAGCCATTTCATTAATGAAATTTATTATTCATTTCAAAGATTAGAATGAATGAGTACAAATTGATGATGTGAGGAGAATGAATGCAGTCAATATATAGGCTTAGTCAGTACAAATTGTTAATGTTTTAACAATTAACATTAGTTTCTCATTTCATTTTTAATTGATGAGTTCATGTTATAAGTAGATAGAAGATTGAGGTCAATTACTAATAGTTAAAAAAATGTTTAGATTGAAAAAAAAATGTAACTACTACAAATTAATAAATTCTTTTCTCAACAAAATTAATTAACTTATATAAATCTTATAACACATAAAATAAAAGTTTATTACAACATGGATGTTCATTCTAGTTAAAGAAAAGGAAAAAATTCCATAAATAGACCCTATTATTTACCAAAAGTGTCAATTTAGTTCTTATTGTTTTAAAAGTGATTTATTTGGTTCTCAATGTTTGGAAAAAAGAGTCAATTTAGTCCATATTATTTCAAAAGTTACCCACGAAGCCCTTAATATTTGCGAAAAATGTTCATTTTCATTAAAAAAAATCAACTTTCATCCCCATTAATGGGTCGTATGATCATCACATGATCATTGTTAAGGCTAAAATGCGGCCAGATGACTATATTTAAGACTAAAACAAGGATTAATTTGGTCACTTTTGCAAATATTAGGGACCAAATTAGTTATTTTTAAAATAATAAGAACCAAAGTAATATTTTTTAAATACATTAGAAATCAAATATGTCACTTTTGAAACAAAAGAACTAAATTAACACTTTTTATAAATAATAGGGACTATTTGTGGCATCATAAAATCAGAATAGCCAAACTTACATTCTGCCAAGCTGATATCTTTTTCCAGGATGATTGGCACCTCTGACCACTCATAATGGTCTTATGCCTCGCCACCTTCGCTTTCTTTCCCCACTTGTACAAATCCATTTCAGTTTTTCGTATGGAAGAAAAACGTAAGAAATGGTCAAGCCTAAAATTATTCCACATCCAATTCCCGACAGGGCAGCATCCCAGAGAAATCCATTAGGATGATCTGAACCGTCAGATTCATGGGGTAGTTCTGGCAACTCGGGCACTCCATTATCTTCACAATTATTCGACAAGGGAAATCCACATAATGCAGGCATCCCCATGTGTGAAGTGTTCTCAAATGTAAGAAACTGGCCTGCTTGAGGTATTCGTCCAACAAAACGATTATTAGAAAGGTTCAGAACTGCTAGAAATGTCAGTTTTGTCAGTTCTCCCGGAATTTTCCCGATCAACTGGTTTGAAGAAAGGTCTAACGATTCAAGAGCAGGCAAATTTCCCAATGAGGACGGAATATAGCCTGTAAGGTCGTTGTGAGATAAGTTGAGATACCGGAGGGAGTTAAGCTTCCCGATTGAACTTGAAATCTCACCTTGAAACTTATTATTGGATAAATCGATGGCTGCAAAGACTATCAGAACACTTATATAATCGACCTCACGCCCTTTCACTACTAGTTGTACAGAAACATCATAGTATAAGCCCTGCAGATCTGTGGGGCGCATTTCTTGTTCATTCACCTGCTTCATAGCTCTGAAAGCTGCTGCGTAATCTGTAGGCAGAAGCCCAGTGAACAAATTGTTCGAGATATCAAAGATACGCAGCTTAGATAGTGAAGACAAAGTCTTCCAATGGTTTATTGAACCGTGAAGACGATTAGATCTCAAGACAAGAACTTGAAGCTCTGAAAGACTTTTCATCCAGTAAGGAAATAGATCAGTTATATTATTGTCACCCAGATCTAGAATTTCCAGCCCTTTGAAATTAGCCATTGTTTGCGGCAATGGCCCTTCTAGTTGATTTCCATTCAAGATAAGAATCCGCAGAGCGTTTCTTTTCATAAATGTCCTTGGAAGGGGGCCATAAAACCGATTATTGCCAAGATTTAGTATTGAGAGTCTGTTGCTGAAGTTTCCCAAACATTGTGGAATTACACCTCCCAAACTGTTATTCCAAAGATTAAGAACTTCCAGAGAATTTGAATTACAGATGGATGATGGGAGTGCTCCTTCAAACAGGTTGGAATGAAGTGAAAGAATCTTTAGTTTCTCTGAAGTGATTATTCCTGTTAACTCTCCACTCAATTGATTTGACTCAAGAGCAAGAGTGTTGAGTGCCGTCAAACTTCCAATCTCGGGGGGAATTGCTCCACTAAGATTGTTGGAAAAGAGCTGCAGAAGGGTGAGATTCTTAAGATTTCCAACTGTTGGATGTATTGAGCCTTGAAGGTGGTTTTCTGAGAGGTCTAGACCCAACAAATTTTCCAGGTTTCCAATCTCTGGAGGGATGGGGCCTGAAAGATTGGTTTTGTACAGGTAAAGATAATTGAGGTCCTTCAACGTGCCAATTTCAGATGGAATTGTTCCATTGAAGAGATTATCATAGAGGGACAACATTCTCAAACCAGTCCAATTGGAGAACAAATAAGGTGAGATCTCACCAGAAAGAAGATTATTATTTAGTTCCAAATGTGTCAACTTGGTCAGACTAGAGAGTGCCAAGGGCAAAGGCCCTGAAATAGAATTTATTCCTAGTGCCAAGAGGATGAGCTTCCTGCACTTGCCAAGTTCTGGAGGAATCGAAGAGCTCAGACCACTCAACCTAAGACCTAAATTTTCAAGAGTAATGAGTTGCCCGATGGAAGACGGAATCGGGCCAGATAAATTATTACCTCCTATGTCAAGATCTCTCAGCTTGGAAAGCTTGCCTATATTAGAAGATAGTGGGCCTCGAAAATTATTGAGATAAAGTTTTAGGTGTTGTAGCTGGCCTAGATTAGCATATACTGACTCAGGAATTTGACCAGTTAAGTTATTTTGTGAAAGATCAAGGAATGCAAGTCTGCCACAACCTGGTATGAAATCTGGAAAATCTGATTCGAGTTTATTAGCAGACAAGCTAAGGTGCATCAACATAGGCGTGCTGGAAAATCTTGACCATTCAGAAGCCTCCAAGTAATTTGATCCAAAATCTAAGTATCTCAACTTTTGAAGATTGCTGATTTGATGTGGAACAGGACCATTTAGAGAATTTTTGTATAAGCTCAAGTATCGCAGTTGTGTCAATTTTCCGATTTCTGGAGGGATGATATTGTCTAAGAAGTTGCAGCTCAGGTCCAGGAAACTGAGCCTGGAGAGATTGCCGATGGCAGAAGGTATGGACCCGCTGAAGAAGTTGTTACTTGCGTTGAAATGAATGAGATGTGGAAATCTAGTGAAATTGAGGTCAGAAAGTGTACCTGTGAGGTTTTTGTAAGAAAGGTCTATCTCAGAAACATTACCAGCAGGGTCGCAAACTATGCCTGTCCAGTTGCAAAGGTTTGCGATGTTGGTGAGAGACCATGAATTAATAGTAAGAGTCGAAGATGACAAACTCTTCTTCCATCTCACAAGAGCTTCTGCTTCAGTTCTTGCTGATGATGCGCTAATCTTCCGTAGAAATGTTGGGAGCAAAACTACATGCAGCAGCAGAAGAATACAAGTTCCGTTAGATGTTTTCATGCCTATTTGTTCAGGAAGATGCTTGTCTCTGAAATTATACCAGGACACAGACCAACGCACTGAAATGCAAATGGGGACCCGAATTGTGGTCAATATCACGACGAATAAAGAGATATTCGTCTATATCCAAACAAAAATTGATGCTTTCATAAAAGGATCGAATTGTTGTAACAAAGGAGGTGTTTAGAGCAATCAATGGTATCATATTCTTGAATTTGGAATGGAAAAAGGAGAAAAATGATTTATTTTCACTATTAACGTAATATGCAGAATGAAGCAAGTAAATATCCCAATCCCATTTGGGTTCGTATATAAAATGGATTGTAATATCATTTTGTTAAATTTAAATAATGAAAGACCACCGCAGTCCCCATCGGTTCAAATACAATGATATTCAATTAACGTCAATCGTGGTTGGCTTCAATAAAATCAATCTGCTTGACCAGAAACATTTTAAAAAAACAAAAAATCACTGTGAAAAGTGACCCTGCTATTCCCACGAGTGACAAAGTCGAGAAGTCGAACTCTGATGAGCCTTAGAGGGTGTTTGGCTTTGCTTATTTGGTGCTTATAAGTACCTAAATAATAAAAAACATGTGAGAAGATACTTTTTTCTAGGTACTTATAAGCACTCAAAATAAGCAAAGCCAAACACCCTCTTAGGCTGGCTTCTAAAATCGACTTTATCAGTCTAGGGGTATATCATTAGTTTTAAGTGTGAGAAATTTTAAGACCAATTCTCTATTGGTATAGAAGTATTTATTATTGGGTTTTAATGTTTTAAAATTAAATAAAAATATCACTATTTTTTTTTTAAGTTTAAAGGTCTTTGTGAATTGGCCTTTGTCATGAAAAAGTATTTTTTCGTAAAAAAACATATATTTTTTGCAATAAGTAATTGGATCGAATTTTTAAAAAAAGTTGAGTTTTAAGAAAAGCTCAATTTCAAATTTTTTTTTCCCAAAAATCAAAAGTTTTAGTATAGACCAAATCAACAAACCAATATTATTGCAACTAATCAAAACCCGGTTATATAAAGTTGAAATTTGGCAATAATAATAACAATTTATTTCGTATTGACATATTTTAGTTTAGGTAATCAAAACCTGATCATATTTCGAACTTCACCGAAAAGCAATGTCGAGACGTTACAATAGTCAAAGATTTCCAAAGTTGGGTTACATCAATTGATTAAACTATGTGTCATATAAACCTTTCCCCTCTTGCTACTCTTATGGTGTTCATTGTTCAAATAACATTTATTTTAATTCTTTTTTGGTCATTGATAAAATAACATCACAATTCGCTCCTAGAATAGAATCTATATGTAATACAAAAGAGAATATATGCCTTTTCTTATATATGTTACATGTTTTCATTTTGTATATCTTTTTCCTCCAAAGAAGTTCTTAATCCACCCCTTTCATGTATTTATAGTTATTTCTTAATTTAAATATTTTTTCGACTGAAAAATATTACTATTCCACATTTATTTATTTGGATGGTTATACTTCAAAATTCATTGACTGTGATCACGACTTTTCTTATTTTTTATGTATCTTACTCAAGTAATGATTTTAAATTAGTACTCTTATCTTTAGCTTCAAATGACGAAATAAATTTCACCTAAGGTTATGTGAAAATGCTACAATAATATTCGAGAAAATATTTCAAGTAACATTACTGAATTATTATTTTTATCTTTAGTTTTTAGATTCAATTTACACACACACACACACTCTTTCTCTCTCAATTATTTTTATCTTTGGCTTTTAATGCACATATCTTAACTCTTTCAATTATTTTTGCACAAGAATGAGCTAGGCTCCAATAAATATATTATATCCTTCTCTATTGTTCTTTTTTTTATTTTTTTCCAATTAAATTATTTTTGGATTTTACTTTCCTAATTTAAAATCTTCTATTCAATTACTGCAAGTCTCCTAAAAATATGATTACTGGTGTGGATATGACTTGACTCGCAAAAAATTGAACCGACAAAATATCTGTAGGCCATAGTGATGTCAATGGGGCGGGGTTCACAAACCCCTATTCCGCACGTGATATTTTTCTACTTGCCCCTACTCCCGACTATACATGTACCGGGGTTTTCTCCCGACTACCATCCCCGCCTCTACCGGTATTTTTTATATTATGCCTCTACCTACGGGGCACCTGTCAACAAAAGTCAAAGGGGCGGTAGTATGGGGATAAAACACTTACTTGTTAAGCCCCTATTCGTCAAATGAAATCCCTACTTTTTAATTAGATAAAAATAAATAAAAAACAACATAAATCATGCACCAAACCTTAACACATCAAATTCAAACTCTAATACTTAAAATTCAACATAATTTTACAACAATAACACATTAAATCCAAACTTACTCCAAATCATAATTATTAAATATAACATATAATATACATACATACATACATAGATATATATATATATGTATGTATGTATGTATGTATGTATGTATATATATATATATATATATATATATATATATATATATATACCGGGGCGGGGTCACCCAACCCCGACCCCGCCCCGCCCCGCCCCGGCACCGGGGCACAAAGAAAAAACCCCACCCCACCCCGCCCCAGGTGTTATTTTGCAAAAACCCTGCCCCTACACTGCTGGTGCCCCTGCAGGGCAGGGCGGGGCGGGGTACCATTGACATCCCTAGTAGGCCAACAGTTGAGAAAGCCTAGGACATAGGGAGTCGTTGAGAGAAGTCTAGGGAGGCTGAGATAGCTGGAGTTTGAATCATGCGAGATGAGAGCATCTCGAGGGTTCACGCGCATATTGGAAAGTAGGTACCTAGGTAAGGGTTATAAATATGACTCCTCACCACGCAAAAAATTAATATGCTACCATTATATCACATTTCTAATATATGTTCATTAGAGTGAATTTCACGCCATTTCGAAGCAAAACACTAATTTAATCGTTGGAGTCCTTTTGGCCAGTATCACATCAGTTTTAGATCTAGAGGTCAGGTGATAAAGGCTTATCTTTTTGCAGGTCAAACAAGGAAATCAAGGAAGATAAACTAGTAGCATTGAGACTTACTTGATACTCACTCTTATCAGGATAGAAAAATTCATTGAGTCCGCAAGTAAGAAGAAAGAGGGCGGTAAGATGTAGTCATGCACACAATGCCAAGGGATCTCAACGACATTCGGATAGAGGTGGCAGGCCATCAAGTACCCGAGCACAATGCTATTGAAGAGGGGCATTTTGCAGAAATGGCCCCACCTTATGTCCCCACAGCTGGTCCTGATCTTTAGTTGGTAGCCATGGTGTAGGCTTTTGCTATAACATCAGGAGATGGTAAACCAGCTATTTTAGAGGGTGTTTGGTTTGGCTTTTTTTCTGGTCAAACCTGCTTAAAGCCTAATTTAAGCTAATAGAAGTGTTTGTTTTAATTAAAAATAAGCCTTTTTTAAGTGGCTTTAAGTAGAAAATAAAAAACTCTTCAACCCCGACTTTTGCTTTTTATGGCTTTAAGTACTTTGAAAAAAAGCAAGTTTGACCAAATCATTTACTATTTTATCCTTACCTTTTTATTTTTATTACTAAAATATCTTTACTCTTTTATCTTATACTTACCTGTTTAAATTCTATTTTAGTCCTTAATAGTTATTTTAACTATATAACTTACTTTTCAACCAACTTTAATTAAACATGTAAATATTTATTTTCACAACTACAATTTTTATTCAAACACGTAACTACTTAAAGTTGACAATAAAGAAAAGCCACTTAAAGTCAAAAATGCTTTAAGTAGCTTTTTTATAAGCCAATCCAAACACCTTCTTAGTCCCGAGGCCTGGAAATACCAGGAGAGCATCGTAGGAGCCAAGTGTAACTCAAACCGTCTTCTTGAGGTATTCGTGGGACGATGTCACAGGAAAAAAATGTTGCAGAACCTCTACCCAGTTGTTTCCCGGGCTAGATCACACGTAAAAAACTTAAGTGTAGGCAAGCCCGAGCAAATTGATGGGACTGCGGAAACATCCATTCACGATAGAGATTGCCACTTATTTGATTATCGACTTAGGCCATATTGTCTCATAATGGGATAGATGATGCTCATTGCAAGGCTTCCCCGATGACCTGGATAGGACAGCTAAGGGGATGATGCAATGAGCTCCCCAAACTCAATTTCTTCTTTTGAGCAGTTCACCATGCAGTTTGTGGAGCACTTTGCCAACAACAAGATGGTACCAAAATCTGACTTGGTATTAGTGACCATAAAACAAGGGAAAGGAGAAACTCTCTGAGAGTATGTTCATCAATTCAGCGAAGCCATCCTATCCATTCCCCGATTGAACGATGTTATAGCTCGAGAAGCATTCATACTCGAGTTGCCGTAGGATGGCTTCGCAGCCTTTTTAGCAAAGAGGAGCCCTCGACCCTCTCCGAGCTAATGGCCCACGCTTAGAAATACATGATCGCGGAGGGAGTATGATTATCAAAGATGAGCCAAGAGCCAAGATGAAAACCAAAAATCTCACTTGTTATTATTCTTCTTCTTTTTCTTCTAGTGAGGTGGATTAGAAACAATCTCATAGCATTGCTTTTTTGTATGTCCCATCTTTTTACAGTGTTAGCACATCGACCTATTCCAATTTGTAGTACTTACATTGGTGGCGTTTATTCCTTCATTAGCTGTAAAAGTCGATGCCTCGACATGAGGCTTTCTTGATGTGACAATGTATTGTTGCTTCTTCTTGTGTGCTATAATAGCATATGCATGGCCCAAGCTTGACAATGGAGCAAGGCTTAATATTTGTGATCTAACAATGGTAAACTTGCTATTAAGGCCTACTAGAAAGTCATATACCTTTTCTTGCTCCTGCATCCACATGTACATGATGGCAACGGATTGGTCGCTTGAAGTTCTCCCACAGTGCTCGTAGTTTTCCATTATATGTCGTGATGGTCACCTTCTTTTGTTGTAGAAGAGCAATGTCTCTCCACAGCTCATAAATTTTGGCTGTGTTTCCTTGTGGGAAACTGTCACGCCCCCGAGCCCAGACCTACGAGCGAGACTGGTGTTATAAGTATAACTAATAACTACTTGGGTATCTAATCGACTAGCCCAAAATGGTTAACCCAAGTTATTAGTTATAGCCACATCACCCCCTTGTAAACAAGTCACAATCTATCCCACAAATCAATGTGTGATATTATAATTACTTCCTATTAAGGACCTGACATCCTTGTCAAGGGCACACAATCACACACAAAACTAGGCAATGTAGGACTTTAGAGGTAGCTCTCACGGGCTCAAGAGATGGCTCACACCGTACACTTAGTGTAGCAATTTGTGTCGTATAGCACTTAGCTCCCCCAACCGACAGGTAACTGGCCCTGACCGATGTTGTAGGTATAATTAATAACTGCTTAGGCTTCTAACCAATTAGCCTAGAATGGTTAACCCAACTTATTAGTTATACCCACATCACCTATTTATAAACAAATCACAATCTACTCCACAAACCGATATGGGATATTAAGAAACGTTCTTCAAATCATTCCAAATCTCCTTTGCCATGTTAGCGTAGATAACGCTATCTTGTAGTTGTTCGCAAATTGAATTGACAAGCCATGATCTAACCATGGCACAAAGTTTATGGTTGCAGGAGAGGCGAATATACTCCTAATTTTCTACTTGTTCTGTCTATGAACCTAATCTTCGCCTTTGAATTCAATGCATCAACATTCCCTTTGTCATGTGAAATAGTTTTCTCCGTCCTCACTTAATGTGTTGGCCACCAAAGTGAGGCCTGGTTGATCTAATGCTTGTAGGAATTATGGTGATTCACTATCTTCCACTAAGAGCCTGTTTGGATTGGCTTTTTTTTTTTAAGAAAAAACACCTTTTTTTCCTGAAAAAATTATATTAAATTTGCGATAACTATTTGATTTGGCTTCTAGAAAAGCTGAAACTCTGAAAAAAGCTCAAATATAGCTTCTTTTTTGAAGCCAAAATTCTTAGCTTCTAAAAAAAAGTATTTTTTAAAAACTGTTAAAAAAAGCGCTTTTGAAAAAAGCTAATCCAAAGAGGCCCTAAATCCTTTGGGTTTTTAAATTTTATCTACGACTCCTTCATTAGTGGCTTGTGTCCTCTACCATGTTTCAGGAGAATAGGATGATTGGAGTTATTTTCCATGTTTTTGTTTTCCTAAACAAGTTATCCGAATAAACCACTCTGATATCATGTAAAAAAAATGGCATGTAAAAGGCACTTGTATTAAGACAAACAGTACATATAAATACTGTACATACACTATGATTACACATGGTTACCTGTTTACGCTCTTGCCTAAACAATTGTGTAAAATATGTCAAAGATATGTACATATCAAATCAGTCAAATTGATTGATATCATTCCTTACGCAAATCCTATGATAATGTGAACAAATGTGTCAATAATCCTATGATAATGTGAACCTAATATGTCAAGTGGGATTTTTTTTTCTAACCCAAAAAAAAAAATATTATGCAAAACTAACCTCGTTTATAAATCGATTTGAAAAAAACCCGTTTTGAATCCAGAAATCTGTGGCATGTATTTCGGGATAGCTACCGCGTTCCAGGAACGCGGACCGCACGTTCCCAGAATGCGGCTGCCTGTGGGAACGCGTTCTACGTTCCATAAATTCGTTGCCCGATCATTTTTTTCCTATTCTCACCCAACCCCACTTGCGATTTTCTCTTGTTTTCTCTCAACCCCTCATACTAAAGTTTTAGTTTTTCAACGTTTTAGCGAGGATAATGCCTTGATCTTGTAAGTTATTTTATTTTTATGTTATTTTTTGCCATTGTATTTAACGTTTTAAGTTATGAAATATGTATTTAGATCGTGTAGTTTTTGTTTTGATAATTAAATTTAGTTTGTGTTAATTTGAATTTTAATTGTTGTTAGATTTGTAGATTAGAATTTTAGTTTTTTTGTTAATTTATATTTAAATGTTAATTGTTGCTTAAAAATATAGTATGATTATTAGAAATAGAATTAATATTGTTGTTATTAGTATTATTAGTAATATTATTAGTATGATCATTATTATTAATCTTATTATTACTATATGAATATTATTAGTAATAAATATTATCATTAAGATTATCATTATTATTTACAATATCATTATTTTTATGACAGCCATGTTATATGTTAGATGTAACTATTAATGTAATTATTACTATTATTGGTATTATTATCATTAATTATCATTGTGATGATGATGACGATGATGGATGATTAATGTAATATGTTAGATATTATTATTAGTAATTTTATTAATATTATTGTTGATATATTTATCCATGTTTTTATTTTATTATTATGATGATGATGACGATGATGGATGATTAAACATGTTATCTTTGTGTTATTATTATTATTATTACTAATACAATCAATGATATTATTATTAATAATATTAGTGTTTTTATTATTATTATTAATACAATCATTGATACTATTATTATTAATAATATTAGTATTATAATTATTATTATTTGATAAAATTAGAGAGTTAATGTATATAGTGAAGTAGTAATATTTAGTTAATTGTTGTTATTATTTTTTATTTTAGCAGTCATTATGGATGCTCGTCCTGCACCAATAGATGCCACTATATGGATCATCGGGTCCAGTATTTACAGGATCTGCACCATCTGGGTATGTTTAGGTGCTATAGGTCGGATAGATCATTGTTTAATACGCCGGAGCACCCGTTAGTATAGCAGCAGTTGGCGGAGACCAGATTCTACGGGTGTTACAAATCCCGATATCATCAGCTTAACCGCGGACTTATTACTACCATGATAGAGAGGTGGCGGCCGGAGACCCACACATTTCATTTACTTGTAGGCGAGGCTACCATCACCCTGCAGGATGTGACCGTGTATTGAGGTCTTCTCGTGACCGATACTCCTGTCCCGGTGATTGATACGGTCCCGCGCTCGAAGGAGGACTGGGTTGTCAGGATGCAAGAGTTGATGGGTATCGATGCGGATACGGTCGCGGACGACGGTACCGGCCGTATCGACATTGTGGGGAACTCGGTGAATTTCGTCCAGCTACAGGACAGGTTTGTTATGCAGGGTACTCCGGATGAGCTCACTCAATACCAAGTGCGACAACGAGCACAGCTGTGGATATTTCTCATCATTTGCTGTCACCTTTTTGCGAACACGAGCACGAATGACGGTAATTTGGCTTGGTTGTTATTACTGGACGACTTTGAGTGCATCCGGCTGTACAACTGGGCATCCGGCTGTACTATCGTATTTGTACCAGCAGCTTGACCGCGCCTTCTTCCGCCAGTGTAAGGGTGTATGCGAAGCCGTGACACTAGTCCAGGTATTGGTTTGCCTTATGTAGTAGTTATGTTTATATTCTACGAATGTTAACTTTATTATTACAAGCGTTATTATAACATAACACATGTTCAATGCCTGCAGTTTTTTGCATGGGATAGATTCACAGCTTTTTGGCCTTAGTTCCTGCATCCGACACGAGAGCGGCTTCAGCGTCAGCAGCATTAGCTGGAGCCTATGTTTCAGCTCCCTGGCGTTCCACGGGGTGCACAGTTTTACGTCAAGAAGGAAATGACTGATGCATCACGGAAGTCAGGTCAGGTAGAGTGTCGGGATGTCATAGACCATCTCCAGCCTGACGAGTTATAGTACACTTAAGCTGCCTTATTAAAAATACTTTACATGTACACTTAAGCACATAATTAACTATTCGGTGCTTGTTTTGGTTATAGTTCATATGGCAGCCGTTTAGGGCGATACTGGCCACCCTCCCACCTTATTATGTTGCTGACAGTGATGTCTGGCTTGCCCGGATACCCATGATATGTAGGCATACTATTGAGTGGCACCGCCCAGATCGTGTCCTGCGGCAGTTCGGACTTAGGTTGGCCGCCCCTACTGATCCCCCTGCACATGAGAAACATAAGGAGGGCAAGGAGAAGGTTAAGGGAGCTGCGTTGACCGAGGCTGTGAATATGTGGGGGAATTGAGCCCAACGCGTTTTATATGGACAGGCAGAGGATGTGTCGCCTGCAGCGGTACTCGGGGGTTACATGCAGTGGTACCAGCGGGTGACCATATTACAAGTCAGTCATCCCGGTACCAGTTATAGGCGAGATGGGTACGTGGCATCCGTACATGACGAGACATCATTGGTGAGCTGCCTTTGTTCCCAATGTTTATGTTACTCAATGAAAGTTGCTGACTATTAGTTTATATTAACCCCAGTATGTTATGTTTGATTACAGGCCGCTGTAGTTCAGCATGTCGTCCATTATTCTCGTGATTTGCTGCAACGTTACCAAGAAGGGGGACCTTGGGGGCCGTGTACACATGGAGCATGTCATGCAGTACTTGCAGCTCATGCAGTTGCATGGCGAGAGTGCACTCCGACACACGTAGCACGAGTATCTCATACAGCAGAGAGTCGTGTGGGAGTTGCCCGATGTGCCTCCGGAACATCCGTTGTAGCGATTCGGACAGCATCGTGAGCAGCGTTCTCCATCTGCGCAGCGCACGCATAGCCATAGGGGTGGGTCATCATAGTCATATCGGCCACCCACACGACCCCCATTGCAGCGATTCGTGTGGCGTTTGTTCCCTGTTGACTTCTCCAGCGGTTCAGGTGGCCAGGGCACGTTCGAGGCTGGTGGATCATCTCAGCCCTATGTTGAGGAGCTGGATGATGACGAGGCGACGCAGAGCGAGTCATCGAGGGGGTCACCAAGCCGATATATAGGATCTCATGACTACGTTCACCATCAGTTGGTGTCCAGTGGCGTTGAGCATTAGGACCAGCCGCCGTACTCCAAGCCACAGGTGACCCAGGCGCCCGCCACACAACAGCAGGCACATAAGCCACCGCTCCGCCAGACACGTTCATCCCGGAAGCGTAACGCCCCATCCCCTATTAGACGTCATTTACCTGACCGCACTAACAGGGGGAAGGGCCCTGATCATTACACACCGGGATGATGTATTCATTTTCGAGTGCTTTTTGTTTCATATGTATTCGTGAGACATTATCCTTTTGTTGATTTTTATTTTATTTTGTTTTTTTTATTTGTTTTAGCCTTTTTTTCCTGACACATGTCGATGTTGATTACACATGACCGTATCACAATGCCACAATAAGTTCACAGGCAATGTTAATTACACAATAACATCACAAAGTCACAACAAATATGCATAAAATGATTGCACAATAGCATTACAACGTCAAAACAAATGGACATAAAATTATCTCATATGGAACTTGTGGCAACCGCTAAACATAACGGATTACGCATTTTGGTTGTTGGGGCAAATTGGAGCAGTGTGGCCCGGTTGACCACATGCTATACACCTTCGTCGTCCATGGCGGTCTGACTGATCCATCTCGTTTGAAATGTGTCGGCCGCCGGGTCGTCCTCTTCTCTGCCGAACGCGACTTAGGTTCAAATGCAACGACCATGCAGGCGCTGGAGGCCAATAAAATTGGTGTCCGAGAGGCTCAAATGTCCACCAATATGTATCTTTGTACGATTTCACTGTCAGCTATTGAGGTATCATGTTCTCCACATTAAACCCCCTAAACCGAGCAACAGTTTGTGCATGCGAGCATGGTAAGTGATATTCAACCCACTTTCCGCAAGTACACGTACGGTCTTCCCAGTTGACAACTTGGTTTGGAGGATTCTCGTTCCATCGAACTGGCAACCGACCCACCTGGTATCTGCCATCTTGTCTAAAACTAAGTACGTGATGGCGATGTGAGAAGGTCTTCTACTTCTCAAAGAGTTTCCTCACACTAGGAGAGAGCCGATGGCCTTCACTTTCCAACTACGTCGCATAGACCAACCGATCATGAAAATAACCTTTTATCTTCATAAAAGTATTGGTAACAAGGGCCGTGATGGGTAACCCCCTTGCACCGACGAGGACACTGTTGAAGCATTCGACATTATTTGTTGTTATCACACCCCATCTGAATCCCCCATCAGCGCTCATGGTCCATGCATCGGCAGGGATATCGAATAGGAACTTGTGTACTCGTATGCCAACACCGTTCTGACTAGGGTCCACATTAAGGATCATGATCATTGCATATACATGTTTGGGTGGTTGACATTCTTGGCCAGCTATCCAACACATGTATTTAATGAATTGATTCCGCCATCTTTTCATCACATTGATTTTCAGATGTCTCAAGCAAATGCGATGTTTTATTTCAAGTTGACCGTCACGTGTAACCCGTTCGATTACAGATGTAATGCCTGTATGCCTATCTGAAATAATACACACTTGGGGCATCTCATTGAAAAAGTTCTCGCGCAACTGGTGTAAGAACCACGACCAAGTACGAGTTGTCTCTGCTTCTACAACTGCAAATGCTAACGGCAAAACTTGGCAGTTCGCGTCTGCGGCTAATGCAACTAGGAGATGACCTTTGTACTTTCCCCGCAAGTATGTGCCGTCCAGTGAAACCACGGGCTTACAATGCCTCCACGCCGCGATACACGGTCTGGACGCCCAATAAACCATGTCGAAAATTTTTTCAGCCTACGTTGAACCTTCGGCGAACCTTTATATCTCACCACACTACCTAGATTCTTGGCCATCACGGCCCCAAGAAACTGTGGTAGCATCTGATACGACGTGTCCCAATTGCCATACACTAGTTCAATTGCTTTGTTCCGGCCGTTCCATGCTTTTCCGTAACTAACATCTGCGTTAAGCTTCTCCTTCATGTGAGCTTAGATAAGCCCGACCTCATAATCAGTCTTCTTAGCTATGAAATACCTCATCAAGTATCCAACCAATCTCGACGTCAAATTGCTTTCTTTATGACACGTACATACCATGGGCATACTACACTTCCATTGTGTGCTTCCCTACACCGTACCTTCCACAGGGTCTTACTCGACTTGACGACCCTATATTCTTTCTGTATTCTTATTGCGTTCTGTTGAGCAACCCTTATCCCATCCACTTTGGATGGGAACACCATTCCTTTGGCCAATTCCATCCTGTCCGGGTCTCATACTGGACGTTTGCTGACCTCGTACCTGCTTGTCGTGTAGAATTCAGTCCTAGCAATATGGAACTCCACGGCTTCCTCCTCATCTACCTCCGTCTCTGCATCGACATCCGGTCCTTCTACCTCGTTCTCAATTTGGTAGTTCAAACTTGCTTCTGAGATTGCATCTTCTTCTTGATCGTTCAATTCACCGTCCTCGTTTTCTTCATCTGTCTCGAACAAAAAAAGTATCTGCTACGACGTCACATCTCTCCTCCATGCCATTGTCGTGATGAGAGGGTTCTCCAACTTCAAAAGTAGAATGTGGTTGCGGGGAAATGGAAAAAATGGCAAACTCCGTCGTTGTTGTTGCAATATTGATATGTTCATCTTCTTCATACGATGGTGCTGCATTTAAGTCCGGCATGTTAGACTGGCATGGGACATCGAAAATTATTTGCGGCACATACACGTCGTCAAGCTGAACAGACAGAAAGTCCACTATTACATGCGCCACATAGCAATTCCATTCACACCGAGCTGTGCCATACATCTCCCGCACATCTTCATCATCAATTATTGCACTTGGATAATAATAAATCTTCTGTAATATAGCATCGCATCTAGGGTCACGATAGCATAAGTTAACCCTATCGATGCTCGGACGCAACCCCAGTTTTCTAATTACGCGCGAAACAAATTCATCGTAAGTTGTATCGGGATGAATTTTTATTTTGCGTGGTATATTTTCAAATTCTGTAATCAAGACCATAATCGGTCATTATTGTGTGACCGCCGTAGTATAAAAGAACAGTAACTTCAGTTGAATTTATTCTTTTACGTGCTTTGGTAGAAACTTATACTAACAAAGTGAATGAATTTGGTAGAATGTTTATTTGGTGGAAAGTGATTGTGATGGTAGAAATTTACAGGATAGGATTGAATGATCCGGTGGAGGAAGGGGTTGGGATTTATATAGGCAGAAAACCCATTCTGGGAGTGCGATTTTTGAAATTTCCCGCAACTTGAAGTGACTAAAGCGTGATTTGTGGCAAGGATTCTCATCAGCACACTTCCAGAATGCGTTGCTAAGAATATTTGGTGGTCCTCGCAATCAAATCAAATGAAAATCAAAATCAAATTTGGCAGGTTTGCAAGGAATTCAGAAAACGCGTTTCTGGAATGCGGAACACGCTCCAAGAATACGCCCGTCCAGGAGCGCGGGCGCATTCCTGGAGCGCGGCCGCACTCCCAGAGTGCGTTCCGCGTTCTGGGAATACATGCAGCGTATTTTCATATTTAAAACGGGTTATTTTTTAAATCGATTTATAAACGGGATTAGTTTTGCATAATATTTTTTTTTTGGGTTAGAAAAAAAAATCCTATGTCAAGCTAAGTATTGATTAATCTCTTAAATTGAACAAAGTCAAGAGTAGGGACTGCGGTGACCCAACCTGGAAAAGAAAACACGCTTCCAACGTATTTTCCAAACAATCTCTCTTTTTTTGGGTCAAAAAACATTCCAACCTCCTCCCAACCCACCTGCTTTTCATTCTTTGCAACTTGCGAGTTACGGCAGGATTAATTATGTGCTTTAGTTATTTTTTAATGGAAGACTAAAGAAAGTTTGTTATGCTTTCTTATAGTAAATGTCAGAAATGCTTACCAAGTAGTCAACTTGAAATTTGGAACAAAATTTAAAATTATCATTGCATAATAAGTAGAAAAACTAGTAATGTAACCATTCTGGTGTTTGATTGTTGGATTATCGGTTGGAGTTTCAAAGAGATGACACATCTTAAAATTTTGCTTGACAAATTTGGTTTTTCTTGATTGAGTGTTAGATTATAGGTTGGAGTTTCATTGTTTAAAAAAAAATAGAGAGAGAGAGAGACCTTGCTGATGCAGCCACTCATGGATTTTTTTAAAAAAATATTACACTTTTTTTATTGTTATTTACAAATTTGTTATACTTGTGGCTGTGATTTTGAAAATAAAATAAAAACGTCATTGCACGCCTATCGAGGCGCGTCAAACACGCCAGTCGTATTTGCATTGTGCCTCCAAGCATGTTAAACACGTCACTTTGGCAAATGCCACGCCACTAAGCGCAGTGGCGTGATCATCATGCCTCCTGGCATGTTAAACACGCTGGTATTTTCTTGATCCCACATGGCTTGTTCTTGGCGCCACATTGACTTGTTTACTTATGATAAATAAATTAATTAATTAAAAAATAAGCAATTAATTAATAAAATATTAAAAATAAAATAAATAATTAAAAACTAAAAGATAAAAAGTATAATATTTAAAAAAAAAAATCCCCACTGCATCGTAGAAAATTCTCCGAATTTGGAGGGTGGCAAAAGGTCGATAATAGACCTACATTTCTTATCGAATCGTTCTAGGGCTGACAAGGCGATATAAAAGTTTGAAACCTCGATTATTATGAAAAATCGTGCTGAGCGATGAGCTTTAGTACTTATGGCATCCTTCTATTCAGAAAATTATTACTGGAATTATCTTGTGGTTAACTTAGTTGTAATTGACCGATCGTTTCAAGGCTTTTGGATACCATTTTCAGGTTACCAGTGCACAAGGAACTTCAGTTGAAAAAAAAGAAGCCATCTCTGATGTCGTAGAATCTCTAAGCATGAAGGTTACGCTCCCTTCTAAGTTCCTAACTAGTATAATTCTGGTGCTATATATTTGTAATTTCTATGTAATAAACGGGATAAATGAGTATTTTTTTATATTTATTATTTTAACAAGTTTTCATTAATAATTACATTTTTTAAATAAAATTTTTGTAATAATTAAAATAAATATTTGAATTGAGAAAAGTAAAAGTATAAAATAAAGGGTCTTGTATGAAAAGAGAAATAGAAGGTAAATAATGTATTCCGTTGAATTTTTTGGTCTTGAAAATTTCAATAATTCTAGAAACAAAAATCATGAATGAAATTGATGGATATAAAAATAAAGTATAGGGATGACAATGGGACAATTATATTCAGTATCGACTAACCCGTTTAAAACATGCATAAACCCGTATCGTAAAAAATGTGAAGTTCCATGAAGAATGTGGAACAAGAGCAAGACGATTCTACTGCCCCTTAGGATTTAGGCCAGGGATTGACCCCTTGGTACCCACATCCGGGTACTGCTGGTAAGTTGGCAGAAAGTTAACTCGGATCATTATCTAAATACAAGACATCTATTACATAGTTAACATTTTATCATGCATAAGCGTATCTTATCCCTATACTATATCATGCTGCAGTTTCCATTTTTCTAAAATCTATCCTGCAATTCACCATTATATTTCTTGTGCTACTACTTTAAATCTTCTTCATGCTGATCTTTACTTCAAATAGGTCTCAGAATTTACATTTGGCCTGATATTATAATCCTTTATTATTTTATTAACCTGACGTCTTAATCACTCAAGGGGGATATGTAAAGCTAATGAAATGCTACCCCTGAATCCTCCACTATTTCATTCTTGGAAGCTCAGGGACAACTATATTTTTTTGTCTTTCTTGTTGGTACGCTGTTTGTTATGCAGATGCTCACACTAGAAATATTTTTGGGCCATTATTTTAATCAATTTTAAATGAATCTTTCACCTATCAATTGGAAAAAAAAAAAAAAAAACGCAAGAACTTCAAATATAGCATTTGGAGCTTGTGTATATTCTGTTTAAAATGTATTCTTTTGCTTAATCTTTGAGGCGTATTTTATTTACTTGGACTGAATTATATTCTACGTGAACTCGCATATTTCGTCACACGCATTGTGAGATCTACGTGTATCCCTAGTGCTTGTAAGACCTGCCCGTTACTAGACACAGAGTGTGGCCACATTTGTATATAAGCTTAACTTCTACGCAAAGGCATGCAGCTGACTTAAATGACAATTTGCTTTATCATTGAAACTGTCGTAGTTTTTGCATCAATGGGATTAGCGGGTAGTTGGATACCATTACTTAGAAAGGGAGAAACAAAAGTTTTCTTCTTCATCACAATGTTCTTGTCATATGATGCAGATTGTCATGAAATACAAGACAAGATTGCATTATTGACACGCATAATAGAAGTTTCGCCCACCAAACTTGTCTTAGTTGCCATTTTAGTCTTCAGATACCGTGAAAAGATTATGCTTTTGTGATAATTCAGAGAGATGCGATCCATAAGCGGAAAGCCCCCTCCCCCGTCACTCTCTCAACTCCTCACCACTAAACCACCAAAATCAGCTCTTTAAATCCCCAACCCCCAACCCGTCCCGATGCCACTCCTACTCTTTCTTTTCTTCAGTAAAACATGTCATCGCCTATACCCGCTTCCTCTATACCATCTCCACCTCCATACCCACCACCGCAGCCGCCACCTTCAGGAACGGTAACATTCACGGCGTAGACGATTGTCGCTTCCTTGCTCCACCTCGAACTCCAACCCCTCACTGTCACCGGAGTATTTTCTTTACTCCCCTTTCTTTCGTTCTTTTCTTATTCGCTTTTCTTTTTTGGTGCTGTGTTGTGAAAATACATCTTCTGTTTGCTTCTGTGAGAGTACATCCTGAACTAATGAGACTTGCTTGTAAGATATTGATGTGTTTTTCTTTAAGTACTTTCTTTTGTGATAAAAAAATTGATCCATCTGTTGCTCTAGCATGATATAAGTTGTGCTCTATCAATATTGGATATGAAATCTATATTAAGCAAGCAAGAAACTTAATTTTTTTTCGTGTCTGGCCTCACAAATTTGGTTTCTTCTCATGTCTTCTTGTATTTTGCCTTTGAGATGTGTTCCTATCTTATGATCACATATTTAAAGCTCTACTTCCTTGTTTAACTCTAGGAACAGGAGCTGATGATTATTTATTTATTTTTATATACATACACTATTCTTATGCCATTCTTCTGCAAAGTCTTTTCTCAAATTTGACATCTACTGATAAAGTCCATCTTTTGTGCTTTTTTGCTGGGTGCACATTCTTTCTGCTTATAAGATTCATTTTAAGCGTTTGACTTCCGCTGATAAAATCTTGATGCTAATAGCTTTGTTTTTTATTCATTTCTACTAAGTTCAATCAACTTGGTTTTGGTTTCATTAGTGATTAATTGATGAAATAAGGAACCTTCAGAAGCTATGGTACTCGAACCTTGAAAAAAATTGTTTAAAGACTTCATATTGGTCAAAGTTCCAAACCATGTCTTCCTTGATAATCATCTCCTTTCTTGAAAATGAACTCAGGAGAATTTTTGAACTTCTTGTTGGGCTATAAAAATCTCATGTAACTCAATTTGTCTAGAACTCTTTCAATGGGTCCACTCCTGTATCACTGTTCACCAATTTAGAACAAATTGAGTACCTAAGCTTATCTTTTAATTGGTTCTCTGGCTCAATCCCTAATGCTATTGGTTTAATAATGCCTAGTCTTCAAAAGATTGACTTGTCTAACAATTTACTTGAAGAAGGATTCCATCTCAGTTGGCCAACTTAGAAATTTAGAGTGGCTATATTTTAGCTGGAATCGTTTTAATTCTTCAATTCCTTCTGATCTCGGTCAGTGCAAGACTCTTAAATTCTTGAGCCTATCCTTGAATTTACTTACTGGAAACTTGCCATTGTCGCTCTCACATCTAACTTGGTTGTATGAATTGGATTTATCCAATAATTCTCTTTCGGGTGAGATCTCACCTTCTTTGTTCACAAATTGGAATGCATCACGTAATCATTTCACTGAGATAATTTCATCAGAAATTGGAGCATTGACCAACTACAATTATCTTTCACTAAACAAGATCTACATACTATAAGTGAATTTTCAAATAGCTCCAAGTAGGTGAGATTCTTGCATTGGCCCAGTTCAGAAGGAATTGAAGAATTCAAATGATTCATCCCAAGATCTTAATACTGCAGGTAGCTAAGTCGGCCAATGGAAGTTGGAATCTTTCGTTGACCAATGGAAGTTGGAATCTTTCCTTCAAATGAATTATCATACAATTCTATGGCTTGAAGATTAGGTATTAAACCAATAGCATCCAGAATTGGGCCAAAGAACCTATTCTTTCCGAGGCAAAGATCTTTTAGCTTAGATAATTTGGCAAAATCAAAGGACAATGACCCCTCAAAAGAAGTATGAGTTAGGTTTAGGTGCTCAAGCTATCCTAAGTTGGTAAACAATGATCAGGAATAAACCCCGAGAAATTGTTCCACGACAAATCCAGGGATATGAGATTATGACAATAATATGAAATCTAGAAATTCTGAAGTGAGTTCATTGCCATCAAAGCTGAGACGCCTCAACGAATGCATATTTTGAAATTTTGACCAATCAAATTATTTGCTCCCAAGTCTAAGTACCATATGTTTTGAAGGTTGCTTATTGGATATGGAATAGTACCAACAATACGATTGGCGTAAAAGCTTAAGTATTGGAGTTGGGTTAACTTTCCAATCTCTAACGGTATAGACACGTTTAGATAGTTATAACTGAGGGCCAAACGTATGAGATTAGGAAGTGGAGTGAAATTAAGTTGACTAAGTATACCTGTAAGTTAATTTAATAATAATGTTATTAATTTTAAGTCATGGTATTTTAATTTTATAATTAAATAATAAATTATAAAATATAAAGATTAATTAATTTTTATTTTTGTTTTAAAATTTTAATTTTTTTAGTATTTTTTTGTTTTAATTGTTTAATTTTCTAATTTTTATTTTTATTTTAAATTTTTAATCTTTAATTTTTTTATTTTTATTTTAAAATTTAAAATTTTTATTTTTATTTTTTAATTTTATGTTTTTAAATTTTAAAATTTTTATTTTTAATTGTTTTCTAACTGATAAGACATAAGATAAGATATGTACCCAAAACTCAACTTATTTTTTATAACTACGAGTAAGACATTTTATAAAAAAATATCGTAGAAGTATTTTATAATAAATTGAAAACAAATAATTTTTTCATATAAATTGTCAAATAAGATAAATGTCTTAAAATAAAACAAGACAAACAGCACATGCCTGTCCATTTGCAGAGGTTTAGAATATTGGTAAGAGACCATGAATTGAGGAGAGTAGAAGAAGATGATGACAAGCTGTTCTTCCATCTCACAAGAGCTTCTGCTTCTGTTCCTGGTGATGACGTGATCTGCTGTGCAAGTGTAAGCAAGAAAAACATATGCAGAACAAGAATGCTGGATCTTTTGTACATTGCGATGCCTATATATCTTTCTGCTGTGCTAGAATTCTTGTTTGCGGTTTACTTTCTTAAATTATAGATGAAGCAGAGTAAGTACTCACTGATGATGTGACGAGAGACAAGAGTGAATGCAGCCAATAGGAAAGACACGCTGCTAAGAGAACAGAAGATGTGGAAATTATGCAAACGTGATACATTCGAGTCTTCTTGTCAACAATTCAAGTTTCGGGATTACTCATAAACATCCAAATAATTACAAGGGAAAGTGTAATCTGAAAGGAAAATAACTTGGAGAAATGTTGGTTCCCTTTGTCAAAAAAGAAAAGAAAACTTGGACAAAATTGATAAAGTCGGTTCATAATCTGCTGAAATAACACCTTTTTAGTCAAAATTGTGTTGAAATTTGTTAAATGTTCAAACTTGTGTGGGGCGGACCGATTTGAAATATTTCCTATTATTAAGGTATAACGGTCAGAATACATTACTGCTAGAAAGCTCCTGGGCAGTTACCTCCTGTAGTGAAGGAGGGGGGGTGTGTTACCCAGTTAATATAATAGGGAGGCCATTCCTCCTTACAGATTTTGCAAGCCAATCCGCTAAAGAATTAGAATTCTCTCTCTCTCTCTCTCTGTCTCTGTCTCTCTCTCTCTGTCTCTGTCTCTCTCTCTCTCTCTCTCTCTTTCTGTGTTGGTTAAATAATTTTCCAACCAGGGCTCACCCCACCTGCTTTTCATCCTTTGCAAATTGCGAGTTACGATAGGATTAACTTTGCTTCATTTATTTTTTATTGAAGACTTTATTATCCTTTCTTATAATAAATGTCAGAGTTGCTTTCCAATCAGTCAATTGGAACAAAATTTTAAAACTTGTTATTGCTAGTAATGGAACCATTCTGGTATTTGAGTGTTAGATTACAGGTTGGAGTTTTAAAGACATGATGTGTCTTAAAATTTTGCTCGACAAATTTCAGTTGGTTATTTGTTGGTTGAGAAAAGATTGAAAGAATTGTTTTTAAAATTTTTACGACAAATTTGTTTAGCAAAAAGTCTATTTTTGAAAACCAAAGTGGCCCTTGAAATTGTTTGGCGTAGAGACATTTAGTTACTTGAATATTTACTCCCATTTTGAGAATAATGGCTTCAAATATTGTTATATTGAGTCTTGAGGTTCACCATCTAATGATTTCATTGTTTCCCTTTTTTTTTTTTTTAAGTAGTGAGATTAGATTCTTGCAAGCTTAAATTGATCTTCTTATATAGTAGACACATAACAATCAGGCCCCAAGTTTGGTTAGGCTGATTCAGAGAGTGAAGCATAATATTAATGATGACTTAAATGTTACATATCTTTGTGTTCGACTGTTCAGTTAAAAAATCAGCACCAACTTTCAAGCAGTGACGGACCTAGCATATAAAAATTTTTAAGGGGATAAAAAAAAATTAAACAAATTAAAAATATATATGATTAGCTAAAAAATTATGATATATATACAAAATATAAATTTTATTAATTTATAAAAAAATTACAAACATGCATTATAAGTTTTCATATTTTCAAACACTGCATAAATATTTCATTATTAATACCGTCAAATACATCTCTTAATGTACCTAGTTGGTGCAAGGTAGAGGGTTCTTCTTCGTCTTAGTTAACAGGTTAATTTGCATGATTAGTCGACAAGAGAGAGATAGAGAAGAACAAGGTTTTCTGGAAGCACGCATGAATCGAGTAAAGGTGATTTGCTTAATAATTATTACCGAATCTTTTGTATATTTATTGTTTATAAAATTGGTTCATGAGTTAGTTCATTAGTTTTGTAAAACTAAATTTGTGGAACTAAATATAAAATATATTGTATTTTGTATAGTTAAAAATCAAATTTACTCATTTATCCTTACTAAAATATGAATCGTGAAAAGACATCATTCATAAATTAAAGGTGGATATATAGTTTTCATATTTTCAATAAAATCTTAAATTACATATAATAATGATTGTTTATGAAATTCATTTGAACCCTCCGAATTGTACGCAGCTCCGTCAAGAGATATTGCAACCCCTACGACAGTACACATGTTTCTCACGCAACTTATTCACAAACAACATTTACTCGAAAAGCATGCAACATCGTAACTCACGTAAAAGGAGTATATTTCTTTTTGAAGAATGCCTCTAGTGATTCATAATGATCTTACGCCTGTGATGTACTTTCTGCCCCTTGTTCCACCAATCCAATTCAGTTTGCCATACGAGTGAAGAAGATATCCAATGCTCAACCCAATCACCATTCCACATCCCAAGCCACTTATTGCAGCATCCCAATAAAATCCATTGGAATCACTTGCATCATCGTCTTCTTGAGGTGGTTTTTCATCATCTTGACACATCTTTGTCAAAGGAAATCCACATAACCCAGAGTTGCCAATGTATGAATTATTTTCAAATGTATTGCATTGTGGACCATTGGGTATGGCTCCGACCAATCGGTTACATGAAATGTAATATCCGGAAAAAAAAAAAAAAACAAAGGAAGGAAGAAAGAAAACTAAAGACATGGCTGCAATTGCAAGTTTACGCCCCGTGTGTGTTGGCGCATATGTGTGGTGTTGGTTATGACACATGTTGTGTTGAAAAATAAATAAATAAATAAATAAGAAAGTAGGAAGATAAGATCACACGGAAAAAGAAAACAAAGCTCATTTTCCTTTTCTTTCATCTCCAAACCGTGGGACACCAAACTCCAAACAAAAACACACACACACGGCTAAGCAGAGGAAAGAAAGAAGAAAGGAAAAAAAAAATTGTGATCTTGCTTTTGCTTTTATTAAAGCTCTACATGCTAGCTATTGAGGTAACCTTGTTTACCTATTTTCATTTTAGAGTTATATCACATTAATCATGCTAATAATTTGTGAATAGTTAAAGTACATGTGTTTATACGTTAATGTTTGCTTAAATTTACAAATGATTATGATTTTAGTTCTATACATATATGTTCAAGTGTATTGGTGATGAGTGTATTTTGGGATGATATTTTAAAAATTATGGAATAAAAATAGAAGTAAATAACTAAGATTTTGTTTGTTATCATAGAGGAAGCTTTAGAGTTAAATGGTTATGTTTTGAATGTAGATTTTGGGACTTGTAAAGTATAGAACATAAGTAGTTCTACCTTGGATTTGGGTATAATAGGGCATGTGTGCATCTATAACAATGTTTGTATAAAGAGGATGTGTTGTATGTTCATAATTATAAATGACTACGGGTGGATTTGGTTGGACTAGTAAATATACGATTATTATTTGCTTATATTTAAGTATCTATGAGCATGAATCTAGCTTCATAAGTGTGCTTAAGAGTCAATGAGGAAGACTTTAGCAGAGGTTAAAATATGTTATACTTATGTCAAACTTGGAGGTACAAGTTAAGAATTATATGTGAGTTGGGTATATTATTGGAATTGGTAGAAACTTATTTCATTTGTCTTTGAATATATATCCATGATTCCAAACTAGTTTGCTTTATTTGTTCTATTTTTATAAGAGTTGTTATTTGTGTTTTGTGTGTAAGGTTGAGAAGTTGGAAGGTGGAAACTTGGCTCTAAAATATGCTCAGGAAAATAAGGAGAATTGTAATTATAATGGTGTTTTATTTAGCTATTAAACTTGTAGGTGTTCCTTTTAGTATGTGGAGACTAATTTGAAATGCATATTTAGACTGAAGGTAGGGAGAAATATATGGTTTTAAATTTAAACTTGAACAAGTAACGAGATTCACAAGCGTTTTGTGCCAGTCATCAACTAGTGAATTTGTGTGTGACCTGACTAATGATATTATAGTGGAATTGGTTAAAATCAAGTTAAGTGAAATAAGGTAATGATGGCATGACGGCTTATGAATGTCTATACATTAGTTTCAGTGTGTCAATTAGCTACATATGCCTGCTAACTACCGTTTGAGTAAAAGAAAAGAAAGCTAAAATAAGATTAATGCTTCTATAAAGACTAGTTTGGCGTAGTTAAATAGATTGACATGAGATGGATAAATTTAATCGGATTATTATGGTTCATTATTCCTTTTGAATTCTTTCCTATTAACTTGTTATCAGTTAATTGTGCCCTTGATAATTGTACTGCTTAGTTAACTAGAATTCGTGTGATATTAGAAAGGTGAAGAATTGAGTTAGTTTATTACTACTTATTATTTCTTTCATGGTTTATATCCTAATCTAAGTTAATTTTGTAAGATTTTGGAGCATTATGAGAATGAACCCATTAGGTTGCTAAACGTGCCAGTTTATTAGGTGTACTCATGAAATAGTATAAAATTTTATATTATAATTTGAGATTATTATCTTAATTAGCGTTACAACCTTATTTTAGTATGTGTTTAATGAGTTATTGTTATTATTATTCACTTTGAATTCTCTTCTGCTATCCTATTATTAGAAAGTGTGATCCTGACTCTGAAGTTGTTTATTATAACTTTAAACTATAACTTGATATAATTACTAGGAAGAAGCGGACTTGATTATTGAGCTGGTTTGAGGTATGTTGGACTACCTATCTACACCCTAATATTTCGTTCCCTTTCCGCTTGACTTGGGTTTTCTGAGTATTTTTATTTTCTCAGTCCGAATTGTCAGTGCATAATCAGAATTCTGAGCATGTATCTGATGTGTTGGGATCCCATGATTCTGGAATTATTTAGTGTGTTTCCTATGGATGAGCGTGTTCCCTTAGAGCTGTGACATCCAGCCGGCGGGTGAGACTGCCAATATATATATATATATATATATATATATATATATATATATATCTGTTCTGTTCTGTGCCCGTCAGTGGAAGATGGTTCACTAGACGGAGGTGTGATTTATGTGCCCTCGCCGGTGGGAGTTTCACCGTGAGAGGAAGAGGCGAATAAATGCTTATCTATTATAGTGTATAGGATGAATTTAGTATTAATATCACAGTTCTGAGTTACCCTCTAGTTCTGACTTGATTTTGTTTATCAGTTTATCTGAAAGTGACTTCAATCTGCCTAGATTTTGCTATTTCCTGGTGTCTGTTATTGATTCCGATCTGGGGTCTCTGGTTAGGACCACTCGTAGGTTTATATATATATATATATATATATATATATATATATATATATATATATATATATATATATATATCTGTTCTGTTCTGTGCCCGTCAGTGGAAGATGGTTCACTAGACGGAGGTGTGATTTATGTGCCCTCGCCGGTGGGAGTTTCACCGTGAGAGGAAGAGGCAAATAAATGCTTATCTATTATAGTGTATAGGATGAATTTAGTATTAATATCACAGTTCTGAGTTACCCTCTAGTTCTGACTTGATTTTGTTTATCAGTTTATCTGAAAGTGACTTCTATCTGCCTAGATTTTGCTATTTCCTGGTGTCTGTTATTGATTCCGATCTGGGGTCTCTGGTTAGGACCACTCGTAGGTTTGATCCCGGGTGTCCACTTGGTGAGCTTTTTTTCGCTCATTATATTATTTACATGAATTTGCAGGGGTGATGATTTGGGTTATTCTGGAGAGGACCCTAACGGCGATACTACTGTAATTAAACTAGCTTTAATTTCTTTGTAGCTTGGAAATAATTTGAACTTGTAAAATGACTAGCCATGATGGTATTAGTGTTCTAATGGAAATATTTGTGATTTTTAGTTTTCTGTCCTGCATTTTAGAGCTTTGCGAGTTTAGGAGGAGCGATCTTCTTAGGCTCGCGGCGATCACGGCACCGAGTTCAGGTAGGTGAATTTGGGGTATGTCATGCCCCGAAATCTAAGCCTAACCCAAGGCGTGACACGCTATAGGTTTAAACCAGCAAGGCTACAAACAACTTACTAACCAAAAGCATATAAACCTGCCCAACACATATCAGAGATCTATATACCATTAACAATTATTTACACAGGCAAGAGATTTAGTTACATTTTGTTTATCAAAAATGACAGTATTTCCTATCTAAAGGTAACAATAATTACACGTCCCAAAAAGACTGAAGTCATTCCACAAAAAAAACCCAGCTGATGAAGTCTCTAGCTAGGCTACGGTGGGTTCTCTTCCTGAAGTCCCTGACCACCACCCTCTGCAAAATAGGGATGTAAAAGTATGAGTGAAACGATGCTCAGTAAATAGACACCCCAGATGAAACTTAAAGACAGCTCTAAAAGAAGGCTAAACAAGGATAACACAGTAATAACTGATAAAATAAGAAGTGGTTTATTTATCAGAGGTACACAGACTGAGCCAGTGGAAAGAGCTTATACTCAGAACCACAGAATACATGCAGAACAAAACTTCTGTAGGGCCATGATATTAATACTAAATACCCCATCACACCACAGATTGGCATTCAGACGCCTCTTCGTCTCACAGTGAACCTCCCACCAACGAGGGCACAGAAATCACACCCCCGTCCAGTGAACCATCTCCCACTGACGGACACAGAACAAAATAGATAGATATATATATATATATATATATATATATATAACGACAATCTCACCCGCGGGATGGGTGTCACAGTCCCAGGGAACACATTCAACATAGACAACACACTGGATAGTTCTAGAATCCCAGGATTTCAACAAATATAAGTACAAATCAAATACAAACTCAGAATTCTGATTTCACAATGACAATCCGGAAGAGGATGATTAAGAGTGCTCAGAAGACCCAAGTAAAGCGAAGACCAGAGTCTAGATGGGTAGTCCAACTTGCCCCTGTCTAGTGTTCAATCACACTCCATTCCGGCCTAACATTATATAATAATTATTGGTTAGTTTAATATGTCAATGACGGAGAAATAAAATATAGACTTCATGCTTATATATAACCAAAGATAAGAAGCAATACACTAATACACATATATCTTCACAAGCTACTAAGTGCTAATTAACAAAGTTAAGATGCAAAGTCGAAAAGAACATTATAAACATATATCATCAACCTAACCCTTCTATCAACGACAATAAGCTAAGCTCCACTCATTTTCATAAAGACAATCTTATGTATTTATATATATATATATATATATATATATATATATATATATATATACGTGTCCACCATGTCTTGTATTCCTTCACTACCAATTTTAATAAACTACACACATACCAAGCCAAATCTAATTAAATTCAATAGACCAAATTTAATCTCACACATAGCTTTATATACATATAACATTATTGATAACATCCCCAAACCATTCATATAATATTTTAATAATCTCTTCTAGGAAGATATATAGTTGGCTCACACAATTATAAACATAAGAACAAATATCATGTTCAACCTCATAAATTATAGCATGCTTACACTTTACTAATTCATTTACACATTTCTAACTCATTACATAATTCATGCACTTCAATCATACAATTATTCATGTGTAAGAATCCATAAGAAATTAGGGTAAGAGCAATTAAATAAATAACTCACTTACTTGAATTTGTCAAATAGAAAAAGGCCTAATCTTGCTCTAATTTCCAACAACAGCAACAGTGAAAGAAGAAGGGGAAAAGAGGGGTTTTGGGGGTTGTTTCGGGCAGAGAAAGAAGAGCAAGAAATGGGATTTTGGGGCTGCTTTTTATCTAACCAATTTGAGTTTATTATAACTTGAAGATGTTGAAGAGAAGGTTCAACTTATACGGACTAGACTTAAGAAGCACAAGATCGATAGAAAAGTTGGGCCGACCTTGAGCGAAAAGAGCTAGCATTTGAAGTTGGTGATCACGTACTCTTGAAAGTATTGCCCACAAAAGGCGTGAGCCGATTTGGAAGTCGTGACAAGCTAAGTGCCCAATACGTGGGACCATTTGAGATTCTAGAATGGATTGGAGAAGTTGCTTATAGAATAGCTTTACCTCTAGCACTAGCGGGCATTCACTATATATTTCATGTCTCCCAACTTCGAAAGTATGTCCCAGATCCGAATCATATCTTACAGTATGATCAGGTACCATTGCGGGAGAATTTGACATATCCAGAACAACCAGTAGCCATTGTGGATAGGAAAGATCAGATTTTGCGATGTCGGATGATTCCATATATGAAAGTACAATGGAGTGGTAACCGTAGTGTAAGAAAGGCCACTTGGGAGTTAGAATCCAAGATGCGAGACAAATACCCATTTCTTTTTGAAGATCCAGGTAAGTAAAGTTTCGAGGACAAAACTTTTTGAAGGAGTATAAGGTGTAATACTTGTGGGAAAAAAAAAAAAGAAAAAGAAACAAAAAAGAAAACGAAGAAAAACATAGAGAATAAGATAAGCTTTCTACCTACGTTATACACGTGTGTGCATGTGTTTGAGCATAAAAATACAGCTGGCCTCTACTTGGGTTATATTTGTTAATTAACCAGATTTTAGGGGGCTAAAATATAATTATAATAAACTCAAATTGGTTAGATAAAAACCAGCCCCAAAAACCCATTTATTGCTCTTTTTTCTCTGTCCAAAACAACCCCCAAAACCCCTTTTTTACCCTTCTTCTTTCACTGCTGCTGTTGCCAGAAATTAGAGCAAGATTAGACCTTTTTCCATTTGACAAATTCAAGTAAGTAAGCTATTTATTTAACTGCTCTGAGTTATTTATTTAATTGCTCTTACCCTAATTTCTTATGGATTCTTACACATGAAAAATTGTATGATTGAGGTCTATGAACTATGTAATGAGCTAGAAATGTGTAAATGAATTAGTAAAGTGTAAGCATGCCATAACTTATGAGGTTGAACATGATATTTGTTCTTATGTTCATAATTGTGTGAGCCAACTATATATCTTCGTAGAAGAGATGATTAAAATATTATATGAATGGTTTGGGGATGTTATCAATGATGTTATATGTATATAAAGCTATGTGTGAGATTAAATTTGGTCTATTGAATTTAATTAGATTTGGCTTGACATGTGTGTAGTTTATTAAAGTTGGTAGTGAAAGAATATAAGACATGGTGGACACGTATATATATATATATATATATATATATATACACGAGATTGTCTTTATGAAATGAGTGGAGCTTAGCTTATTGTCGTTGATAGAAGGGTTAGGTTGATGATATATGTTTATAATGTTATTTTCTACTTCGCATCATAACTTTGCTAATTAGCTCTTAGTAACTTGTGAAGATATATGTATGTTAGTGTGTTGCTCCTTATCTTTGGTTATATATAAGCGTAAAGTCTATGTTTCATTTCTCCGTCATTGACATATTAAACTATCCAATAATTATTATATAATGTTAGGCAGGAATGGAGTGTGATTGAACACTGGACAGGGGTAAGTTGGACTACCCATCTGGACTCCGGTCTCCGCTTTACTTGGGTCTTCTGAGCGCTTTTAATAATCCTCTTCCTGATTATCATTGTAAAATCAGAATTCTGAGTTTATATTTGATTTGTACTTATATTTGTTGAAATCCTGGAATTCTGGAACTATTCAGTGTGTTGTCTATATTGAATGTGTTCCCTAGGGCTGTGACACCCATCCGGCGGGTGAGATTGTCGTTATATATATATATATATATATATATATATATATATATATATATATATATCTGTTATGTTTTGTGCCTGTCAGTGGGAGATGGTTTACTGGACGGAGGTGTGATTTCTGTGCCCTCGTCGGTGGGAGGTTCACCGTGAGAGGAAGAGGCGTATGAATGCCTATCTGTGGTGTGATGGGGTATCTAATATTACTATCACGGCCCTACGGAAGTTCTGTTCTGCATGTATTCTGTGGTTCTGAGTATAAGCTCCTTCCACTAGCTCAATTTGTGTAACTCTGATAAACAAACCCCCTTGTTATCTTGTAAGCTATTATTGTGTTATCTTTGTTTAGCATTCTTTTAGAGCTATCCTTAAGCTTCATCTGGGATGTCCACTTACTGAGCATCGTTTTGCTCATACTTTTACATATCTATTTTGCAGAGGGATATTGAGGATTGCAAGAGATGTGATTAGGATCAGCTCACTTGGAATTTTCCCAACCAATTGGTTTCAAGAAAAGTCTAAGTGTTTCAAGATTGGTCAAATTTCCTAGTGATGGTGGGATGTGGCCCGTAAGACTATTGTGCGATATGTTGAGAGACTTGAGGGATTTAAGGTTTCTCATTGATGTTGGAATCTCGCCTTGGAAGCTGTTATTGGATAAATCAATTGCTGTGAAGATTCTCAGAATGCTTTTAGATCTAATCTTACTCCCTTTCACCACCAGTGTTATAAAAACATTGTAGTATTGCGTTTGTTGCGCAGCTATCATGTCCCATGCTTCTTGTTCACTCGTACTGATCATGGCTTGGAAATGTTCAAAGTAAACATTAAGCAAAAATCTAGTTAACTCATTGTTCGTAGTGTCAAAAATCTTCAATTAAGGGAAGGGAGACTTAGTCTTGAAGCTTCCAATCAAGCCATGAAACTTGTTAGATCTCAAGACAAGAACTTGAAGCTCTAGAAGAGTCTCTGTCCACATAGGAAATGAATCATTTTAAGACTTTTCCCAACATCCAGTATTCCCAGTGAGCTGCAGTCGGCAAATGTTTGTGGCAATGGCCCTTCTAGTCGATTTTTGTTCAAGACAAGAGTCTGCAGATTATTGAGAATGGAAATATTATCAGGCAACTCTCCACTCAATTGGTTTTTATTGAGAGTAAGTGTTTGGAGTGAAGTCAAATTTCCAATCACTGGTGGAATTGTTCGACTAAGATTGTTGGCAGAAAGTAATAGGTATCGTAGATTTGTCAAATTGCCAATTGTGGAAGGTATTGGATCAAAAAGTTGGTTTTCTGAAAGGTCTAGTATATTTAAACTTTGCAAGTTCCCAACCACCGGGGGAGTTGGGCCCACTAATTGATTATTGGACAAAAAAAGAGAACTCAAGTTGTTCAACACGCCAACTCCAGATGGAATTCTTCTAATAAAAAGATTATTTTGAAGTAGCAAATATTTTAATTCTGTCCAATTTGTGATGAAATAACGTGAAGATCTCACCAGAAAGCGATTATCAACTAATCTCCAATAAGTGAATTTCCAGCCAGGGCCAAGATGGTGAGATTATTGCATTGTCCCAACTCAGAAGGAATCGTAGAATTCAAATGGTTAACCCCAAGATGTAATTGCTGCAGGTAGCTAGGTTGGCCAATAGAAGGCGGAATCTTATATTGTTCGTTTTAATGACATGAAGATTAGTTATTAAACCAATAGCATCAAGAATTGAGCCAGAGAATCTATTCCTTCTGAAGCAAAGATCTTTTAGCTTAGACAACTTGGCAAAGTTAGAGGACAATCACCCCTCAAATGAATTACGAGTTAAGTTTAGGTGCTCAAGCTGTCCTAAATTGGTAAACAAGGACTCAGGAGTAGACCCCGAGAAATTGTTTCGCGACAAATCCAGGTATGTGAGATTGTAACAACTCAGTATGAAATCTGGAAATTCTGAAGTGAGTTCATTGAGATGAAAGCTAAGACGTCTCAACAAAGGCATACTTTGGAATTTTGACCAATCAACAGTCTCTAAATAATTTGATCCCAGGTCTAAGCACCATACATTTTGAAGGTTACTTATTGAGACCACGAAATGATAGTAGAACGATGATGATGACTAGCTGTTCTTCCATCTCAGCAGAGCTTGGGCCTTTGCTTCTGTTCTTGGTGATGGTGTGATCTGCTGTGCAAGTAGAATAAGGAGAAAGATTAAATGCAGAAGAAAAAGGCTAGCTTTCTTGGTTGTTGTCGACATGGCTATCTTTGTTTGGGGTGATGATACGTGTTTCTCATCTACTGACTACTATCTTTTTCCTCCACCGAAAGATATTTTTATATATGATAACAAGAATCGATCTCAAGACCTCAAATATAGAGATAAGTAACATACAATCAAGACCTCAAGCATAAACACAAATAACATATAATTGGATTTCAATACTAGTGATATTGACTACTCTCTTAAATTGAACAGAGTCAAGAGCGGGAACTAGGGTGACCCGATTTGGAAAAGAAAAACGCGTTTCCAACACATTTTCCAACCTAATCTCTTTTCTTATTTTTATTAAACGATTTTCCAACCTAATCTCACCCCACCTGCTTGTCATTCTTTGTAGCTTGCGAGTTACGGTTGTATCAACTATGTGCCTTAGTTATTTTTTATGGTAGACTCTAAAGAAAGTTTGTTGTGGTTTCTTATAATAAATGTCAGCAATGCTTCCAAAGTAGTCAACTTGAAATTTGGAACAAAATTTAAAAAATTATTATTGCATAATAAGTAGAAAAACTAGTAATGAAACCATTCTGGTATTTGAATGTAAGATTATAAGCTATAGTTTCAGAGAGATCAATGACGTGTCTTAAAATTTTGCTTGACAAATGTCATTAGTAGGGGTATTCATTGGGGAGTCCCCACCCCAACCTAACTATTTTTTTTTCCTGAAATAATTTTTGGAGAAACGATCTTGTTACGTTTCCCGCATCAATTCATTAATGGGGAACACAATTTGAGGAAATAGAGAATGAGGAAAAACAATTGGAAATTAGAGAATCTTTGAATTTTTTTTTTTAAATTCAAGACTAATTTTATCTTGACTTTAACGTAATGTTTTTTTTTTCACCAATTACACTATCAGAATCAAAACCCTTTTTTCATTCACTACTAAGAAAGCAACTTAAAATCTCTAATCATCCTATTAGTTGGGTAGGTAAATAATAGCTTATTGGAAGCCTCCTTTTCAGCACCTTCAAGCTCCATGTATAGATACGTATATATATAAACGTACATACATACATAAACACACATACATGCGTAAGTTAAAAAAAATTAAAAATGAGGTTTGGCTTGCCTCGAAAATAAAAATCTCTTTCATTCCTTAATCTATCTCCCTGAAATTTTTCCTCACACCCGATATTTTCTTCTACTTCCCCGATTCTCTGAACCAGATTTCCCCATCCCCAAAATACTAGGTCGATAATTGGGTTTCCCCTACAAGTGACACCCCTAGTCATTAGGTTTTTTTTCTTGGTTGAGAAAAGATTGGAAAATGGTTTTTTCCCCCTTTTTTTGGCCACCAGCCCCCGCTCCCCATGGGATTTGAACGTATAGTCTCACAATCTCACGCTTGAAGGAAATAATCTTAATCACTTGAACTACTCACTCATCCCAATTGAAAGATTGGTTGATTGGACGTCAACAAATATATTTTCATTTTTATTTTTAGTAAAAATTCATTTAGCAAGAAGTATTATTTTAAAAAGTTATTTTAGAAAATTGTGTTTTTAAAATGAAAAAAAAATGTGGCTCTTAAAAATGTTTGGGGTCGAGACCTTCGCTTGAATATTTACTCCCATTTTTGGGAATAATGGCTTCAAATATTGATATATTGAGTCTTGGGGCTTTTAATAGTGTGTTTGGAACAAATGAATTTGATAAAATTTTGTGGAATTCATTTGCAAATTTAATTTTTTATGTTTAGTAGCACATTTTTAAAATATAAATTTCATTTGGAATTTTAATATTTGCAAATCTTGGATTTGCTCAAACTTTAGTCAAATCCTAATTGAAGATGTGGAATTTGTAATTCCAGAAAAGATAAATCCACAGAAAATCTTAAAAAGACAAAAATGTCCATATAAATGTTTATATAATATCGTACTACAATGTTTAAACTACATCGTTCATTGTTTGTCATTGTCTTCTCAAACTCAAGTATTACTTGTTTGAGCACTTCCTTAAATGGTGGTTTTCTTATAAAATTATTTTTTATTTCCTTTGTCCATGAAAATTATAATACAAAAAATTATAACAAATGGTTATCTAAGTAAAATAAACATATTAGTTCTAATTCCACATGTGTTCCCAATACAATTTGGATTTACAAATGACAAAATTAACTTAAAACTATTTTATGGATTCAAACTGGAGAATTCATTTGAAAATGTAATTCCTCATGGAGTTTATTTTATTTATAAATAAACTATTTCAGTAGTAGTTAGATCTGGATCATTACAACGTAGATCTTTTTTTGTTCTTGAAATCTATATTTTATCTAAATAACGATTATCGGAATTGTCTTGTGCTCGACTTGGTTGTAGTTGAATTTATAGTTATCTAAATAACTACACTGAAGCTATCTTTGTTTTAATTCATTATGAAAAGAACGTAATTTTCTATTATTGAATATCCTTACACATTTAGCAAAAAAAAGAGAAAAAAGAACTTTAAAAGATAAAAATTAAAAAAGAAAAGAAGCCAAATAGTTAAACATAGTGAATAAAATCAGAAAAGCCTCGCAATGATGCTGTTTTTTCTGGCACATGTATTACCCACCGATTTCAAATTCTCAAATGTGAAAAGAAGGCGCCCAAAAATGAAGCCAAACAAGGTTCCACATCCATACCCAATTAGGGCAGCATCCCAGTAAAATCCACTGGAATCATCTGAGACACCATCATCATGTTCTTGTGGTGCTTCATCATCTTCACACATTTTTGACATGGGGAATCCACATAACGCAGAGTTCCCTATGTAAGAACTATTTTCAAACGTAGCGAACTGTTTGCCTTGGGGTGTGGCTCCTTCCAGCCGATTGTACGAAACTTTGAAAACTGCAAGAGATGTTATGTGGATCAGGTGGCTTGGAATTTTTCCAGCCAACTGGTTTGAAGATAGGTCTAATGTTTCAAGACTGGTCAAATCTCCAAGTGCGCCTGGGATGTAGCCTGTGAGACTGTTATGTGATAAGTTGAAGCACCGGAGGGATCTAAGTCTTCCGATGGAAGTGGGAATGTCGCCCTGCAGTTTATTGCAAGATAAATCAATGGTTGTGATGAGCCTCAGGTTGCTCTCGATTTTATACGCATGTCCCTTCAACACTAGAGATACAGAACCGTAACAGTATCGGGCTTGCAGGTATAATATGTCCTCTGCTCCTTCACTAACATTCGCCATAGCTTCAAACCTTTCATAGTAATCAGTAGGCAACACCCCAGATAGCTCGTTGTTGGCAACGTCAATAATCTTCAGTTTAGGGAAAATAGACTTGTTACGCCTGGAACTTCCAATTGAACCCCGGAATCGGTTAGCTCTCAAGACAAGAACTCGAAGCTCTGGAAGATTCTCTGTCCACTGAGGAAATGAATCGTTTATGATGTTGTTTCCAATATCCAGAATTACGAGAGAACCACAATTGGACAGTGCTTGTGGCAGTGGTCCTACTAATTGATTGCCATTGAAGATAAGAGTCCGCAACACATTTCCTTTCATGAATGTCCCTGGAATGGTGCCATGCAACTGATTCTTGCCTAGATTTAATATTTCGAGTGAACTACCGAAGTTACCCAAGCATTGCGGTACGATGCCATTCAGTTTGTTGTAGGAAAGATCAAGCATCACAAGCCCACTAGCATCGCAAATCAATGATGGGATGTTTCCCGATAAGCTATTGTTGCCAAAGTGCAAGAACGTTAAGCTCTCACAACGGCCGAGCTTTGGGGGAATGGGGCCAAGAAATTGATTATTGTTTAAGAAAATATTTTCTAAGTTGGTCAAGACTCCAATTTCTGATGGAATTCTCCCAGTGAAAAGATTTTTTTTAAGCTGCAGCTCTATTAACCCAGTCCAATTTGTGATGAAATAAGGTGAGATCTCACCGGAAAGAGAATTATTGGACAATATCAAGTGGGACAGGTTTGTTAGATTGGAGAGCGACGATGGCAAGTCTCCAATAAGTGAATTGGAATCTAGACACAAGTAGTTAAGATTCCTGCACTCGAAAGGAATTGAAGAATTCAAAGAATTCATCCCAAGATTTAGAGTCTGTTTGGATTGGCTTTTTTTTTTTTTAAAGAAAAAGTACTTTTTTTTCTAAAAAAGTTACATTAAATTTACAATAACTATTTTATTTGGTTTCGAAAAAAACTGAAACTCTCAAAAAAGCTCAAATACAACTTTTTTTAGAAACCAGAATTTTCAGTTTATCAAAAAAAGCTATTTTTTAAAAGCTGTAAAAAAAAAACACTTTTGAAAAAGGCCAATCCAAACGAGCCCTTAGTAGCTGCAGGTTTCTAAGTTGACCAATGGAAAATGGAATCTTCCCTTCAAGTGAATTGTTATACAAGCTTAAGGTTTGAAGCTCTGTTAACTTTCCAATCCCTGATGGAATGGTATCATTAAAAAATTACTGCTCAAGTTCAAGACCCTGAGCTTGGAGAGGTTGGCAATGCTAGAAGGTATTGACCCAGTAAAGTTGTTACGGCTGAGATCAAAACTAGTGAGATTCGGAATTGAAGTGAAATTGAGATTATCAAGTGTACCTGTGAGACCTGCTTTCGTCAAGTTCACCTCAAAAGCCATTCCGCGAGAATTGCAAATTATGCCAGTCCATTTGCAGAGGTTTGTAATATTGGCAAAAGACCATGAATCGAGAGTAGAAGATGATAACAAGTTGTTCTTCCATCTCAGCAGAGCTTCTGCCTCTGTTCTTGATGATGGTGTAATCTGCTGAGGAAATGCAGAGAGCAGAAAAATATGCACAAGAAGAATGCTATAGCTCTTGCATGTCTTCATGTCTTTTCTTTTCTTCTTTTTCTACTCTGGAGTGATGAATACTTGTCTGTAGTTTACTCTCTTAAAATAAAGATAGAAGAGAGTTAGGACAAGTTGATGATGCGACAGAGTGAATGCAGTCAATAGGAGAAAACACACGCAGTAAAGGAAAACGAAAAGTGAAGACTTGCGAATGATGATTTGAGTATGGCCAAAGAAAAATAAAACGCGGTTAAAGACGTATGTCTCAATCACTCGACATTTTAAGAATGGGTCTTCTTATGATAGTGGACACCCTCCAGCTGGTGGGGTCCAACCACTGAATGTTTATATGAATTTTTGGGCACTAAAAACTACTTTTACTGGTCTGCTTTAATTTTTGGAAAATCAAATTATATTGGTAGCTTTCATTCTTTTCACTTGTTGCATGATAATCTTTAAGGATCTGAGTGAACCCCTCAGACCTCAGTATGTAATGGCTAAAAGTTAAAAGTACATCTCTAATCTTTTTATTTATAACTTTTTGGTGGTGATGCAGCAACTACCAACCTCATCTTACAAGATCAAGATGATTTTCGTGGTAAGTAGAGAATTGTGGGCTGAAAATCTGGCGAGACTTAATTTGGCTAACTCTATATTTGCATCTTAACCAGCTCAAAAAGCAGAAAACTTATCTAGCCAAAGAGAAGATAAAAAAAGAAAGAAAAAGCAGAAATGTTGTGCTTTGCTTTTAATATATATCAATAATAAGTAGTAACACGAATCTTCTTTTACCCGCATGCCAGAGAGGGTGAAGAACAAGAGGAATTCGTCAAAGGACCATGCGTGTAAACTCTTTCTTGATTCCATCTTGCATGTCTAATTAGACTTTTGCTTCGAGTTGGAATTTAATTAGTTCATTTTTTGACATTTGGTTTGGAAATACTTGTCATGTGTCTTTTCTTTTGTTTTCCTAACCCCCACGCCAATCCGTCACCCAAGGATTTCACTTCACACGTCACTCTTCTAATTTTTTAAACTACTTCTTGAATTCTGTCATGGTCGCTTTCCCCCCTTTTTTTAGTTTATTACGTTGAGGTGTTGAGCTTTGCAGATTCTCTAACGAGTATTTTGAAGTTACTATCACATTTAGGTTCTATTGGATGAGCTTTATACTTAGATGTAATTCTACAAATGAGTAACGGCAAGAGTTGTGACCCAAATTTGCCATGGTACACAATGTATAATAGTACTAAATTTCTAGGTCAAAATAATAGATTTTGCAAAATCCCATTACAAAGACCGAATTAAATATGCGACCTGAACATAAAAAAAAACAGCAATTTTTAGTAATTTGAGATACCATTAATTCACCAGTTTTTTGTTATCTATATCTCAATGTTATCTACATCTGTCATACACATGTTCTTTTGACCTCGTATATTTTTAAGGATGCATTTGAAACATGTAGATGAAAAAGATGTACAAACACATGCAAACAATGTTAAATCGTAGACAAAATCAGCTGTTGGATTAATGGTTATCCCAATTGACAAACTTTAAGAACTAAAAGAGGTTCATCTTAGAATACATGAGTCACAACTATAAAAAAAGTAAAAGAGCTTTGAAGATTTTTTTTACCTAAGAAAAGCTATCTTCCATAAATACACATAGACACACCAAGAATGATTTCAGAATTGACATGTCAGATCTCTAAATGAATGGACCCTTTTATAACACACATATATAACTGTATGGTCATTAAATAAAAAATTTAGTTTAGAAAATATTTTTTTTAATCAAAATAGTACTGAATTTATTTTGAAAATTAGATCCATTAATTGAAGAAAAATTTGTTGAGGTAGGAAATGAGGTACAAAAAATTGAAATAAAATGAGGACACATCGCACACCTAATTTAGGCATGGACTCTGCTATCTATCTATCTATATAGATAGATAGATAGATATAGATATAGAAGATATAGATGTTTTTAGACCCAAAAAAATGAAATGAAATGATGACACGTCCTGGACCTAAATTGGGTATGGACTCTACTTTATAATATACGATCCAAATCCTCTCCTAGTAAAGTTATCTCCAAGTAACTAGGAAGTGCTTGGCAGGCCTTTGGATTTAAATAGATAAATCTATGCCATCCAACTATTACTTTGTAAAAAGGAAATTGTTTTTCTTTCCTATTTTTTCCCCTAATCATAGGTCTTTTTCATTCTCTATTGTCTTTTCTTTCATTTGAGTTCATTTTAAGAATTTTGGGTATCATACATACGCACACACATATGAATTGCTACTGACTTTTTCGTTCTTTAATCTTCGGATGCTTGGCAAAAAAATTAAAGAGCAACTATAGACCACAGTAAATTTAATACAAGTAAGATACAAAACTATAATACATAAATACAAAACTATAATACATAAATAACTTTTTTTTGGGAAAAATGTAAATAATGAAAAAATTAAAAAAGTCAACATCAAGGGAAAAAAAATAAAGAAGATATTTAAAACTACACAAAACTTTAACTCTTAAATTGGTTAAATTCGTGCATCAATCTCAATTATTCTGAAAGTTCAATGACATAATCTTTCATGAAACTAATTTTTTAATTTGGGCACTTGCAAAGCACGCCCTTGACATACCCCAAAAAAAAAAAAAGAGTACATGAAGGAAGGCCTGTGATTTGGAGAAAAATAGAAAAGAAAAACAATTGCTTTTTTAAAATCATTGGTCCGATGATTAGGAAAACAAATAGGGAAGAAAACATTTGACTTTTTAAAGAAAAACAGTTGCCTTTTTAAAATTATTAGTCAAAATATTAATTGGATGGTGTAGATTTATCCATTTAAATCCAAGGGTTTACAAAACACCTCATAATTTCTCAGAGAAAATATTACTAGGAAAGGATCTGGATCCTATAATATAGATAGATGATATAGGTGGCTACAAATATTGTTGTATTGAAATCTTGAGGTTCGCCATCCAATAATTTTATTGATTCAAATTTTTTTTTAAGTGAAATTGGATTCTTGCAAGTTTTAGTTGATCTTCTTTGATAGTAGACACACGGTAATCACTCCCAAAGTTTAGCTACGCAAATTCAGAGCGTGAAGCATAATATGAAAAGTTTAAACTAGAATAATGACTTAAATGTTATATATATATATATATATATATATATATATATATATTTGTGTTCGTCGTTTCTTCTAAAAAATGGATACCAACTTTCTGGTAGTGATGGAATCAGAATTCAATATTTATTAAGGGATTGGAAAACATTAAACAAATTAAAAATATATATTATTAGCAAAAAAAAGTTATTTACATATATTTATACACACAAAATATAATTATAAAAAATTTACAAATGTGCACTACGAGTTTTTATATTTTCAAGTGCTACGTAGTTACTTCATTATTAATTCCATTTAAGATGGTTTTTCATAATCTTAATTGTTAACTTACATCGCATGATTAGAGAGAGAGAGAGAGAGAGAGAGAGTGGCAAAGTTTTGTAGAAGTACGCAAGAGCAGAATATTGGTGTTTTTTTTTCATTATTACATACTGAATATTCTATACATTTTGTTGTTTATAAGATTGGTTCATGAGTTGGTTGATAGATTTTGCAAGGTTAATTTGTCAAATTAAATATAATAGTTCATTTTATTTTATTTAATTAAAAACTAAATTTACTTGTTTATCCTTACTAAAATATGAAATGTGAAATGATAAGGCATCATTTCTAAATTGGAGACGGGGTCACATATATATAAAAATTAATTTTAATAAAATCTTAAATTACATATACTAATAATAATTATTTATCATATTCCTTTGAACCCTCCTAATGTATGTAGCTCCCTCGAGAGAAATTGCAACATTTATGACAAATACACATGTTTTTCACGCAACTTATTCACTAACTCAGGTAAAAGGACCGGCTTTCTCCTTGAAGAATGCCCATTCTAGTGACTCATAATGATCTTACGCCTGTTACGTACTTAATTCTTCTGCCTCTTGTGCTCCCAACCCAATTCAGTTTGCCATGTGAGTGAAGAAGATATCCAATGCTCAACCCAATCACCATTCCACATCCCAAGCCACTTAATGCAGCATCCCAATAAAATCCATTGGAATCATTTGCATCATCGTCTTCTTGAGGTGGCTTTTCATCATCTTGACACATCTTTGTCAAGGGAAATCCACATAACCTAGAGTTGCCAATGTATGAATCATTTTCAAATGTATTAAACTGTGCACCACTGGGTATGGCTCCGTCAAAATGATTATATGAAAGGTTGAGGACTCCAAGAGATGTGATCTGGGTAAGCTCACTTGGAATTTTCCCAACCAGCTGGTTTGAAGAAAAGTCTAATGTTTCAAGATTGGTCAAATTTCCCAGTGAGGGTGGCATGTGGCCTGTGAGGCTGTTATGGGACAAGTTAAGAGACTTGAGGGATTTAAGTTGTCCTATTGAACTTGGAATCTCGCCTTGGAAATTGTTACCGGATAAATCAATGGTTGTGAAGACTCTCAGAACGGGTACATAACTAAACTCCAGCCCTTTCATCACCAATGTCATAAAAACATCATAGTATTGGGTTTGCTGCGCAGTTGTCTTGTTCCGTGCTTGTTGCTCACTAGCATCCATCATGGCTTGAAAATGTTCAAAGTGAACATTATGCAAAAATCCAGTTAACTCATTGTTCGCAATGTCAAGAATCTTCAATTGACGGAAGGGAGACTTAGTCTTGGAGCTTCCTATCAAGCCACAAAATTTGTTAGATCTCAAGACAAGAACTTGAAGCTCTGGAAGAGTCCCCGCCCACAGGGGGAATGAATCATTTATGAGATTGTTCCCAACATCCAGTATTTCCAGTGAACTGCAATTGGCCAACGTTTGTGGCAATGGCCCTTCCAGTCGATTGTCGATCAAGACAAGATTCTTCAAACCATTTACTTTGTCCAATGTCCCTGGAATGGTGCCATGGAAGTGATTCTTGCCTAGATTTAAGTCTACGAGTGAGCTGGCATTTCCCAAGCATTCTGGAATGATGCCATTCAGTTTGTTTCTGGAGAGATCAAGAATTTCAAGTACACTTGCATTGCACAACGAGGATGGGATATTCCCTGAGAAGCTATTGTTGCTGAAGTCCAAGTACCGTAACATTTCGCTGCTGCCAAGCTCTGGTGGTATGGGGCCAGAGAACTTATTGTCGAACACCCGAAATGTCATTAATACCGTCCAATTTGTGATGAAATAAGGGGAAATCTCACCAGAAAGATAATTATCATTTAAGTACAAGACCAATAAGCTGGTTAGATTGGAGAGTGAAATTGGCAAGTCTCCAGTTAGTGAATTGTAATCTAGACACAGGTGGTTAAGGTTTTTGCATTGGCCAAGCTTGAAAGGAATTGAAGAATTCAAATGATTCATCCCAACATCTAAAAATTGAAGGTTTGTAAGTTGACCAATGGAAGATGGAATCTTTCCTTCAAGTGAATTGTTAAACAAGTCAATGATTTGAAGATCGGGCATTGAACCAATCGCATCAGGAATCGAGCCAGTGAAACTATTATTTGCAAAGGTAAAGACTTTGTAGCTTGGACAGCTTGGTAAAATTTGAGGACAGTGGCCCCTCAAATGAATTGTCATCTAAGTATAGGTACTCGAGTTGTCCTAAATTGATGAATAATGATTCAGGAATGGACACATTGAAGTAGTTTCCAGACAAATCGAGCTTAATGAGATTTTCACAGCCTAACAAGAAATCAGGAAATTCTCCAGTGAGTTCATTCTGAGAAAAGCTGATGCTTCTCAAGAAAGGCATGCTATGAAACTTTGACCAGTCTGGAGTCTTTAAACGATTTTTTCCAAGGTCCAAGGACCACAGTTTCTGAAGGCTACTTATTTCATATGGTACGCTATCATTAAAAAAATTATTGCTCAGGTCCAAGACCGCGAGCTTGGAGAGGTTGCCAATGCTGGAAGGAATAGGCCCGGAAAAGTTGTTCTTTTTGAGATCAAAAGTAGTGAGATGTGGAATTGAAGTGAAATTAAGATGATCAAGTGTACCTGTAAGACTTGCTTTCGTTAGGTTCACCTCAGATACCATTCCGCGAGAATTGCAGATTATGCCCTTCCATTTGCAGAGGTTTGTGATATTGGAAACAGACCATGAATTGAGAGTAGGAGATGATAATAAGCTGCTCTTCCATCTCAGCAGAGCTTCTGCTTCTACTCTTGATGATGAAGATGATGATGATGATGATGCCTTTTGCTGAGCAACTAGCAAGAAGATGTGCAGAAGAAGAACAAAATATCTGTTGGATGTTGTCATGTCTCTTTTCTTTTCTTTTCTTTTTTTCTAAAGGAGTGACATGTATACATGTTTGTGGTTTAGTCTCTTGAATTAAAGATAGAAAAGAATGGGGACAAATTACTGATGTGACGGGAGTGAATGCAGTCACACACGCAGTCAACGAAGACTTGGAAATTAATTATATGGACATGATTAAAATAAATTCAAATAAAACACATTTACAAATATATTGTCAATCACTCCACATTTTCAGAGTGAGTTTTCTTGTGATAATCAACACCCACTAGAAGGTGGGGTCCCACTGCTCTCGCAGCATCTCTGCGGGCCTGAATGAACCCCTCCAAATATAATGGCCAAAAGTCACACTAGTAAGCTCCTTTATTATATAACTTTATTTTGGTGGTGATGACGACAACAACCAACATCGTGTTCTTGGTAAATTAAAAATTGACCTCAAAATCCAATTAACACTAAATATTTTGCTCAAAGGCAACAGTTACCCATTTTTGGATTTTGGACTCAAAATTTGCTGTTTAGCTAATTAACAGATTAAGCTAATCACTAACCTAAAGCAGCACTGGCAAGACGTTCACAACATGTATACAAACCATAAAGATTGGATGCTTAGGATATATATTACACTATTAATTTTGTCGGTGCTAGTATGAATTTTAATATTTTTTGAATATTAATACCGAATCTTATTACACTTCATTTTAAGTAATATTAGTATACACTTAGCATTTAGTCCGGCATAGGTTCAATTCTAATATGTCCTAAAATTCAAAAATTATATATCCAAATAAATAAGTTTTACTCACTACTATGATTTAAATTATCTGTCAATATGTCATAACCATTTCAAAATTCAATAACATTCATATCAAAAATAAGAATCTATTGTAGTTCTTATACAGGTTTTTCCCTCACCATTTTAACGATTATATTCATGAGTAATATCACACATTCCACACCATGTATATAATATTTGATATTAATACATCTGATTGAATGTATTATGTTATTTAATTCAAATTAATTAACATGATATATATTGAATCTAAAATCAGTCTCATATATTGTACAATATTAATAATATTTAGTAAAATTTAATATATTTTTGAGCTAAGGCTCTCAAGTTCTTATACAACTCCTCTAACTTTAGAGAGTGTGTGTATGTGTGTGCAAAAAAACCAGTTATGAACTAAAATCCTTTCTGAAACTCCACATATTCTAAAAGAACATTCGAATTGTTTATTACATAGAGAAATTAACAATACTTTTATAAAGACTTTGACAAAACATAAAGAGCAAAATATATTTTACTTCCTCTGTTACTCGCAAGCAATTCCAGAATTTAGAAATCCTAGTCATCTACACTTACGTTTCTTTACCCGGAGAAACTGGTTACATACCGAAATTTTGGTTTGGTGCAATCGAGTTAGGTAATTAGAGCACTATTAGAAAACTGGTCTATAGCGATCGAAAATTTGCGACCGATAGAAAATCGGTCACAAAATTGTAAATTAGGACTGAATTTAACGACCGACTTAAAATCGATTGCTAAATTTAGCTACCGATTATAAGTCGGTCGCTAAATTTAGTAACCGATTTTATGTCGGTAGCTAAATTTAACGACCGATTTTAAGTCGGTAGCTAAATTTAGCGACCGATTTTAAGTCGGTAGCTAAATTTAGCAACCGATTTTAAGTCGCCGTTTCCTTTGGCATACTTGATTAAATTTTAAGTTTAGTCTATTATTACCTAAGGTAAAGATGCGTCTTTCCAATATAGTTTTATTTGGCTTAGCTTAAAGAATGTGTTTATAAATTATTAATTGCAAGATTTTAATGTGTTTTTTTAGCGTAAAAGTCTCTATTTTGAGAACATTTTGTTTTAATATCTTCACCAAGCTTAAGTAGTTGAAAAAGGTCGATTTTTTTTCATGTTTTAATTTTTATTTTTTGAAAAGCTTGGTACACATTAAAAGGGGTCGTAATTCACGTGCTGCAAGACTCGCATAAAAAAACAATATAGTAATAAATTTGTTTTCGTCACCTTTGTGTGCTTTGGTGACTATAAACTGCATCCGCCATCTTTTTAAAGCTTTTATGTGTCCAGAGGTAGCTACGTTTGCTCGTGTGCCCTTTAATCAAGTACGCAATATTGTGTCCCTTAATATTTTTGAGTTTATCAGATTTTTTTCATTTTCTATTTTAAGGTGGATGTTTTACTTTCTTAACATTCTTTTTATATTTTGAGTACTTGTATTCATGCAATATATGTATTTTGATTACGGGTCTGTTCGGCAAATTTAGCTGTTGGAGTAGCTGATAGCTGTTTGGGTAGCTGATAGTTGTTGTGTTTTAGCTGTTAACGGATAACTATTTAACTAGTTGATTGAACAAAGTGTGTTCGGTAAAATTAGCTGTTAGATTAGCTGATAAATGTTAAATGACGTAAAAGGACATTGATATCATGTGATTATTATTATTGTTATTATGATAAATGTAATTACTATCACTATTATAAGAAAAAGATAATATATTTCACAATTAGATATTTGTTTTCATAATCATATTTTAATATTAAAGTATAACTACTTTTTTGATAAAATATTTATATCAATATTACAAAATTAATTTTAATAGATTCAAAATTATTTTGTTAAAAAAATGTACTAATAAAATTTATGCTTTTAGTAATGTTGATTATATAGAAATTGAAATTCATTTTTATATTATTTCTTACTTATATTTGTGAAAGAAAAGATAAAAATATAGAGAGAGATAGGAAAAAGAATAAAAAAAATAAAAAAATGCAAAAAGGGTAGAATTGCCAAAAAAAACATAAAAAGCTAAAAGCTAGCTGAAACGCTAAAGTTTTTAGCTTTTGAGAAACGCTAGTTGAAACGCTAAAAGCTACCTAAAAAGCAACTTGAAATACTAGTTTACCAAACAGCAATAATTTAGCAAAATAGTGTTTTCACCAGTCAAAACGCTAAACGCTACTTGAAAAGCTGTTGCCGAACACGCACTACTAATCAACAGACAGGTTGACATTGCCATCCCAGAAGTGTTTATTAAAGGCTTGTTAGATTATATGCTTATATTTTTGTTGAGTTCTTGGGCCTGTTCGGCTGTTGGACAAAGTGCTCAAGAGTAGTCAATGAAGTAAGAAGGCAGTTCATTGAGAGGCTGGGATCATGGTTGGGGTTCTATTCTTCTAATGTTACCCACTATTCAGAGATGTCAGGATGGATTCATCTTTAGAAAAATAGATAGTGGATATCTTATATGTTTGTGCACTATTTTTGCCTTTATCATTTCTCTTTAAGTTGATCTAGTTGGTAGGATATGTACTAATCTCTGATGAAATTTTAGGATGAATTATAATGAAATGATAGATCCCAGACATTGTAAAATTTTCTTGACTCTTATTCACTTTATCGTTGGAATTTTAAATAATTGTTGCTGAAATGACTCCTTATTGTTAATATTTGCATAAAATTGTTAGTTATCATCAACTTGTGAATAAACTCATTTGGACTCTATCAGAATAGAATTTATAATACATTTTGGCTATCATCTAATTGCTAATTAAGAAGTTGGCAAAACAGTAGCTAAAATTAGTGACCGCGTCGGCGGTAGCTAAAATTAGCGACCGCCTCAGCGGTAGCTATATCGGTTGCTAACAATTTTGCGACTGATTCCAGCATTGCGCGTACATGCTATGCGGTAGCGATATCGGTTGCTAACAGTTTTGTGACCGATTCCAGCATTGCGCGTACATGCTATTTTAGCGACTAACGAATGTTTTTAGCGACCGCATTATTGGTCGCTAATTTGAATTTAGCGACGAGACGTTTCGCGACCGCTTACTTCGGTCGCAAAATTGGTCGCTAATGCTATTTAGCGACCGATTTTGCAATTTAGTTACCAATTTTGGCTGTAGCAAAAGGCTCTTTTTCTTGTAGTGGAGAAGCGGGGAACATAAATCGTGTTTGTCCCAAGTCACGTGATTTAGAGGTGTATTATTTGTTATTTGTGCAAGAGTTTTGAAATTAATTCTTATTATATATATTATTTGATTATAACAGTCTTTTTTAAATCAAAAAATAAATAAATCGAGTTTGGTTTATTATTTCGATAAAAAAAAAAACGGGTTCGTAAAATTAAAAGAACATTACATTATGAAATTTCTCGAAACGCGAATCATTCTAGTATGGATTAATGTTAAAGTTTCTGGATTATATATGGTTCCTTCCATATTCTACTATTTAGGGTGTAGAGGAACCATTGCCAACTCGTCGTGAACTCTTGTCTGTGCCGTGTTGACTATCATAAGTCTGTGACCTGTGCTCCACTTTCACGCCGGAGAAAGGAAACAAGCGTTGATCCTATATGCACGACCAAACGTATTGACTAGGATTGCATAAAAAACAAATATTTCTTTTTTTGACTTTTCACTAACTTCTCCTACACGATCAAACGTATTGACTCGTGTTGTCACATTCTCGACTTTCAAAACATAACTAGCATTTAGCCCTGTACCAACAATGGCGAAGCCACTTTATGATAAGGGGTGCACCGATGTCCCATGCTTCAAAAATGGTATATCTATGTATATATATATATATATATATATATAGACGAAAAACGTATAATTAATTGTGTCGCAAAAACGAGAATCTTTCTAATGTATAATGGCTAAAAGTTGCAATCACTCAGCTTTTTACTTTATAAAATTTTGGTGGTGTTGACGGCAGCTACAAACATCATCTTACAAAATCATGTTAGTGATAAGTAGAGAAAGCAGAAATCTTTTCCTTTGTTTTTTCCTGCATCATATGGGGGAACAAGCATGTGAACAAGAGGAGTCCGTCAGCGGACCATGCGCGTAAAGTGTTTGTAGGCCGCTTGTTGCACACCTTGGACTTGAGAAATCATTTTCTTTTGAGGTTATTCTATACTTACAAAGGAAAGTAATAATCAGGAAGGAAAATGACTTGGAAAAAAGTTGATTCCCTTTGTCAGAAAGAGAAGGAAAATTGGACAAAAATGATCAAGTAAGTGCACAGTCTGCTGGAATAATATCATGTTTTTATTCCAAAATAATAACTGGAAATTCTCGTACTATTTATTTTTTCCAGCCCTAATCTTAAATGGTATGATCAAGAATAAAACTATGATATTTAAAGGATTGTTATAAATTCGAGCAGTAGCTGGTCGGTAAGGATGGCAATGGTACTCCACTCCGCTCCGCTCCGTACAAGTATCACAGGAGAAGGGACGGGGTTTTTGGTAAAAAATCTTCGATAGGGGTGGCATGGGATTTCCTTTCTTTACCTTAGCATAGGGGCAGGTAAAAGTAGAGGTTTATCCACCTTGCTCCGCTCTCCCCACTATACATCAATTTTTGTTAAATTTATATGTTCTTATATATTTTGAATATAAACATTATATTATTTTGTATATATCTCTAATATATTTTTGCATATTTTAATATAAACTTTATATCATTAGAACTTTTTTTTAGTTTAGTTTTAAAAGTTAACCTATTTTTAATATGTTCTTATATATTAGTATTTTTTAAAAAATTCTAATGTCATTGATTTTGTTGACGGGTACACCGGTGGGGTTTTTCCCATCCAATAAGGGCAAAAACGGTAGTATAAAAATTTACCCCAATAGGGGTAAGAGTAGGAGTTTTATTAACATGTGTGAAGTAGGAGCGAGCACACCCTCTCTCATTGCCATCCCTATTGGTCAGGCTTTCAGATCCAATAACTTGGCGACTGTTGAGTTGCTAAACAAGCCATTAACCTATTTACAACTGTTGAGTCATTGTCGAATGTAATATAGCGTGGTGTCATATTAACCAAATGTAATCAAAAGTTTATAAAAGACCAACTCCGATTAAATTTGTCTAAAAAATATTTACATTTTACAAACAACATCTATGAGAAACTAATGCAAACAATATCTACAAGGCTTATTTCATTTTAATGAATGCCTCCTCAGATGATTCATAATGATCTTATGCCTGTCATGTACTTTCTTCTAACTCTCATACTAAAAACCCAATTCAGTTTTCCATACAAGTGAAGAAGATATCCAATGCTCAACCCGAGTACCGTTCCACATCCCAAGCCAATTAAGGCAGCATCCAAATAAAATCCATTGGAATCATTTGCATCATCATGTTCTTGAGGTGCATCATCTTCTTGAGGTGCTTCATCATCTTGACATATCTTTGTTAAAGGAAATCCACATAACACAGAGATGCCAATGTATGAATTATTTTCAAATGTATTGAATTGTGAACCATTGGGTATGACTCCGACCAATTGGTTATATGAAAGATTAAGGATTGCAAGAGATGTGATTTGGATCAGCTCACTTGGAATTTTCCCAACCAATTGGTTTGAAGAGAAGTTTAATGTTTCAAGATTGGTCAAACCTCCTAGTGATGGTGGGATGTGGCCTGAAAGACTATTGTGCGATATGTTGAGAGACTTGAGGGATTTAAGGTTTCCTATTGATGTTGGAATCTCGTCTTGGAAGCTGTTACTAGATAAATCAATTGCCATGAAGATTCTCAGAATGCTTTTAGATCTAATCTCACTCCCTTTCACCACCAGTGTTATAAAAACATTGTAGTATTGGGTTTGTTGTGCAGTTATCATGTCCCATGCTTGTTGTTCACTCACACTGATCATAGCTTGGAAATGTTCAAAGTAAACATTATGCAAAAATCCAGTTAACTCATTGTTTGCAATGTCAAAAATCTTCAATTTAGGGAAGGGAGACTTAGTCATGCTAGATCTTTTGTATGTTGTTATGGCTTCTTTTTCTTTCGATGAATATTTGTTTGTGGCTTAGTCTCTTAAATTAAAGATAAATGAGACTGAGTACAAATTGATGACGTGACGGGAGCGAGTGCTGTCAATAGGAGAAGATACGCGCAGTCAAGAGAAAGAAGACTTGGAAATTATATGAACACAGCTAGAGAAAAATAAAACTCGGTTGAAGAAATATTTCTCAATCACTCTAAATTTAAAAGGGAGGCTACTCACGATAATTGACACCCACAAGTTGATGGAGTCCACCTGCTTTCGCTGCATGTTATAAGGACTTTTGGGCACTTAAAACCATTTTTACTAATCTGCCAAAATTTTTCGGAAAATTAAACCCTAGTGTAATGGCTCAAAGTTGCATCGCTAAGCTTTTCGCTTTGTAACTTTTTGGTGGTGATCACGAAAACTACCAACATCATCTAAAAAACTGCCATAACTATTTCGCTCAAAGGCAACAGTTACCTATTTTGAATTTTGGACCAAAAAATTGCTAATTAACTAACAGATTAAGCTAATCACTAACCTAAAGTAGAACTCGCAAAACAATAACAGTAACTCTAGAAATTAAACCACAATGGTTGGATGCTTAAAATATATATATTACACTAGTATTTTTTGAGTATCAATACCAAAACCTTATTACACTTCTTTTCTAAATAATATTAGTATATATCCTCCATAGTTTCACAGTCACTATATAATATTTTTTGAAATGCAGGTTTCGAATGTTGAAAGACCGAGAATAGATGAGCTTCGTTAGAAGCCGATCCATTACAGCCCAATATAGTGATATATTTTTCATGCAAGGGATTTTTTTTTTTTTTCATTTTTGTCATTAATTATTATCTCCTTATTTAGTCAGTTCACATTGCTTCACTCAATATACGCATTTGCTTTTCAGAAATAGCTAAGCTTAGAAGGAAGAAGTCAATTGATTTCAAAATAAAAAAAAAGAAAATGAGCTAAGGTTATACAATAATACAACTTATACTAGTAGGCCTTGTCTGAATAAAATCATAAAAGGAGTGATGAATACTTGAAACTATATGGATAAAACTTATACTAATCTCTTGTATGTCGTCATGCCTATTTTCTTTCTTTCTTTTTTTCCTTAAGGACTGATGAATACTTAAGATTCTGAAAAAAATCAGAATTAATATAAATATTTCAAGATAATAAAACTTAAGTTAACTATATTTTAAACATTGAGAATTATAGTGAAATCATAAAAACTAAACTAAAATTAAGAGGAAGACATAATTTACCCACAAATAACATGTATAAGAAGAAAGGAGAGAAGAAGAAAGAAAAAGGAAAATCGCAGAAGAAGAAGAAGAAGAAACAGCAAAACATACATAACGTGGGTAATAGGACCATCTACAAGAGTGTTATCTGAAGAATGTTAATTCTGATCAGTGATCATTACTCATAGTGGCCTCACGCCCATTATGTACTTGATTCTGCCTCTGGTACCGCCAACCCAATTCAGTTTGCCATATGAGTGAAGAAGATATCCAAAGCTCAACCCAATCACCATTCCACATCCCAAGCCACTTACTGCAGCATCCCAATAAAATCCACAGGAATTATTTGTATCATCATCATCTTCTTGTTGAGGCGATTCGTCATCTTCACACGTCTTTGTCAAGGGGAATCCACATAACCCAGAGTTCCCAACATATGAATCATCTCCATAAGTAAGGGACTGTGGACCGGTTGGTATGGCTCCCGTCAGTTGATTATATGAATGCTTGAGGACTCCAAGAGATGTGATCTGGAACAACTCAATTGGAATTTTCCCAATCAACTGGTTTGATGAGAGGTCCAGTGTTTCAAGATTGGTCAAATTTCCTAGTGATGATGGGATGCGGCCTATGAGGCTGTTATGCGATAAGTTAAGAGACTTGAGGGATGTAAGCTTTCCGATTGAACTTGGAATCTCACCAACGAAACTGTTATTGGATAAATCAATTGCTGTGAGGTTTTACAGAACGCTTTGATAAGGAAACTGCAGCCCTTTCACCACTAGTGATATAGAAATATCATAATGATATATGCTTTCCCCCGGTGTCCTGTAAGTGAATTGTTGGACAGAGCCAAGTGGGTGAGATTCTTGCATTGGCCGAGCTCAGAAGGAATTGAAAAATTCAAGTTATTCGACGAAAGATCTAACGACCCGAGGTTTCCAAGTTGGCCAGTGGAAGATGGAATCTTTCCTTCAAATGAATTGTAAGATAGGTCTACAGATTGAAGACTAGGAATTGAACCGATGGCGTAAGGAATTGAGCCAGAAAACCTGTTGTATTCAATGAAAAGATCTGATAGCTTGGACAGCTTGTTAATATTTGAGGACAATGGTCCCTCAAATGAATTTTGAGACAAGTCTAGGAATTCAAGTAGTCCCAAATTAGTGAAAAACGATTCAGGAATAGACCCATTCAAGTGATTCCGGGCCAAACTTAGGACCCTGAGGTTATGACAGCTCAATATGAAATCCGGAAATTCTAGGGTAAGTCGTATTGGCAAGAGACCATGAATCGAGTGTAGAAGATGATGATGATGATGATGATGATGATAAGCTGTCCTTCCATCTCACAAGAGCTTCTGCTTCGGTTGTTGACCATGATATGATCTGCGGAGGAAGTATGAAGAACCAACAAAGCAAATGCAGAAGGAGAATGCTACTTCTGTTGGATGTTGGCATGCTTATCTTTCTGTGGAGAGCCGTGTTCAGATTCTTGTGGTCTATAAATACACTCTCAAACTGAAGCGAAAAGAGAATTGGGACGTAAAAGATTTGCAGACAAATGCCAAAAGCCTGTCAGTCTTTAGCACTCCTTTTTTGATTAAGGGGGCAGCTAATGAAGCGACCGACCATTATTCTCTCGCACGAGAAGGTAATGACACTGCTAAAAACATTAAACAAATGTTGATGAAATAAACAAGTTGCTAAAAGTTACCAGTAAGAAATGCTTCTTCTAGCTGCTTGCATGTGAGGCTCAGTACTAAAAAGGAAACGCTGGTTAAGTTCACCATCAAATGGCTGGCTGTATCCACTTTTAGCTCCGAGTTTAACGCACAAAGATCAAGAATGTCAAACTTCACCAACTGCTCCTAATGTGAACTATCAAATAATTCAATTAATTCTCGAAACGCCAAACATATAATAATCCACACCCGCGTTTACTTGAACGAACATACGAGAATGCTAATATCTCTACTAATATAAAAAGATTGACTCTTTGTAGTCCTCCATGGTATCCAATAATAGCAATATTATAATAAATTCAAAAAAAGTGTGTGATTATCAATAAAAATCTATATAATATTTGTAATTTTATGTTTATCTCATTACAAAATTAAATTTTTATATTCATTCTTTTTTTTTTCTTCTCTAGCAAAATGATATGTTCTTTCTTTTCCTGCCTCTTTGTTAATTACGTCTTTCAACTTTTATCTGAGGTAAAAATTGGTTTGGATTTTTAATATTTTGAGTTTAGCTATAAAAAAAATTGATAGGGTATTAAAAGTCATAAAGCTCAAATCTAGTTAAGAGAATCAGTTTGAGTTTTTGAGTTCAATTTTTTAAATTTTTATTATTAAAATCAAAGTTTCTATTTGATTAGATAATTTTATATATGCTCTATTTTCTTTGCCTTCATTCTCAATCAAAATGATGTGCACTCTCTTTTTTATTTCTCTGCTAACCAGGCTTTTTTGCTTGATTTTTAATTTTTTTCCATTTTAAGTCCAAAAAACTATTCGATCGGGTTAAAGATGAGAATTTGGTTTGATTTTTAAGTTCAAATGTTTGAATTTTTAGAGTTAAAAAACTATTAAATTAAACATTTTAAATCATAAAACTTGAGTATTTTTAGATATTTGGATTTTAGGTTTTCTAAATCCAAGTTTTGTTTTTTAACTATTGTTATTTATTAAATATATTATGCTAATTTAGACTAGATTAGAAAAAGTACATAGATTTGTTAAATTGTATTATACTTTGAATTTTAAACTTTAAGAGCAAAAATAAACTATTCAATTAGGTAATAAAAACTATAAAACCCAATCATAATTTAAATACCCAGGGTTTGGTGTTCAAGTTTCTCAGTATCTTTTTTCTTGTGTATTTTTGTTTTTTCATTAAATTATATTGTGTTAATTGAGATCAAATTTAAAAAGATATGAAAATTGAAGGAAATTAAATAATTGCAAAATCATCTCAAATAACATTAAAGTACTTCTGAGAATAAAAATAGAAAAAGTTAACTTTTTAATCCGATTCCTACATAAATTTACATATGAAATTTCAATTCGATTAGATCAAGTAAAACTCAAAAAAAAAAATTTAGATATTTCCACCCTCATATTCACCCAGTCCTTCTAGTTCTAGAAATTTTTTTCTACTTTATAATTAATCTTATCTTAAATTTGTCAAAATAGCAAGAAGATAAAATTAACTCCATTTTCAGTTTCAATTTTTTAAAGAGATGTATGAACATAAGTATAATTCATTTGACTCCTTACAAGATTACTGAATTTTTTTAATGATTACTTATTATATAATTCAAAATTTTGTACTACAATATTATTGGGCAATATAGTCGTACCTTGCACGGTATTAGTTTCCTAGTAACTTAAAAATGATCACCAGAAAACAAGATTAGGGCTTCTGCTTGCGACAAAAACAGGGTTGCTCAATTTGGAACATCAATTGTTATGATAGATTATGCTCCGTAATGAGCTTTAGTACTTGTGTCATCCTTTTATTCAGATAATTGTTACTAGAATTAACTTGCGTTTAACTTGGTTGTAACAGAGTGATAGTTTCAAGGCTTTTGGATACCATTTTCAGGTATGGACTTTACCAGGTTGAAGCATAAGAAACTTCAGTTGGAAAAACGAAGCCATCTCTTATGAGCATAGAATCTCTGAGACTGTGATAAGTTTCAGCAGTGCAATTAACGTACGAAAATTTCTAATTTATCCAATTAGGATAATTTTTTTGAGATGTGATCCTTTATTTGACCAATTAGACTAACCAAGTATGACATTATTTCATTATTAACAGTAAAACATAAAAATGTTAAATCCTCTCAATTTTGACTCTCTCCCACTTGATTCGGAAAGGTGTGTTGGTACAAGCGACAAGCTTATCCTTACAAGGCTATTGAAATATTATAAACAATTGTTTTTAGCGTTATCATTAAAAGTGTTTCTTATTGAACATGTAAATCTCTTATATTATAAGAGTGTACATAAAATTGAAAATACCGCAAAAATTGTTTTAGTCGAATTAAGCCGATTGCAAACGGTGGTGGTTTTTGATGTGGAATTACTGGTTATGGTTTTATGTTTTAGAAACGGAAGTGGGAAGTTTGAGTTTCAACACAATTAAAAATGAAATGCTCGCCACATTTTCAAAGTATATATAACTAATGTTAACGCTTAGTTCTTTCCCATAATGAATTGTCGGATTTGTTAGTATATTTGGAATTTACAGTTTAGTGTCTTCTTCTTATATTGGACCGTCATGCTTACAAGTGTTGTTGGGATTTAGGGAATATTGTTTGAGTATCATTATGTTACATAACTACATATCTAACAGTCAAATTTTATAATCATCCAAACCCACCTAAAAATCTAATCAACCAAACACAATTAGCTTGTCTACACACACACATACACACTAAGAATGATATCCGAGCTAGACATGTTAGTTTAAAGATTTTACGGAAAAGCTTTTAATTCGATGCAATGTATTAGACTGATATCATATATAATATACATTATGCTGACTTTAACTCAAAAGCAAAATTGATAATATATTTAACCAAATAGATTACTATCACATACTACCCATATGCGAGTTTAATTTTTAAGGGCGGATTTTATGTATATAATATTATTTATGAATATCACCAATAAAATAGTAAAAAAATTCTATATAAGAACTACAATATGCTATTAACATGTCAGGAAACTCAGTTCCAACGAATTCTTATTTCTACATGCATGGTAAAGGTTTTGGAAAATGGTATAAGATATCCTCCAGTTAAATTTTTTAGTAGGATTTAACAGTTTCTAGGTGTAATTTTTGAATTCTAAAACGAGTTGTTATTTTTTTTCTATAAAAAATTTAGTTGCTAAATATGGTAATATTCCTTATTACTAATTTATCAAGTAATTTTCTGATATAACTTAAAAATGAAGTATAACAAAATTTGAAATTGATACTTAATATTATATTAAACATGTGCGCAGCACAGACGTAGGTGCTAGTATACTATATGTTTTAGTGCAATTTATGCTAATTACATAAAAGTCTATAACCTTGTCATATGTTTTGAATTATTTTCCATTATTTTGAAATATTTAAATTACTCTTAAATGTTTCGTAAATATAGTCAAATTAGTCCTTCATTGTTTCAAAGACATTTGTATCAAAACAAGTCCCTATTGTTTTATCCTTTTTTCTGGTTAAGTTATAGCTCAGTTGAATAATAATGTGAAAAATTAAGAACTAGTATAAAAATATTTCAAGATAATAAAATATAATTTAACAATATTCTAAAACACCGGGAATTAATATAAATATTGTGAAATAATAAAACTAAATAAAAATTAAATGAAAGACATAATTTACCAACAAATAACATCTATGAGGAAAAAGGAGAGAAGGGAAAACAAGAAAGAAAAAGGGAAAATCTAAGAAGAAGAAGCAGAAGCAGTAGATCATATATAACTTCGGCAATAGGACCATCTACAGGACCGTTACTTTCTGAAGAATGTTAATTCTGATTAGCGACCATGACTCGTAACGATTGAGCAGCTGATGGAGGGACTGACCATATTCTCAGGCTCGTAAAGCTAATGACATTAATAAAATCATCAAACAAATGTTGATGAAATAAACAATTTGCTAGAAGTTGGGTTTTTTTTTTACCCAATTTTTAAAATACCATACAAAAATAACCCAATTTGTGATAGGTTTTCAAAAATAACTCAAACTGGTTCCTGGAACGCGGTTCATGCATTCCAAGAACGCGGATTATTGTTTGTAAAGGAAAAATTCAAAGTAAGAACGCGGCCACGTACCAGAAACGTAGGCTGCGTTCCCGGAATGCGGCTGCACGGCTGCGCTCCATAAATTCGTACCAGAAACGTAGGCTGCGTTCCCGGAATGCGGCTGCACGGCTGCGCTCCATAAATTCGTCCCAGCACTCAATTTTTCCATTCCACCACTTCCAATCCAAAAAAATTTCCCCAACCCCCAGGCCAAAAAAATTAGATTTTCAGCCAAGGATATAACATTAATCTTGTAAATTATTTATTTTATGTTGTGTTTTGCAATTATATTTAACGTTTTCAGTTATATGATTTGTTTTTAGTTTCTGTAATTTTTGTTTTGGTAGTTAATTTTAGTTTGTGTTAATTTATATTTTAATTGTTGTTAGTTTAGGGAATGAATAATTGTTGTTAGAATTATAGCTTAGGTTTTATAACATAATTTCAGCATTACTGTTAGAATTAGAATTAATATTATTATTATTATTATTATTTTGATTATTATTATTGTGATTTTATTATTATTATTATTATTATTATTATTATTATTATTATTATTATTATTATGATGATGATGATGATGATGATGATGATGATTAATGTTATATTTTAGTTATTATTATTATTATTAATAATACTATTATTGATATTATTATTATTATTATTAGTGTTATCATTATTATTATTTAATAAATTAGAGATTTAAATGTTAGAATAAAGTTAAGTTAGTTAATTGTTATTATTATTTTTTTATTTTAGGATTCATTATGGATAGTCAACCTACACCAATAGACACCACGTTGCTATGCCACTATATGGAGCACCAGGCGCAATATTTGCAGGATTCTCATCATTTGGGTACCTTTAGATGCTATAAGTCGGATCGGCCTTTGTTTAATAATCCAGAGCACCCATTGGTACAGTAGCAGTTGGTCGAGACAGGATTCTATGAGTGTTATAAATCCCGCCACTATCAACTTAACCGCGGGTTGATTACTGTCATGATTGAGAGGTGGCGGCCGGAGACCCACACATTTTATTTACATGTAGGGGAGGCTACCATCACCCTACAAGACGTGGCCGATTATTGGGGTCTTCCCGTGATTGGTACACCTTTTTCGGTGCTTGATACGACCCCACACTCGAGAGATGATTGGGTTGTTACGATTGATACGACCCCACGCTCGAGAGATAATTGGGTTGTTATGATTAGTGATTTGCTGGAGATTGATGCAAACGCAGTTGCAAACGATGGTACCGATCGTATTAACAATCTGGGGAACTCAATAAATTTCGTCCAGCTAAGGGACAGGTTTGTGATGCAGGGTACTCCGGAGAACCCCACTCAGGACCAAGCGGACAGTAGGCACAGCTGTGGATATTTCTCATCATTTGCTGTCACCTATTTACAAACATGAGTACGAATGAGGGTAATTTGGCCTGGTTGATCCATTTGATAGACTTTGAGCGGATCCAGCAGTACAACTAGGGCACAGCTGTACTAGCATATTTGTACCAGCAACTTGACCACATCTCGTTCCGTCAGTGTAAAGGTGTATGCAGAGCCGTGACACCAGTCCAGGTATTGGTTTGCATCATTTAGTTATGTTTAGATTTTATGAATGTTAACTTTATTATAACAAGAGTTATTATAATATAACAATTGTTTACTGCTTGCAGTTTTTTGCATGGGATAGATTCACAGCTTTTCGGTCTCAGCTCTTACATCCCACAAGAGAGCGGCTACAGCGGCAACAGCATCATCTTGAGCCGATGTTTCAACTCTTCTTGCGTAAAAATGGCGAATACTTGCAAGGCATTGCTGATCCCTTCAGTTTACCTTTCATGGAAAATAGTCAGCCATAGCAATAAATCATGCATGGGGAATCGAAGTTTAAGCCGAAAATTGGTTTCAATTTAACATTTCGTTAAGTTTTTCTTTTCTTTACTTTTTCCTTTTTTGGTCCTCTTACTTTCATTAGTAGAAAATTCCAAGTATCCCATGAGGTTTTATTTTTATTCATTTTCCTCGTGATATTAAGTTTTATCGAATAATGCCTTGTTTTTAATTTTTCTTTTTTGTATTATATTTTAAAAATAGTCATTACTAAAAACAAAAAAAAAAGTTATAGTTTGAATTTTTAAAAAATTAAATTTAAAGTGATACGCATGTGTCTATATATATTTATGTCTAAAAAAAAAAATTGGTAAAGAAAGTTGACTTAGAGCCTGTCTAGCTAAGCTTATTTGAGGCTTATAAGCTATAAATATGAAAAATATGTAAGAGAATGCTTCTTTCTAAAAATTTCATGTAGATCATGCATGATGGGCGTCATAAAAAAAAAAAATCCTTCGTTCTTAGTTATTAGATTAAACACATCCCTCAAATTTTCTTTTTCCCCTCTTGAATTCTTCTGTTAGTTAAAATTAATGGGAAAGTTGAATATCTTTTATAAAATAACTTTGGTGCCCTTAATGAGACAAATGACATCAGAAAACATATTGTCTTATCTTTTATTTTTGACTAAAGCAAGAAAATGTATAATATTGCAGTTGACTAATTCGGATTCAAGAAACTTCTAATTAAGTTGTCTTTATAAATCATCTATATGGTTGCCCGTAAAATGTTTTAATTTTAGTAAAAATGAAATATTGCAATTCTTTTATTTTATTTATTTGGTTGAAAAATGATGTAGTTATTCAAAAATTGGAATTTTGTTACTACAAGAACTTAAGACAAAATGACACATAAATTAGTGTCCAAAAATATATTGTTAAATGCAAGTTGCCTATCACCATTATATATAATTGCAACATCACATGGTAATCTAATGTTATCTTCTACTCATGCAATTCAAAGATTTTTATGTTTAAAATCTGGGGACTTAGTTTGCAAAACATATGCATTTTAAGGTAATTGTTCCCACCAACAATAATTTTGGCTGGAGGATTTGTAGTATACCCAATTTGTATTGCAAAAATAAGTACTCATATAAAATATAATATTTCATGATACTTGCATTTAATACTATGCATCTTATACACCATTCTTAGTCAACATCATTGTAGCTAAGGCACATAAGAGCACTTTTAAAGTAATTAACATTAATTAATAATTAATTATAAAAATTATTTATTTTAATTATTTTAAACAATTAAAAAATTAATAAAAATATTTATAGGATTTTTTTCTTTTAAAATTCTGAAAATTTTCAAATGGTCATATAACCTTTGGAAAATTTTATAATTTTTTTAACTTTTTTGCCAACAAGGTAGTGAATGAACTATGCAAAAATATTGAAAAAATAAAAAATAAAAGATTTTTGTCATGTTATTTACGTTATTAAGGACATAAATGATATTTTGTAAAGGTGGTTAACTTTTTCATTAACTTTAAACGATGAAGGGACCTAGAAGGATAAAAAAAAAAAAAGAACTAAATGACCTATTTGGTTGAATACCTAAAAATAAGGGACTCCGCCAGTTGCTCTTAATGCGAAACTATCAAATAATTTAATTAATACCCAGAAACTCCAAACGTATAATAATCCACACCAATGTTTACTTGAATAAAACATATATGAGAATGATAATGTAACTTAAAAAGGATCACCAGAAAACAAGAGATCAGGGCTTCTGCTCGCAAAAAAGAAAACAAGGCTACTGAAAAACGCTTTGCCTCTTTCTTTGCTTCAGCCCAGTGCCCAAATTCTCACTTCAGCTCAACCCTTTAGGAACCAACCACAAGTACCATTACCAGTTGCTTGGTAGAAGGTGCACAATTTGTTCCCACTTCGGGCACTGGATACATCGGAAATACCTCAATCACAGGTGACGGACATTTTTCATCACTAATTTATTGCTATTTTTTGTCGTTGAATTTGGTTCCGGCAAATAATACATCACTGAGTAGAGAGAATTAATGGCTACTTAAATGGAGACAAAAAAATTCATTGGCTAACTAGAAAAGTACAATTTTGGTAACTAATTAGAGACGAAAAGTTTCACAATTAATTAGTGATAGAAATTTCCTGAACTAACTAGAGAATAAATAAAATTTTGGTAGCTAATTAAAGATGAAATTTCCGTACTCTCTCTAATAGGTGGCTAATGCTGAAAAAAGAAAAAATTTTAAAAATAAAAATACACAAATAGAATTGTTGTTAGTGAAAAGTTAACAGAACCTTTTCGTTTTTCTTTTTTTTTTTTTAAATAAAAAGTTAACAGACCTAAAAAAAATAAACAAAGCAGCCAAAACTACGGAATTTGTTTGAATATAACAAGAAACGTTATATATTATACATATATATATATATGTTTTCATGCAACTTATTTACAAATAACATTTATGATAAAATTAAAGCAAACCATAACATGAGGAAGAGTTCCATCTACAAGGCTTAACTTATTGCATTGTGAAGAATGCCAGCTCTGATGATTCATAATGATCTTACTCCTGTAACGTACTTGATTCTGCCTCTTGTACTGCCAACCCAATTCAGTTTGCCATACAAGTGAAGAAGATTTCCAAAGCTCAACCCAAGCACCATTCCACATCCCAAGCCACTTACTGCAGCATCCCAATAAAATCCATTGGAATCATTTGCATCATCATCAACTTCTCCTTGAGGTGCTTTATGATCTTCACACAAATATGTCAAAGGCAATCCACACAACCAAGGATTCCCAAAGTACGAATTATCTTCGAATGTATTAAACTGTGCACCACTGGGTATGGCTCCGACCAGTTGATTATACGAAAGGTTGAGGACTTCAAGAGATGTGATCTGTGTAAGCTCACTTGGAATTTTCCCAACCAGCTGGTTTGAACGAAAGTCTAATGTTTCAAGATTGGTCAAATTTCCCAGTGAGGGTGGGATGTGTCCTGTGAGGATGTTGTGCGACAAGTTGAGAGACTTGAGGGACTTAAGGTTTTCGATTGAACTTGGAATCTCGCCTTGGAATCTGTTGTTGGATAGATCAACTGCTGTGAAGATTCTCAGAATGCGTTTAAAAGTGGCCTCATGCCCTTTCATCACTAATGTTATAGAAACATCATAATATGGACTTTCCCGAGGCCTCCTGCTCCGTGGCTGTTCACTAGCATTCATCATGGCATGAAGATGCTCAAAGTAAACATTATGCAAAGATCCAGTTACTTCGTTGTTTGCAATGTCAATGATCTTCAGTTTAGGGAAGGGATACATAGTCTGGGAACTTCCTATTGAGCCATGAAATTGGTTAGACCTCAAGACAAGAACTTGAAGCTCTGGGAGAGTCTCTGTCCAGAGGGGAAACGAATCACTTACGTTTCCAATATCCAGTATTTCCAGTAAGCTGCAATTTGCCAATGTTTGCGGCAATGGACCTTCTAATCGATTCTCGTTCAAGACAAGAATCTCCAAACCAGTTAGTTTCCCGAATGTCCACGGGATGGTGCCATGGAAGTGATTCTTGCCTAGGTTTAATTGTTGGATTGAGCTGGCGTTTCCCAAGCATTGCGGAATAATGTCATTCAGTTTGTTATTGGAAAGATCAAGAATTTGAAGCCTACTTGTATTGCAAATCAACGACGGGATGTTCCCTGTTAAGCTGTTGCTGCTCAAGTCCAAGTACCACAAGGAATCACTATTGCCAATCTCTGGGGGAATGGGGCCAGAGAACTGATTATTGCCAAGCCATAATTGCTTTAACCGAGTCCAATTTGTGATGAAATATGGTGAGATCTCACCAGAAAGAGAATTGTAAGATAAATCCACATTACTCAACCAGGCCAGATTGGTGAGAGACAAGGGCAAATCTCCAGTAAGTGAGTTGGAGGATAGATACAAGTGAACGAGTCCCTTGCATTGGCCGAGCTCAAAAGGAATTGAGGAATTCAGATGATTCTTTCTCAGATCTAACCCCTGAAGGTTTTCAAGTTGGCCAAAGGAAGATGGAATCTTTCCTTCAAGTGAATTGTTATACAATTGAATTTCTTGAATACCAGATATTGAACCCATGGCACCAGGAATTGAGCCAGAGAACCCATTGTCCCCAAGGTAAAGTTCTTTTAACTTGGACAACTTACTAAAATTTGAGGACAATGGCCCCTCGAATGAATTGCCACTCAGGTCTAAATACTCAAGCTGCCCCAAATTGCTAAAGAATGACTCAGGAATGGACTTACCGAAGCGGTTTTCCCCCAAATTGAGATACTTGAGATTCTGACACCCCAATATAAAATCTGGAAATTCTGAGGAGAATCCATTGGAATAAAAGTTGAGGCTTATCAACAATGGCAGGCTTTTGAACTTTGACCAGTCGGGAGTCTTTAGGTGATTAACTCCAAGGTTTAAGTACAATAGTTTTCGAAGGTTGCTCATTTCATGTGGAATAGTACCACTTAGTAGGTTGTAGGAAAAGCTCAAATATTGAAGCTCTGTTAATTTTCCAATCTCTGATGGTATGATGTCAAGAAAACTGTTAAAGCTCAAGTCCAAGTGTGTAAGTTTGGAGAGGTTTCCAATGCTAGAAGGTATAGACCCATAGAAGTTATTACCAGGGAGATTCAAACGGATGAGATTTGGAAGTGAAGTGAAATTAAGTTGACTAAGTGTACCTGTAAGGCTTGCATCTTCAAGATTTAGTTCAGAAACTGTTCCACCAGAGTTACAGACTACACCTGTCCATCTGCAGAGGTTTCTAATATTGGTAAGAGACCATGAAATAAGAGTAGAAGCTGATGACATGCTGTTCTTCCATCTCACAAGAGCTTCTGCTTCTGTTCTTGGTGATGATGTGACCTGCAGAGAAAGTGTCAAGAAGAAAAGAGTACACAGAAGAAGAATGCTAGAACTTTTGGATGTTGGCATGCCTATCTTTGTTTAGAAGTGATGGTCCATGGCTGTGATCTGCTCTCTTAAATTGAAGCAAAAACAGTCTTAGATACTGGACAGGCAGATAACGTGAACAAAAATGCACTGTCAAGTTAAGAAGACTTGGAAAATATGAGAACAAGACTAAGAGAAAGAAAACACGGTTTTGGACACATTTTTCAAACCTAATCTGACCTCTTCTGTCTTCCAATCTCTTCAACTTGTAAGCAAAAACAGTTTGAGTGATTCGGTTGGAGGCTAATGCAGGTGTTACAGTAGGATAGTATGCATTTTAGGGTGTTTTTAGTCTTTCTTTAAGTTGCAACAAATTCACAAAATAATATCTCCTCCTGGATACGTCGCCTATCCATTTTTTAATATGAGCACATATATGTAAAGATTTTTAAGTCTTTGAAAAGAGTTTGTTATGCCTTCTTATAGTAACTATTAAGTGTAAGAAATGCTTCATAGGCAAGTACACACACAATTGCACAAGTCTTGAGTTATAGCTACAACATTGACCGATGACCATTCCGCCCTCAACTTCTTTCCTGCCCGGAAGAAGTTCTGAAACACAAGATTCATTTAAGAAAACTAAGTCCCTTAATATTTGAGCTTCATCTTACAAACAGATATTCAGTACGAATGAAATCTCAAAATTGAAAGGGTAAATAGCATATTACCTCCTTGGATTTAGGCATAAGTACAAACTATTCCCTTCTACTTTTAAAATTACCAGATCGTCTCTCATACTTTTTAAAAGTACGCTCAAAACCTCCCTATTGTTAGGTTTTTGTTTGACTTAACAGAGATTGTAAGACACACGTCTTTGTTGAGAGTATAATTTTATACTTCATTTAAAAATAATAATTTTGGACCAAAATAACCTCATCTCTAAAAACAAAAAACAAAAAAAAAAACAAAAACCACTTCATCTCTTTCTTTCAAAGACGACCCAATACACCATGTTAACTTCAATCCCTTGCCGGAGCTGTTTCCAACCATCTCACATTGCACCGTCACTATCAAAATTTTTCTCTCTTCATCGCCGGTTCTCATAATACCCCTCATAGTCAATTTGGTTACTCCAAAAGTAATCCACCATTAACACCCAAAGTTGTTGCTTCAAGCTTCTTTTGGCGTCTTGTTGGGTAACAACACTCGAGATGACTATCATTTTGTTCCTCTCTCAATTGCGAATTAAGTAACATGTCCCGATCATCATTTTGGGTTTTTGATGAAAAACTACCGTGAAAACTCAACCACTACCTCTAGCTGCAGCAGCAGCAACACCACCCCTGTTGCAGTTTTTTTTTTTTATTTTTGTCAATGAAAATATTATTACTTGGAAAAAGTTAACCCACGCCATTATTTATGAAGTCTTCATTTAAAATCAGAGAAAGCTGGAATGGTAAATTACAATCCCAATTTCTAGGAAGGATGTCCCTTCTACACTTCTTGGCCACACAATCTGCCATTTTGTTCGCAGATCTAGGAATCAATGTTAAGCGCACCGTTGGGTTGTTTGCCCATAGCGTCTGTGCTTCCCCTGCCATTTGGGCAATCAACCAATTCCAGATTAGATTATATGTTTGGGATTTAGGGTTAATTCTATTAAGTTGCTCAAAAAAAAATTTTTTTTTGAAGAGATATTAGTTTTGGGTCAGAGCATCAATGAAAGCTCCTTTTAGTAGGGGTATTGAAGTCATTTTCAGGCTTCTGTTAATTTTTTTAACATCGTCATTGAGATGGGGCGTTTGAGCATACTTTTAAAAATTACAAGGGGCGATCAGGTGATTTTAAAAGCATAGGGAGGCAGTATGCACTTATGCTCAAGTCTAGGGGGTAATATGCTATTTACTCAAATTGAAATAGTGCACGATAACTTTCTTGCAAGACTTGGGTGAAGAAGTATGGATAAGTAACAAACAAGCCAGGCAATACATCATCCATTAATTGGGGCCCCAAAGAATTACAAGAAACCAATTGCATGTACCACTTCAGAATTTATAACAAAACAAGGTTAATATCCATGAGAAGAGAAAAGCCAACGCATCTCACAAGCTTCAATAAATCTGCTGGAACAAGTAGTGTATAATCATCAAGCTTCTGTAGCATTTCTTTTTAGAGCTCTCTCCAACCTCGTCTCGAAAGGAGTTGAGTGCCAATTTACTCTTTTATCCTGCATATCCATGAGACGATGACTAATGCTTAGAACAATATATTGCTTAAAGAGGAACTACCCAGAAAAGAACACTTTGTGGATACCTCTCTGTATTTGCTGGTTGTATTTGGTATGCCTTTAAAAGAGGAAGCAGAACTGGAATCCTTCGCTGAGTTTGTGTGGCTCCAGTAGGTCCCTACCGTACCTATGATAGGCATGTCATCAGGGCTTCGACTGGGTGATCTCCTTGAAGACGAAGTTGCTGACAACTGTTTAAGTTCCTCAACAGTTAATGCACCTAAAATTGGTCTATCTTCCAAGCTTATGGCTGAATTTGAACCTCGTGACAAACTCCTTTCAGATGTGATAGTTTCAATCCCATCACAGCTAGCCTTCTTCCTTGGAGTGGTCTCCTGTGAAACCAGCCAATTCGAAAGACTCGCATCAACAGCCATTTCTTGGTTTGAATTCTTGTGCTGATTCGGTTTTGACTTGAAGCTGGATGGTGATTGCTTAAATGTAGGTTCTGTACTAAGCGAAATACGAGGTACTTCTAGCTGCTCTGCTGTATAGTTTTCCTTCTGTGGATTCAACGGCAGACTTCCATTCGATTTCACAGCTTTCCACTGGGTAAGGTTCTCGACTGGGTTGAGCACAGAATGGATATAAACACTTCTTTCTCTTACATATCCCTTTTCTGCATTTACCTTGGTTTCCTGCTCAGCTAATCCAGGCACTTCAAACGGACTATTCACCTCCTCCGAATTCACTCGAATCAAATTTTTCATTCTTGACTCCATCGATGCAGTTATAACTGCCTCAGACCACACATCGCGTTCTTGATTCACAAGTCTACCATCACCATTCTCGTCATAATTACCATAATCTTCTCCATCATCCTCATCATCATCTTCATCATCCAAATCACTATCACCGCACTCTGCTTCATCATCACTTTCTCTGCAATTCTGGTACCTGTGATTGGCAGGGTATGATCCATCACTTGATGTGACAGAATCATATCCAGAACTTGGATTATCTTCCCTTGATTGTACCACATAATCCTTCCTTTCCTTCTCGCCAACTTTACCAGTGTCTGGCAAAGATTCAATACTTTCATAGATTGAAACAGGCTCGTGAGTAGTGACATTTGAATCAAATGTAACCCTTTTCCTAGGAGTCGGACCCTGTGGCTCCTCAGCCTCACTTCTACATAAAACAAGAATAATAATAACAAATCAAATTCTGAATCAAGACTGAACAGAGAATGGAAAACAAAAACCATATAAGTTTCAAATGGGAAGCAATCAATTGAATTCGATAATTAAATTAAATCAATGGCTCACCTCAACTCCGGGACCAAATTAATAGGTTCTTTTCCTGTTTCTGCGGTAACCTGTTCTGTGAAAGTGTTTGTTTCCGGGGCACTTTGAACTAAATAACTCTGCAAAAAGGTTTTAGCATTTAATTTATTCCAATTGCTTGTATTTTATCAAACTACTATTGGCAAAAATTAGAGCTTCATTTGTTGCCCAAAATTAATTCAACAGAATATCCAGAAACGGTTCTTTTTTCCTTCCTTTAACTGGGGAGCTATCAAACGATCACAAGTTCACATAATCAGGTAATAAAGAACACAAAATTCCAACTAAAGATTACCCTGAAATAACTCTAAAAGATCCTTTATTTTTAAATTAAATCGCAAATTGACATAAAAATGATAAATTTCTTCATGTTTCTGCGCAAACAAAAAGAAAGGAAACATGGGGTAAAAACATTATGCAAGCATTATAGGGTAACAAGTGCACGAAACTCCTTCTATGCACGTAATCCAAGTTCGACCCAGATACAATCTAGATTGTCCGCAGCCTTAATTTGCACTTTTACAAGAAAAAGATGCAAATACTATAATCAATTCCACGAAGCTCATGATATGCGAAACAAATAGAGGTGAAACCAAACAAGTTTTGGCAACTAACACTGCAAGAATCAAGCTAATTTACGAAGGCTTACTTGGGTTTTAGGGATGACCTTGTTCTTCTTTTTCCTGCGCTTAGCGTCCTTAGAACCACCGAAGCATCCAAGAAAACAACCCATTTTTTCTTTTCAAGAAAGACAAAAGAGAAGCACCCAATTCTTGATATAGCAAAAGGGTGAGTTTCTTTTCTTTTAGTTTGGTTTTCAAGAGCGCAAAATTAAGAAGAAGTTTTTGGAGGGTTCAAGGATCTTCATGTTCGCATGCATAAAGGGAGTAGAGGAGCGTTTGGAAAGTGAAAAGCAGAGGAATAAACCAAAAAAGAAATGGTGAAGACAAAAACGATCATGGTGGTTGGGGAGGGTTTATGATGTTTGAAAATGGTAAGTGACCGTTGGAGTTGGGGTCTCGCTGTTGTTTAATGGAGTTTTTTTCTTCTTTAAGAAGAGGGTTAATTTTATTTTAGTCAAAAATGTTTTGTAATAACCGTTGAAAGTCTATGATGGACCCCACAAGAGGCAGACTAAGCGCCTAAATCAGCATTTAAGTTGTTATTAACGTAATATATCATCTTGGCTGTGGAGATTAGAATGAGAAACTCCTTAAATATGATATTGTTACAATATAAGTGGAATTTAATAATTGTGATCTATCCAAATCATTTAATTATGATTGTATCAAAAAAAATTACGAATTTATCCATTCTTTTGAGATTAAGGCATTCTCTGTGACTGTTAAAGTAAGGTTGTTTAGTCTAATTGTGAAATTTTATTAACAAAATTTTGGTTAAAAAGTCTATTATGTGTGTGTGTGTATATATATATATATATATATATATATATATATTTATTTATTTATTTAAAGAAAATGAGGGTAATGCACATTGGGCTTCAAAAAATATGAATGGATTTTTTTTAAGAGAAAAAATAAATAGAAAAATAGTTTCTTGACCATTTGATGTTAAAAATAGGTTAGTTTATCAAATTTTTCTTTTAATTAAAGCTTTTAGCTCTTATCTAAAATGTTCGAAAGTGTGATGAATCGCATGAATTTTTTTTGAGTTGAAAATACACCATATTGAAGAGATCGATCATGAAGTAAATCCACGATATGACTTTTGAATTTGAAATATATCCATGTATAAGAAGATTAACATGCATGATTAATGAGTACCAAATTTCTAGAGTTTGAGTATTGAAATAGCCTGATCTACCGTATGTTTTGAAATCCTAAAGTTCAGTAAAACACATGATTTTAATTAGCATCTTACAAATGAAAACTTTCCAGAAAAACAAGAAGGTGTGGAGGCACGTTCTATTTTTTTTTCCCCCCTTACAAGGGAGGTCAAGCCGAATTACATAAAAACAAATCTACAAAAGATAACTCTTCTCAAATCTTCATCAAGAATATTCCTGAGTTATCCCGGGGTTATCTAAGTGTATAACGTCGAATAGGTCTTTGTACCAAGTTTAGATATACACTCTTAATATTTTAATCTTAATTAAATATTTCTTTACATGCAATGCAAACATCATATAGGATAAGATTTCGCCTTCAGTTACTAATTTATCTTTTGATGGGTCCCAAATCTATACTATATATAAAAATTATATTTTTTTAGCGTTGTGAGAGTGTCACGTATGAATATTATGAGAGTAACATGACATGGTTATTTTACTTTTTCTTATTTTACTTTCTATTATTAATTATCCTTATGAATATACATTATTAACTTTAAATGAAATATTGAAGGGTCAAATAATTAATGATTAATATTAAATTCATTTATGAACTCTAAAAAATTTATTTTTTATCTATTATGTATATATATTATTAGCTTTAGAAATTTAATTTTTAATCAATTAATTCTTAAAATAATACTCATTTGTGAGTTTTAAAAGATTAAATCCAAGTAAGTTTATTGTTTACTATTAAAAATACTTTTTAAGTATTATGAGAGTGTCATATCAGTGCTTATATGGCGATAGATATTTTATTATTAGCTTATATAATAATTTATTATTTGTTATTTTTATTTGTATTATGTTATTATGCATATAATTAAATTATTAATTTTAATTAAAAATTTTTAATAATTAATCAATTAATGCTTAAAATATAATTTATTTGTGAATTTCAAAAGATATACTTATTATCTATTATGGATATATATATATATATATATATATATATATATTCTTAGTTTTAATTTAAAATTTTAATTACTAATTAATTAATACTTGAACATGAGTAAATTTAACATTTATTATTTAAAAATAAGTATGCAAAATATAGAATATTCATGAATAAATTCTTCATACACTATTAAAAATAAATAAATTTAACTTAATTTAATATTTTTTATCAAAAATAAATTTGTGCGGAGCATACAAAAAAGTGCACTAGTTAAGTTATAAAGTATTGACTAATACAAAGAGATTACGATTGCATTGTTTCTTGTTTCAATTACCAACCCCCCCCCCCCAACCCCAAAAAAAAAAGTCGTCCGAAAATAGCAAGAGAGAAATAAATAAAAATTTAACCTTTCCTTATCATATATATACACCCAAACACATACATAAATTGAAAACCAAGCAGAAAACATGATAAACCCTAATACAGTCGCTAGGTTGCTGATGCTCTCGAACTTTTTGTTCTTTTGCTAAAAGTCAGCAGCGTTGCAAATTTGTTTACCATTCTTTTGCTTTCAATTGTTTTCGACACACACACACACACACATATATATATATATATATATATATATATATATATATTTCTCTTTCACATTTATGGAATTTCTGATTCTCTTTTTTACATCTCTAAAGGTTAGTAATCATATGAATAGAATCTTTCAGGCCGGCTGATAAGTGTTGATGTATTCAAACTTCCTTAAACTAATTTCATTACAATACTTGAACACTGTAAAAACATGTACCAATTCAAGAGCTGAGAATAGCGATGCCAAAAGCCTGTTATATATCGGTACATACATACATATGTCTGATGATAGCGATATCAAAAGCCTGTTACATACGTGATTGATACACACACATATATATATATATATGTGTTTGTGTGTATATACATGTCATATCATCCATATATAAAATCGCTTTCTTATTCATAACTTGTAGTTTATGTCTCTTCTGGACATACCCCACCTAGCTTAATTTCCCCTAATTTGTAGTCGATAATATTGAGGCATATGCCATTCTAAATTATCGACACTAAGAGTTAACAACAAGAATATGATTCTAAGTCTTTGGTTTGCTCCCGTTACCTAGGCTGGGGATTCAGTAATAAGCAACTGTAGCTTACTTGTTAGTGGACTTTTCATGTGTTACTTATTCATCGTTCCTTTATATGGTTAAATTTTAAAATACTGAATAATAAATTTATTGTAATATATGTTAAAAGGTTAAAAAAAAACATAAAACGTTACTATATATTAGATTTATTATCCATATACATTAACAATTTTATTATATTAAAAGGGTAAAAGAAAAAAGTGAAATATAATGATACTTGGTGGAACTAAGAAGTCTTCTGGAGTGTCATTTTATAGGCCGATAAAAGCAGCCACAAATCATTTGTATACAAAGTCTTGCCTTTTCTTCTTCTCCCCTCTCCTGATCTCTCTCTCTTTCCCTCTCTCTCACCATATTTGACGATGAGAATAGTAGAAGAGATAGGCTCTGCAGAAGACTACACACAAGATGGGACAGTGGACCTCAAAGGCCGACCTGTCCTCAGATCCAAAACTGGAAGATGGAGAGCTTGTTACTTCTTTGTTGGTAACAATAAGTCACCACATCATCTAAAAACTTAAACAATTTTGTTGTATTTATTTTATGTGTTTAACATGTCCTCTCACATCTAAACGTTATTTATTTTGAATAGACAATTTAATGTTTTTAAGTGGGTAAGTTACATGTCTGCTACCTGCTAAGGGATTTGATTAATTTTGCAGGATACGAAGTATTCGAAAGAATGGCATATTATGGAATAGCAACAAACCTGGTATTGTATCTGACAGATGAACTTCATGAAGGCACTGTAAAATCAGCAAACAATGTCACTAATTGGGTTGGTACAGTGTGGTTGACACCAATTTTAGGCGCTTATGTTGCAGACTCTTATCTTGGTCGATACTGGACTTTCATCATTGCTTCCGTCATTTACCTTGTGGTAAATACACTAATTAATCAAGTGATGTTTTTCTTTTGCGTAATCGTTCGTAGTAACCACTCATGCCATATCCACATCAAGCAAAATTAACGGTGGAAGGGTTGGTTTTTTTTTGGCTAATCATCTCTCTAGAATAAACACTACAAGGACTTTAAAAAATTCACACTTGTTGACTTCTCTATTCACCTGCTTAGTTGTAGCCATTACTATCATGTAAGATCCATCAATATTCCGGATCAAAACCACAAGCAGCTAAAAATAAAATAAAAAATTAAATATAAGAAAAATTTTTGAAAAAACACACAAAAAAAAAACAGCTAAGCTTAACTAAGTCAGCCCACAATCTTTTGTTATCAAGATTTTAAACTTAGGGCTTGTTAAGATTTATTTTTTTTCAAAAATATATTTTTTTAATTTTTTTAAAAATACTTTTTTGATAAGTTAAAAGTTTTGACTCCTAGAAAAAGTTATAATTGAAACTTTTTTCAAAATTTTAAATTTTTTTTTAAATTTAATCTAGATACTTATTGTAATATATATATATATATATATATATATATATATATATGTGGTTTTTTCTAGGAAAAAAGATGTTTTTCCATTAAAAAAAGGTCAATCCTAATAGACCCTTAATCAACAAAATAGTAACATTTGGGTGATCTCATAGTTAAGCAAAATTAACTGCTTGACATGTTAGAATGCTTAATATTTCAACTAGTATTCCAATTATCCTTATTTATTAAATGTTTCAACTAGTATTCCAATTATCCTTATTTATTAAATGAATTCTATATATTGTCAACTTTAGTCTAAAATATTAATTTTTAAACCCCACTGGAGAAATAAAAATTATTTATATGAACAACAATGATATATTTTGCAACTGTATATGTTAAACAAACTATTAATAACAATAAAAGTATATATTTTGAACCAAACTACACATGATTGTAAACAATTCTCTTTTCCTTTTTCCAACAGGGTATGTGCTTGTTAACATTAGTAGTCTCAGTGCCAGGCCTAAAACCTCCATCATGTGGCCATGGAGTGAAAGACGAGGACTGCGACAAACGACCCTCATCATTTCAAATTGGCATCTTCTATTGTGCATTGTACATAATCGCGCTAGGCACCGGTGGCACCAAGCCAAACATCTCAACCATGGGAGCAGACCAGTTCGACGAATTTGAGGCCAAGGAGAGACAACAAAAGCTCTCATTCTTCAATTGGTGGATGTTTAGTGTTTTTCTTGGTACATTGTTCTCCAACACTTTTCTAGTCTACATTCAAGACACTGTAGGCTGGAGCATTGGATATGGTCTGCCCACGGTCGGACTTGCTGTGTCGATACTGGTTTTCGTTGTTGGGACGAAATACTACAGACATAAACCTCCCTTGGGGAGTCCTATGACTAGGATGGCTCAGGTTCTTGTGGCTGCTACTAGAAAGTGGCGCGTGGTTGTCCCGAATGATCCAAAAGATCTTTATAAGCTGATCTCGGAAGAATACTCAAACTCTAGTGGCAAGTATAGAATTGATCACACCCCTTCGCTAAGGTCAATCTCCCAGCTAAGTACAAGCTTATTTTCAGAGAGGGTGTTTGGCTTTCCTTTAAGCTACCTATAGGCATTTGATATTTATAAGTAGCTTTTGATGCTTATAAGCATTTGGTGATTATAATAAAATAACAAATAAGTAAATATGTGTTTGGACAAAATTTGATTATATGTTGGTGACATGTTGAGAAATATGTGTTTATAAATAACATTGTTTGTTAAAATAATTAAAAAGGCCTTTCACTGAAGTAGAAAAGTGTTGTTTTTCTCTTTCTAAAGGATAAAGGGTGTCCTTTTATTTCATCAAATCACTTTACTTATTAGCAAGGAAAAAAAATAAGGGATGATGCTTTTTTTTTAACCTACCTAAACCCTTACATAAGCAAATTTACCAAACATGTATTTTTTTTCTACTTATAAGCAGGTTAATAAGCAAAGCAAACACCCTCTAAATCCATTATCTCAAAGTTCTAACAAGCATCTGAAGGGAACAATCCTATGTATGCATAATAGTAGTTTCATATATTGGCTATTCTTTTAAGACATTAAGAAAGCTAGACCATATCTCTTTTCCCTCATTGATATTTAATTTCCAACACTGCAGGATTCTTGACAAAGCAGCAGTCCAAACAGGACCAAGTTCACCATGGATACTTTGTCCAGTGACACAAGTTGAAGAAACCAAGCAGATGATAAAAATGATCCCTGTTTTAGTAGCCATGTTCATACCTAGTACCATGCTTGCACAAACCCACACATTCTTTATCAAGCAAGGCAAATTATTAGAGAGGGGCATTGGTACAAAATTTGAGATTCCTCCAGCAAGTCTTACCGCATTCATAACAATTTTCATGTTAATCAGCATTCTAATCTACGACAGATTCTTCGTTCCTGCTGTCCGTCTGTACACTAAGAACCCAAGAGGGATTACCTTATTGCAGAGGATGGGTATTGGCCTGGTTATACATGTTATCATCATGGTTGTTGCTTGCTTGGTTGAGAGGAAAAGGCTAAATGTGGCTAGAGAGAACCAGATATTTGGGAAAACCCAAGTCGTTCCTCTTTCGATATTTATTCTCCTTCCTCAATTCGCGCTCATGGGGATCGCTGACAACTTTCTAGAGGTTGCAAAGATCGAATTTTTCTATGACCAAGCGCCCGAGGGAATGAAAAGTCTCGGAACGGCGTACTTCACTACTAGCTTGGGAGCAGGATATTTCCTCAGTAGTTTCCTGGTGTCGACTGTGGCCCGTGTCACCAAAGAACATGGTCACAATGGTTGGATCCTGGACAACCTTAATGTCTCTCATCTGGACTACTACTATGCATTCTATGCTATCTTGAGCTTTATCAACTTCCTTTTCTTTCTCATTGTTGCAAAGTTCTTTGTTTACAACATAGATACAAGAGATACCAAAGAGGAGTTTCAAGAAGCCATCAAAACTCCTGTTGAAAAGCCCATATCTCATGAAAAAGCCTTATTGGCTCATGAAGAAAGTTCACAAACGATATGACTTTCAAATTACTTGTAAAATCACATACTAGTTGTATGAACCGACCATTTTTAAATTATCATCAAAATTCTTGCATATCTTTGTGAAGTGATTTGGGGTCAAAAATGGCAGTATCATTTTATCCGAGAAAAAATTGAAACTATTTGTGCACTGTGGGTGCGATGTTTATGTGCGTGCATAGCATGCATAGTGGGCGCAACGTGCGTGCAGTGTATGTTTACAATGTGTATAGTATGTGTAATGTGTGTTCGCAAATCATAAAAGTATTTTTTTTCTTAACTTTGTTATTTTTTCCTTTGTTGGTAAATATATATGAACCAATTTAAGTAACCACCCCCACCCCCACAAACACACTAAGTTTCTTCTCTCTCTGTGCGTCTTTCTCCATACGAAGAAGAGCAAGGCTTTATAGTCTAAGTTTCTTCTCTCTTTGTTGTGCCTCTCTCCATAAGAAGAAGTGTAAGGCTTTGTAGTCTAAATTTCTTCTCTCGGTTTGTCTCTCTCCATAAGAAGAAGAGCAAGGCTTTGCAGCCTAAGTTTCTTCATCCTCACCCTACAAACACACCAACTCTCACTCTCTCTCTCTGTTTCTCTCCATACTCGATGATGAGAAGCGAAGACAAGCAAGGCTCTATAGGTAACTATACATAAGATGGGACAATGGACCTCAAAGGCCGACATGTCCGAAGATCGAAAACTAGAAGATGGAGAGCTTGTTACTTCTTCGTTGGTAAATATATATGATGAACCATGCGCTTCCTTTTTTGTTACTACTTGTTTATCTGCTCATGAGTCAATGATTTCCACTCTAAGATGAATATAATTGTTAAACCCATCTTTAGTTTAGTCTCAAGTTTATCCATGTTAAAATCAACACCAAGTTTTTAAATAAAAATCTATTAAACACCAATGCTTCTCAAGATGAGGCAGCAAGGAAACTCTGGAGTAGTGGAGAGAGCCAATGCCGGGACTTCTGGAGAGTTGATGTGATGATTCTATATCTATTAGTTTTAACCACAAGCTCATCAGCGCCATATATATGGTATCTACAAATAGGATTGTGATGCATTTGCGCAGTGTGTAGAGTCAAGGAGGGTAGTGTCTAGTGTTTTGTAAGTGTGTTGTGAGCTTATAAGTGTGGTGGTCGTGATTAATAGAGTAAGGCAGCAAAAGGTACTATATTCTTAAAGCATATCTTAATATTAGCTATTATTGTGTTAATTTGACTGTTAAAGTATGTATTTTCCTTCGATATTTGGTGAGCTTTTCTTGTGTGTTTGCATTTTAGTAGTTTATGTAATGTCACTAGTTTTAGGACGTCGTTTTAGTTTAATTTGTCAGTTTTAGGTTTGCTTAGTTTTTGTTTTCTTAATTTTCTTCTTATATATATACTAGCATTTTATATTATCACTATTATTGTTATAATTATTATTATTATTATTATTATTATTATTATTATTATTATTATTATTATTAGTAGGAGTTCCTTTTAGTTTTGAAGCCTGAAAGTATTTTATTTTATTATATTATAAGTCCCAATAGTGGATTCTTTTTTCTTTTTCTTCTACGTTTCTGTTTTATTCCTTTATACTTTTATTGAGTGAAATTACTACTTTTATTTTATTTAACTAAATTGGTTTTGTCCTTGTACTATGCTTTAGAAAAAGAACAAGGGGGAAAAGAGAGCAAGAACAAAGAAGGCCCCCAATTCCTCCAAGCATTCACACTGCCCAACCCAAGAGCCCAACCCCCATTTTTTCTAAGAAACCCGCAGCACCCACGAGGTCTCCCTTTTCCAAACCCAAACCAATGCATGCGTCTCAACCCACCTTTAAACAAAACAAAACCCAAACCAAAACCCCAAGACTCCAAGCCCTCATTTTTCCTAAGAAGCCCGTAGCACACACGGAGCCCACCTTCCTTGAGACTGCAGCTGACACTATTCAATCTTTTGGCCCTGTGACGGAAAAAAAAAAAAAAAAAATCCATCAATTCCTTTGCGCGTAATTATATTGCCAATTTTCGGGAGATTTGGCAAATCCACACCAAAGGACATGCTTTAGATCAACCTCATTCTTTTCCTTTGGAAAATACTAATCAGAGATAGCATTATGTATAAAAGTGTTCTAATTTCTTCATATATTACCAAGGAAGGCACTGCTTCTTTGTTTATAATGAAACATTGATGCAAGTTAGAATGTGCTTTGATGCATGCTTTTACCCCCTAAAAGCAAAAATATTAAGCTGAAATCATCACATTGACAAAAGAACTTGAAGATAAAACTTTTCTCTTTTTTGCTTTATTGTGTATTAGAACATCACCAATATTCAAATATTATATGTCCTATAAGTTCTTTATCCTCCAACTTCAAAAAGAAATTGATAAACATTGAAGCACTGGAGGAGCCTTTTGCATGTAATTCAAATATCCACCCACATCTTATATAGCCTATAGAAAGTCAAAAGGTAAAGTAACAGAAGTTAAAAGATGTGTTAGAGCTAGCTTCAAAGATTGATTGCCGCCCGTTCATGTTATTTAGTCGGCCACGTTTGAATATGTTATTCATATAATAGAGAGTCAACCACTTAATTTAATCAATTATTAGAATTTAAGAAATACGGCCTTAAGTGGCTGAGCTATGTATTTTTAAACTTGGATATAGTTATTGGTAATGGTGAGTATTCAGTTAATAATTGAATCGAATAGATCAAACTTAGCTAAACTGAAATTTTTATCTATTTTAATAATTAAACTGAACCGAAATATTAAAAAATCGAATAGACCAGGGCAAATATATAATTTTGTTCAGTTCGGTCTATTTGGTTAAAATCGAAATTATTCCAAAAATTTTTAAAAAGACATAAAAAAGAAAAAGAAAACAAAATATAATTACATGATTTAGAAAATCAAATTATGATTTGGCAAAAAAAAAATACTTCATTCACATAAAATACAACTAACCCTAGACAATCACTCTATAAAAAAAATTATATTTAATATAATACAAAATGAAATGATTGTTTTAATAAACAAAACATATAAATTTTAAAAGGTGAGTTGTTATTAAACAAGTGAGAGAGAGAGAGAGAGAGGGAGAGAGAAAGAATGAATTAGATTTAGTGAATGTTATATTCTTATATTTCATATAGTATAAAATATTTCTTATAATATATGTATTTTGTTATTCGAGTATTGGGGTTTATTCGGTCTTGTTTGACGAAAATCGAACTGAATCAAATAAACAAACATTTTACCGAATGGATCAAATAAACGAATCGAATACACCGAAATAAAGTCGGTTCGACTTTTCAATTAGGATTGGTTATTGCTCATCCCTAATTATTGGATACATCATAGGACACGGTAATAGTGTAAAGAAATGTTAATGATATGTCAAATTGAACTATTTTTGGTTGTGTTTTTAGGCAAATAAGTATGACAAACAAGAGTCGATGCTGAAGAAATAGAAATGAAATGACAATGGGCGGGTCTTGCCAAGAAGCAAGGGCTTGAAGCTGCCAAGAAGAATAGAGAGCCAAGACTCGCAAACTGATCCACAACAAGGCTAAGCGGTACTCAAAGGGATATGGGGAGCAGGAGAGGGACTTGTTCCATTTTGAAGCGTGAGGTCAGATTGAAGGGTGGGTTTTATGTCAACCCAGAGGCAAAGCTTCTCTTCATCATCAGAATCACATATATTTTTGATAGTGTTTTCAAAAGTCAAAAAAAAAAATGATGAACATGTTGCGCTGGGTTGAGCCTTACGTAACCTATGGGTAACCCAACCTCAAAAGTGTTAAAAGAATTAATTTACAAGCGAGGTTAGGAGGATGAACTGAGCATCCTATGAATTCTTTTTTTTGGTTGAAAGTTCTTTCTTATATTTTCATAGATTCTTTGGGATTTAATTTCCTATTGTTTTAGCAGTGGTTATTCATAGCATTGGCGAATTGACTTAAATTTGGAATTGTTAGAAGAAAAAAATGTATGACAAACAATATATATAACTTTCAAACTATTTGTAAAATTACATACCAGTTGAATAATCCTGCCATTTTCGAATTGTCATCAAAATTCTTACATATTTTTGTGCAGTTATTTGAGATCAAATATGGCAGTATCATTTTATCATAGGAAAGATTAAAATTATTGTCTAAGAGAACACCAAGGAAAAAACTAAGATCCATGATCTGCATTTCCAATGAACTTCTAGCTCTTAGCATGAAAGACCAAGAATACATAGAGCATAATGCTAAAATAATGTGTTACAATTTAATGACAAGTTTATTCCTGTCACACTCTCTTGAGACATAATGTTTCCGAGGAAAAGCGTAGACCTATGTAGTTTACCTCTTTAGCAATTGCCAGAGATGCGAAACATAACAGCCATACTAGGTGCCATTAAATTATCCAAGCACCACCATCATGGATAAGTTACACAGCACACTACAAATTTCACAACTATTCCCTTGTCTTTACAGGGAAACTGTAGATGGCCCATGATCAGCAAAGAAAAGGCAGCAACTTACAAGCAGCGATTGATTCCAAAATCCATGTGTGTCGAACAACTTTTGAACCAGTTTGATTGGCCAAATCTTCTGCTTCTGCTATTCTATGCAAGATTGTAGTTCCTTCTTCTCCAACACATCCTTGGGGTGGATCACGGTTATATACTATTATAGATGATGAAGTTGCTTGCGGACTGTCAGCCATTAACTGTTCTTTGCTCTCAATAATAAGACCTCCTGCATTTTGTACTAAATCTAACAGGTCATACTTATATGCCAGCACAAAATCCCCACTAAAATAGAATCTTAAGCCATCAAAAAGCTTTGGTGCCTGCATAAAGAATGAAAATTTTCTTAACAGATCATACTTGAAACAAAGAGGATGCCAGATCAAAAAGAAATACAAAAAAGAGAGGTGTCTTAGAAATATCGGTAACTGGCAAAATGTAAAGATTAAGTGCCAAGCCAATAGTCAGTTATTGAATCACAATATAAGAGACTACACACCAAAGTATATGCTTTAGATCAACCTCATCTTTTCCCTTCAGAAAATACAAATCACAGATGGAAATATGCATAAAATTTTTCTAATTTCTTCATTTATTACCAAGGACAGTTTTTTCCTTTAGAAAGTACAGATCACAGATGGCAACATGCATAAAATTGTTCTAATTTCTTCATTTATTACCAAGGATGGCGCTACTTTTTTGTAATGTAACCTTGATGTAAGTTACTATAGTTAGAATTTGTCTGAAAGTATGGAGACTCTTACATTGGTTGCAGCCTTTAATCTGCCAGTTTTAGGGCCATCACGACATCCATGATTGTCCAGGCAAACTTCATAAGGTTCTTCATTCTGGGGACAAATTGCTTCCACGCATGCTTTTACCCCTGCAAGCAAAAATATTGAGCTGAAATCATCAGATTGACAAAAGAAGATGAAGATAGAACTTTTCTCTTTTTTGCTTTATTGTGCAGTAGAACATCAACAATATTCAAAGACTATATTTCCTGTAAGTTCTTTATCCTCCAACTTCAAAAAGAAATTGATAAGAAGTGAAACATAGGAGGAGCCTTTTGCAAGCAGTTCAAATATCAACCCACATCTTATATAACCTATAGAAAGTTAAAAGGTAAAGTAACTTAAAGATGTGTAGAGCTTACAGTCCATTGTAAGGATCCATCTTCCATGCAAAATTGCCATGAGAACTTTAAGTGTCCTGCTGCATGCACCATTTGCATCTGTGGCAGCAATGATGTGTGTAACATTTGGTTTCCAATTTTTAGCGACAGTTGCGCCACACATGCTAGCAAACTTAACTAAATTATACTGCATATCAAACACACAAACACAACAACAGATTAAAGTGAGGATAACCAGCTTGTTGTATGATTAAAATGCAAGTGTGATGTTCTAAGCAAGATCTCCTTTAAGATCAGAAAAGTTATATATATTGTTTGTACCTCGTGCTAACGTTTGGATCCAATAGCAAGAAGAAAATTGACTATAGAAAACAGAAAATCTTTCTACGACTACATGTCGAAGTTCAGCCACCACCATCCTCTAAAGTAAAATCAAATCATAGAATGAATACACCACATGCAGATTATGCTAGATGCAAGTATACAAGTAACTAGACACAACATCCTTTTTAATCTATTAGATTGTCTAAATCAGCATTTTGGTTGTCCATGCATATCCAAAATATATGACAAATGCTGATATGATCTTATTTTTGAGTCAAACAAACCTTATCTTCTGAAGACAGAGCAGATCCACATAAAACCCATTCTTTTGGTCCAGTAGGCAAGGCTGCCCAAAAGTTTGATTGTTTGGATGATCTGTAGTACACCATTGAGAGAAGAATGACCATCAACTAATGATTAAAAATCGAGGCTATTTTACAGGAAAAGACAATTGCAAAGAACAATGCTCCCAATTAACAGATGAAACAAAATCCAATACAAACATTATTCTCAAAAACCAATTAAACTACAAGCAAACCACAGAAAAACTACATGAAAGCTCAAAACTGTGAAATAACTGAAATGTTACTACATCCTTTTTCTTCCCATCTATGAGGTGCCGCGCAGTCAAACATTACCAGACCAATTCTCCTGTAAATTGGTAATTAGTTTTTCAGAATTTGGCTTGAGCTAAGGGTTTATATCCAGCAACAGGAAATGACAATAGCAAAAACTTGTACAGTCATTAGCAGAAGTGCAATCATTGGAAATGATAGTAAATGTTTCTCTCCTACTAAGTCATAGAAACCAACTCCTAACAAGCAATCACTGGAATTACTGACATTAAGTTTTACGAAATGATAGGTCTCAGGGAGCCACTGCACAGCCCCCTGGTTGATCACCTTAGATAAGGTCAATCAGGTTTTGAATGTAAGCTAAAAAGCTTCTTACATCAGATCTGACACAAGATGCTTCTCCTCACTGCTGCATATCCCAGACTTGGATTTTTCTCTGGGATTTTTGATGCGGTTGGATTTTTCTCTTGGAAATTTGGCATTGTTATGGCTTGGGCACAGCATTAAATAGTCATCCTGTTAATCAGATTTCACAAAAGAGACAAGGGTAAACAAGAGAAAGGAACACAAAGATTTCCTTCCGAAAAAATTATGAGCAAATATAGTTACTTACACAGTCCCATCTGCACTCTTTGATGTCAAATGCACAAGGAACATGATAAGTTCTCCTGCAAGATTTTGCAAAGCAGCCAAGTGCTGCTCCTTTGATCCCACAGCTACTGCATTTAAGTTTGCCAGCCCTAGCCAATTCAGGCTCCAAATTTCTAATATTGTCTCCTTCGTAATATACTTGTGGTGTCCTGCCATTGAAATTTAATATTACATATATCAAGTTGAGCCCATATATTTCTCACAGCTGAACTTTAGAAGGCCACCTAAATGTATAAGCAAATTTGATCATGTATAAAACATACCAAATTATGAATAATTAACGAAACAAACACAAATTATGTCAGCTCATATCTCAGGCTCAACAACAATCCAACCCTCTCCATTATGGCTTTACTTCAAAAATTCATGCATAAGCAATAAATATTTTCTTATTTGTGAAAATTGAAAGAAGTTGTTTGAGTTAATTTAAAGTTATTTGCCTTCTGCTGTTAAATGCAACCATGGACTAAGATACCATGCAGAGTCAGTTACTTCAAAACAAGACATATAATCAGCATTGATGTTCCAGTCAAAAACCAACTTATGTCATCCAAACCAAATGATTGCCAAAGGCCCAAATGCATTTTCAGCTTCATTTAAATGATAAATAGAAACTGCCAAAATGCAAAATATTTATATCCCTTTTGATTTCATTTTCAAGAAAAGTGGACAAACTATTTCTTGCTTCTACAAAGGGTAGATGCAAGTAAACCAGATTGGACAGCACCAACAACAATCCAAAAGAATATGCTACTCGTACAGAAAGTTGTAAGCTTATTATCTACATGGTAAAGATAAAGAGATTTCAAATACTAGATCTCAACTAATGTCATACCACTCAATACATTTTCTGTGGACGGATATGACCTCAGATAGACTGCTAACGTATCCAAATACCTCCTTTCCATTTGCATAGTACAGCATTGGTCCTGTACCCTGCAAACAATTCAAAGATAGGGAAAACAGATCAACTAAGGAACAAGGTCATGTAGAAAGCAACACGGACATGGAATAGCAAGTAAATGTATCTAATGCAGATTTTGAACTCACATCTGTTAACTTTGACGAATGGCAAAATGCACAAACACTTCTACTTGTATCTGGTGACTGGGCAACAGCCTGATGCTCTCCAAACTTGGATTCTGTGTTGCAATTAGAAATGGCTATATCTTCAGTACATGATCCCTGCTGAGCATGGCCATAGCTTTGTGCACAAGTGTCAGGCAATTCATAACTCAATTTCTTTTGCCTCTTGGCATCCCTGGCTTGAAACATGTTGTCACAGGTAGTTCTGAAATTCTGTTCATTTCTTGCCGTGGCTGACTCATTTTCAACTGATTTGCTGCTCTTACATTTTACAACACTCTGCATAGATAAAATTATCCATGCTTGTTAAGACGTATGCCAAAATAAAGTAAAAGAATGACTTTCCACACAAGATTAGACTAACTACATCATAGAAATGCACAAAAAGTGTATGTCAGTCTGTAAAGTTATAAAAGAAACATAATAATCTCTACATAAGACAGGTATTTTGACAAGTCTCAGAGACAGTTTAACTGACAAATTCATCAACTTGTGGAAACCTTAAACAAAGAATAATGTAGTTCAGACTGGTAAAATCACGGCATATCAGCACATTCCTAATTAACTGGTCAAAAATCACCTGCAGGCCAAGTTTTATGTTATGTTCCAACAATGGCAAGATAAGGAAAAAATCAGCAAATTCTTCTGCAGATTGATTTGCCTCTCGCAATAATTAATGGCATTGCATATAAAAATGAAGAGTTTTCACCATAAGAATTAATATAATAACATAGAATAACATGCAACACTTTTTCACTTTTCAACATCCAATAAATCATATGAACAGTAAGAAAAGTGGTGACAGCCAATTAGCAGCAGAAGTATTAACCCATGGACATGCAAGTCTTTTGAATGAGTAATAACAATACTTTGATTGATAAACAAGTTTATCAAGAATGCACTATTGTACCAAAAGGTATCTGCGTAAGAAACTCCTTAGCTAAGCAAAAAAATTGTAACTAAGTAATGATGGAAATCCATCTTTAGGGCTTACTTCATTTCTACTCTGTGAATCACTGTTGTTTTTGCCCATATCTTTCATATCACTAAATGAACTTGAGCTGTCTGGCGATAGTTGCAGCACGTGATTGATATCTATTTCTTCTGTTTGTGGAACATCGGTATTTCTAACTTGTTGAAATGCACCAGACTGATTCTCACTATTAGAATCTCTGAGAAATATACCACGCTGCTCAACTCCTTCCTTCTGTGCATCACCAGACGACATACTTTTCTCTGTTTTATCAGCTGATGCAGAGCTCTTCCCAGAGCAAGCATTAAGTGACACATTTTTGTTCTTATTAGCTAACAACGTAGCAGATTGTCCATTCCTAGAAGTTCCATGCTGCGGATTCTGAACTAACTCTCTTCTTTGTTTATCCTCAATGGTTTTAGTAAAGGAGACAGGTGACTGCTCCGATAACATTCCAGCATCTGAAATGATTCAAGGTCACACAAATATCACATTTTCTTTTCTAAGAGAAGATAAAATATGAAATAATAAAGATATAAACACCACAAGTATAAGCAATGTTATTTACCAGACAATAAAGGCTGCAAGATGGTGGCACTGAATGTAGCATCCAAGCTTCTGTAGATTGTCACCATATGCTCAATGTAGGGTGCTGGTCTTACATCTACATCAATAAATTTACATAATAAACCTAAATTATTCAAACATATAAAAAGGGTTGCATCTTAAATATAACTTGGATTCCAAGAGTGTTGAATATAGATACTAAACATGCCTTACTGATCTTTTCACTAAAAGGAAATATAAGTGGTGATCAAAATAAAGAAAAAAGTATTTTCCTTTCACCATCTTTGAGCGTAGAGAACTTCTAGGTATGGAGAAAATGCTATCTTCTTGATAAATTTGAGGCCCCAAACAATTATACTTCACTACTATATTGGATTTCTAGCTTGCAGGCCTAAAGTTTTGTGATTTGAGGCATAAAATGGAGTATAACATATTTATTGTTTAATCATAAAAGTATTGCAAAATCTAACATTCAACTTAGATAATACACAAAGTCTTTTTCCCATTAGCCCTTTGCTTAATAGCATCCGCGAAAGTTAATGTAACGGCAGATACCTAGATCAACAAAGCATTAACATATAGCAGTACCTTCATCATCAAAGTGATGTTTACACGCGGGACATTCAGATCCAAATTGGGTCTCCTTTGGAACACAACCACTGCATTACCAAACACAAAACAAAAAATACAAAAGAACCGCTAATTCAACCAACCCAGATATCAAAAATTAAAAAAAATATAAATACACACACACACACACACATATATATAAGGAAAACGAACTACTCACTTGCAGAAAATATGATTACACGGAAGCAACATCGGTTTATTCAGCAGGCCGAGGCTGCAAAAGTCCAAAATTAGTAAACAAAATCGATTAATCAACCATGCATTTTACAGCAATATGAAGAGAAAAATGAAGGGTATGGTACCATAAAGGGCATTTGAGCTCGAGACCCAATTTCTGGAGATGAAGAGCCCAGGGATTCAGAAACCTGCCCAACTTTTGGGTCTCTGCAGCAGTCAATGACATTGTTGAAGCTTGGTTCAGTGTGCGATATGATTTGCGAGCGAGGAAGAGAAGAAAGTGTTTGTGAAAATGAAGAAAATTTTTGGGGGTTAAATTCAAGAGTTGGATTTGGCAAATGGGCGGTCTCTGATGTTCAAGTTTCGCGCCTGTTGTGTTTTTTTTTGGGAGGAAATAATAGAATGGTCTCTCCCGCGCAGTTGCGAATTTTTCCGGGGATTTTTTTCGATGGATTTTTGCTTTTTTTTTTTCTTTGTTAGAAGGGATGACAAAAGAAAACTTGGATCTTCTCCTTTTTTTATTCAAATGTACAAAATGTACTGCTTACATAGGCCAAACACTAACAACGTGTCTATTTGTAGATTTTACTGATAAACTAAAAATGTTGTTTCCACAAATAGGTTGTTTTTGGAATTTAAATAATTCAATATTTGAGGTGAAAAGAAATAAAAAGAGATATGAGTCCCTCTAAAATTTGCAAATATCTCTCATTAAAGAAAAAATAGTTTTTCTATTTTTAATAGAAGGCCTATTCGACACACCTAATTATTAGATAATTGATAGTTGTTGATAATTGTTATATTCTAGTTGTTAGTCAATAACTATGTAGTTAGATATTTATTTTTTTATAATGATATTTTAATAACCAATACATTATGTTGCCATTTAGTATTTTGATTACCAAAAAAATAAAATAAAACGGTGGCATGACATGTGGGCACCCACCTTATTATCGTGAATCACCATATGGTTATTTCTTTATCTTTTAAACATTTTACTTATTTTTGGGTAGTTAATCTGGATTTTTTTAAAAATTAATAATAATTTTTAAAGAATAAATTAACTTTTTTACTTTTAACCTGTTTATTCTCATTAATGTTTAATTAAATAAAAATATATATTACTAAATTCTCTAATTTATAAAACTTATTAAAATTTAACCATATAATCGTTTAAACACTAGAATATTAAATATATAAACATATAACACCAAGGCATTGCGCGAGTCACTATTCTAGTTTTTAGTATTTCGCTTCACTACATGCTCCACTACGATCAAGTGGCCGAACATTCTCATCTACCATTTTAGAGTTCAAACGGTGAAACTATTGGGCTCAAATATGATAATATTTTACGAGCCCATGTATATGGGAATAAGTTTGGACTAACATTGTTTCAGTAAGCCCTTCTGGATAGAGTTATGGCCCATTTTATCGAACGTACCCAATAGCTTGTCCATATGTTCAGTACCTGGACTATCATTCCAAACCCATCCACTTAAGCCGCTTGGTTATAGAGACAAATTCTTTAGCTACTTTTAAGTAGAGCCAGCAAATGGGTCAACCCGAACCGGTTATGGCGGGTCTGGCGAGTTGTCCGGTCGGGCCGACCCTTTTAACAAATGGACCGGTTGTATTAAAACCCTGGACCGGCTGGGTTAGGCAGGTTTGCATATCGTTTTTTGCAAGTTATACGAGTTCATCACACCTGGCTGGTGACACGGCCCGACCCGCCAAATTGGCATGTTAGGTTGGGTTGGCCCATTTGCCTAGGGAGTCATTACATCCTCGATCCTAACCCCGTTTTTTTAACGAATTAGATAAGTCAACCTACGGGTCTCAACCCGTTTTGCCACCTCTACTTTTAAGTTAGTTATTAATAGCTTGACTCCCGCTTTATAGGGTGTTTGGCTTTGCTTATTTGGTGTTTATAAGTACCTAAATAGTAAAAAATATGCGAGAGCGTACTTTTTTCTATGTGCGTATAAGCACCTAAAATAAGCAAAGCCAAACACCCTCTTAGAGGGTGTTTGGTTTGTTTTTTCTTTTTTTCTCGTGAAACCTGCTTAAAGCTCAATTTAAGATAATGAGAGTATTTGTTTTAATTAATAAATATTTTTAAGTAGTTTTAAATAAAAAGTAAAAAGCTCTCCACCCTCAGTTTCTCCTTTATATGGTTTTCAGCACTTTAAAAGAAAACAGTTTTGACCAAATCATTTGCTATCTTAAACTTACCTTTTTATTTTTATTACCAAAATATGTCTATTCTTTTATATTATGCTTACTATTTTAAATTTTACTGTCATGTCATATATATATATATATATACATATACATATATATTTTAAGGGAAGGGACTAGGGAAGCAGCACTCCTGAAATTTTATTAAAATCCAAAAGTCATGCTATAGGATAGAAGGTGGACTAGGCCAAAATCATGTCCTTAATAGTTATTTTAACAATATAAGTTACCATTAAATCCACTATAACCTAATATATAAATACTTTTTTTTTATAACCACAATTTTTATTCAACCACGTAATTATTTAAAGTCAAATATATAAAAAAAAAGCTTAAAACTAAAAGTACTTTAAATAATTTTTTGAAAAGCCAATCCATACACCCTCTTAGTCCCTCAAAATCTCTTCATAAAAGTAAGTTTCGTTTTGGGATAAATATATGGAAACTAGTAATCATGTTTATTGGTTATCTAATCACAAATATATTCGACATACACCTAGATTGTTGGATTATTGTGGATATTTCTTAGCTCTTAACCTTTTCATTTATAAATTTTATAAATATTTAAATGAAAACAAATATATTTTCAATACATTGATAATCTTTTCGTAATAAAACTAATTGATATTTACCTATATAATTATCTAAATCATACAAAATATAAAATAAAGAACATGTGCTTATAGCATCATTTGGGATGCCACGCGATCATTATAATGGATAGAGAGATCTCAATGATGCTATAAGCGCATGTTCTTTATTTTATAAAACTAATTGATATTTATCTATATAATTATTTAAATCATACAAAATATAAAATAAAGAACATGCGCTTATAGCATCATCCAGATATCTCTATCCACTATAATGATTGCGTGGCATTCCATAATTCTTTCATTTGCTTGTAGTCTGTTTAACACTTGGCCATTGGTTACTTCTTCATTTTATGTTTTTACTTTATCTTTTTTTTTTATTGTTAATAAATTAATAAATCTTTTTCAAAAATAAAGTAATTTCTTGATTTTTAATTTTGTGTATTAATAGAATAATTTTTAATCAAATTAATTAATTATCGACCATATAATTTAAAGAAAAAAATGTATATGTGTATATATATATGTATATCATCACGCACGCCTATCATGCTAGTTACGTATTGTAGCTGCAATTGAGTCAAATTTGTGAATGGTGTATAATGTAACGAATTTTAGCTGACGAGTTACTGTTATAATTAATAAAACGTCAGTGGGTTGAAATAGAATTTTAGCCAAACCTCCGCTATCTCTTGCAATGATGGAAAACTCTTCCATCTGTTAAATTGATGTCAGTTTAACTAAAAAAATTTGTAGTTTTTAAATAAAAATTCATATGTTAAGAATAAAAATTTATAAATAGAAACAAAAAATTTGTAAGTCAAGAACAACAAATTTTTAACTATGAATTTTTGTTCGAAAACTACAAAAATTCATAGATAAAAATTTTTGTTCAAACAATTTTATTCAATAATTTTAAATAAATATTAGTTAACTATAAGTTCTTTAAAGAATTGTTCAAGCAAGTTAAAATATAATTAAAATAAAAAAGCATATTATATAGAGAAAACAATAGTTTATTATTAAAAGTGTCAAAATACCTCTTTTAGTAATTTAAACAACTAACCATTATTTTTAAATATAAAACCGAACATTATCTTGTTTAATTAAAGTCCTTTTCGTATAAAAGGAATCAAACACATTTATTTTTTACTAGAAGTCATTTTAATCAAAAGTCTGTTTCTAAATGTTTTTTTACAAAATGATGTTCTAAAATTGAAAGCAAAACTAGCTCTAACAAGTTGTGAATTAGCTTGGTAAAATAGACCCTTCCTTGAATTAACTCTTGTTCTTTACAGATATATGGTATAGTAAAAATATTGGTAAAAGTACAATTTTACCCTTACAACCATTTAATGAATACTACTTCTGACAAGTGTGATCCTTTTTATAAAGTAGAAAAGAGGTATAATAATTTCTCGTTGTTTGCGTTTTTCTTAACTTGTATAATTTTCTTATATAATTTTGTTGTACAATAGGTTTAGCTCGTTTTTTGATTTTTAACGCTTTACAAGTATGCCGATTCTTTTAGGCTATTCATGGTTTTGATCGAGGACTTTATTTCATGGCAATCTCCTCATATCGTCCATTGCTAATTATACAACTTGACATATTTGGTATCCCAACCATGCGGTGAATTGGGTGATTTGTGTGGTTGTGATCAAGTTTCTTTTTTTTAGGACATGTATTTTATTTTTAGAACTAGTTTGTGTCGTTCATTGCAAATTTGATCTTCTTGTACTTTTGTTGATGTTTGTATTTTTGTACTTGTTGATATTTGTATAAAATTTTCTACCATGATGACAAAAAAATCCTTGAATTAAGTTGCAATTGGAGAAATGTAATTGTACATGATTAAAATTGTAGACCTCACTCGTTTTGAAATACTTTTTAAATGTTCAAAAATTCCATAGATGTTATTTTAAATGTATATAGTTTCTAATTCATGCATTGCAACTTTAATCGGACAAAAATCATGAATCTACCCCTTGTTTTGTAAGTCATTGATGGACAAATGACAATGTTCTTCCGTAATTGACCAGTTTAGGAGCCAAAACTGATGAAAAATATGTCTGGTAAAAAAAACTTATAAGTAGCTTATAAGCTAGCCCAAAAAAAAAAAAAAGCAGCCCTGACTAGCTTTTTTTGGAAGGCTTATAAGCACTTGGTCAAACATGTCAAAAAAATATGTTTATTCTTAAAATTTTATCACATTAATTAATGAAATATCTTTTTTAGTTATTTTAAACTCCATTACTACTTATAAGCACTTATTTTACCGAACATGTTAAAAACTTATAAATATATATTTATTTAAATACATAATAACTTGCTTATATTATAAACTCCAATTATTTATAAGCACTTAAAAATAAGCTCAGCCAAACGGGCTTTAAAACATTAGTGGGTCGAAATAGAATTTCAGCCAAACAAGTCCTTACCCTTTTGCCACGAGATATTTTATTTTTCTAGCATCAATCTCACTCTTTAAACCCCACAAAACCCTCATCATCATCTTTAGCTCAACGTCTCCATTTTCCTCATCTCCACGACGGCCACCATGGCAGCAAACATTGCTCGATCAGTCCTAGCCGTTCGATCAACCTCCCCTTCTCTCCTCATAGCCAAACGACTTTTCTCATCAACCATATCCAAACCCAATCCCCTACCCGGCTTCGCCCGACCCGTTACTATCCGATACAGTCCCTCAATCTCCCACGCTATCCGTTTCATACCACCAAGCGCCGGTCGTATCAACACGATTCGATGCAGAGTCAACCGGTCCGGTTCGGCTTACTCGCCGCTCAACTCCGGCTCCAACTTCAGCGACCGCCCACCCACGGAGATGGCGCCGCTCTTCCCTGGCTGCGATTACGAGCACTGGCTTATTGTTATGGATAAGCCCGGCGGCGAAGGTGCCACTAAGCAGCAGATGATTGATTGTTATATTCAAACCCTAGCTAAAGTAGTTGGGAGGTAATTAAACCAAACCGAACCAATTCTTATCCCACTATGTGGTCTCGATAATTGAATAATTGAAATAAGGTTGATGATATCCATGAAATAATTGCCCCAAAAAAATTGGGTAAATTTCGAACATTGCAAAGGTCTAATAGGTTATAATAATATATAGGTTTATGTATTTATTTGTTCATTTTTTGTTTTGAAATAAACAGTGTCTCTTGTTTGTTTATGATAATTCAGTGAAGAGGAAGCAAAGAAAAAGATATACAATGTATCATGCGAGAGGTACTTTGGGTTCGGATGTGAGATTGATGAGGAGACTTCGAATAAGCTTGAAGGTGCAGATTGGGTTTTGTTCATTAATTTTCATGTGTTGGAAGTGTTAGTAGATTTAATGTGTTTTTTTTGTTGTGAATACTATGTTATGTTTCCTTTTGTTGGGTTACAGGGTTGCCTGGTGTTCTTTTTGTGCTGCCAGATTCATATGTGGATCCTGAGAACAAGGATTATGGAGGTATGACTTTTACGAAAAGTTCTTTGTGTAATTAAACCAGCTTTCATTATTGAGCTAGAAATTTACTTTATTTGGTGTGTAATTGTCTGGTTACTACTAATGGCACACATTTTTGAATTGCATTAAGATTAGAGTTGTAATGTTACGTCAGAGTGATTAGGTGAACTCAAAATGCAGAGAGATGTATAAGATGAATTTTGTCAAGCAAAAGAAAAGCAGATAGATGAGAGTTCCTTCATTTTTAGGGAGCGTAAGTCCTCAATGATCAAGACGATGAGCAAGTGTACAGATGCACATGTTTTGCCTGATCTTGGTTGTTGAGAATGAGCTGTATTATACAGTATTGCATACATTTTATCTGTTGTTTAAGAAATTATTTTGTTAGCTAAGTTTGAATCTACAAGCATTGTCCTTCACATCACATCTTCCATTCCCGTGCCTTTTCTTATCTACAACATTAGCAATTTTCTTATGCCTGGAGATTCCCAGTAACATTCATTTTTTCTTTCTCTATATTTCCTCTGATTTTATGTAATCAAAGCATGCTTTCATGATAAAGAGCAAAGAGGAAATTGGGTCCTGAGGAGGGGTTGACTGCAGGATGGGAGACATTTCATGTTAGAAAAGTATCTAGATCTTGTCAGTGTATATTTGTGTATCTTTGTGGTTATCCGGATATTTGGTTTTGCAGCGGACATGCCTGACTTATGAATTTTAGTTACTTAAAACAGAAATTTATGATTTGTTTCTCTCGTGTGATGTTTGCAGCTGAACTGTTTGTCAATGGAGAAATTGTTCAGAGGTCACCTGAGAGACAGAGGAGAGTGGAGCCAGTGCCACAAAGAGCCCAGGACCGACCAAGATATAATGACCGAACTCGTTACGTGAGGCGTCGTGAAAATTTGCGGTGAATGGTGATCCTTGCACAATTATTGTTGTCTCCGAGATAAAAATATCTCATCTCATCGCTGTACCTTCGCATTATGTCTAGTAGTATCTGTGCTTAGTTGTTACGGACACGATATTATTTTGGGTGGTTACGTCATCTATAATTGTGTGCTTTAAACCATCATGTTTCCATCATTTTTGGTGGTTCAATTCACTTTGATTTCCGGTGTCTTGTTACTAGATTTTTGAGGGGTTTCGAAGTGATTTAACAAATTCGAGAAGTAAGCCTCATATCTTTGACGGAGAAATGTGCGAGGGATTGAATTCGTTCGAGAATAAAGCCATAAGGCAAAACTTTGGACAAGACCATTGATCTGCTTGGATAACAATCTGGTTCATTCTGAATGAAACTATTCTGTGAAGAAAATGGTCTTTGACCAAACTTGGATGAGATAGGTGACGTTTTGTTTACACTCTCTGAGTAAGAGTGGAATTTACACGTTTTTGCCAAGTGAGATTTGTACTCTAAGTGTGAGTAGACTAATAGTTTCGGAGATTCTGAGAATATATATGATAGGAGATGTCTGTTAGAATGACCAAAGCAGCAAAACAATAATTCTGCAGGTGTGAAATGAATTCAAATGCCTCCAACGGTAAAGTATCAAAACCTCAGATCTTCGTCCATTCTCTTTATACATCAGAATGTCCTCTTCGCCAAGATATGCGAATTCACCTTGGATATTTCACGCTAGAAACACACAAGCATATATAATAGAAACACACAAGCATATATAATTCAACTCCAGCAAATTACGATTGGCTTATTCTATTCTTGAAAATAAGAGTCATTATTTTCTGACACAGATTTCTTTAAATAGTCATGTCTTCATTATTTTTCAGTATGTCGAACCTCTCTCATATCCAGCCTGCGGAAGCTTGTCTTTCTAGGGGACCTCAAGCTGTGGTGGTTTCTGCATAACATTTTCATTGGTTCTTGACTCATTTTCATCTCTATCAACCTCCGCGATTCTTGTTTCCTTGCAAGGGTCCGAGGATTCAACAACACTCCCATAGTCAAAACTCTGGCTTTTAATATCTACCTGTTGTCGCAGCGACGAATCTTTCTCGTCTGAAGTTTCTTGTGTTGCTTCGTCATTAAGTTCTGTTGCTTCTATATTTGCCGAATCTGGCTCCCCAAAATCCTTCGAAGAAACTTTGTCTTTGTTGTTCCCGGATGAGTCAATGGAGTACTGTGGTTCTGGCTCACTTGTTTCTTCTTCAAATTCTCCATCAATTTCAGGTACCAGTGTTTCTGTTACCTCAAGCTCCTTCAGCTTCTGCAGGGCTTTGGAAGCAACACTCGTAGCCCACCCGTCATCTTTTATGTGCCTGCAATCACGAAAGAAGTATACTATTCCTATGTCATTGTGCTTTGCACGGTGTAGATAGCAAATGAAATCAGAGGCTAATGCTATTTACTGTTAAATCCATGAATTAGAGAATACGAGGGTGTTTGGCTTGGCTTATTTGGGTGCTTTATAAGCACCTAGAGAAAAGCACTTTTTAACATGCTTCTTACTGTTTGGTGCTTATGAGCCCCAAATAAGCACTGCCAAACACCCTCCAAGAAAGCTGCAGAAGGCTAAGTTACCTTTTGGGATTCAATCCAGCAGCAGCGAACGCTGTTTCTGCATGAGATACAACTTCCAGGGAGGCATTCATAATATCATTGGATAAGTATCCTCCACATCTAGCAATTTCCACCAGGAATTGTACGTCCAATATGAACTGCATTGAGATTAAACAACAGTCAATCAAATCCAGCCAACGAATTACTCTGTTGCAGAGAAATGAAAAGAATAGATTCTGCAAAATATAAGGGGGAGAGTCGGGTGTGCAAAATTCCCACTATGCGATCCCAAAAGGTCATGATATACCTGCATAAAGTTGATACAGTGTTGATCCATTGAGAGATCTTCGGCAACAGTCGATATCTTTTTCTCACTTGAAATCCTCATAAATATAGCTTCCATCAATTCCTCGAGTAGATCTATCAACCAATCATCTTCTATATGATTATCTTCAGAAAACTTCTGCAATTTCCTTAGCTGCAGATACAGTTCCTGATTGTTGCAGGAGCAAAGAGAAAATTGCACTGTGTATCATTTGTTATTAAACAACCTTTAAACTAACATCCAGAACAAGAATCATTTGGAATCTTAGAATGTGGGAAGGAGAATTGGGAGCTTGACATACCTGGTAACAACCAGAAGGTGCCAGAAAGCAACTATTAGAATCGTCTTGTGAGTTGCTGCAACTACACAGAACATCTTTGATGTCAACTTCAGAAGACAGAAATTTATGTATGAACTGCTGCAGAGAACGGGATCTGAGCCGGGCATAGGCTTCACGAATATGCAGTTCATAATTATCAATCTCAAACCTCAGATCATAGAAGCCACCACATATGTCTTCTATGATGCTAGAGAAGAATTGCATGACTGTTGCTAAGTTGGCCACAACAGAAACTCTCTCAACCAGCAGGGCTGTCTGGTTGATGTTCTCTCCTCTGGTTACATCACTCGCGAGAGCCCCTTCTAGAATGGTAATGTACTCGGTGAAGATGTCCATGAGTCCTCTTAGAACCGACCCTTCCATCTGAAGAGAAACTAAGGGAGAAATATTCACTGCGACAACCTTAAAGGTGGAACAACATCAGCCCCTTGCTGCTACTATGCTTCAGTTGATAAGAATGGCATAGACTGAGGATTGGTATAGAGAGACAGTGGACTAGTAGCTTATTACCTGAAATAATGTGACGAATTTCCAGCCGCTATTAGTGAGCAGGCAGTATTCTTGATCTTGACAAACAAGGGTGGAAGAACTCCCTTTGGATAAAAGTCCAGATACAAGATACTTATCCAGCGACCAAGCGTCAGATGATGTGAAAATACTGATGACATGCTTATAATGGTCAATATGTGTCTGCAGAATTTCTTCCATGCATGGACGGATGTGCTTGATCAAACATGGCAGAAGGCTGATCCTCTGACTCTCTAACAGAGAGCAATATGACATCGCGAAATGCACAGCCTCCACGGCTGTTGACAGTCCACTACTTGTTACTGATGTAGACTCGACGTACTTATTGAAACAAGCAGCAAAGAGTTCAGTTTCTTCACTCGCCCACTCAATCAGCTCCAGAGGGTATGCAGGAGTTTCTCCATGTAGAGCTGAATAACTCCTTGCTGCTTGAGAGATGATAGAGAACACATATTTTGCAACATCTTGAATATGAAATCCACGTGAAAATGCTTTTGAAGAGGGCAGATTACTTGAACGAGATGCAATGTGTGAATGGTAGTATTTCAGCAGTAATTCAGTAGCAAGATGAGCTTCCCCAAGCTGGCAAAGTCCCGACAAGGCCTTCTGCAGTTCTGGGGGAGAGACGCGAGGATTTTCCACAATTAGTGCCAATTGATCTGCAAGCATAGCCCTCCGTTCTGATATAGCAGTATTATACAGCATCATCTCATCCGAGGAAAAGTTCCTTTCTGACTGCATACTTCCAAAAGACTCTGCTTCTTTCTCCAGTACACGAAGGGCTTCGTCTAGCCTGTGCTCCGAGAGGAGGGTGTCAAGAATATCTGAAATTTCTTCAGTGTGTGCCTCCAATATGCCAAGAGAAGGTAAGTTCTCTTCAGGCATTAATTGCATTGTTTCCTCTGCCAGAGCTTGTGAAGAGATCATTTCTTTAAGCTCTTGTATGAGCTTCTTCTGAGTTGTAGCCTTCAGTTTCAGTTGCATCAATTCACTTTCCAAACTTTTAACTCCTTCAAGTATTCTACAAATTAACAACATATGCAAGAACAATTGGTTAGAAACTGTACATCACAATGCCATTAACATATACATCTCATGATTAAGTCAAAAAGCTATATCCTATGCTCTCTTTTTATCTCAAAACCAACAAAGCCTCAACTAGAATTACTTCTGGTTTTAACATTCTAATCATTTCTTTATCTGAAACTCATTATTTTATCTATTACCCAGACCAAATTATCCCAACTATAACACTGCATAACATGATAGGATGAGGGGAAAAAAGTGAATATTACTTGAAATTTCCCAGTGAATAGCCCAAATCAGGCACCCTGAAAATAACGTGTCGTGAATCAAATATCAACTAGGTCTAAAGTGGTTAAATCAAGTTATTAAGTTCAGATTGCTAAAAGTTCTTCTATACCTTATATTCTAAAAAGTATGTGATAATAATATTTTTCATAAGCACCTTTATCATCATAACTTATCTAGTTGTAATAGAGGGGACTTTTCACCATTGTATGTTAGTATAGGCACATTAAACTAAAACTTTTCCATGACAAAAAGGACCAAATTTGGTCCCACAGAATTCAAATATTCTAAAGACATAAAATAATCATCTCACATGCAAATTTAATAATCTGAAAGAGTGGCTAGTAAAAAGCTTATGATGCTATTAAGCAGCAGCAAGTAAATAACCAACTTACCCAAGAAAGGAAACATAATTGCTGAACACGTTCTTCTGAAAATCCTCATCCGATTCTCTCTTTAGCTCAAGGAGTTCTGCACAAAGATTCTTAACACCCTATAAAAGAAGCCAAAAAGGGAGACAGATAAATGATATATACCTGCTGCTAGAAGCCATGCATGCATCAACATGCAGCAATAAAGTACCGTTCGGTACACGAAATTCTCGTTATGCACGTGTCCGTTACCTTGGCGGTCATGGACTGAAGTTCAACATCACCATCAAATTCGCTGCTGGACATGGAAGACAAGTCATCAGGGTCGTGGTCGGGCACGTTATGATCAATATAATCATCATGATCTCTGAACCGAAATCTTGAAGTTGAAGCGATCGAGGTGGACTCCATGGGAAGCTATGATGTAGTGCGCTGTGTGCAAGTGGTTGATAATGGAGGTGTCAAAGCTTTTTGACGTTTTGGGTGTGGCGACGTCGTTTTGCAGTCTCCATTGTTGTTGACGAGCTTTGGTTTCTCCGTTTTGGTGGTGGTGTTTGGTTTTCTTGCGCTTTGGTCCGCTGAGATGCCTTATGCGACGTCGTATTGGGGTTAAACTGCCTAACTGTCACTTCCAACTGCCGTCCAAAAGGAACCAGTCGCCGTGACTATTGGCTTCATCGTACGTGGTCGACTATGGAATGATAGATAATATTATATATTATGTGATGTATTTAAATTTAAATAATTAGAGATAATTTCACAATCGCTGTTCACGGTTTACCAAAAAAAAAAAAAAAAGTCAGTTTTGTTGCTATTATTTAAAAAAAATTATTTAGTCATTAGTATTTTACAAACAAATAAATTTGGTTTCTATTATTTCAAAAGTAAATATTTGTAAAAAGTATTAGTTATCATTCCTTTGAGTTTGTCATGTGATTGATCGTTCTTAGAGTTAAAATCAGAATTAATTAGGCTATATTTTTAAAAATTGAGACATAAATTGATTATTTTTGAAATAATAGAGGGTATTAATTTTTTAATTATTAAAAATTAAATAAATTATTTTTAAAATAATAAAATTAAATTGATATTTTTTTTTATAAATAATAGGGATCATTTGTGAATTTGTCAAAATAATTACTTATGACAAAATAATCATAATTTCTTACTATTGAGTTCTTAGGTTATGATTCCAAAAGAAAAATTCAATTTTGAGCCCGATCAAGCCACGTAACCCAAAACAAAAGGTCAAAAACAAAAATACCGTTGAAAAGAACACACACACAACAAAAAAGGTCCATTTAAAAGCTGCTTTTGCTGGTTTTGGTCTAACATTTTAAGCAACCTGAAAAGTTCACGAAAACGGGAAGGCCAAAGAAGTTTCCTTTTTTTCTCCCATTCACTCAATCGCGAATGAGAGGAAGACACGTCAGACTCTTATTGACGTTGCTTCTTCTCTTCTTCACTACCAGCAGCGCCACCGCGAATGGAGAAAGCGGCGGAGGTGGCGGCGAGTTCAGCTTAGACTACTCGAAGCTGTCGGGGATAATAATCCCAGGCTTCGCGTCGTCGCAGCTGAGAGCTTGGTCTATTTTGGACTGCCCTTACTCTCCTCTCGATTTCAACCCTCTTGACTTAGTCTGGCTTGACTCTACTAAAGTAATTCTTCTCTCTCTCTCTCTCTCTCTCTCTCTCTCTCTCCATATATATATATATGTATGTATATATGTATATGCATACATGATAGAGCTCCATCTGCTATCTAATAATGACTTATTGTTGCATTAGCTGATTATGATCTCATAATTAGCAAAATAAATGGAAAAATAAAGAAGCATCGGCATAGAGACGTAATATTATGGTCTTCTGTTGTTGAACTATTGAATTATTGACTTAGATGAATGTAGATCTTTTAAATCAATATTATGGAAAATATGTATCTAGTAATATGAAAAAAACTATGATAATATATGCTGCTTAGCTAGTGGCTCGGATAAATGTGATGATTTTAGTGAAAATCAAATATATATGCATATGTGTGACTGATAAATGCATATAATCGAATGGGTCGATAGAATATTACAGTCTCTTTGTTGAATTATTGACTTTTGTGTGAATGTGGATGACTGACTTTAATTTGTTTTATGAAATTCAGAAAAATAATAGCCATATTCTGAAGTGGCCTTATATTTAGTTTGGCGAATGATTCGTCCTTCCCAAATGCAGCATAAAACTCTGCACTCTCCGACTGTGCTTGTTCCCTCTTCTTCCTTACCATCCTTACCTTGGCTCTTCCTTGTGAAATAACTCCGTGTTTATCTCACGGGTGGATCTAAAAGGCCTTGCTAATTGACTTGGGTTAGAGGTGTTGTTCAGGCTGTATTGACCGCACCTTTTGGTGCAATTAGTTACCAACCGGCCAACAAGATGCTTCGACCTGCACTGAGTGCTGTTTTTCTTGACTTTGTTTCCTGTAATGCTACTTCTTTGAATTTTATATGATTTTTAATTGTTTATTCATGTCTGAAGCACGTCTGAGTTTGCACTTTCATTTTTGTAGAATTCGTATTAATTCTGTAGCTGACTCATATGCAGTATACTTCCTGTTTGATATGGGATTAGACTTTGAGTTCGATCGTTCATGTCAACATAATTTATTTCTCAGATTTAACTTCTCATGTTAAATTGGAAACTAATCTCCATGACTCAATGATGTGTGCTTTATTGGATGTATCTATGTGTCTCTATAATCTGGTTTCCAGTATTAAAGACTAGTCTTATAGGAATAATGTTGATTTACATTAACTCAGTGTATCTTTGAATCTATGTTGTTTGGTTTCTGGCGTGATAGACTAGTTTTATACAATTCATACTATCTTTTTATCATTCTTTTCCATTGCTGATAGGAGAAGATTGCCGTGTATCATGCAGCTTCTTTCTGCAGTAAATTGCTGGCTCAAGTGCATGTTGTTGGATCCATATAATCAAACCGATCATCCAGAATGCAGGTCTCGCCCTGATAGTGGTCTTTCTGCTATTACAGAGATCGATCCTGGTTACATAACAGGTATGTTAAGTGTTCATTTTTCAAAGATTCCCTTTTTTTGGGGGGGGGGAGAGGGGGGGATCTCATCCGCATGAATGTGAATTATTCTTCGAAACTCAGATACTTAAGTTGTAACATGCTGGTTACTCTGGTGCCAATTAGTAGTTTTTGTTGATCTAGTTGATACAAGAATTATATAACATTTATAGCGACACATCAATCAGGAAATCTATCTGCTTCTCATATGCGAGAATTGAAACATTTATAGTCAAAGTTCCCATAGTCATTACACATTAGAGATATGATTAATTGGAAAACTAGCAATATTTGCATACTGAGGGGTGGTTGATGTAGTTTGATGCTTAATGGGATAACATTTTAAATTATTGCAGGTCCTCTTTCATCAGTGTGGAAAGAATGGGTTAAGTGGTGCATTGAATTTGGTTTTGAGCCAAATGCAATAATAGCAGTTCCATATGACTGGAGATTGTCACCCTCCAAACTTGAGGAGCGCGATCTTTACTTTCACAAGCTCAAGTCTGTATCATCTTGCATGTTCTTTGCTCCTCTTCCTTAAATTTCGTACTTCATATGCTCATGGTTCTTTAATTATGTTGGTAAACACAAAGGCTCCTGAAGAAAGACAAATGTACCAAGAAGGAAACATGCAGTTTGCAAAATTTTCCATTGTGCACCACTTTGCAATTTTAAATTATCTAAGTATCATGTCTGGCTGGGGTGGGGGGTGTATCTTTCGTTTGTCTCTTTTCTCTTCTTTCTTGTGAATAGGAAGAAGGTTAAAGGGATAACATGTCAGTATCTGGGTTTGGGATACAGAAAGGACTGGAATGAAAGAAAACCTTGAGATCTACCTGGAATTTCCTGGAATTCCTGAAGTTACTTTGCTGCGTATGTCCTGTTTCAACTTTCGAGTTCAATTATCTTAATTCCCGATGGACAAGGACATCATTGAAGCCTATGAATTGTCAAAGGACATATTTTGACTTGGAAATATTTGTTGCTACACTTAAAAGATCAGTGTCCTTAGCATATACACGATTAGACACCCCTGAATAATGACCAAGGATCACAGGTATGATACACACTTAATAGAAATAGTTAATTTAAGGCTCTTAACTATAAACAGAGAGCTAGAAATCAATATGCTTCAAAATGCCTTGTTCTTCATCTTATCTACATTAAGCCAGTTGCTGACATGCAATTCAACTCAACAAAGCCTCATCCAGATACCTATGTTATGGATTTTTGGTAATGTTTGATAAGAAATGTTATGAAAGTATAGGCAAGCATGACTCCTTGGTCTTTCTTTGCGCGTTGGAGGGAAGATTTCTGTTGATTCATTGGTCTTGCCCATAATGGGATCTTATATTTATATGTGCAAGTGCTCCATTACTGTAAGTTTTTTTTTTCCAAATTATGTCACATTTTAAACGTATTTGAATATAAATGCTGTTGCCATGTTTTTGGACAACGGAAAATGCTGTGTTAAGGATATGCAATCACTGCTGTTCACATGTAATTGTTTTCTCAATTTCAGTGAAATTGTTTGCACTGTTTTTCTTAATATGCTTCCTGCCTAGATATAACTGTTTCATTTTTACTTAGAGGCTTTCATTATTTGTGCTTCCCGCAGGCTGACTTTTGAGACTGCTCTGAAACTTCGGGGGGGCCCTTCATTAGTTTTTGCTCATTCATTGGGTAACAATGTGTTTAGATACTTCTTGGAGTGGTTGAAACTAGAGGTTGCCCCTAAGAAGTACATCCAATGGCTAGATGAACACGTTCATGCTTATTTTGCTGTTGGTATATTAGTCCCACCTTTGACTTTGTTTAAATTCTAAACCTGATCTGTTGCCAACAGCTTATTTGGAGATAAATTGCATTTTGTTTCAGGAGCTCCTCTTCTTGGTTCAATTGAAACAGTCAAAGCAACACTGTCTGGTCAAACCTTCGGTCTCCCTATATCCGAGGTTATTATTTCTTATTCTTTGCTGTAATGGTCTTTTACACTTTATCTTACTTTGCTTTATTATTATGCCAAAAGAAAAGGAAAGGAATAGACATTTTATGTTGAATTCTTTGTTTCACATGATATTAAAATCTTCCAAAATCAAGAATTCTCTCTTTTCCCATGTGTAGTAGTCATTCCCTAAGTAGTAGGTGATCCCCCCATGGGCTATTAGCTTGACAATGCTGTTATCAAGTTTATCATAAAGTAACTTATATCCTATTGAGCTTACTATACTGCTTAAATCCATTCAGCAGACTACAGCGAACGATAGCCCAGAAAAACTTCCTACTTTGTCCGCCAGTTTAATATTTCATATACAAGCAGCTTGCAGGATTTAGATACCAAGAAATATTTAAAGATCTGAACTTAGTTTGCTATGAGTAATGATACCTGAGTTGTTAGACTTGATATAGTTGCAGCATGTTGACGTCAGCATTCTGAGTTTATATGACATAATACGAGACATCTTGCACTGCAATATGTTCTGTCATTAACAGTATCCAAAATTCAATTGGCTGGTCATACTTACTGAAACGTGGTATGGGAAATATGGATTATATGGCATATATTTAATAAAAAAGAGGCGTTTGACTGTGATATTTTTGTTTTTCAGTACTCTTCTTTCAAAAGTTGGTTTTATATATTGCGTTAAGGCATCTCACTTGCTGGTAATAGGATTGTGAAAGTAGCAGACCTCCAGAGTTATTTCTGTTTTACTTGTTCATGCGAATTAAAATTAGGTCAGTAGAAACCTTGGAAAGACCTGGGTACATGTCAAAAGCACTCATTTTCTCTTTAGTATTTTAAACATTATTGAGTCATCACATACATTCTGTCACTATAAATGGACGGTAACTTTTGGCGGATGATACTTGCTCCAAATCAGTTTTTTTAAGTATCTAGTAAAATATTTTGAAGATGTATTCCTCTTTTGAATATCATCATGTTTTTCTTTTCATGTTTCATTTGCACCTTATAGTCATTAAAACAAAAGAAAGCTTTTTATGTGTCAGACTTGTACCATGGAAAATGTTAATCATCTTGGAGGGATAGAGGAATCTCCTTTCTGCTATTGGATGTATGTGATAAGTAATAACACATGCTCATTAAATAATTTGGCAAGTTATCAGGGAACAGCTCGATTGATGTTCAATTCATTTGGCTCTTCAATATGGATGATGCCATTTTCAAAATATTGTAGAACAGATGATACATACTGGAAGCATTTCTCTGGTGTGAACAGAAGAGCTCATCTTCCATATCATTGTGAGGAACCGCAATTCCAATCTAACTACTCAGGATGGCCAACAAATGTAGTAAATATTGAAATTCCTTCAACTCGAGGTATCTTTGAAGTTCACATCTCTATTCTGTGCCTGCCATGTATTTGCAGACATTTATTTGGCACGTGTATTTCTAAGCTGTGCTAGTAAGCTCCTACATTTAACTTTGCAGGAAATGTTGCTTATCCATCAGTTATAGATATTCCGGAGACTAACTTGTCTAGCATGGAATGCGGATTGCCTACACATTTGTCCTTTTCAGCTCGTGAAATTTCAGATGGGACTTTGTTCAGGGCAATAGAAGATTATGATCCTGATAGTCAAAGGCTCTTGTATCAATTAAAACAGTGAGTTTCCATTAGATTCTAAGGGGACGTCATACATTGTGGTTTTGATTTATTACGTGATGCATTGAGAATAGCACAGCTTCCTATTTGTAGTTATCTTGTGAACATGATCTGATTTAGTTAACCTAATTAAATTTCAACGAAATTGCTCTCTTTTCCTTTGAGGATGGTGGGCCCATTATACGAAAGGTTCTCAATCTTTGACTATACACTATTGTTTCATATCTTCAACTGTTTCTTCAACAATGATTTGTCAGATGTTTTCAAGAGAGAGATTTTATTCTTGTTGAGCTTTATTTTTATCACTAAAATGTAGCTGATGCATGTGTACATCAGGTCATATCATGGAGATCCAGTTTTAAATCCTTTAACACCCTGGGACAGACCACCTTTGAAGAATATATTTTGTATTTATGGAACAGACTTGAAGACTGAGGTCTCTTTCGTTGACTAAATACATTTTTCCTTTCTCTGCGGCAAATGTAGCTTGCATATCACTAGAGTTGATCTCTTGTACTCATTCATACATCTTGCAAGTATGGTATTATTTAAACTGCTGTTGAGTCCTAGAAGTGATAGTTGTATACTTCCAATGTTATAAATAATGGATGGTCACGTACTTGCAACCGCATTTGTATACTAAAACTTTTTGCAGCTAACATCATACCTTATATACAGTAATTTGTTTCGTCACACAAATTAAGAGACCATAATGAAAGCAAACGACCACCTAACTCATTCAATATCTACAACTTGAATGTCAGGTTGCAGAAGAAATCAAAGTGCATTCTACTTTTGGTGAGTGTAGAAGTAGAATAGAGTTCTCCACTTCCCAGAGTCCCAGTGGACATTTTATGAAAAAAAAAAAAGAAAGAAAATAAATAGTTTGCAAAACATTTCTCCAAAATCCAAGATTGAAGTTTGCAAAACATTGCTCCTCCAATGTATTAAAAATCACTACCTGTGGAGAAACCAGGTTCCTTCCTTAAGATGCAAACGAACCATGAACCCTTCAACTTGGCTAGATCTTACCATTCATTCTTTATGTTGATAAATGGGATGGAACACGCTAAGAAGGGAAAGTTATTAAAATGTTATAGATGTTGATGGATAAAATCAGTTCTTAGATAGAAATAGCCAAAATGAGCATACCTCATGGGGTTCCTCTTAATATATGGAGCGCACAGCCACTTAGTTGGCATTGCAGTTGGGTTGAGATAAGCAGCGGCTAATGGCCTATGATTAGGGTGATATCTGATGTCTTCTGGAAATCAGGCTGGAAGTTACCTTTGTGTCTGAAACCTAAGGGATATCCATGTGTTTGAAAACTTAATTGAAGTTGCTGTGTATAAGTCTGCTTGTTATTGAACTTATATCTCTTTTTACCATTAAAATTAATAATCATGTCTTTGGTTGAAAAGCCACCCTATGCTTTCATTATCTTAGAATCAGTGGTGGATGGTGATATTCATGGTATCTCTTAATATGGTAAAACAGGTCGGCTACTATTTTGCACCTAGTGGGAAGCCTTATCCTGACAACTGGATTGTAACTGATGTGATATATGAGGTTGAAGGGTCATTATATTCCAGGTAACACATCCAAACGTAAACAGAGTAAATTAATGAATATACTGGAAACATATTTGCTCCTTGTATTGTTGGGTTTAACTGCCCTCATCTTGTTGCTCATAATTCTATGGCTTAATATTATACTTTCCACCAAGAAGCAGCAAGGAAATAGAAAAGGGAAAAGGAAAAAACTTGGAACTAGAAGGGAGAATTACCTTATTACCCAATTTTTTCAATTTAATCAATGACAATGATTCAAACACTAAATTAAGGTACACAGTTATGCAAAGTTGAAGATTGAATACTTCTAATACCTCAAGACTATTGTCCTTCACGATGGCAATACTGAATGTTAATATCAGTCACAGAATCAAGGCAGGATGGATAAAATAAAGAAGTGCATCAGAAGTTTTGTGTGATTGGAACCCTGAAACTAAAGGAGAAGTATAATGACATAAGCATAAGGACAGTTGCTTTATGGATCCCAGTGTTGGGTGGTAACTGTCATGTTTGGAAGATGTTAGTGGCTGATATGAGAATGCAAGATAGATGTGTGGTACTAGGAATAACATGATGAGTAATGAAGGTGGAGGGAAATTGTTTTGAGGACGCTTGTGGAGGTGTGAAGATACTAAGGTTGTCTACCATGAGACAGATAGAGAGAGAGAGAGAGAGAGCTTAGAAGACGGTTTCTCAGATGTGAACTTTGTTCACCATCTACTACCTCCCCTTTCCCATGTCTGTTTGTAGTTAACATATCAATGACTAACCCAAGAGCGCAAAGGACCATATTTTGGAAATATTTGCCTTTAGATGCGACTTAGTTATGGTCATTGATATAAATCGTTCAGCTTCATTTTGCCTTATGAAGTGTCCTGAACATTTGAATTTCATTATTTTACCTCTCAAATATGTCATAATATCCAATGCGATATCATAGGACATAAAATACTCAAAATTATACCTTTCATATTCTGTTTTTATAAATCTAAACTGTATGTCATGCATCCAATTTAATGTGTAGACAAATCATTCTTAAATTGCAATTTGAAGCCATCACTCCCACAATGGGAATTGACTTGGAAATGTTTTCAGTTCCTTAATTAAATTTTTATAACTATCTTAGGTCGGGAAATCAGGTTGAAGGGGAACCTGGAGCAGCAAGTGGGGATGAGACGGTATGACCAAGAGCCAGTAACATGTGTGATATTCTCATTGAAAATATATAACTAATTTTATGGCTAAACGTCTTATTTTGCATTCTGTTAGTAGGTGCCATATCATTCTCTCTCTTGGTGCAAGACTTGGTTGGGACCCAAAGTGAACATAACCAGGGCTCCCCAGGTATTATCCAGTGAAAAGATGTCTTTTTAACTTACCATGCCACAATGTTTATCAAAAGAAGTAGTTTTATATAATGTGTTTATTCACTTCTTTTTGGTTATGCGTATGGATGGAGGTCCTTAGTTTGCACCTTCACTATTCATACCATTGATAATACACTTCTCATGGTTTTATTTTTGTTGACTATGTTGGCAATATTGGAAATATCAGTCAGAGCATGATGGTTCAGATGTACAAGTGCATTTAAATGTAGAACATCAGCACAATGCAGATATAGTTCCCAACATGACAAGGTCACCTAGGGTGAAGTACATAACGTATTATGAAGATTCTGAAAGTCTTCCAGGGAAGAGGACAGCAGTTTGGGAGCTTGATAAAAGTATATCTGGAATGCCTATATTTTCCTATGATTTTGCTTTTCGTATACTCTATACAACTTGCTTGGACAGATATCTTGTTTTAAAAGAGATGCTAGACCGTGTTATATTGGGCTTCGAGGATAATCTTTCATCAGTGGCATGTCAGCCAGCATTTGTATCATACTACTTAACACTTCTGAACAAATCAATTGTATCTCTAAGACACAACAGTAAAGAAAGCCACAACTACCTCTTGTTGCTCATCTTTTTATGTTCCACTTGATGAAAAATGAACATGGAGTCTGGAACTAGGACAGGCATAAATCCTTCCGAGATTGTTGCTATTGAGTCTGTCCTATTTGATTTCAATCATTAATGAGTGGTTTCTTTCAATCATTACTGTCTCACGTGCAGCAAGTCATAGAAATATTGTCAGATCTCCAGTATTTATGCGAGAGCTATGGCTTGAGATGTGGCATGACATCCACCCCGATAAAAAATCAAAATTTGTCACCAAAGGTAAGTCTCTTTATTATCAATTCCTCTTCATTGCTTTTCTGATAATTCTACATTGACCTCAGTGGTCTTAAACCAACCAGCTAAACGTGGCCCTCTAAGAGACGAGGATTGTTATTGGGATTACGGCAAAGCTCGTTGTGCATGGCCAGAGCATTGTGAATATAGGTTTTGCTCTCTTCCTCTTAAAATAACCTCCATAAATAGTTTTGAAAACTAAGATCCTTCCTTAGGTTATTAACCGACTCCATCTGCTTTGGTGCTGCTTGATTATATAGATACGCTTTTGGAGATGTTCACCTGGGGCAGAGCTGCAGGTTAAAGAATTCTTCGGCGGATCTCCTCTTGCATTATGTATAAAGTATGTGGGGCATTTATTTCTGTTCCTTATCTTTAGAGATAGAATTAAAGTTCCTTGGTGCTAACATCCAATTAATCGAGGAAAATTTAAGTGGTTGCAAAATATGAACTATATGTATCACAACAATCATAGGCACTTGGTAAAAATGATTGAATACGCTTTAGTGAGAAGAAAAGAATAGGCATATCTATTGAGCTTCAATATTCTCAGTGGAGCTTCTGTTCAAGAATCAATAGAAGAATGGAACAATAGTTGAGTTTCTAAATTGACTTCGAGCTTAACTGGTTGATACTTTGACAGATTCCTGCTCTGCTGATACCTCAAATCATTCTCTCCAGATGCAGCCAGCTTCACTAATCAATGTAAAGCAAATTCATACACGGGCTGCTTTGTTTTGATTTATGTTCAGTGTTTAAATTATTTAATGTTACCTGCTTCTCTACTTGTATACAAAAGATGCTTGTTCTTTCGTGACTAATGTTAATAATCAAAATATCTGTGCGGTATTGCAGATAAGTACATTCACGTTTGAGATTGTAAGGACCTCAAAATTCATTCGAGCAGTATGAAGGTGAAGATGTAGAATACCACTTGGGCTCACAAACTGCCAGGTTAATGATGTGTTGCTGCGTCGTTCCAGAAGTTTTAAGTTTGACACTTTGAGGGGCAGCAGATTTTGCAGGATATCATCATATAGCATCCAAAATAACTTACAATGATTAGCTTTTTCTATTCTTTTAAAAACATGTTTGATGTTATATATAGAGTTAATAGAGGAGACGATTTTCAATAGGAATGGATGTCGTCAGATTAATATAACCAACTTCACCTAGTGAAATTTAGTTGATTTTAGGTTGAGGTTTTTGCCGTGACTCGATAACTGAAGAGGTTGAACTTCTTTGTACCATAACAAACCAATATAAAGAGAGGCTGAGAAATCTATTTGTCTTTTGCACTTTGGAAGTGATTTTCTGGCACGTTAATGCTTGTAGGGAAATAAGATTTCTCATAGCATTTTAAACACAGTATTTTTTTTTTTTTTGGCTAAGCAAGCAAGTTAAATTTGTATTGAATCCAAAAACATTTACCGAAGTCCCAAGGACTGCAAAACAAAATTAGGCCAAGATCCTAATATTCACATTCCAAGCTTTACAAATGGCTCTATTTGGAAGCATGTCCTGTTGTATCATAGAGGCAAATTGAATACTCATCCTAAATGACTGGATACTTTCATAGAGTTTCAGGGGAGATTTAATAATAATAAACAGACATTTATTTCAACTTATCAGTTTATTATTATAAAATCTCTTATAAATAAAATATAAATCGAGAAAATTAAATCCCGTGAGGTGGCGAGGGAGATATTTGAGGATTTGGTTCGTCACTTTTTCATAATGGATACCTGTTCTACAAAAGCTAACTATCATTAGTTTCCTAGCCTACATGCAGTTGTTAAATTATTTATTATATTCAAATTATTAATCACTTCTTTCACCACTATTAATCTCTCCTTGCAACGATATATCAATTTAAGATAAACCAAACTCCAAGAAAATCCCTCGAACTTAAAGTCACGTGTCATCCTGTGTACAATTTTTTTTTTTTAAATTATAAATCAAGTTGGGTTAGATAATTTTCTGATCTCAATTTATGCAAAGATATGTAAACCTCTTCTCAACTATATTTCATTGTGCAAACCACCATATCATTGCAACTTGCATCATCTCAAAACACAGGAGGACAAATCATGTGAATGTTGCAAATCCTTAGAAGGATTAAACATCGTTTGGAAATGGAAATGATGCAGAAATTACAGAAAGTAAATGACTCGAAAAGAGAGAAATCATGTAAATTGATCCCCTCATCTAAAAGCGAGCCAGTTCCTTAGTGGCCGCTTAAACGAAGAATAAGTGGCACATACATAACAGTTCTTCCATGTATCATATTAAAGTGAAAGCATCATATAAGAAATCAAACAACCTCTGAAGCATAACTGACTTTTCTTCATTTTTATCCCCTTGGTCAACGAACTAAACATTTTCTTCTCATTGGCAAAGTCAGTCTAGTCTTTGGAAATCAAGATAGAGAAACAGGAGTGAAAAATCTAGTTTTATTGCTCACAGTCAACTACATGTGTATTATGTACGAAAGGAGACGCGCACTGTACTGAGATTACCTCAGGAAATATAATCAAGAAATGGCTGGTTATCTGAAGGGCTCAACCGGCTGAGTTTCTTCAAGAAATGCTGCAGCCTCGAAGCATTCAGCAGCTTCTTGTGCTGATGCAGCACCTTCATCTTTGTACAGGAGGCCGAGACTGTACCAAGCAGAAGCATTCATTCTGTCAACCCGCAGTGCCTCTGTCAGAAAACTTCTAACAATTGAAGGAGACTGGCAACCGATCAGCCTGAGAACTACTGCCACGGCAACCAGGCTTGGAACATGGGTAGGATCAATATCCAATGCGTGCATATAAGCTTTCAGTGCCTCTTTACACTGGCCCTTTGCTTCATGAAGCACACCTGCAAATAGCATTCAAATTATAATCCATTACTCCATCTGCTACAGGTAGTCACGTAATGTAATAGAGTATGCAGGGTGCAGAAAAGGCCAGGATTAACCAGGGAATTGTTGACCTGAGACAAACATGAGGGAATTAGACCCGTCTGACCACTTTAATCGAGCCAACAATAAACACCAAGATTCCACGTCAGTAAATAAGGATGCAGTAACATGATAGCAGAATCTCAAGGGGGAAATTTTGAGAAGCAGATTCAGTGCTTTTCGGATAACAAAAGGAAGAGAAGAACTATCTGCTTTCTTATTTTTCAGGGGCAAGAGTTAGATGGGTTATACTCATTTGAGCACGAGGGTTTGCACTATAGAGTCCGATGGATGTGATATTTCAGAAACACAAAAGACAAGGTCTGTGGGAAAAAAATTAAAAGCTAAAGTAAGAAAATAATCTTTAGTGTGCATCTCTTGTGCACTCAGACCATGATCAACTTAGAATTCCGCTTTCTTACATTTCCATTAAAATGAGATATCAAAGGTATGCTCAAACTGACAGGGTAATTGACTCCCTAGAGCTTGGGAAAAAATAAGTGGAAGACCCAACTATGAGACAAGGATAAAAGATGATATTCAACGCAATTGTTTCCAGGGCAACAATCCCGTAGACCACTTCCATTCATTTCAGCAGACAAGCCAGAGACTAAAGGAAATTCATTCCCTGAGAACACAATAAGCATTTTACTATTTTTTCTTCCATCAGGAATAGAAAACTGAACGCAGTATAACTACTCAAGTATACCATATTGGTCTCTCCCTAGTTTTAGTTGGTCTTGCATTTACATAGAACAGATTTTCTTGTTCAAGCATTTACACACAACTGAAAAATCTATTTACTGTGTTCACTTTTGCTGGATTTTCTGTTAGCAACCTAAGTGTAAGGAATTGTAGAACCGGAGACAAAAGAAAAGAAGTGAGTAATATGTGTATAATGAAAGTACCAGCAAGGTGCCATCTATTGGCAGAATAGCGATTGATGGCTTCAGATCTGGAAAGGCATATCTCAGCATCCCTCCACCTCGACAATTTTATATAGATGGAAGCTAGATCATTCCAGGTTTCCAACTCCAATCTCCGATTCTGATCACCACCACGCTGCCATATCACAAAAAAGATGAGGATTGCAGTGCTGGGGTTGGGGCAAAGAAGTAAAAAGTGACATTGGAGACAGGACACTAGCTTTTGAAAAAGAATAAACAGTAGAAGCTGCAGGGATGTCATAAATACTGCACAAAAAGCAAACCAGAATCTACTTCAAAAGGTTCTAAAAGTTGGAACTCTATTGCAAAGCATAAGAGTCCTGCTAAACATTTTCTTCCGACAAAACATCCCCTTTCAATTCTTTCTACAAGCACACCAAGATAATCATTAATTTCTTTATCCATATGCACAAAGAAGATGTTTCATTAAGTTCATTTTCCTTTTCCTTTATTCTTTTCCTTTAAGAGCTTGCTTGACCATTTTGTTTTGCTAATAACTTTCTCTCTTCACTACCTATGAAACATTGACATTCCAAGTACTTATCACCAGGCTAAGCCAACCATGCAAGTACTGACTCCATCCATCTTTAATTGAGCCATAATACGGAACTAGAACACTATCAGTTAGTTTTGCAGATACATAAATGCAAGTCCAAGCTACTACAAATCTAAGTATGTCGGGTCATTACAGTTCTAGAGCAACCAATTCGCACATATAATTTTTATTTGTCATCATTAACGGAGAGAATATTGGATATTCATGAAAAGAACATTTTACTTTAGTTATTAATTGAACAAGTTACATACCCCCAGCTTTTTTCTGAACGTGATGCTTTTTCTTTGAACCTGAAGAATAGCAAGTAGTTGAGAGTATGTCCCTATGGCGTTCTTTATTTGACACTGTGCAATTTGAAGTTTGGCTTTGGTTCGCAGCAGTCCTCCCTGATCCCACTTCCCAGTCTGATCTAAAGCCGCATTCATTATGTTTTCAGCTTCAGAAAACCGTTGCTGGGCTGATAATATTCGACTCAACAACAACCACCCTCTACCATTAGACCCAGCTTCCAATTTTAGTAAGCGCTTTGCATAGTAAAGTGCAGGATCCAATTTCCTCTGCTCTGCATTTTCTAAACAAAGATGGTAAACAATATTGGCATCATTCATTGTCGTTATCCTCCCAGCAAGTTCCAGGGATTGAAGTGCCTCAGCTTGCAATCTCATCCTCTCAGATTCTGACACAATTGATCTGGCCTGTGCTGAGAGTGAGACACCAAGCATACAGTTAGCAACAGCAACCAACTTATTGCATCTTCCTTGCAAATGTTCAATGGCTTTGTGAGCAAACCCCATCCCTTCCTCCATGTCATTTGAGCTTTCACCAGAAATCTTTGAAGCCAACATTAAACCTGGAACATAAGTTGGATCCTCTGAACTATGCAACAATTTTCTCAATAAATTCAAAGAAGTCAAGTTATCCCCTTCTCCATGATAGCAAAGAGCTAATATGTGATACATTTCTTTCCGATCTATAGTCCCAGGAAACAACTCTTCTACTTGTTTTGCTAAAGCTTGTAGTCCACCAGATATAGATAATGCATATGTAAGGTGATCCAGAATGGAAGGATCCCACTCAATTCTCTTGAGAGAAACTTTTTTCAGTAGAATCATCAGGAGGAGAATAGCTTCTTCGATGTTACTTCTAGGTACAAATGAACTGTCCATTTGGGATCGAAGATTTGGAGGATTTACTTCACCTCCACTGTACAGAAGGAAAATTGAAAAATCTTTCTGAATCCGTGCAGTAGTTTGTGCATCAAGATTCCAGTGATGGAGAAGGGCACGTCGATACGATGAAATTGCTTCAGAGGGAGACTCAGCCGTTTTCCATAATTCTGGAAGAAGCTCAACAGCCTTGCTTAGAGTCTCCTGCAATTTACAGTCAGCACCAAAGTTTTCAGGCAAGCCTGCTGGTAATGAAGATTCAACAATGTCCAGAATAACTGTGCATGATTGAGCAGCTTCTGCAAAATGGTCGGAGACATGCATCAGCAGATCAATCACTACTTTCGTGGTGCATCAAGCTGGAAATCCCTTATTGTCATCATTGACATTTGCGTATAAACAAACACATGTATCTTACTTCCACTTTACTACGTGACAGAGTAGTAATTGAACATATGCAATTTTGTCATGTTGGAAGAGATCCTTACATTCTTATACATCCAAAATAGATAAACCAGTCACATAACCACAAGATATATTGACACATGCAAACAAGTTCTTCATCTACTGCAAGCTTAGTTAACATCAAGGTCCAGTGCCCTAAATCAGAAAATAGTTCAATCTCATAGAAATTCTCCCTGGTGTGCCTCTAGTGGATAGACCGCAACACGAACTGAGAAAACACATCAGAGATCACTGGATTCCTTATTGTCTTTCCGGTTTTAGATGATGAGCGACCATGATCATGAAGGAGATTCAGTTCAAGCGAATGTCATAAAATGCTTCCAGAGCGACAACTTCATAAAACTGATAATGTTTAAAGCAGACAAACAAGTGCAAGTAACAAAGAGGGCTGAAAGTGATTATGCATAAAAGAGAAGTAATTCAAAACCATAGGAAACAGCTCCATAATTCTGAGAATCATTAAAGATTTGAAGATTTGTATATATATATATATATATATATATAATCTTTAATTCAGTTGCAGAAATGTAAACAATGAAAAGTTTGCCACGTTACGCATAATTACATACATACAAGAAATTAACAAATTACAACAGTGATCAAGAGAGGAAATGGCAGTATATGGGATCTTTACTTGCAGAAAAGGAGAAAAATATTTAGCAATTAGCTCTGTAAGTTACCTTTATACCTCCCAAGGGCCTGTAACGATTTTGCTTTTAGAAAGATTGCTTCAAGGAGCAAACTGACAGCATGTATGGACATAGGAGGTGTAGCATAATTTTGTGAACGTCTCTTACGAGGTTCTCCTCTTATAGCCAGCGCAATTTTTATCTTTGGAGTTATTGCAGAAATATCTATCCCTTCGAACACATGAAGAGCAGCTTCGATATTTCCTTTTTGATATTCATATCTTCCTAGCAATGCTCTTGCCTCCTGAAATGATCTTATGTTAGTCACTGTTGCAGCATGTAGTCGAATCTCTCACTGTCACAGTACAGGGATAGGCAACATAGAGTTTATTAATGTTAAATAAGGCCAACAGGACAACCAGATATACATAAATAACATACAATGTAAGAGACAAAGTGAATCTAGAAGTGAAAGGGAAAAAGGCATCTCTCATATAAAATGATATTTTACATACAAAGTACAAGTGCTGAAGCAACCTACCTCATAATTTAGAGAACCACTCTCACGAAGAGTTGACTCAGCTTCCTCGATGTTGCCAGTATCAGCCTTCGGCTCAACTTCTCCCGCTTGAGACGAATGTACACTTGCTGTGTAATCCTTGGTTGCAAGGGATTCAGAAGAAGAGACCATTTCACCAGCTCTCAACTGCTCCCCTGAGCAAAGACAATTCATTATCTTCCGAAACTTGACACGAATCCCAGCCCTCCTCCTCTTTTGCACCCAATTCTCATTCCTCATATTCTTTCACCCCACTTTTGACCCTTCTTCAACAATCAACAACACCACAATCAACAAGCAAACACATTAATTTCCACCATTTCAACTAAAAACCACTTCTATCAGAAATATCCCTTAATCGATAAGATAATCATGATGCAGGGATGATGAAGTGCTAAATGTTAAAGGACAACAGTTGAGTTCAGAGCTAAATGTTTATGAATTCAACCCAAAAAAAGAAAAAGGAAAAAGAAAAAGTCAACAGAATAACTTTCCTATAAAGACTTTTGCTTAAACACTGGTGGAAAACTGTGACAGATACAGGAGAAAATATCAAGCACCATTTTCACTGAAACCATTAGCACCATTGACAGAAGGTCAAAAATGTAGCAAGAGCGTTAAACCCAAAAGATTAAATCATTAATTAAATACTACAACATAAAAAATTTGACATTAAAAAACCCATCTTTTTTAGCTTAAACCTTCTCAGAACTGAAGAAATATCACACTGATCATCAAACATATTCACAAGCCAAAATTCAACAAACTTCCAATAAAAAGCACCAAAAATCCATTTATGGTGACTTCCGGCGATAGCGCCACTTCACTATATCATAATATATTCCAAGCCAAAACCCAAAAAATTCCAGTTAAAGGAACCAAAGATACATAAAATTCACCAATCTAAACCCAAGATTTCATCAAATTACTATCACAAACCCCAAAACTAAGTAAATAAAACAACCCAAATCAACACAAAAAGCAACAAATAAAATAAGAAAAGTTAAAGAGAAAAAAAAAAAAAAAAAGAAAAATTTTGCTACCTTTGACTGTAGGAAGAATAAAGGGACCCAAAATTCGAACACCTCGACGCATTACAAGCAATTCCCATCTTTTAATCAACAGTCAAGATTCCATCTTGAGATCGAATTCTTTATGATCAACAGTCAAGCAAACAAAACAGAATCGTTCTTAAAACAAAATCTTTTCTTTTGCTTTCCTTTTTCTTCTTTTACTTTCTTTTCTTTTTTTCAATTATTGGGCTTGTTTTCGTGAGGCGAAATTTAAAAAAAAAAGGCTGGACCTTTGAATTGAATCGTGAGAGAGAAGATTTGGTTCTTTGTTATGCTTTTGTTTTACTAAAAGAAAAAATAAATAACATTGGATAAAAAAATTGAATTCAGTGTGATAAAATAAATCAGCTGTGGGATTTGTGGAATGAAAAATTCTTTGTGGGGCCTGTTTTGCAATTTAGAAACTTCTTTCTAAGGCCATGTTCCTGACACATGTGATGCCATTCATGCCATTTGTACTAATACTATGAGTTATATTTATTACACACTTAAAAAAAAAAGAAAAAAAGAAAACAATAATAAGTACTATGAGTTATTATTAAGGTTACTTGACAACAAAATTGAAAGAGTCTTTTGTTGAAACAGACAAAGCTTGTGTGGATTTCTGTGTCTCTGTAGTCAAATGGTGCCACATGTCTTTTATGTAAATTTGAGAATAACTCATGTGCTACTGATAAAAAAAGGTATGCAATCTCTTGCATATAATATATAAATGTTAAAGATCTAATACTGATACAATTGACTTGTTAATTTGAATAAGTACATTTACCTACTAAATTAAATTTGTCACATCTAAACTAATATCATCTTAATTAGTAATTTTAACCGCTCCAATTATTAGCAAAAGGCTTATAGAGAGGCCCATTTAAAACTAAAAATAAAAACAAAAGGTGTTAAACATCATCCTTGTTTTTTTTTTCTTTTTTTAATAATATCTATGTGTATGTTTATTTCTTGTTTTAGTAAAATAACTCAGGTAACACAAAAAAAAATAATTTAAGAATATGAGAAACAACTACTAACGTCTAGAAATTAATTCGTGTAACAGAGGTATTAATTCTGTTGGTGGGCTGGTAAGAGAATTGTTAAGCTGCTAACATCTACGTTTCGACTGTTTCTCAACTATACGTTTGACATTTATGAGTCTATGACTTATGGCCCTGGCAATGACTGAATCACAGGGCTTTGTTATATGCTATTCGTATTAAGTACGAAAAGTTTCGAGACTAATAAACAATATATATGAGTATTGTATTATTGAACTTTAACTAGTTTTAAATTAAAAAAAAAAAAAAAAAAGATAGAGCGCATTAGATTTCTTTTGAATAAAATGGAGAAAAATGGATATAATGAGAAAAGGGAATTTGTTAATATTTGTTTAACGACAAATCTCCTTCCTTTAGTGCGAGGCAAAGCATATTGCTCCGTATTATTAATGTGCTAATAATAATAGTGCATTATAGGTCGTGAAACTAAAAATAAAAAATTTTAAAACGATCATCGATTTCACTAGTTGATTTTCTTTCTCTTTATTTTGTTACTCGATTATTGATTACGATATTTTGGTGCTACAACGTAAAAAGGAAAAAAAAAATAGTTTGATCGTCTTTTTTGACTAAAATTCGTTTGTATATTTGTTCACAGATGCAAGGATGTTTTCTACGGCCCAGTTTATGAGAAAGAGGGCCCACATATGTGGTAGTCTAGAATATTCGGACTTGTCCCAAGATGGGGCTGAATAAAATTCTCCATGAGGAGAGGCCGAGCCCAAATTATGCTTGCGAATAGGTGAAGCCGTATCACAGAAAGAGGTCAAATTAAGCCAATTTAAGTTGTCTACGACCCACTTAACAGTATGAGTCTAGAGTTTTAGGGCCTGTTTGGATTGATTTTTTTTAAAAAAAAATTTTTTTCCTTAAAAAAGTTACATTAAATTTGATTTGGCTTCCAAAAAACCTGCAACTCTGAAAAAAAAATTCAAATATAATTTTGTTTAGAAATCAGAATTTTCAACTTCTAAAAAAAAAACTATTTAAAAAAACACTTTTGAAAAAAACTAATATAAACAGGCCTCTTGGACCACCAAATATGTTCGTCTAGATGGAATTGAGACTTGAAGAAAAATAGATTTAACCTTTATTTTTAATAAGTCAAATGTTTTAAATTCTAAAAAGACAATTTAAAAAAAAAAAACTTTTTTAAGACCAAAAAGGCTTTAAAGGAATCACTCAGAGAAGCCCCCAAAAGAAGCCCTTACTAACATCAAGATGCCTCAAAAGAAGAAAACAGGTGTAGCTCTCAAGCTGTATATATATATATATATATATATATATATATATATATATATATATATATATATATATATGCCTCAAACGTATGCATCATGTAAATTCATATTCATGCATACAATCATGGAATCGATCCTCTAAGATAAACTCTAATTTTTAATTAGCACGTGTTATGCGTGTATTAGGCATGTGGGTAATAAACTAATCCACAAAAAAAAAAAAAAAAAAACTGATACAACAGAAGGTTTTAGTTGAAGAAACAGGATTACTTTTTCTTCTTGTTCTGCATTGTTGGCCAAACTGGTGTTCTATAGACTAGTTTTTCTGCAATATTCACGTGTGTCTATGAATATATATCAAAAAATACATTTTTTTTCTTTTTCGTCATATTTGAATTGTTGATGAAGTAGTATTTTAATCTTTTTCTTTTTTTTTTTGGCGCATTTGTGCAACTATGTATGTGAAGTGTGTTTATGTAACATAGCCGCGTATAATAATCCAATGTATAAGAAAACTTTATCACAAGGAGATTCTTATACGTAATGATTTGAGTCTAATTATTAACTTGTTAATATATTAAGACTAATTAGTTAGTCTAAAACATATTATTACAGTAGTCTTGAATTTAAATTATTATAAATTGAAAATGAATGCCCCACATATATAACCATAGTTGAGAGTCATTAGATTACTTACAGTCAGGTCAAAATTAGATAAATTGGCCAAATTTGATATGGTTAATTAATAGAAAGCTGATAAATCTAAAAATTAGTGGTAACAAATATATAATTATCAAGAATGATGGTATTTATTAATAATATAAACATAAAATATGGATAATATGAAATAACAATATGAGTCGCAAACTTATAAGATGTCAAACAGATTTTATAGACGTACAGGATTAATTAATGTTTTAAGAATTCAAAACCTTTCATACAAGTAAAAAGTAATTCTAGAGGGAGATTACAAGTCCAGTTATTAAACGGAAGCGAGAATCTATTTGAATTACTCTAACAATTTAGAGAGTGTTTGGATTGGCTTATAAAAAAGTTACTTAAAATACTTATGGCTTCAAATGACTTTTTTTTAATGTCAACTTTAAGTAGTTACGTGTTTAAATAAAAGTTGTAGTTTTCACAATAAGTATTTACATATTTGATTAAAGTAGGTTGAAAAGTAAGTTATATAGTTAAAATAACTATTAAGGATATTAAAATAAAATTTAAAAAGGTAAGTATAAGATAAAAGAGTAAAGATATTTTAGTAATAAAAATAAAAAGGTAAGGATAAGATAGTAAATGATTTGGTCAAACTTGTTTTTTTTTCAAAGTGCTTAAAGCCATAAAAAGTAAAAACTGGGGCTGGGGAGCTTTTTATTTTCTACTTAAAGCCACTTAAAAAAAGTACATTTTTAATTAAAATAAACACTTTTATTAACTTAAATTAGGCTTTAAACAAGTTTGACCAGAAAAAAAAGCCAAACCAAACACCCTCTTAATCTATCACCAAATTGACACTATGAATAATATATTAAAAATGTGTGATCAGAATTATATTTATAAGAGATAGTGTCAGTTCTCAACAATAAAGGAAGTCTTCAATCGAACTCCAAAGATGACCAAATTAAAGATTTGATGTGTTTTACAAATGAATATTACTTTAGTTCAACAAACACTAATGTATTCAGTTGAAAAGAACCAAATTGAAACGAAAAGGTTGACATTTCTAGAAGGAGAAATATATCCAATTAACTATCGAGATTGATGCCGTATTAATATTGAATGGAGTTTCTGATCAATTGATTTTATCAGTTGTTGTATCAAAACAGAAGCAGATAAACGATTTGCAATCGAATAACTATGTCAAGTGCTATATTAATTAACAACTTTTATTACTTCATGTCGATGCCACCCAATTACTTAAATTTACCTCATCGAAGTTAGAGAATTTTGGCTTGATTTTGAGTATTTATTTTCTAGAATTTTCAGATTTGTTAGCTTAAAAGAGTTGATAAAGTTTGAAATATTAGTTTGTAGAGCTTCAATGGCAACATAAACATAATGTACATGTTCCGTGAAATCTAGATGAATTACGATCTCATAATTTTCTCAATAAAATGGTGAAAACGAGCCTTGTTTTTTTTAGGGATAAAATAATATTTGTCATTCCTCTTGATTTGTTTAATTAGTTAATTACTTGATTTACTAAAACTTATAATGCTACCACCTTGCACTTTTGGAAATGTGGCACGTATTCCTTTGCCCTAATGTTTTCATCTAAATAAGCGGAGAGTCCATTATGCATATATATATATATATATATATATAATTGTATATAGTGAGTATTAAATTTTATAATGTGCTATATTCCAAAAATGTCCCTGTTCACTATGCAATGATAGATTAATGTTAATTAAGGATAAGTTTGACTTTTCAATATTTTAGTCAGCAATGTTAAAATAATAACGAAAAAGTGACATTTTTGAAAATCAGGGAGTAATATGGTCAATTTCGAAACATAAAAATAATTAATTAATTAAACAAATCATATCAAAGTTATAACATATATTTTACCCTTAATTTTCAGTGTGAAAATTTTGTCTAATGAGTGCTGGAATCAAGCACACAGTCATATTTAGCCCAAAGAAACCAAATTGAGACGAAAAGATTTACAAACCTAGGTTGAGAGTAAATATACCAATAATTACTGATATTTATGTCACGTTGCTATTGAGTGAAATAGACCAAGAGAAAATTAGATATTATTCTATTTTTATTATCTATTTATTATCTTTAGTTTCTGTGCTTCATTGACATATTAAAATATGTATATATATATATATATATATATATATATATATTATTTTAGCATGCCATATGGGCCTACATAGAGAAAATTATAAATAGGTGTTAAAAATAAAGTGATATTTGACAACTTCCTTTGACCAATCTACTTAGATAGTTGTTGTGTCAAGAAAAACAAAAGTTATATGAATTTTCCATCATGAAATAGTAACCGTGTTGTTTAATTAGTTTATTCTTTTCAATTTAAAAAAGGTTAAAGACCGATAATACAACAACTATAATTATTATAATTAAAAATTTTTGTTCGAACTTATTGTACTTAAAATGAGGAACATACAATTAAATTGATAAGGTTTAAAATTTGTGGTTTAATATTTTTTACTATTCATGCACGCCTTCGCAATTAATACTTTCTCAAGTATAGAGAAATTGATAAGGTTTCGACTTTTGAGTACTCATTTTTGTGGGATTTGACATGATTAAGTGATTAAAATTGACGAATTACTCAAATTTGTCATGGCTGCGAAGTATAATGATGACTGATGCAATAAACTTCAGCGTGAAACTCGCATTGGCATGCAAATATTTAAGACATTTTCACAAGAACATGATATGAATTCAACCGTTATGAATACATTTATTTATAGTTAAAATGATCAATTAAAATTTTGGAGTAAAAATAATAATAATAAGATGTGCGTTATTCAGGTTACGTTTGGTATGTAGAAATGGTTTAGAATGAAATCGTCATTCTAACTCCTCATTCCTATCTGATGGCCTTTTTAAGAAAAAATAGAAAAACACATTCCTTAATCAAACATAAGGAATGAATATTCCAACTTAAGTTGGAATCATAAAAAATAAAATAAAATAATTTATTATTCCCCATTCACACTCACAAATCTTCAATCGCTATTAAACAAATAAAATTAAAAAAAATAAAAATACACATGTTTTTAAAATTTTTTAACTCTTTTTCACCCAAAAATATGTGTAATTTTATTGGATGATTAACTTTTCTCTCAATATGTTATAAAAGTAAATAAATTGAAATATGGTGATAAAAATAAGAAATGATTGAACAAATAATGCTATGTTTTATCATTGATCAAAACACAAAGAGTATTTTAATTTATGTTAATATTGTATTAAAACAATTGTCATGTATAAGTCTAAATTTATACCAAATTAAAGAATAAGTACATTTTGGTTAATCGAATTAGTTTTTATTCTATTTTAATTTTGTTTTAAAATAATTTTACCAAATATATCAAATACGATAGTCATTCTATTATATTTTTTTATAGTTTTAACCAAACGAAAAAGAAAAATTATTTTATGGTCATTCTGACTTGAATAACTATTCATTTATAAACCATTTCATTATACCAAACAGACTATCAATGTCATTTGTCTGATTAGTGACTTGCTCTATTTTTATAAATTTATCTAATAATTCCCTCGTGATTTTGAAAAAGGTAAATACAATCTCATTGCCTTGTTTCCTATCTAACACAATAAAGTGTGTACCATAGTAACTCCAACAACTTACATATTTTTTTTTCCTTACATTTAAGGATTTTATTTTACTTTTTACATTAGGAACCTCCTATTTTAGTTTTTTTTTCCAAAAATTATCTTACTTTCATTCAAATCCTTATTTTAGGAGCTCCATGTTTTAGTTTACATCAAATAGCTTCTATATTTCAAAAGACTTTATTTTTATTTCTTTCCTTATTTTACTTAGACACTTTTTTTTAGGTTCATGTTATCCATTTTTGTTTCATTAGATATGTAGATTTTTTTAACTAATTATTAATTTTTTTATGTTATTAGATTTAGGGGGTTAGAAATGGAATAGGTTTAAGACCCCCTATATGTGGTGAGGAACAACAAATTGGACAGAGGCCCCTAAATTTTAAGGGATAGACTAAAGGGTGCTGAAACTTATTTTTCTCTGCTCACCCCTTAAATTTAGGATAGGGGGTTATTTAGGGGCAGTTGTAAATGGTCTCATATGCATGTTATGTGCAAATATTAGCATAGTACAAATTTGGATGAAAGACTGAAAGAGTTATAGATTTGGAAAGAAATATATAATAATAATTAGCTAGTGAACTCCTTGTGTCTTTTGCAATTAGTTACTTATCGCTTATATAAAGATCCTCGTGAAAGTTTTATCCACAAAGATAGAAAAAGAAGCCAATATATTACTTTTTGAAAAATATAAAAGAGTTTATATATTTATAAGACAAAGAATAAGTAACAAGTTAAGTAAATTATACAAAAGTAACACATACTCCTCCTTTCTATGAGAGATCGATTAGCTATTTTTCCAACTTATACCAAAGAAAAAAGGATTATCAAAGTTTAAGTTGGTTAAAAGTTGTTTAGTGAATACTAAGATCCTATTTGGAGCTCATAAACGGGTATATTTTTTTAAAATACTTATAAACAACAAAATAAACAGAGCCAAACATCTCTTATACAGAGCACTAAAATCCTGATCACAAGAAATAAGTAGTATCTGCCCCTTCTTCAAAATTGATACCTCGTTAGCTTTTTCTCCCCATGAGATAAAAAAAAAAAAAAGAAACGATAAAATATCGCATTTAAGAGTACTCGTCCTTTACACATTTCTTTCCTATCTTTGTAATTTTAAAGAACTTCAGTGGCAAACTATTATCCACTCCCCTATAAATATGTCCAACCCATTCGCTTTCCACAGTTCTTAGCATCTGCCATTTGCTCTCCCCATCTCTCTTCTCTCTGCCCATCTCTCTTTCTCTCTCTCTCTCCTCACTCCTCTCTATTGTGGGGTTGTTAATTACGAGAAGCAACACCATTAAAACGCCATAGATAAGCCGGATTTTGGCCTAAACCTTCTGACTTATTTGTGCACTCCTATACATCATTTCCCAGTTACTTTTTCTCATTTCCTCTTTTTTGTCTTTTTTGTCTTTTTTTTTTCCTGGTCTTTTTCTTTATTTTCTGAATATTTTTTTCCCTTATCCAGTAATTCTCTTTTTCGCACTAGTTGGGCATTTTGGTTGGGCATTTTGGTCTTTTCGCTTTGAAAAATAAAGAAGCAGTTGTAGGGGCAATTTTGGGAATTTCACTATCCAAAATTGCATGTGGTGTCGACGTGGCATGCGGCAAACGAGCCATGAGCGCACCACCGATGATAAACCATTCTCGTCGCGAGACGTTGACGACGTCAGCTGGGCCGTCACTTAAGCGTAAAGAAAGAGACGGTTTTCTTAACGTCTTGAAACCGTCACCGTTAACTACAAAAAGGTTAGCCAAGCCGAGCCCTCTTCATAGACCCCCCACACCCGCGCCGATCAGACAACCACCCCAGCCGCCGCCACTTTCGAATAACCAGCTCCTCGCTGGCTATTTGGCTCACGAGTTTTTGTCCAAGGGTACCCTTCTAGGCCAGCCGTTTGACCCAGCTCGAGCCGAGGCTGTGCCTGTGTCATCAGCTACTACCGGAAGTCGGCTCAAGCCGGGTTCTTATTCCAACTACAATAACAACAAGCAGAAAGGGATAGCCGAGTCGGGAATGGGGAAGCAGCCGCAGCCGCCGCCGCCGCCGCCGCCCGATAAAGAGAAGCACCAAATAGAAAATTATCAAAGGTATATGGAGGTAGCGGATCTGCTGAAGACAGATGGGGCCCACTTACCTGGCATCGTCAACCCAACTCAGCTCGCGCGTTTCTTACAGCTTGGATAGCCTATGCCAAAAGGTACAACCATACACGTGGAACACTCTCATTGGACTTGGTTTCTCTTGTTCACATAAAAACCAATTTGCCGTTTCTTTTCTTCTTGTGTGTACGTACAAATGAGTTGCCCGAGACCATTGGGGTGGTTTTTCATGTGGCCTTACTTCGAGGAATGTAATGTAAGAAACGCTCTCTTTACATTACATGTGTTTCTCAGATTTAAATGTTAACGAAACCAGTTAATTCTATTGCATTCCCTACTCTATTGCTATCCATATGGCATTCATGCACGAATTAAATCAACCCGTAATATTACGAGAGAGATTCGATAATATTGATAAACCGTACATATAAACCGATAATGACTTGAATAATCATAGTAAACTCTTTCTCGTAACATTATAAACATAGTAATCAATACAACCCAAATCCGTTAATGTCCGTTGTATGTATGTATGTATGTATATGTATATATATATATATATATATATATATATATATATATATTATATCGTGAAAATGGCATTGAGGGATCTTGTATCATGTTTGCATGCAGTTGTTGAATTTTTAGGTATTGTTAATATTGTTTGAGTGTTAGATTGTGATGTTGTTGTGGATGTGCCTTGTATAAATAATGCTAAAGTTAAGACATCCATATACCAAACATATGTGTCCAGTAACACTTTTCATCGTTTGACACCTTGCAGCTAAGGATTTGGAATTAGTGCTGTAATTCAATAGAGAGTTTGAAAATTTTATAGTTGGTAGTTTGATCCGTCTCTTGCAAGGAGTTAAATTGTATGACTGAAGTGTACACTGTCTACAAAACTAAAGATCGTGTCAAAATTGTACGTTAAATTGTAGGACCTGTCTGTCATTGCTGTGATGTATAAGAACTTGACAATCGAATAACATAACATGTATAAGAACCTTGATTAATCTAATAAGAACTTTGCTATATATTTCGAGTTGAATAATCAAATAAATTTGTGATGTACTATATCCTGACATTTTGTTTTTGTTTTTAGGATTTTTTTCCCCCATATACTCTCGTATACATATAAACATATCAAATAAAATCTTCCGTATTGATTTAGCCAAATAATATAATACATGTGTGTGTATGTATGTATGTATATTTGAAAAAAGGTTCTTGACATCCAGGTGCACACGGATGGTCTGAATCACCTACCAACTGCACACAGCATGCATGAATGCCTTGGAGGCATATACTGATCTGATGCATGGCGTCCTCCTTTTCTTTTTCCTTTTAACATTCACCCTTCACCCAATCATTCGAATTTAGGTTCCGCTAGTTTGACCGTGAAATTTTAATTGTTGAGCTGTAATAAATTAGTTAGCAGTATAATTTTGGGTAAAAATATTTTTTAAATAAAAATCATTGATTGTTTAATTTTTATTTTGGGAGTTGGGTTTTCAATTTTCATTATGTAAATGAATAGTTTCTCAAAAGTTTCGCTCGAAAAAGCTTTATTTTGGAGTTTTTAGTTTTTTGATTTTTTTTAATTTTGATTTTTATGTAAAAACTCTTTAAAAACAAGCCTAAAAAGTCAAATTTAACTTTTAAACAAAAAAAATATTTTTAAGTATCTAAAAATTGGACCAAGTAAACACTTTAGTTATATATACCATCTTCTTTTTTGAACTCCTACCCTTCGTACAATTTTTTATGACATTCAAACTTAAATTATCGCTTGTGAAGAAATATCTCAACCACTTAATTTACTATTACTTGAATTTCGCACACCGTCCTCTTTGTTTGTGTTACTTTGTTTCGAATATAGAGGCCAGCAGCAAGCTCTTAAATAAAAAGCTAGGCGTGTTATTGGCCAGCAATTTAGCACCATCGATGCTGTTCCTAATAATTTATGACCATTAATGGTGCAAAATTTAGCACCATCATTTTTGTGATTCAAATTTCAAAGCTGAACGCGCTATACTTTGCACTACCACAAGTAGCACTTCATCACTGTATTGCCCCATAACGACGTAAACATATATATCGTTAGCCTGATCATATCTCCTCATAGCACCGCTTTAGAAGATAGTGCTAGAGAAAAATTTTCTTTTTCCGTGTAACATTATAATGATGTGAGATAAATAAATTATATATAATTATTAATTATGTATAGTAAAGTAATATAAATATCGTGTAACGTAATTATTGAATTTGTTGGTAATATTAAAAAGAAAATCCTATCTAGGAAAGATTAACTATTGACTTACGGTCATGCCGCCCTGCTAGATAGAGTAGGGACTATGGCAATTACATTGTAGACTTGTGGATTTTTGTTAACGAACAGTGACGCTTTTCACTTTTAGTTGCAAAGAAGTACGGTACGGGGTGGAGATGGAAGTTACTTTGTGACTGCGAAAGTGACAAGTTTGTTCACGTTCGACGGCTCAAGACACTGCATTGAATAATTAGTAATAATAATAGGCTCAGCTGCTCTAATTGGCACCCTTCAGATGAGAGCGCAGAGATCATGATAAGCTCTATGTAATACTATTTTTTTACGATATTTCTAAGATTTGGTGTTTGCAGCAGAGGGTGATGTCTGCGCAGGTAGCGCAACGCGGTCAATTCGGATGTCTATCACTTTTAACGTGAGTAATATAAAAATTAATTTTTATTAATTAGATGTAATTGACTTTTTATTTTTTTACCCAAAAAAACACAGTTGTTCATTGCAATGCAATATTTGCTGCCACTGGCACAAGAACTGTGCTTAATGTCATACCTGGCGTGCGAATATTATGTCTGACCTGTAACACTCATCGGCATCCCGAAAATGGTTGCTGAAAATTGTGGCTTACCAAAATGATCATTACTTTATGACCCCTAATGGAAAAGAGAGAATTTAGATCATATACTAGATCGTAACAAGTGAGAAACACGTAACAAATAAGCATTTTATATAAGCTCTATAGTTTATAATATGATAATTTGTAAGCATAGCTTATAAAATTTTAATAAATTTTATACAGTCGAAGAAATCACCCAGCAAGTAATGATAAATGGCAAATAAAGAAGTTAGACGAATGCAAGATAATGGACATTAAAGTAGTATATATATACAGAAAGGGAGAGAGAGATGGATGTCATTTTGTATGACCTGTCAATTTTTGGTTGCTTTGATCGATCAATGAGAGAAAAAAGAGAGAGTGATGCATAGTGATGGTAGACGATGTGATTAAGGAAAGAGAAAGAGAGAGGAAAAGAGAAAAAGATAATAATAATAGTTTGGAATTTTGCCCGTGCTTTGTAGCATGAGCAAGACTTGGCACTGTTTGAATAACCATACTACTAGTTACGCGTTTCTGTTGGACATAAAAATTTATCTGGTCCAGCCAAATTACAATTTGGAGATCCCTTACAATTTGTTATAGTTAAAAGTAATATTACATATATGTTTTGACTATAAATATTAATTAACTCTTAACTGACTTAAGACATGGGCTAAAATGAATTGTTAAAGCACATCATTTATGACCTTAGAGTGAGTTCCATGTTAGTCTTGTTTAAAGTAGATTCTCGTTATAGAATTAGAAAATATTATGTTAAATATCATAGAATAGAATGCCATAGACACTATGGTCCATTTGCTTTTGTTAAAAATTTCTCAAATTCCATCGTATAAACTAATGAGGAGTAACCCAAAATTTTAATGGGTGAGCTTATATTTTATTATGTGGGAAAAAAATAATTCAACACTATAATTGTAACCTGAACTAAACAAATTAGGCTGTGGCTGAAGAACACTAATTTAACAATCCTAAGATAGAGATAGGTCACATGTGCGCAATGCGAGAATCCGAGCCAAAACCCAACTCTATTACTATGTCAAAATAGCCAAGAAAACACAATGATATCGTTGCGAAAATCAAGGACACACACACACACATCAATACATAACTGAAAACACACGCAAAGGACATGCAATATTTTTAACGTGGTTCGGACCCTCTACTTAGGTTCACGATTTCCTTTTGGAATAAATTTTACTATTCAATAATAACGGGTTGCACAAAGTGATCATAACTTTTTACACGGCTAAAAAAGTCTAAATCCTCTCCCACATAATTCTTACAATGGTTTATCATCAATAGAACTAGAACTTTTACAATGGTTTTATCATCAACAGAACTAGAACGAATGTAAGACACTCTGTATATTCTCAGGCTCTTTCTCCCATAACTCCCATAGGGTATGACCCTAAGGCACACCAAATACAAGTTACAAGACCCTATATTTATAGGAAAAAAATCCTTACTCCTAAAATTTCTCTTATATAACTTAGGCAGCTCGTAATTTGGTAATTCTCTTAATTATATTGCCTCATCTACAAGTTTCCTAATTTGTATGGGTGGACTTTGAGCCATAACCTAACATATATATTTATCATAATATATTATATATTTATGAATAATTTACAATGTATACAACTTTTGTATATATGTAGGCAAAGACTACTTTGTTACCCAAGACAAAAAGGAAAAGTTGCCTAACTGAAAAAAAAAAGGAAATCAGGCAATATAAATATGCAATGCTAATATACAAAATATGCCAACAGTTCCCAAGAAAATAACTCAATAAAGAAAAATTTGTAGAAAAAATATTTAAATAGAAAATTATACTATTTTCTAACATTTATTTGCCACACTTTAAATAAGTAGAGAAAGAGATTGTATGTAAAGATGAGGGGTTGAGCACCGAGTGATAAAATATTTTCATCGCTTAAAGCACGTGAAAAAAATTTTACTCTACTTAATGCTTTTTCTTACATTGATTTAATTTTTTTCAATTGACTTTTCTGGTAACACCAAAAACTAGGAGTATTTATTGGATATTATCCGGGTCAAAATAGAGAATTGTTGTTTCTCCAAAATAAATTTGGAGAAAAGATATTTCTTGAATTTTTCTACAATTTCTTAATGGGGAATACAATTTGAATAATAGGAAAATTGGACAAAACTTCTTGAGGAATGGAAATCTCCAATTTAAGAAAATATTTCAAAGGAAAACACATACTAAACACTAGTGGAAAATAAATTATTTATGTTTTCTCTGGGAAAATTTTTTTTTGTTGTTTGGTTATCACAATAAAAATTTGAGCTTTAACGCCCCAACCCCCGAACGCGACCTCTAGCCCCATGCCTAGGACCCAACATCCCGTGTCCATGGTGCCTCGAATCCATTCCCTGGGGCACCAGGTCTCAAGGATCGAGACGCTAAGGACCCAGGCGATAGGGCCGGGTCCTAGGGGTCGGGCTACCTAGGTAGTGTGCGTGGTGCATGTGGTGGGTGTAGTGTGTAATGTATAGTGTTTGTAGTGTGTGTAATGTCTGTAGTGTTTGTAAGGTGTGTAGTGTGTGTAATGTGTGAAGTGTGTGCGGCATGTGTATTGGGCTAAAAAGTTGGTCTACTTAATCTTGGATAATTTCCAAAATTTAATTTCTAACTTTTTTTTCTCAAAAAATTCTCCATCCACAATCTTTTTTCTCCAATTAACCATTCCCCATATCTAATTTCCCCAACTCAAAAATTTTGGAGAAAATATTAGGGATCTCCAATGAGTAAACACCCCTACCAAAAAGTTTTTAAAAGGAAAATTACATCAAACAAACAGACCCCAGGAAAAGAAGGAAAAAGAAAAAAATGAAAAATTTCCAAGAAATACTTTGGGTAGCAAAAGAACTACTTAAAAAGGAGAACAGTTTGATTTATCGAGGAAATCAAAGCAACAGAAGGTCATAATGAGATTGGGCTCAGCTCACAATTACACAGAAATCTAGGAAACAAACCAAGCCAATATACACGGACAAGCCCAAAAAATCAAGGGCCCAACACAAGTCCAGAAACAAATTAATTTTATGAATTATGATGTCCGATTCAGTATATTTTCAAGTTAAAAAAAATGTGAATGTTAATAGACAAAAATGCCCATCAAAATTTTAATTTATCTAAATTGTTTGTATGCCCATCAAAATTATGAATTTTATATCTGTCATAGTAAAATGTGAATGTTAATAGACAAAAATGCTTCATAACCCTAGACTACTTATTTTAGATATCAAATCTTTTTCTATTCAAATATCATTTATAAATATGTGAGTTATGACCTTGAAACACATCTCACTAGTCTAGATACACAAGCAACTTTGTAAAACATGTAAATAAATTTTCCCATGATCTAACATATGGAAATAAAATGATCTTGATTTTTTCTTGCACTACAAATGGCTAAAAAACAAAAAACCATTTAACCACATAAGAATTTCACTATAGTACAGGTGGATTATTTTTTCCTCCTTTCCCACACATTTATTGATTTCTAAAACTTCGTAGGTGCAATTTATTAAAAAACAAAAATGGGAGGGCAGCAACACAAAGGCCAACTAAAAGTTCAGGGGTCAAAAGGGCCTGTAAAATAAATTTAAAATACTATTAAGGAAAAAGAAAATAGAAAAAACAAAGTCCACAACGAAGCTAGCCAGCTAGGTCTTATTCTTCGTAGAAGGTTTTACTTTTCTTCATTAGCCTTTTTTTTTTCCCCTCATTTTCTTGGTCTAAAAAAAAAAAAAAAGAAAAGGAAAATGGTGAGAGGTTTGCTAAGCAAGCTCGCCAACCAGTCGCTCTCCGTCGCCGGAAAATGGCAGCAGCAGCAGCTCCGCCGCCTCAACGTCCATGAGTATCAGGTCCCGTCCTTTCACTATTTTCGCATCTCCTATTCTATTATGAATCATGCGTATATATTTCTCGAGTTTAACCTCGCTCTTTATTTCACTAGATATGGACATATTTATCGATAGATATACATATTTATTGCGGCCTATATAGCATTATGTGTTGCGTAAAAGAGAGATGATTTGTTGTTGTTGTTCTTTTTTTTACAATTTTTTGCTTTTTCTTGTTTAGTTTTTTGTTTTTTTGGGTATTTTTTGGAAATTATATCAGTCTACAGATTCACACACGCTAACACGCACATTCACATGTCAGATAAGCACACGTATGCAGTGAATAATTTTCTCAATATGAAGTGCGATCATGCAGCGAGTTACTCTTATGCTCTGATTCATATATATGTGCGTGTGCGTGTCCGTGTGCGTGTCTGGAGTGTATAAATGAGTGTATTGTTGATGAAATAAGTGCGATTGCGTTGCTAGTTGTTGTTCTTTTATGTTTTGTACAGATTGATTATGTATGATAACTGAAGTTATTTTGAACTTGTGACGTTGTTAGGGAGCGGAGTTGATGGGGAAATATGGAATCAATGTTCCTAAAGGTGTCGCAGTGTCGTCTGTGGAAGAACTGAAAAAGGCAGTTCAGGAAGTATTCCCGAATGAAAATGAGGTAATCTTAAAGAGAACTGAGGATTTTCTAGATGCATGTCGTGAATACGAGAACATGATAGTCTATTTTGGTTGTGAGAAATCATAATCAAAGAAGATTGTAGATGGTTCGAAGATCTCAGTGAAAGTGCACCTTGGTTTCCTGAAAAATCAAGACTGTTGCTATTGTTGTCGTGCTTGCAACAGCTAAAAGAAGGGTAAGTTAATGAGGCTCGCTGATCTTGTGCATGCAGGTTGTGGTCAAATCTCAAATCCTTGCTGGGGGACGAGGCTTGGGAACATTTAAAAGTGGCCTCCAAGGAGGAGTTCACATTGTTAAGAAGGACCAAGTTGAAGACATTGCTGGTATTGCAAACTGACTATCTTATACCATGACTAAATTCTGATGAGATATTATTATCTACAATTTGAGTTTTATTTATACTCTTGAGAATTAGATCCCAGTGTGTTTTTCTACCCTCAAGGAAGAATCTCCTTTCATGGGCTTCGAGAAATCCTCATGCTTCCATCATTGTTAATGGGATAGAGGATTGGGTTTCTTTTGGAAGTGTTAGGGTCTTTTGAATTCACCTATCCATATCCTGATTGAAATTCTTCAAAGGGATTAGCTGTTCAGTGAATGTGCTATCACTATGTCTGTACAAAGTACATGATTGAGTCATGAGTTAAATTTTCTTAGTACTGCTGGCGTTTATGCCTGTTAACATTGGAGGGTGCTCCTTTTAAGTTGAGAGTACTATAAATAGTCTTACCTAATCTGCTGGCAGATGCCTGTGAGTTTCAAGCCATAATTTTTTTCCTATTAATTTGAGGACTGATGGTGTAAACATTTATTTTTCAGGAAAGATGCTTGGTCAGATACTTGTTACAAAGCAGACTGGTCCCCAGGGAAAAATTGTCAGCAAGGTCTGAAAATAGTGTGTGATTACTTTTACTCTTGTTGCTTTTGATATGCTTCAGAATCTTCAGAGTTGAGACTAGTCTGTGGAAGGCTTATGTTATGTGTTAAAGAAAATTAATGATCATGGCTTAAGTTACCAACTTTATGTCCTAAGCTAGGTATGTAGTGAATGATTTAGTTGATCAAACTTCTAAAAGTAAAGACTTAGTGTGAGATTTTACTAGTTCTTAAGGGAATAAATTCAAAATCTGTAAAATTTGATTGGGATTTTGCTAATTCTTAGTGGAATAAATTTGAAATCTGTAGATTTGCATGGCAATTATAGAAAACTAACCAAACTCAATGAAAATGAAGTACTTGACGGAGGCAGCTAAGATTGATGTGACACACTCTGCATTTCTGAGTATGCATTGCAAATTGGCAGAGGCGGACACTTAAATTCCACATATTGAATATCTAGATATGATGAAAACTTATTTGGAAAAAATTACTCTGCATCTTCAATTAATGGTAGCCAACATTCTGTAATTATTTCAGTCATGACTTTGGTTGCAGGTTTATCTGTGTGAGAAGCTGTCACTAATAAATGAGATGTACTTCTCCATCATTCTTGACCGCAAAACTGCTGGTCCTGTAAGTCTCTAATCATATTGGTATTATTATATGGCTCTTGATAATGATTATGTGTATATCTTGTTTCAGTTACGCCGTGGCGTTATGGTCTTATCGTTTTTCTTACCCTTTGTCCAATATACTGTGCCCTCTAAATAAAGGAAGTGGGTTTCCATTGTCTATGTTGTCAGGACCATTTGTGGTCAAAACTATTACTTAAGGAAAATGCATTTGTTGGAATTTTAAATGTCTTTCATTTCATGGGTCATGGAATTTTAACTTGAACAAGGAAATATGAGCTTTACATTACTTTATTACTTTAAAAATGAGAGCGATGCCATTGAGCATTTGTATTCTTGAATATTAGATTGATCCATTCCTGCTCAGGATTCTGCTGGCAATCTTTTGGTGCTTTATTTTTTAGCCTAGAGAACAGATCTTACTGAAATTTCTAATATTAATTGCTTTGATTCTATCACATATATTAGAAATTAGGGAAAATGGGTCAAAAGTAACTTAGATTGACACTAGTTTTAAGTAATCTGTGGAGGTGACCTTTATTTATTGTTATATATGCTTGTTGCTAGTCCCTTGGCTGTAAAAACTTTAGGTTGGTACATATACATTGCTCTGAGACTTCATGGCTTTTGTGGAGCTGCAAGAATCTTGAATTTTGGTTGTCTGGTATCCAATTCTTGTTCTAAGTAAGAAATTTCTTGCTATAATGTGCTGCTGGAATATCAATATTTTTTTTGCAATCTGGACTCTTCTCGATGATGATATTTTCTACAGGCTGTACTCTGGCTAGAGCTTCATAGCTGTTTGTGTTGATAGACCTTGACTTTATCTTGACATTGTTGGTGATCCAAAATTTCCCTTTTTGTGATTCCTTTGAGGAAACAATGTAGAAGGTATATGAGAGAAATGGTTGGTAACTTTATGAGTTCAAACTGACCACTAATAATAATGATAAAATTGCACTTGCAGCTTATTATTGCCTGCAGAAAAGGAGGCACCAGCATCGAAGACCTTGCAGAGAAATTCCCTGATATGATTATAAAGGTTGCTTTTTTCTGTCCAGAATTTTAATAATGCAATACGAATGCTGATTGCAATTAAGATTTTGACGTGCTGACAGGAGATTTTGACTATAATTTTTCTCAGGTGCCAATAGATGTTTTCAAAGGAATTACTGATGAGGATGCTGCCAAGGTGGTTGATGGTTTGGCTCCCAAGGCGGCTGACAGAAATGCTTCAATTGAACAAGTGAAGAAGTTATATAAACTTTTCTGTGAATGTGACTGTACATTATTGGAGGTAAGAGAATTTTCTGATATTCCTTGGCAAGCAGTGTACTTGAAAATGCTACTCAGACATTAATGAGCTTGAGCTTGGAACTTCTAATACTAATGGTACTATTTTGTACAGATCAATCCTCTTGCAGAAACCTCTGATAACCAGATGGTAGCTGCTGATGCAAAGCTCAATTTTGATGATAATGCTGCTTTCCGTCAGAAAGAGATATTTGCCCTTCGCGACCCAACACAAGAGGATCCTCGCGAGGTATGTATTGCCTCGCTTTGGTCTATGGAGTGTATCAGGATATGCTTGTATATGCATCCTTGTGTGAAGACCAGATAACCATATGCAACCTTATGCACCTTTTTATCTTACAGTTGAAATTGGTCCTTTTGACTTCTGACAGGTTGCTGCTGCTAAAGCTGACTTGAATTACATTGGGTTAGATGGAGAAATTGGTTGCATGGTAAATGGTGCTGGATTGGCAATGGCTACCATGGATATCATTAAGTTACATGGAGGAACTCCAGCAAATTTCCTTGATGTGGGTGGAAATGCTTCTGAAGGCCAGGTAAGTCTGCTTTTGGCAATTAAATTTCTGAATGCAGGTGTTTTTTTTTTTTAAATAATAATTATTACAGTATCGTGTTAAACATGTGGAGTGCATGTAAAGTATCATTATCTGTTGTTTCTGTTAGTTGCTGAATTTTGATTTACTTATCTTGGGTACGAATAAATCTAACTGCTAGTTGAATAATTGGAATAGGTTGTGGAGGCCTTTAAGATTTTAACTTCAGATGACAAGGTGAAAGCAATTCTTGTGAACATTTTTGGAGGAATCATGAAGTGTGATGTTATAGCCAGTGGAATTGTTAATGCTGCTAAACTGGTGAGTTATGTTGGTTGATGTAACTTGTATTTTCATTCTTTCTGGCGATAAAATGTGTTGCACCTCCATATCTCCCCTGTTTCGAGAAAGAAAGATGGATGCACTACAGTACTAAGTACACGTTTAGTTGAAAGGATCCGTACATAATAGAGATACGAATTACATTGAATATTTAAGAATCAATTTGATAAACCATTAACCAAATCAAGTCATAGCTTGGGTAATGGTTTTAGGACCTCAGTCCACTAGGCTAAGGCCTCATTGGCCCCTCATTTGTGGAGGTCAGTTTTGCATTTCCGCTTCTCATGGGTGAATGATTGCCATGGAAAAGGGTATCATTGATAAAATCTTAGTTGCTAGGCCAAGTCCAAATCCAATTCTTCCACTTTCACTTTAGAAAAACCAAAGCTCATTAAATAACCCAATTTTCTTAGTTCCCTTATTCACTTATTCATTTTAATATTGGAAGATTTTTGGACAATCTAGTTTTCTGATTCTTGACAGACCTCGTAGTTTGATGAGTGATCTCTATTTGGCTGTTAATAGAAAGACACCTCAGTGGTTATGAAGATAAAACAGTTTCAGTGATGCTGGATCTTTCAAATTATCAACTGTTTGCCAAACCCGTTTGTTAACATGTTGGGTTTATTGAAGGTTCAACTCAAGGTACCAGTTGTTGTGCGACTTGAAGGTACCAATGTCGACCAAGGCAAGAGAATTCTGAAGGTAAACTATAAACCACATCTTATGGCAATAAATTCAGCCTGTTCTCGAAAATTGATAAATGTTGGAAGATATCAAAAATAAGAGGTTTTAAACAATCCCTGGTGGCTTGTTTGTTCGGGTTTGCAGGAAAGTGGTATGACTTTAATTACAGCTGAAGATCTGGATGATGCAGCGGAGAAGGCAGTCAAGGCATTAGCTAGCTAAAAGAATCCTTTTGAGGTCAGGTCTCCAGTATATGCCCTTGGAAGGGTATGAACAAGTCAAATTCATTCAATTAAATGCAAATTATGGTGTCTTCTCAGGGAGTCTTAAATTTGACTCTTGTCCAATTTGAAGTGAATGATTCATAGGTAACTTTTTGATCACAATAAATCTTTCACTGCCAGTGACACCTGATCTACTGGCTTCAGTTGCGGCTTAATGGCACTGTGACTTGCAATTCTTCCATGTCCTGTTTTCCTCTTTATGCCGGGAGTGTCGGATAGCTGACTGAGGATTATTTTCCTGTTTGAACTCATGAAAATAATTTATATGTTTCCCTTGCTACGTGATTCTCTTTAAACCATCGAATACCCGGGAGAATCATACTGATTTTGGTTTCTGTTTTCTGTGGAGAAAAAATCAAGGACATTGAATTATATGAGCCTAAAATTTGCTAGATCTGAAGTCCCCAGAAAAGTTCCAAACTAAAGCAAGCCTATGTGGGATAGGGATCCCTTCCCTTGGCCTATCAGGTTGTTCTTTATACTACAATCCCTTGTATAGGATATGATGCTTAAAGCCCTCTTGATCCAGCGGCTTTGCTAATATAGAGTTTCGTTTAAGGCAGTGATGAGTAGAGTGGTAAACGTTATAAAGATGTGTCAATAGGTTACATCTGGGAGGATTGCCGGAAGGAGTTACCAGAAAAAACTCACCTCTGAGGGGGAGATAGAATTAACGGCTCATCGATTGCACTGTTGGTTTACCTCAGCTTAGTGCAGAGTGCAGCTACGCAGCTGTGCTTATGAACGAGCTGCTACTTGCATACAGAAAAGTCTATAAATCAGATTGGTGGCCTTTATTTCAATAGATAGGTTTGGTTATGTGATTAGATGATATTGTTAAGAGGGGTTGTCTCTAGTTTCGTGCACACGAATTCTTGTTTAAGTGTCTTTGCTATAGAAAAATTAAAGGAAAATCAGTATGTTGTACAACCAAGACGTAACATGAGATTTGACTAACGTGGCCGTTAAAGTGAAGAGGTTAGAAGGATCTTTTTGAGAAAACTGATTGTGAGCTTTCATGTGCGTTTTGCAGATCTTGTTACAAACTTGTTCGCAACCTTTGTTCATTACCATGTAATGTACGCGTTAAGACAAAATATCTACACGTTAAAAATCAGTCTTAGGAAAATTTGTAAAACAAATTGTACGTATTTTGTTAAATATGTTTATAATAATTAAGCAAATTTATTCAACTTGATATTGCTGATAAAATTGTTAATGTTTTCTCTATAAGCAAATTCTCATGGGGAGTGTTATTAAGAGCTCAAACCTTCGAGCTTCTTATCATGTAAGTTGCTTCTGCTGCAAATTTTAGTTCATTTATTTGGAAGACTTCGAAGCAGTAGTCATTCCACCGAATAGGAGAAGACTTAATTGGACTCGATTTAGTCTATCTCGAAGCAAAAGCAGAAAAAGAAAAAAAAAAGGGGGCAAGTACTTTCATTCATTGATTTCAAAGGCTAAATAAATAGTCACCTACTCAGAATTGGCAAACATGTCCAATCTGAGAGAGTATGAGAAGATTGCTAAAGAAAAAGAGTTAAATCTTATCTTTCCTTCTTCAAGGACTCTGCAATTCTCTTTGCAATGCAATAAGCAGTTGATTCAATAGTTATCATAGGATTGACACCAACTGCAGTGGGCAGCACACTTCCATCACATACATACAACCCTTTTGCTTGCCAACACTCTCCATTCTCATCAATTACACCATCTTCTTCGGTAGCACCCATCCTGCAGCTACTCATCTGATGTGCAGAGCAATACGAAGTCCAATGCTTTGCCTTTGATCTCGGCCCTCCCACCGCTGTAACCGTGTTAAGGAACTCCTCCAAATCCTCATCCTTAATACCCTTACATCTAATTCTTTGTCCATCATTTCGGTGTGTTCCCACTTCGACAGCTCCCGCCCCTACTAGTATCCTCAGAGTGTGTCGCAGTCCAGCTTTAAGGTTTTCTTTATCGGTTGAACTCATTCGGTATTTTATGCGTCCTTGCTCTTTAACTTCCCCTGAACCCTGATCTCTGACCAGTGCGAATAGAGTTGCAGTTCGTGCATATTTTGTCATCCTGTCCTTCATGTCACGCCCTGAAACCCATGGAACCAAAACGGAGAATGAACCAGGTCCAAGGGCTGCAGTTTCTACAATGGCCTGGACATTAGATTCTTGAGACTCCACCTTGTGGAGGGAAGTAATGATTCCTCCCTCATAGCATTTGCCTTCAATGTTTGAGATGTTCTCTGGGAAGTATCCCCAAGCAAATACCACAGGGTGTAGATGAAGATTCTTGCCGATGTTTTTGTTCTCCAAACCACTGGATATTAACAAGGGGGGTGTCAAGAGAGAGCCACAAGCTGAAATTGTTGCTCGTGCCAGTACGTGCAGCTTCTTCTTGATGTTCTTACTCTTGGTCGTTGCTATCACTCCCCAGCATTTCTTTCTTGTATATGAATCCTTGTCATGATCCAGCATCAACTTCTCCGCTTTACAACCTGTTAAGATCACCGCGCCACTGTTAACAGCATCGACAAGCCAAGTAGAGTCGGTCCCTTTTTTGTCTCCCGTTCTGCAGCCATAGGAACAGGAACCACAATAATGGCTTTCTGAGGAATTCCTTGGAACTGGCTCAACTTTGAGACCAAGAATTTCGCAGCCCTTTCTGAGCACCTGGTTTTGGAACCCTTCCTGGCAACACTTATCTGTGACACCTAATCTCTTGCAGACAGAGTCCATGGCAGACCGATATTCAGAGCTTCCAAACATCTGAAGCTTGTGTTCTGCGGACCATTCTTTGAGAACATGGTCAGGAGTTCTAATAGAAGCCGACCAATTCACGGCAGAACCACCCCCAACTGTTGACCCTGCCATGATCATCACTTTCCCATCTAGAGTAGACAATATACCACCTGATTCATAAAGCTCATTCAGTGAAGGCGCCTCAAGACCTGAATAGTCTTCTGGCACAAAGTAGTGACCTTTCTCAAGGACAAGGACTTTCTGACCGGAACTCGCAAGGATGGCTGCTGCAACCCCTCCTCCGCAGCCAGAACCAACAATGACAACGTCACATTTGATCAAATAAACATTGTTTTCCGGATCTTCCGAGACATCGAGACCTTTCCGGATGAGGGACTCCTTCAGAGATGAATCACTGTGGTTCATGGTTTCTATTAGGCCTTTCTCAAGTGGTCTGTCCAGGACTTTGCTTTCATTTTCTCTGCTGTCTACCTCGTATCCGATTGCTTCCCATGAAGGATTCTTTGAATTTTCATCGGTCTGCAACAATTGAAGAAAAGGTTAAAAGAAAGAAAAAAGAAGAACTCAATTTCTGCAATCTAAGATAATTGCCCAAGTCTTAGATTATGCATATCTATGGCAATATTAATCACTCTTTAATATATCCAACTACCACCCATTTTTTTGAGAGCAAGCATTTAATGATATCAAATCAAATCTATCCGCAAAATGTGAAAACTAGGCTTGAAGCATTACCCAAGTGAAGAAAATGTAGAAAATAAAAATTTTGAGCACTAAGAAAACCATTCTTAGTGGGATTAGGAAAGTTTCTCTCGACCATTTCTTCAGCAATCTTTCTCTCTTCTCCAAAGATAACTCTGAAAACTTTTGAACGAACGGCCATCTCCAACTTAAACAAATGTGTCCACAAAGCAGTAGAGTCCCCAGCCTAGTTGACAGAAGCTTCAGAACTAATTTTACAAGAGCCACAGCTTCAGGCAAGCCTCTCTTCACCAATAGTTCCGCGACCTATTAAACAAAAGAATAAAGAAAAACAAAAGAATAATAGAAATAGTTTAGACATTCTTTTTGTACTAGAAGCAAAGCTGATGAATATAATCCAGAATGCAGAGCGTTCTTAACGATTTAAGGACAAAAGATACGCCGAACATGTTAAGAACGTGAAAAAAGATTACAAGGTCAATTAGTCAGAGAAGAATGCAGGCATCACCCTAGACTACGTTTCACCCTCCTTTGTTTATCTTTCCCCAACGATCTTATCGATAGCATAGACTAACGAAATATTTAAGGACAGGCCCCCCAAGTCATGTCAAGAATGTAAAAGAAAAGATTACGAAGGTATCACCTTATATCACTCTAGATTATGTTTCACCCCGTTTATCTTTCTCTAATGATCTTAGCGATAGTTTAGACTAATGAAATATTTGAGGACAAAAGACACACCAAACATGTTAAGAATGTGAAAAAGAAAAAAGGATTACAAAGACAAAATCAATAAGTCAGAGAATGTTGGCATCACCCTGGATTACGGTCCACCCCGTTTGTCTTTCTCCAACAATCTTACCAATAGTCTAGACGAACGAAATATTTAGGAACAAAAGATACACCGAACATGTCAAGGATGTGGAAAAAAGATTTACAGAGACAAAGTCAATAAGCCGAGAATGCAGGCATCATCCTAAATTACGTTTCACCCGGTTTATCTTTCTCCAAGGATCGTAACAGTGGTTGAAAACTAATGAAATATTTAAGGACAGAAGATACACCAAACATGTCAAGAACGTAAAAAACGATTGGAGAGACAAAGTCAGAGAATGAAGGCATCACCTATATTACTGTCTCACCCCGTTTATCTTTCTCCAACGATCTTACCGACATAATAAACTAACGAAATATTTAAGGACAAAAGGGCACAGCAAGACATGTCAAGAATGTTTATACATATAAAAAAAGAAGATCATTGCAGAGAAAAAGTCGAAAAAAAAAGAATCACACACCTCATCAGGAAAAGGAGGCAGGGAGGCAGAAGACTGATAGAAGGAAGCAAGTGCCTTGCTGCTGATAGCATATTCAAGTGGCAGAGGAGGAATGAGAGTTTCAGAGACTGCAGCTAATGTTTCCATCTGTGATGTTGAGAAGCCATGGCTGTAGCTCCTGCTGCCTTCCCTTCTTACACTCCTCAACATAGGACGGCTATGGCGGCTCTCTCTTTCCTCCATCTTCTTTTTGCTTCTCTAGGTGCCTAGCCACGAGATATATATATATATATTATCAAGAAGTTATCGATGTGTTTTTGTTGGAATTTTGTGAGCGGCTTTGGGCTCTTTTTGGATTGTTTTTTTTTAAAAGTATTTTTTTTTTTAGTTTTTAAAAAATAATTTTTTTTAAAAAGTTAAAAATTTTAATTTTAAAAAAGGGTTATATTTGAATTTTTTTTAAAATTTTAATTTTTTTAAAAATTAAATCATATAATTATTGTAAATTTAATATAATTTTTTAAAAAAATATATTTTTTTTTAAAAAAAAATCAATCCAAATAGGTCCAAAAATAATATATATAATATTATATATATATATATATATATATATATATATATATATACACACACAACATTATCAAGAAGTTATCGATATGTTTTTGTTGGAATTTTGTGGGCGGCTTTGTTTGTCTATAGGTGTATATGGTACTTTTTTTTTACTACATTTGTATAAGAAGTAGGAGTATCAAACAATTCTATTCTGACGTAAATCCTAAAAGCAAGGCAATGACCCTGTCTGATTAAAAGTAGTGTCAGAAAATGATCTAATCAGTGCTTTTGCTTAAACAGATAAGTGCTTAAAGTTAAAAAATAAAGAAAACATACAAAGTCAGTTGAAGTCAAATTTATTTTAGAATAATGCTTCACGAGTCAGTCTAAATGCCGTATTAGTAAGGTAAAACAAATTGGTCTTTTGTTTAGTGGTTGGCTAAATTATATTGGTAGTGTAGTCTTTTATTCTTTTAATTACTAATTTTGTTGTGAAAGTTTTTCTAAGCGTAGACCATTGATATGTGTGACACAAATATTTGAATAAGTTATTTGTCCTCTTAAAATAAATTGAATAAATGAAAACAAACTAGAGTAGGACAAACTTATGGTCTAAAAAATTGTCTTTTTTTCTTCTCCTTTTGGACGTAAAACAATTGTTACGCTATATATTGTATGACCAAACGTTACTCACTCTTATCGAATTTTCTCTTTTGTTATTCAGGTATCAAAAATGGAACAATCTCTAAAACGATGTAATGGTGTTCCAATTCATAAGATTAATAACACTTTAGAGATGTATACATGGAGTTAGATTTGTATTATTATTGCCACGATGAATTTGAAAAAAAGTATTAAATCCTCGACCTCCCATTTTATGTTAAATAAATATGATAGATCTAAACACTTCGGTGGACACTGAGAGCAGTATTTAATTCTTCCTGGGCCATCACATCACAAATATCAGCAAACACATGAACCATATTTACTTTGGCCATTTGGGTAGTGAATTTATCAATTGGTTGTTGAGCGTTTGCCACTCAAACAAACTGGCATTGTGTATAGTTATTCGTCTTACATTTCTATCTAATTTTTCTCTTTTGCTCAATATTTCTATTGACTTTTGAGGTTTTAAAGCTTGAAAATTTTTAATGTGGGAAGAATGTCTCAACATTCTCTTCACGTGTTATTTGGTAAAAACCAAATGGAGAACTCATGAGTAAAACAAACAGAGATAAATCACACATGAATGAAACGAGAAATTTGGTCGAGATCTAACTTTGATACTGTGTTAAAAATCGATGAGATTCTATCTCAAAAATCATTTAATATAATGTATGAGAGGAGTGGCCTAGGATATTTCTTCTTCCTTTTTCTTTTCCTATAGTGAATGAGATAAAATGCTTTAGATGATTAAAGAAAAATGAACGGTGTGGTTATATTAATATATATATGGAGTTTAAAAAATAAGTACTTTCAATAAAAAAACAAATTCTGTTATGTTATCATTTAATTTATGTAATCAATACTACCTAATAAAACAAATTAACGTACGTACCTTTAAATTTGCCAATCTTAATAAACATCCTCATGTCGTGTATAATAATAAGTAGTTGATCCAGTTAATTTCCCTTTTATTTGGAGAGCAAACTCGTGTGATCGTAAGTCATATAATTACTATGAGACCATCCCATGCTAGCCTATTGGCGATGTTTCGTACGTTGTTTCTGTCAGCAATAGCACGTGCCCACAATCATGAGCTTCCCAATCAAATTATTATGATGTTAGTCTCCAAAGCTTATTGTTGTTACAATTTTTTCGAGTCGAAATCTTATGTTTGAATGATTATTTCTCGGATGGGGTGAAGTAAAAGAATTTACCATAATTTGTGAGGGTCGCGGAATGGTCTTATTATGTACGTGAGATAAAGTTTGATTTGTTTCGATTAGAGTTGTACTTTAGATTGAGTGAAAATATAAGCAGTGGTAGTGATTCTTTAGCTTTTTCTAGTTTGTAATAATTGTAATTAAGTTTTTCTCCTAACGATTAATATTTTGAGCAAAAGTTAGCACTTAATTAGACTCTTCATTTAATCATTGGCCTTCTCCATAAAGAAAAGCTTCTGTTTTGCATATACACCATCGAAAGGGGATTTGGCAGGGCTTATTTGGAGCTTATAAGCACCAAATAATAAAAAAAAAATGCGAAAAAATGCTTTCCTCTAGATGTTTATAAGCATTCAAATAAGCAAAGCCAAAACACGCTCTTACTCTTATCTCAAACCTTCTCAAAGGAAATATGCAAGCCCAAAACTATCAAAAATCACACGCACTTCGGTACATGCAAAAGTATGTATATCTTTACAATAAGAATAAAAAGTTGTTCGCATATTGAAGCATTAATGATATAAACAGCGAGCATATAGTATAAACCTCTATTCAGTCACTCCTCTAAATGTTCGGCAGCCCAAAAGATGGTAAAATACACACACACACATATGTAGTCTTTGTCAAGAAGTTATCAATGTGTTTTTGTTGGAATTTTGTGGATGGCTTTGTGTATTGGTCTATATGGTACTTTTTGACGTAACCTTATGTATTACTACATTGTCTAAGAGGTAGGAGTATCAAACAATTCTATTCTGACGTAAATCCTAAAAGCAAGGCAATGACCTTGTCTGATTAAACTGGTGTTAGAAATAGTCTAATCAAAGTTTTTGCGCAAATAGATAATTGCTTAAAATTACCAATAAGGAAAATATACAATCACTTAAAGGGCTAGCTAGTTAACTGTTATGGTAACCAATAAATATTTGAATAGTGAGAGTAGTTAACTAGCTAAAGTCAAATTTATTTTAAAGTAATTTTCATGGCTAGTCCAGATACGGTATTATGCTCTGTCTTATTTTAAGATACTTATCTTATTGAAATAAGGGTATATCTTATAAGATTTAAGAAATCTTATCATGCACTCTATGAAAATCCAAAACAAAATCATACTTTTTATCTTATAAGAAATAAGTAATCCACCCCATCTTATTTTTTATAATTATAAAATACATAGTGCATGTGATAAAATATCTTAAATCTTATAAGATATCCCTAAATTTCAATAGAATAAGTATCTTAAAATAAGATCATTCCAAACACGCTATTAGTAAGATAATATAAATTGATTTGATTGGATTTGGATTATATATTGGCATATTTCCTAGTTAGTATAGGTTCTTTTGTAAATTATTACTAATTATTTTCTAGAAGTTTTTCTAAGCATAGACTACTGATATGTGCGACGTAATATTTGAGTCAATTATTCGTCCTTTTAAAATAAATTGAATAAGTGAAAACGGATTGGGGTAAGGATAGAATTCTGGTTTAAACAATTCTTTTCTTTTCTTTTTTTTTTTCTGCGACAGTAAAACAATTGTTACACTATACATTGTCTACCCAAAAGAGGAACAATAATAGCATTTACTACTCGGACATCGGTTTTAATATTCGCTAATCTCTTAATCAAACTACCTAATGTGGTCACATGCACAGATTATGATCTAGGAAGGCTCTTAATTGAACTCTACTATGACTTCTAATTCAAATGCTACTGTGTCAAGTTGCTTATCCGATACGATTGAAAAGTTTTAATTCGCTATTCTAAGAGGGTGTTTGGTATGGTATTTTTTCTGATTAAACCTACTTAAAGTCTAATTTAAGTTAATGGAAGCATGTGTTTTAAATTAAAAAGTACTTTTTTTAAGTAAAAATTAAAAAATTCTCTACCCTGTGCTTTTGCTTTTTATGACTTTAAGTACTTTAAGAAAAACAAGTTTGACCAAATTATTTACTATTTTGACCTTACCTTTTTATCTTATTACCAAAATATCTTTATTCTTTTATGTTATACTTATTATTTTAAAATTTATTGTCATGTGCTTAATAATTGTTTTAACAATATAAGTTATTTATTGACCCACTTTAATCAAATATTTATACACTTATTTTTATAACTATAACATTCAAACATATAACTATTTAAAATTGAGTTAAAAAAAGCAAAAGTCGCTTAAAGCAAAAGGTGCTTTAAGTGGCTTTTTGAAAAGCTAATCCAAACATCCTCTAACTTAAGTCTATAAGCAACAAGGCTTAGACTTTTAAGTACACATTTACCAGTATTTAAAGATCTATTTGTTCTTTAAGCTTAGCAATATTTTTACATAAATATTGGCAAGAGGGTGTAGTTCAGTGGTAGTACTTCCTCACTTGGAACCTAGATATCTCGAGTTCGATCCATCAATGGAATAAATGAGAAACCATTATAGATCCTCTTAATTTTTTTTTTTAAAAGAACCATAAAAATGTTGACAGTTGTTAGAAGAATGAGAACAATTTTACTCCAAAATAAGCTAGAACCAAGAGTAGGACCATCTCATGCTCTTTAAATTCGTGAATAACTCGAGTAATTAGAATTACTTTTAAAGAATGGTGTCTTCAATTTAAATTCAAGTAAAATTTATGTTAAAGGTGAAAAAACAAAAGAAAAAGGAAAAATCTCGTGCTCTTTTATTGAAAGAAGTCAGGTTAATGTCTTGTCAAAAATTAAGAAACAAACCTAAAAAAAAAAGGTAGAATGCTTATACAATTGGAGTACCCAGATATCTTTTTATTCAGTGTTTTCAGTCTTGGGTGTGGAAATTTCCTCCCAACCTACTGGTTACCTAGGAAGTCTCAAGCCTAGCCTATGAACCTTCAAAAGTTGTTTAAATTTCAATGGAAATAATGGCATTGACTTCGTGTATGCTCTATGCATGATATTTTGCATTACCTCTGATGCAATATATAAAAAGTCTCAAATGCAAAAATTTTAAGAATCAAGTTTACTTATATAAAATTTTGACCCACTTTTCATATTACTAATAAGTTTTTATGAGAGAATTTCAGTGATTCTTCATATGGTATTAGAGTTGGATCAATTTTAGTCCAGTTTTATATTAAAAAAAATGGAGAAATACAAGATAACAAAAGGTACCACTCGAGTTGGCACCACTCTTCACTCAAAGGAGTCCACCGAAGAGTTACTAGTAAAATTTAGAAGGAGTATAATAAGCCAAAGGCTCAAAATATAGTGTATTTCTATTTCTTGAGATGGCCTTTTAAAGACTAATTGAAACAACCGCCCAAGTTTAGGTAGATAAGAGTAATAAATGCTTCACTTCTATCATGGCTTAGGAAATGAAAAATAATGAAACTTGCTAGGAAATAACAAGAAAACTAATTGCTTAACAATAGCCCAGCAATATAGGTGAATAATAGATCAAGTAAAAGAATGAAAAATTGAAAAGAAAGCTGAAAAGTCATTTCTCTTTGTAACTTGCTGCGGTAAGTTCAAATCGAACAATTTCTAATAAAATGACCATAACTCTTTGTAAGAACATTATTTTTTAACAGCATTTTTTTTGGAAACTAGACTTTTGTGGATTTCTAATGGTATATGGATTACCTTCCAATTCCTTTCCCATCAAAGCAATTTATTCCAAGAATTTGACCCAAAAATCGTCCCAGCAAGCAAATTGTTGGCATTGGAGTTCACTTGCGATATTTTGTCGAGTTCATCTTGCAATATCTTAGTGTCATAGTCTCTCATGTTGCATATGAGCACCTATTCTTGATTTTTGGCTTGTTTAAGTACTTATTCTTGGTTTTTTACTTATTTGAGCATCTGTTTTTTTGGTTTTTTTCCCATATGTAAAAAAGAGTTAAAATTTTGTTCTAGTCTCCACGATTCACATGCATATGTTCACGTGTGACCTATCAAACTCGTCCATTGTGCACATCTATCTGTGCGATGGCTCATCCTTGCAAATAACTGAATTGCCTCTGTTTCCAGTTAGGATTGTGGTGGTCCATCCTTGTTTCGTGCCACACGACCATCAAAGATCCGTTTTGAGTCATGGTGACTCATCAACTTGTTCCGGTTCACACGACTATCCAAGTCCAAGTCCATCCGTTAACTAGTGTAGACACTATTCTGATCACACGTGAGATGAGTGTTATAGCATAGACGAAAGAGATACCTAAGAGGAGTTACAGGATGCCATCAAAACTCCTGTTCAAAAGCCCACATCTCAGGAAAATGTGTTATTAGCTCATGAAAAAAGTTCACAAACAATATGACTTTCAAACTACTTGTAAAATCAAATCGCAATTGTATGAACCTACCATTTTTAAATTGTCATCAAGTTTCTTACATATATTTGTGAATTTATTTGGGATCAGAAATGGCAACATCATTTTATCAGAGGAAAGATTGAAACTATTTGTGCTCTGTGCGTGATGTTTGTGTGCGTGCAAAGTATCTAAACTTTGCAGGTAGCGTGCACAGTGCGCGCAACGTGCATGGAACGTGCCTGCACAGTGTATGCAATATAAGTGCACAACGAAAACACATGATTTAATGAGAGTAGATGAAGCGCGCACACAGACAGAGAGAGATGGTGTATTTGCGAGGGTGGGGTGGGTTTGGAGATAAGGCCCGCCAATGTATGAGGGATGAAATGAAGAAAAGCGTTAATTGCTTAACTTGGTTATGGACTTGCAGGTCCTGCTGCGGAGCATCGCATGCAAAGGGAAAACTGAAAGCAAAAGGTGGCATGGGAAAGGTAAAAATAACCAAGTTAAAAAAAAAAAAAAAAAAAAAAAACTTTTGAGAATCTTGAACTCCTGCGTCATCATTTCAAACCATCTATAACTACATATAATTAATGTATGTAGCTGGTAAGATGAACTTTGCATCATCATTTCCAACCATCTTGTTTTCAGAAATTAGTGTACAATGTAAACTTTTTTAGGTTAATATCATTTAGATATTTTAATTGAACCCTTTTAATTAATAAATAAAAATTATTTAAAATTTTTATTTATTTTTAAAGTGATAGATCTAGTTTTTTTAAAAAAAATTCAATCCTCGATCAACGTAGCAATCAAAGTTCAAAAATAATCAAACTATTTCATTAATAAAAAAAGGAAGAAAACAAAAACTAAACATTAAAGAAACAGAACATTGACAATGATGTAACTTTTAACTGTTTTTAGAATATGAGACCTCGTCTAGTCCAACTGTAGCATATAGTATAATAGTTCTTTTTTTTTTTTTTTCAAAGTTAGTTTGTTAATTTAAACTAATTCCTGTAAAAGAAACCTCTAGATCTACCGCTACCAAAAACTTGGGCAATAGCTCCGAGCTGCCTCTCTTCTCTCTTTTGGGCTTGGTCGATGTTCTGTCGAAGCGGTCAAAATCAATATAATCCCAAAACGCGTGCTTTGGAGCGGAATTTTATTTATTTATTTACTTGAGTGGAAAGATTAGCACTCACTCTATTGTTAGCAATCATAGTGATTCTTTAACTTTTTCTATTTTGTAGTAATTGTAATTAAATTCTTCTCATAGTGTTTAGTACTATGAACATATCATGCTAGCATGAAAGCATAAACACCCATTATAAGTTTGCTTAGAAATTGAACATCTAAGCCTCCTCCGTAAAAAAAGTTCATGCTTTGCATATATGTACTTATTTGGAGATTATAAGCACCAAACAATAAAAAAAACATATGAAATGATACTTTTCACTAGGTGCTTATAGGCACCCCAATGAGCAAAGTCAAACACCCACTTACTCTTTATCTCAGACCAACTTCTTTTAGGGGTATGCACGCCCACAACCACCAAAATCCCACGCACTGCATTATACACAAAAGTATATATGTATTTTTACAATAATAATAAAAAGTTGTTTGCATATGAAGCATTAATCATATGGACAACGAGGATATAGTATAAACCTCTCTAATCAGTCACTCTAATAAATGTTCGGCAGCCCAAAAGATCGTAATGATGAAGTAGACATGCTCGGTGGAAACAGCATGGGTTTAGGGGAAACATTAAACAATCTGACACCAGCAAACACGCTAAGTGGAGATGAATATTGTTTATATTGCCTGCTTATAGTGAACGGAGAAGTGATGCCTTGCCATCTCGACGAAGCTAGGCTGCAGGAACAAGTCATCAAACTTCGGCTCTTGGCAAGAGTTTGCTTTGTGTGGGGGTCGAATCTCTGGAGAATATCTCGCGCTTCTTCATCAAGAGAATTGAATCTTTAAGGGGCAAGTGGTGCTTCTTGAATTGGAACCTATGGAATGCAAAAGATAGACATTTGGGAGTAGCTCCTACAAGGCTTTGGTACATCCAGTTTATCACATCCTCAAGATAGTAATTTTACTTGCATCGGTCAGAATGACGAAACACAAAGAGAGAAGCAGAAAGAAGAAGAGAATAAAATGCCAGATGCGACCTAAAGAGGTGGTGCATTCAGATCGTCTTCTACCTTGTTATCCTGGCATTTCTTGAGAAGGAGAAGTTGACCTCTTAAGTGCAAGACCTGCCACGTAAAATTAACCAAAAGGATTTCAAATGTCCTGCAGATCAGATAACAGAGGCACAAAATGTGTTTATAAAGACTACTATAAATCCAGCACATATGATCATATCCAAGCAGCTAATGTTTAATAATCGTTTTCAGGGCTCGATTTCGCACAAAGGTGTTGAAACTGCACAAAAATTTCTTATTTTTTTTTTTCACACGATTTCTACATGTTAAAAATTTTCAAAAATGTCTCACTTCCAGGCCGTGAAGTAACAGAGTCCCAGAAGATCACAGCGCAATGCTCTCGCGCCTCAAGACTGACATAGACATGACATGTAACTTGCTATAGAAGGAAAAGGCAACAGGAATACAAATAACAAAGAAAAGTGGATTGAATAAATTGACAACAGAATCGACACGCTGTGGTTATCTGACTTTGAAGAGCAACAAGGCCCAACTTGAAATAGGAAAGAAAGAACTGTAAATTGATGATCTTTAAGATAAGCAGATAGGAAAAATCAAATAATAATACCTCTTCTTGAAGCAGAGCAGGAAAATTCTCTGTTGAAACAAGATTATATATTTCTTGCAAAACCTTCTCCTGTTTAATCCCAGACCAAGTTTGTGGGGGCAGTGCCAACAGCAATGCCGTCACAACATCATTGCTTGCTGGGTGTGTCACAGGGCAACTACTTGAGCAGCAAAGATTTGCTTGTGATGATGGGACTAGCACATCCACCCCATGCTCTCCATTGGGACTGACCACCGTCCCTGAAACTACAGCAACTGGCTTGTCACCATTGGCTCTGTAGCATCTCACACCTGTTCCTCTACAGCAAAACCTATTTGAGGAGCCAGCCCCGCCTGCAAAAAAACCTGCCCCTTGGCAACAGACGCTTGCAGCAATCTCTGGCAGACTATTTAGGCCACCCAATGTTGAGCTGCTCCTGCAGACCGATTGTTCTGGAGATAACATATCTGTGACATACTTGTAAAGACCAGTCTCTTGCACTTGTTTCAACACCTCTTCCTGCAAAACAGTAACCATTTATCAAATAAAACTGAAAATCACAGTAAATAGAGCCAGGAACCAGAGATGAGCAGTAAAAGTTTCTCAATCCATTTTCCTCCTCTCTCCTCTTTGCAAGTACCTTGACAGCAATCCTTTCTTTCTCTTCAGGGCTTATACTTTGAGCACCATCCTCTGATCTCCGAACTTCTGCTACCCACTTTATAAATTCTCCAAATTTTGATGGAAGAGATGTAAGAATAATGGAGAGAACATCATTTATGTTATTCACGTTGTCTGAACTTAATAGCACTGGAACATCATCCACCAAGTACTTTGCTGTACTGATCCAACTCTCATGTTTACAGCTCTACACAAGTGTATTGCAGTATAAGATGTAAGACCAGAAAAAGTATGGCAGAGAACGCCAAGCACAAAACTACGAAGAAACCTATCATACTTGAACCTTCAGTTCCAATAAGCACAAATGGTTAGAATTCCCAAATTCCCAAATGGCTAGAATCTTTAATTAAGTAACTCAGTGTAAAGACAAATCCCAAAACACAAATCTTCTTTATAAATTTCTATCACTAGTTCTGAGCTGGAATTTAAGGCCAACACTGTGACATATCAAGAATGCAATAACAAGGGAAAGAAAAATTTGGACTAGCGACAAACATACGTTGTTCTGGTGTAAAAGAGAGCAATGACCAGTCATCTCCTCCAAAACCAAGATACTAACTTGAATAGTGTCATCTGGAAGTATTAAATCATTAGATAGCCACTTCAGATATAAAATGGAGTTTGAGAAAACTTGTGACTTCTTGACTTGTTCCTATTTGGGACTCGGACATGATAGGTGCCTTTTTTTTTTTTTTGAGTTCCATATCACCATGCCAAATACTAAGAATAAACAACATGAAAGAAAATGACAAGAAGAAAATGAACAATCAGTAAAAACTGAATAACATTCTTATTATTCCAATAGATTACAATTATAGCCAGAAGACAGATATACAAAGGAATGAAGGCAGCACATTTTTTAGACAAATGCGGGGTTAAGTGAGTTTCCACACAGGTCTGCAACATAATACAAGCAACTTGAACATACCAGGGTATACAGCAAGGATGGAGCTCTATGAAGCCTAGATACGAGCATGAACCTGAAATTACAAGCCTTGCAAAGTTAATAGGACATAAAAGAAATCGACACCAATATCAACATTGAAGAGAAGCATCTTAAATCTGTATAACAAAAGAACCAGATATTAAAATCATTAACACGAAAATGGATAAGACAGGCAATCCAAATATGGGGAAAAAAACAAACTCAATCCAACTTAGCCTTTAACCCTCTGTTTCACAAGGAAAGATATGGATCTGGGTTGGATACAAAAATTTTGAATGGGGAGGGAAAGGTGGTGAGTGGGAACAGAAGGCAACTAAATAATTATGAAATGACAAAAAAGCCCTCACCTTCTAAAATTGGAAGTAAATTCAAATATGAAATTACATCTTTCTTTTCCTATCCAATTCAAATAAAAAAGGGACCATAAAATTCTAGCCTTTCTTTTTCTCTACCTTCTAATTGGCAACAACTGATCATATTAAAAGAGCAGCACATTTAGCATAAATATGATGACGAGACATTGCAGGTGCATCATGTGTAACTCACGCACCTTCCTACTCTTTTCAACAAGCATGTTGATGGCTTACCACGCGTCTCTACCACATGTACAAGATTATTGACACAGTGATGCATATGCAAATTAAAAAGGTCATGTTTGCAGACATAAGTGCATATTTAGCAGCCAAGAGTTCTGTGTACCAAGAGTCGTTGTATTACCAGCCTTATAATAGATTACATCATACAGTAATGCCAAAGTTTGGCAAAACAATCAATTCCCTTAGAGGGCAGAAACGTGTTCCGTTTTACATGGTACCTAGCCTGAAGTCTTTGACTACTACAAAGGAAAATGAGCTAAAGAGATGCATCAGCATTGCAAAGAACAAGTGAAAATTATGCAGATAAGAGCAGTGATTTGAATTTAGGCTACTAGAAATAAGTATGCAGATAAGAGCAGTGGTTTGAATTTAGGCTACTAGAACTGTGTCAGGTAAATAATGTCGAGAGTAACGCACAGCATATGCACAGGTGTTCTCAACATACCCTCTGTGTAATCCAGTTGCTTCATCAATAGTATCCATAGCTTCCCAAAGGAGTTTGAGTGGGACCCAATGAGGAGGATATTTAAACCGTGCTACATCTAGAATCAACGCCATGTCCCTTCCAGCATGATAACCACCAATAGGTGAAAAGTGGCCTGTTCCAGTCTGCCAGATAGAGAACATTTTAAATCTTCACAAATCACAGGACATAAAAATATATATATAAATAAATAAATAAAGAGCAGCTCTAGAGCCAAGTCTCAAAGTCAAAACAACATGAAAACTACTCAAATTCTCGCCTGAAGCAAAGATGAGGACAGCATCATTTAAAATAACTTATTGCAGCTAAAACTTAATTAGGTATTTTCAAAATTTAAGAAAGAAGACCATGTGAACCTTCTGCAAGCAAATCAGTCAGTGATTCATAAGAGAAGGAAAGAAAATAATGTGAAAGCTCAAGCAATCAACTAATATCCCAAATCTCTGGTCTCTCACTTGGTATACTGGGAAGCTTCTCTTTCTCCTTCTCTAGGCTTCCGAGACCCTAACAATATTCAATGCTTCTAGTCCTCCAAGTTTTAGTTATCACCTCTTTTACCCTGACTGCATGTCTGAGGAGACAAGTTGTACTTTTACTTTAACATGTCTGCTATACCCTGTAGGAGCGTTTTGTCAAATAAACATAAGCAGAGGATAGCTCATGGTTTTCTACATACCAAACACAACATGCTTAGGGTTGTGTCTGAAGGTTATCTACATCATTTAGCATCAATGCATATATCATGTTCAATGGAAAGTTTAATGAACCTAATCATCCTTAGATGATGAGAATAGGACTAATCCCTTTATACAACAAATTAATAAAGTCTATCAAAGATAGATGAAACAGGGGTTAAGATATCAATTATCAAAGTGAAAATATGAAACTCAGAATATGTAAGTGTTCTGTAACTAATTTCACAATTCTGTCTTTTGCATATTACAGCACTGAAAATGTCTTGATTTCTGGGTCAAGCTTCAGCTGCAACAGATACGTCGACTTCCAGAAATTTCGATATTCATTAATGAAACAAAAATAGGGCTAGATTTCAGAAAACTCTTCTCTTAGTTTTCTTTCCACAAAACTCTTGTCTAAGTTTTCATTTATAGGTGGAGACAGAATCTTCAGCTATTATCAGGCATATTAAAGAGTTTGACTCCCACCTGTTTGAAAATTCCTCTATGATATGATGAAATAACGTGACAATCATCTGATGTAGAACATGCCAAGATGTGCTTGCGGAAGTCATCGATAGTACTCTGATTAGTGCGGAAGGCTTCAACTTTTGCCCCAGCACAATGAGCCAAACATACAACCTTCCCAAAGGAAATGCCTTGAGCTTTAACCTTCTCTAACGGCTCACAGCAGTCCAGCATAGATTCATCAAACCATCTCCATGGCCCTATAAAAACATTTTGACAATCTCGTAACACATTCTTATTGCAAGGCAAATTAACAGAAAGAAATCAATGACTAAAAGAGAATTAGAGTGAATAAACAAAATTGTAAATAATCTTTTTAAGAGTTTGAACTGATTAGAAAATCTATGACCATCTGAAAAGGTGATCAGCAACATTTCAACTAAGTAAACATAAGTATATTGCACTTGTACCGTAGTATGCTTCACAGATTATTGTCCATTTAAAAATGAATATATAGATTAGGAACTTTGAGGCATTAGGTCCATTCTTGAGGTTGCTCTGAGAAAACCACACAAAGAGGATAAAAGTAGTCAAAGTAAATTTGTTTGCCTCCAGACAATCCGTGGTCATTCCATCTTAGGTTTTCCGCGACCATGGTAAACGCAAATAATAAGCTGATATCATCATATGCTAATACATAATCCAAATGTACTTGCATTAACTTTGATATTATCAATATAGTCTAGAAACTTCTGATCCTCAAATACTAATTAGTGGCTGTCAATAAACAAGAATCAAACTAAGTAGATATTCAAGCAAAAAGAAAAATTTAATTTAACCTAATATTTTGCAGAACCTAAGTAGTAGAAAATTTCAGAAATTCCCTGAAGCTCTGAGACAAAGGTTGAAGCATCTTATTGTAAAAGAGTCAAAGCATCTAGAAAATGAGAAACAATGTATGTAATTAGTACCTAAAATTAGCTTAAACCGTACTACATTCATCATCTACCAGTGTGGACTGGCATTATTTACCTTTCCACTTTCGACGGGGATCTATAGCGAGAGCATTCAAGACCATAGAAATGCTGGCCAGCCCACAGTATGCAGGTTCAGACTGTGTTTGAAAATATGAGATCAATTTGAAAAAACCTTCCATTGTCCCATTTTGCAATGCCTCTGAAAATAGTTGCTGCAGTTCCAAAATACACACACCAAAGTTAGTAGCTTATAGCACATACAACAACCCCTAATCAAAATCTGATTGCTTTTCATCATACTTCTCTCTCTACTATTTTCTTTATCTTTCACTACCAAGCAACAGAAAATTAATAAAGAAAAAAATGCTATAGAAGTCATTGTTAGTTAAAATTAGGAATAAACATCAATCAAACACAAAATATCGAGCTCAAGATTACTTATTTTCTTCGTCGCGTGTGTATAAATTGTATAAGTTAATTGTTTCTATATGTCAAAAACAACCTTTCAATTATTCTGTTAATACATTGTATAATAAATATCCACTTTTTAACAAATTAGTAGTGATATCCAAGTGAATGTACTTAAATTATCGATCACCACAAAAAACTAGACATAAACATATAATTCTTTCACACTAAAAGAATTTTATAAAAAAAAAAAAAGGAAACACGATGAGCATCATGACACGATTGGCGTGATTTTCGTACAATCAATCACAATATGAACTAAATTGCAAAAACCCTAACTTCGAAGGACCTGAAAAGCAAAGTAAAAAAGACTAGGAAAAGTAGCAAATTACAGTACAAGTTTACGGACCTTGCCTTCGGAAGTTGCAAAGTCAATAGCAGGAGGAGAAGGGAGAACTCTTCTGTACAAGCCAGCCATCGCCATCTTCTTCGCCGTTAATTAGACGTTATACGCATTCAACTATTGATGGTGGTTTTCACGGCGTTGACGGAATCGAGAAATAACGCAACGCCGTTACTGATTTTACAAACCCCCGCGTAAAAGTAACGGTTTCAAATTGGGGAAAGGGGAAGAGTTGTAGCGTAAACTTTGCATTTTCCGAATCTTTTATTGTCTGGACACTGGACCGTTGCTTTAGGAAAAAGTTTTTTCCTTGGGCTCACGAACGGCCCAAAATGAGAGGTGGTCCAATTAGATGGGGATATCTAGAAAAAGCCCAGAGAGATCACGGTAGTATTGTTGCATTCCACAAGGGCTTGGAGATTTTTTAGGTGAAATTAATAAATTAATCAACTTCGTGATTTATGATTATAATTACTGAATTTTATGCAAAGATAAATTTTCTAAAATTTTTATTATATGTCTTTTTACAATACAAGTTGTGGTTATATAAAATTTTTAGGTTTTAATTTCATCGCCTTGTTCGCGGTAGAAATTTTTGGTCACCATTTGGACTAGCAAGTTAAGATTTAAACATCTTCCAAATTTGCAAGTATATAGACGGACACAACTAGTGTAGGTATGGTTATCGTCAACTTGTAATACACTGAACGAAGTATACAACATGTGCAACCCTTATGTTTAGACAAAATATTTTAGTTACTAATCGTATTCTCAATTGAACAAGGATTAGTAATTTTATCACATATGCTTTTGCGATTTATTTATGAGGGGTATATTCTTAACTATTCAATGCCTTTTCCTTTTATCTCTTTTCTTGCACGTTACAAAATGCTAGCTACTTTTATAAAATTTAAAGTGCATTTTCCCTCTGTTGGACTAAGTAATTTTCATAGGATATGCCCTCCCTCCCCGCACCCCAACCCACAACTCCCCCAACCCCTAATACGAGCTACATAGGTTCAACTAACAAGCTAAACAGGAGCAAATGCAAGATTTTATTTAGTGGGCTAAAATTATACTATTCAGACATTCATTTTTGACTAATTTTTTGTTAAAAAAAAAAGGCTAAATTAATGTTTATATCCTAAAAATATACACATTTTTAGAGAATACAATCTAAACTCACTATTTAATAATTCTTTTTAGAAGTTAGTAAAGATTGTAATTTTTGAGCAGAATAGCCAAATAGGAGGGCGAGTTGTTTTTCTTATTCAGTATATTAACTAGGTAAAAAACTTTCACAAACGTAATTTCTAGTGCCTTAACTAGGTATGAGATTCCAAACAGAATCAGAAATGTTGATGACAAACTTTCAGCAATGGTGAAAAACTGAGAAATTCCACAGGGGACAATGAAGAGACTAACGTGGTGGACAAGTCAAACCGCATTCTATAAATATATATATAAATATATATGTCCTAGCGTTTTTTAACCTGGGTAAGAAAATATTCTTAAGCTCAAGTAAGGCAAACTTTTGTAACCATCAACGGGCCCCACAAACCAAACCGGTAAAGGAAAGAACCAAAAAGAACAAACAAGGTGTTTTTTTTTTTCTCTTTCTAACAAATTGAGTATTCAAATTCCTGTAAAAAAGTGTAAGGGGGTGTTTGGCTTTGCTTATTTGGTGCTTATAAGCACATAAATAGTAAAAAAACATATGAAATAGTGTTTTTTTTAAGTGCTTATAACCATCCAAAATAAGCAAAGCCAAACACCCTTTAAAACCATGATATGAGTAAATTATTAGGTGATTGTTGAATACTTTTATTCTAACCAAAAAAAAAATGGGCAACAACAAAGGTGAAAGCTGAAGAATTACAAGAAATGTAACTTTTAGAAAAGTTTTTCAGAATTTGTAATCTATCTATCTAAACTGTAATATAAAACAGACCTCGATGAATGCCATATTGTCACGTGTCACTACTACTTTGTTACTATGTGTTTACTACTTAATAATGTTAAAAAAATAAAAATGCATAGCCGTCCTTTTTTTTTTTTTTGAAAATTTCCATAGATGGCCTTCCTTTTCTAGAATCTTCCTTTTTCATTATATTTGATTCTTTGATTTAATTCCTCCGTAATTGTAGAATTTAACTCTTTTGAGTTTCAAAATCATAAATATATATGGACATCACAAGTTTGTTGCCTACAACTACATCATTTAGTTCTTATTCAATTCACTTTCTTCTCTTTTCGTGCATTCAAAAATATTTCCTTTTTCTTCTCCATATATTATTTCCATTTGTTGAATGTGGCCCGTATTATATAATTAATATGTGTCCTTTTCCTAGTAGTATACTGTTTCCTTATCCTTGTAGAATACTGTTTCCTTATCCTTGTAGAATACGGATTAGGATACTTATGTACTATAAATAGGGGCTAGACATTATATTAAGGGTTTAAGGTTCATACCTCTTGTGGTATGTGGGGTGAGAGAAACCAAAGTGAGAGCCTTGTAGTATTCGTGATCAGTAATATAATTATTCTCTGTTGCCCGTGGACGTAGGCTTCAAAGCCGAACCACGTAATTTCTTGTGTCCGTTATTTCTTCTCGTATTCTTCGTGTTTGCATGTTTTTCCCCAACACCATTCAATCATTAGCCTAAAATCATGGTTAAATCATTATTTTAGTATCATATTTCAGCTCATACATTCCAATCTCATGCATAGTAGTGCAGATTTGCTTCTCTTTTGTTTTAAATAATTGCAATTTAATTGATTTCTTTTTTATCACCATAATTTCTCCGTAATTCCAATTTGTGGTATCTCGCAAATTTCAAAATTGTGCATATATAAGATAATCACATGTGTATTATCAATTTTTGTCAGATCTTTTTCGATTTACACACTAATTGCTATCGGAATCATTGGTGATTGGTGATTTCCCTTATATTAAACCCTTTTGTATATATGTGTTCGTATTATTATACTGTTATATTTCACTAATCTTTTATTATTTCTGTTACTTTTGTCTCGGTATATAGCTTTTTGGAAGGAAAAGATACAAAAAAATTATTTATTATTCTATTGTCTTACGCGTTAGTTTAAATATTATTTCATTATCTATGGTTAGGGTTGTGTTTATTTGTCTCTATTATGATATCTTTATCTCGATTTTTATCTTTTATTCATGTTTTATTATTCATTTAAACTTCTCCTCTAAAAATATGTTTTTTTAACAATGTTAGCTTAATCACTATTAGCATATTATTCTTTTACTTTCTGTTAACATATTGCTTCTCTTTTTACTAAACTGGTATGGAGCTTATGATGATTTATTATATTTAAATATTAAATTTATTTTTAGAAAATGGAGGCAAACCTTCCTTTCCGTTTTAAGAAGAATATGTAAAAATGGGAGATTTTTCAAAATTTTTTTCTAATCTATAATTTAATTTAGACCCTAAACATAATTCTGCCAATTGACAAATATGTATGAATTTGACTACTTAAAATATTATCATCTATATTAGAGTCTATTCATTATATGGTATTTAAAGCATAGTAACATCATTAATTTCTAGATCATATGGAAAAGTTGGTTTTAATACTGTTAAGCTATTTGTAGCAATAGGTTTTTTCCACTATATGGTTGCAAATCTCTTTATTAGGTAGGTCTAATTTTTTTTCCCAGTACAATGTTACATTATTAAACATATGTGTATTATTATTGTTTAATCTACTAAAATTAGTTCATATAATTTGTTTGAAATATTTAGGTGGATAAAAAACTAAATCTTTCGATCTATATATAGCACATCCTGTGCAATCGTACATGTAACATACTAGTTTTTTCATATGTACTATCTTTCTATATGCAGTATTTATTAATTTGTTCTACTACAATCTTTTTATGGCCTTTGGACTCATTTTATTCATATCCGAAATATGAATAAAATATTTTATATAAGATAAAAATCTGTAAAAATAAGTACAATATTTATACAAATTTTAAAACTACTAATTAGTTATTTGTATTATGTGTATTATTCTTTATACTTTCACATAATATTCTATAGGAAATTTTCTTTCATGCATCGCGTTGGTACCAACATTGGCCATAAGGTGTTCATTTAATGTGTGGTTGTCAATATCATCCGGCATAAGATTACTCTTTAAAATGCAACAAAGGCAATTTCTGTTAATGATTTGTTTTGCCATGATTATAAAAAAAGAGTAAAGGATAATCATTGTCTAATATTGTCCTTATCTTTCAAAGTCAATTGTTAGCCATTGTCAATTATACGTTATTGTGTCAAAAGTGAGAAACAGGAAGAGATTATGTATTGATTACTAATAAAGAAGATAAAAATGAAAGAATCACAAGAAATGTGATTTTCAACATGGTTTTTAAGAATTTGTAATTTATTCATATGTTATATCTTTTAATATGCAACATAGACAATTTCTTGCCATGACTATAAAAAAGAGTGAAGGAGAATTATTGTCTAACGCTATCTTACACTTTCAAAACCAATTGTTAGCTATTGCCAGTTATATGCTGTTGCATCAAACGTAAGAAACAATAAGAGGTTAAACATATTGATTGTCAATAATGAAGGTAAAAGTGAAAGAATCACAAGAAATATGGTTTACAAGGTGGATTTTAAGAATTTGTAATTCATTCATATGTTATATCTTTCAAAATGCAATACTCAATTATTTCCTATAAATGTTTTTATAATTTCAAAAAAATTTAATTTAGATAAAACATCTAAAAATAAGTAAAAAAGGCTATGAATTCCTTTTATTTATATGATGAATATTAATATTTATATTTACATATAATATTTCGAAATAAAAACTTCCCCTGCATTGCACGGTTACAGTATTAATTTTTCTTCAAAGTTAGTAAAGACTGTAATTTCTGAACAAAATGCAACACTCTAGTCGGGGGGGGGGGGGAGTTTTTCCACCCAATAGCCAAAGAGGAGGGGGACTTGTTTTTCTTATTCAGTGCATTAACTAGGTATAAAGATTCCAAACAGAATCAGAAATGTTGATGACAAACTTTCAGCAATGGTGAAAAACTGAGAAAACTTGGACAGGGGACAATGAAGAGTCAAATAACAAAGCTAAAACCCACTCTCTATATATATATACATGTCCTGGCGTATTTTCAACCTGGGTAAGAAAATATTCTCAACCCCAAGTAAGACAAACCCTACCAACCATCAGCGGGGCCCCACAGCGTAAACCGGTAAAACTTAAAAGAAAGAAAGAAAAAAAAAAAGGAAAAGCAATAAAGGAGGGGTGGGGGCCCGGGATGAAATTCGCGTGCTCTGTCACCTCCGTACAGACACGCATACAATTGTCGACCCCAACCAATCAGAGGTTTCCACGTGGCGGGGAGATGCTGGAATCCGTTAGACGTCGCTTTCCCGACAAGTCGGCGGCTGTCGGCTGTGTGGTTGTCGGCTCCGCGGCTACTTTTGCCACCAGGTTTTAATCTCTCCCATGGGGGGGGGTTGGCTTTTCTTTAATTTTCACAAATTGCTGTGACTTTTTACATAAAAGCATGCATGTTTTGTTACAGTGCAACAATTAAAACACATAAAACACTCGCTGTGTAGTGTAGGCTTTTCATTAAAAAAACGAAATGTCAGCTTTTTTTTCTTTCTTTCCTTTTTTTTATCCATTGGATATTCCGGTGTGGTCGTGGGGATGTGTGTGTGTTTGTTTTTCTTTTTCTTCTTTTTACTTAAATTTTTTTTTTGGGTTTTATGGAGGTGGAAAAAAAAAAAAGTGGCGTCTGTGATGGACAGATCATTTGTGTTCAGTCCGCCATGATGCCAATTCGTGAAAGGTGTACGACTTTCTTTCACAAGTCCATTTCGTCTCAAACATCAATATTAAATCTTAATTTAAAGTTTCAAATGTGACTTTTTATGGAAAGAAACTTAAACGTGGTTGACTATAATGAATGACCCTCCAACGTGTCCAGTTCTATGTTTGCTACTTGTGATGATAATTGCTTATTATGTTGATAAATTAAACTTGTATCAAAATTTTTTCCATTTTTTAATAAACAATTAAGGGCTAAGATGGGTTAAGATAGTGGTTATTGATTGTATTATTTGCATGCACTAATTAATGAGCCAATTTGATTTCAGTTGTTATCACAAGGATGCCACTTTCAGGGCTTTTAATTAGTTGGCAAATATAGGGCTCATTCGAATTGTGTTTCTTTTTTAAGCAAAAAATGCTTTCTCTGCAAAACACATCAACATTTTTTTAAAATTTTTTTGAATCGTTTTTATATTTCCCAAAAGCCAATTTTTTTAAATAGTACTTTCTTTAAAAATTAAAAAAAAGTGATTCAAAAAAAAAAAAAAATCTAAAGAGCTTAATTCATTGATATGTATTAACATTCTTCCATAAAAAAACAGAATAAGTACATTAGACGCAAGGGCGTAAAATGGGTCAAATCACAGAAGTCATGCAAGTAAAAGGTCCACCAATCAAACCCAGCTGTCACTTGTCATCGTACTACTATGGGTATGATCCAACAACATCAAATCACCTCCAATTTTAATGTTCCATGTTTATGAAAAGCTCCATAAAAGACAACCTAAAAAAATCCAAAAAAAAAAAAAAAGAAAGAAAAAAAGGAAAAAAGTCTTTCTCTAATCTCTACAGTGAGAAAAAAAATCACACATAAAATGCTCACATCGGTCAGTGTTACAGTAAAGCAAATCTCTGCACCGCCTTTGTTGTTGTTGTGATCTTCTCTTTCACTTTTCTAGACCAACATCCTCTTAGTCCCTCTTTGCCCCGCATTAATCACACACACAACACACACACTATATATATATGTGTGTGTGTGTGTGTATACAAGTATATAAGTCTAATATCTATAGTTGAACACTCTCAAAAGCAAGAGCTGAAAAAATGGCCTTTTTCTCCTTGTTCTCTCCTTTTTCATCTCTTTTCAGGCTTGTTCTTCTTTTTCTGATGTCTGTTTTGGTAATTTCACAAGGTCCGCCGCTCAACACGGCGGAGCAAGAAGCGGTGTACAAGGTTCTTGAGTCTGTCAACTCGGAAATTCCGTGGCGGTCGCTTTTCCCGGACGATTTCTGTGCCTCCGCCCCACACGGGTTCGTTTGTGACTACTTTCCGGAAGATGACGATGGCTCCGCCGCGGCGGGGGATACGTTTTCTGCCCACGTCACGGAGCTTAACTTCGGTTACGTCTCGGACTACTCTCCAAACCCGCCTTGCTCCGCCGATGCCGCCCTCAACACCACCCTCTTCACACCCTTCGGCCACCTGAAGAAGCTCTTCTTCTACAAGTGCTTCACCGAAAACCCCGTCAGCTTTCCTGATTTCTTGACGACTTTACCATCTCTCGAAGAGCTGATCTTCGTTGAAAATCCAGCTCTGGTGGGTGCCATCAGTGGCAGCATTGGTAATTTTATCAACTTGAAGAGGATAGTTTTGACCGGTACTAATGCGTCGGGCGGCATCCCAGATGGGTTTGACTTGTTGACCAACCTGGAGGAAGTGACACTCTCAAGAAATCAACTAAATGGTGGCGTTTCGGTCAGCTTCGAAAAGTTGAAAAAGTTGAAGGTTCTTGACCTGAGTCAAAATGGTTTTGCAGGGAACATTCCAGAAAGTATTGGAAACTTGAGCCAGTTGTTAAAGCTTGATTTGAGTTTCAACAATTTTTCTGGGAAAATCCCTGAAAATTTCAAGTATTTAAAGGGGTTAGAATTTCTGGATTTGAGCTACAACAGGTTTGGCAACTTTGGGGTGCCTCTGATTTTAGGTGAAATGACAAGTTTGAAAGAAGTGTATTTGAGTGGAAATCTTTTAGGAGGGGTCATTCCAGAAATATGGGAAAATTTGGGGGAAATTTTGAGATTAGGATTATCTTCAACTGGGCTTGTTGGGAAAATTCCAATTTCTATGGGGGTACATTTGAAAAATGCGTGTTACATTGGGCTTGATAACAACAAGCTGGAGGGGACAGTGCCCAAAGAGTTTGAGACATTGGAGTTTGTGAATGAGTTGAACCTTGAGAACAACAATCTCAGTGGAAAAGTTCCATTTTCTGCTAATTTTGCCTCCAGATTGAAGGGAAAGTTGAAATTGAAAGGCAACACACAGCTTTGTGTTGATGAAGGGTTGAGGTCTGCTAAACTTGGTGCTGGTAGCAAAATGGGTCAGCTAAAGCTGTGCACCAAGCCAGATGACAAGTCTACATCTGCAATTTTTTCTGAGGGTTCCCCAATGCCACTTGGCTCTCACTTACTAATGCTTTTCGGGTTTTTGTTTCTCTATCATTAGTGGCTTAACGTTCAAAAGAAAGGATCGAATCGTTTAGAATTTTATCATATTTGAGGGGAAAAGAGAAAAAAGAATGTAACTATGCTGATGACAAATTTTTGGGTTTTGTTATTACTGCTATGTATGTAATTAATTAGTTTCAGTGATTTACAGATAGTGATATGTTAGTGACTATTCTAATACTCATTGACTAATGTTTGCTGTAGTAGGTTTATTGTTCTTAGCAATATTTGGTGCATGCATTGATTGCTTTAGATAATATACATAGCAATCATTTTCTTTTCTGGTGTGTTTGAATGGGAATGTAATTGTACAAAAATGGAATCTTTTAATAAGCAAAAGCTACCAGTGTTTGAAGTGGACAGGACCATGGTGTTAATATCACTGGGGCCTGGTGAAATTATGAAATTGACAAAAACATGATGACCAATTAAGCTTGCAGAGGTTCTAGGCGACGGTGAAAATCATGGCAATCACATTAGAGATTGGCCCTACATTTTTCTGAGATTGTCATTCATGCTTGATATTGCAGAAAGTTTCCAACCAAAAATGGCAATTTGAACTTGAAAAGAATGACAATTTCTACAGAAAATTGGCATCAAAACATGGTTGGATTATACAATACTCTCTCTCTCTCTCTCTCTCTGTGCTTACAAATTACACGAAAAATTGCGTGTTCTTTTTTTTTTTTCCCTTTCTTCTCTAAGGAAAAAGCTTCTAGCTAACAAGAAAAGAACCACGAGTTGAATCAGTCTTCTCAAGGGACTCCATTGCTCTCTTTGTTTTCCTTTTGTCCATCATTTTGTGGCCCGGCTGATGATTCATTTTCTGGTCCAGGATCCGAACTCCCAGAACTGCTAGTGCTTTTGCCTTTTGCTCTTCGGTTTGAGCCTTCACCCACAGACTCCTTTGATTTCTTTCGCCGCGATTTCTTGGGGATATCTGGAAGGTTTGACGGTGATTCAGATCCAGTGCTTCCATCCTGGAGTTGCCGAGCTGATTTAGCACCGTCTGATGAGTCCTTCGAGTGATGTCGCCTTGACTGCTTCGACTTCTCTTTCCTTGGGGAACGAAGTTTTGAATCTATCAAAACAATATGTAAACAAGATTCAGAACAAAAAAGATACATCTTCTCAGATAACATAGGGAGAAAACATAAAATGTTCCTGGATGTTTGTGTCTGCAGTGGTGTTTGCAAGTTGTTTTGCCTCAATAACATGGTCCAATAATTGGGCTAATCAAGAAACATAGAGGAAACAAATGAAATACTAGTAGCATTTAGCTTAGTTCGAACTTACCCTTCTTCGATTTACTGATAGATGATTCCAGATACGAATACAGATAGATTAACTTTAGTTACAGAAGACTCTAATTTTAAACATGTCTGCAGAAATTGTTAATCTTGAATTGCGGAAGTGGAGCAGAACTAACCTTCAGGATTCTGTTTATCATTTCCGCCATTCAACGGTCCTGATTGACACCCACCTTCTGATTTGAAGTCCTTCATCTGCACAATTGGGAGGTGAATTGCTTAAGCGATGTCTTTCAAATCCAAGGATCACAATGTCATGGACAATGTAATATTGTTTATCAATCTCAAATTCTATGTGAAAAAGCCTTTTTGTTCAAAATTTCATGGCTAATTCTGAAACATAGGATGCTACAACTATTGTATGATTCAACACAATGCATAACAAGAAACAATCTGGAAAGCTGAAAATGATCAATACCCAGCTTGGTGAATCAACAGATGGTCCATCCCAACCAATGTGAGCCACATGCTTTACATCTGTGGGAAATCCAATCTCCATTTCTTGTTCTTTTTTCTCCTCATCTGTATCAAACAAGCAATTCTGTCAATGATAAGTAACCCTCGAGTTTTCATCTTAAAACCAATTAGCGTTTTTGAGAGAGACTGGAATTCTTGGATTTATCTATGTAAAAAATGAATGAAAAAAAAAATTTGTCGCATTTTTACATGGATTTTGACAAGTGACAAAATATTTCCAGAGATTGGCATCATATTTGTGACTAATCATCTGAATACAATTTTGTTTGCGCAAAGATGTGCTTGAGAGGATAGAATAATTACTCACCAAACATCTGAGAAATATACCTCAGGCCTTTCAAGAGGCCTTTCACCTTGGTTGACATCTCTTTCTTATAATCCAATCTTGCTAACCAAATCTTCTCAATTTAGCAGAACATTGCTTGAAATGGTATCACCAAAACTTGAGGACCTGATCACATCAAACGACATTTTTAATTTATAACACACATAGCCAAACCATACCAAACCAATGCATATTCCATTAACCGAGGTCTAGCTTGGCCCCTAACATACACGAATTACAAAAAATGAATCGAATTTAGTGAGGGGCGACAAACACAAACCTCATCAAAGGTAGTCATTACAATATTGTCATGGATTCAGCAATCCATGCAATGTTGAATCTTTTTGTATGATCACCTGAGTGACTTGATTCGATTTTCTTGAAAATTATGGACATAGAAGAGAGTCAAAAGATAGAAATAGAAAGAAGGCAAGGTGGGGCAAACCTTCAAGCTGGTTTTGACTCTTCTATGTGAATGAGGTCAATGGGGGAGGTAAGAGGTTAAACACTCTCTTGCAAAGAAGCCGTTAAAGCAAACCTTTCGTTATTTCAATGGCAATGCATTGCTAGTTCTTCTCACCCGCTAACTACAAACCAGACGTGTCTCGAAACTTGAGGTTTGAATAAAATCATGTTTAAGTCATGTGTTTACAAAACAAAATTGTAATAATTGTGGTTACGACACAAGCCTTCGTGCTACTGATCCAAGGTTTCCCTGTACTAAGAAAACGGGTTATCTTACACGTGACAAAATCCACTATATTTTTTCCTGATCAAAATTTTAAGTTGGGGAGTTGATAAAAGCCTCTCTCTCCACTATCATTTTAAAATCTCATTTACTAATGAATGTTGAGTCTCGGGGGATGCAAAAATTATCATGAATGTTTCTTTTTTGTTTTCTACTTCTTTTCACAAAAGGAGTCTAGAGTTGTTTTCGTTAAAAATCATGGAATTTCATCTTAAAACTTATTGGTGCTAGATTTTATAAATTTTTTTTTTAAAGCCAAGCAAGTATACATCTTAACAGTTTTAAACCATAACAAAAGCTCCCTTTAATATCTTTTTTCATCAAATCGTATATCGAAAAGGAAAAGTTACATGACATCGTATAATGTCATAAAAATATTATCATAAGCAGAAGGGACAATCATATGATTCTCGAAGTCTCAGCAAATGTCATAAGGCTGGGGTCTTAATTAAAGTGAAAAACCATCATTGAATCGGTACAAGTCTGCCTCGGGTAGCCCTTTAAGAAGCTTTCATATTGTCGAGTCCAACACTAGCCTGCAAGTGAAAAATGCAAAACATCATTTTACATATGATGTCTTTGAGGTACGATTCCATTAAGTTATAAGACTAATTCTCCAACATTTATTAGAAGGGAAATGAGGAAAGGTGCACGTATTCGAATTTCTTTGTTATGTCAGGGGTTGGGATATCAAGAAAACTTACCAAGAACTTGTGGTTCTCTTCAAGAAGCGGGGAGAATGTCGTGGAGAACTTCTCAATGTCACTACCGATATCACCTTTCCCGGCTATGACATCCATAAACTTCTTTCTATCAGGTGCAAGCTTCATGGCGAGCTGTGATTCCAACCAAGGACCAGCAAATTTTCAGTCCTCTTACAGTAAGTAAGTCGATAAAAGCTAACTACTAGATGAAAAGAAACCAGAGGCATGAAATTAGAGCACTAGAAATTTCTGATAACTTCCAGAAAGAATGGGGAGAAATCCTAGAACTGGCAGACCAAAGATCAGTAACAAGGTAAACTACAGAAAAGGAGGCACCAAAAGGAGGTAATCAGGTTGGATTCAAATGGTAGGAAATGGAATCAATTCCACTTCATGGCGAATTAAATAATACGGTAACATCAACACTTACAGACGCTATGACCAGACAGTGATGGGAATCGTCCTTAATACCATCAACTCTAACTGCAAATAAGATCATGAACATAATGTAAAAATGTATCCAATGTTTTTAACTGCCAAAAGCTTTTCTTTTTTTTGTGGAAAATGTCCATCTGTGGTTACTGGCAGGATTCTTAATGAGATAATAGAATAATTAATTTTAATAGACTCAACTATTCACACAGTTGGAGAGCCATAAAACAAGAAATAGCTGGCAAATTTCTCTTCGTCAAAAATTTTATTACCGTAAAACTGGAACTGGCTAGCCATCCATGCCATTTTTTCAAAGTCTTGTTGTAGGAATCAGCACAAGCTTGTGACATGGTCCAGTCTGCATGTTCCACTAAATTATGGAACAATTCCACCAAAAAATCCATGGCCCTGAGAATGTCATTCAAGTGATTCTCAGAACTATACAGTAAAATGCTATCTCATGCAAGTGAATTTTTAAGAATATGTGAAGGAATGTCCTTCAATACGTAAAACAAGCATTAGCAGCCAGTGAGATCTTGTTAAGTGCACTGATGTGCTCATGCCAGGAGCACAACAGAAAGTTGGAAAATGATTCCTAATTGAATACCTGGTCAACCAAAGAAGACCATTAGTGCAACTAGATGAGCCTTTTGCTGTTTTGGCTTCAACCTCTTCTCTCACCATGCTGTATAAGTGATTGTATTTTGTTGGGTTGGTCAAATATTTGTTCTCTAACCTCTGCAAAGAAAGAGATACATATCTACCAGGTAATCAAATCATATATTAATTATTGGATAAAAAAGAATCTAGCTTGAATGAGAGTGAACAAATAGTCACATTGTCAAATCTAGTCTCTCTATCCATTAGAAGGTATCATCCTACATCAATCTAGTTCTTTTGATGCACTCCGTGATTCATTGTAAGGTTAGAAATACAGCAAAAACAGTCATTGCAAAAGAATAATGTCAATCACTGCAAATGCAGAGGTAAAGAGTTAAAATATAAAAGTCCTGCTTTCAGTGAAGACATGGGAGAAAGCCTCACCGTTATGTTCCCCCCAATATCTGACTTGACAAGCGTCAATGCAGCACCAAACTGGTCTGGCAATTTATCCCCAATTGGTTAGAAAATGAAGAGAGAGTTCTCCATCAATGCAAAAGAGATAAAATAACAAGGGGGGGATAGGGGGAATAGATGAGAAGGAGAATTAAGAAATGATCACAAAAGTCAGCTATACAACAAGTACACATTAATACAGGAAATACCCAAAACAGTATCTTGGTATAAAAGCTAAAATAAAGGAAAAGAAAAGGAAATAAGTACAGCCACCAATCCACGTACAAGAGAACTCGTTTCTTGTTCTCTAAGATGCTGCATTGAGGCTTACAACTTCAATCTCAGAAGCAAGCAAGAATGGGGAATTTCAAGAATTTTATAAAGAAGACCAAGGGACTATAGAAGAACCTCCATAGCTGATCAAATACACACTAACTACAGAAGCAAGTAGATTTTACAAACAAGACATGAAAAAGATTTGAGCTTTAACTAAAAGAAAACTTGAATGTAAAGCATCCCTATTGAGCTAAAGGTAAACTAATCATACCTATTACAGGTAAAATCTGTTTGCAGACATCCAAGAAAGGCTTGGTGAGCATTTCTCCCTCTTCGGATTTCACATGCTTCATTCCGTCTAAAGCCGGGGCAAACACAGTCCCTTCCATTTTTTGGTGCTTAACTGCAATAAAATTCACTACATAACATCAAATTTTACTCCTTTGAACCACACGAAGGAGGAAAAACCAAAAAAAAACACACGCGCGGGGACATGCACGAGCACACATATATGACAAAGAACATATTTGCAGGCACATTTAAGCGATCACAAGCCATATCTATGTGAATTATACCGTAGCCCTTTTACTATCAACTTAAATATCTATTTTCATAACTTTGATTTCACAAAATAAGTAAAACGAGTGAAAATTATAATAATCAGAAAGTTTGCATTTTGATCCACACGCGTATAACAACAATAAACAAATCTTGTAGATAGCATTACGATTAGCATACTGAGATCATTCTCTGCTTGATTTTGAAAGCAAATATACAGAGATCAGCAGTAAATCCATGGTTTAAGCAATCTGTTTAAAAGTAAATTCCAATGAAATTACGAAAAGAATTATAAGCAACTAGAAAAATGTGAATTGGAAATTAGATCAAGAAAGAGGAAAGAAGAGAAATCTCGTTTACCTCGTCTGAGTGTCTTTGTGTTTTGCTTCGGTCCAACGTTTTACTGTAACTGACTTGTTTAGACTTCGCTCGTTGTTTGTTTGTTATATAGATTTATTTTCACAAGGACTCAAGGAACGGCGTCGTTGGGCTTATGCCTATGCATCTTGGTTTTGTAACTGTAATTTCACGTATTTTTTATTATTTACGACTTATAACTTATAAGCCTCAAATAAGCTTAGCCAAAAAGACTGTTATAGATCATTGTCTTGTAAATTACAGCCAATATCTTGATTTCTTGATGACTGGGAATATTTGACTCTACGCTAATATTTTTAGTTTGTGAAATTTGTACGAGCTACTTATTTTGTTTGAAAAAGGCAAATGAAGCGATACATTTCAAGAGGGTGTCACATTGTGTTTGGCCTTGTTTATAGGTTTGTCAAGTTTGCTTATAAGTTAAAAGAAATAAAAGTTGTACATTTTGTAAATCTTTGCTTATAAGCAAGTAAACAAAGAAGAAGAAACATCGCTATTTTTCTTTTACATGTTTATAAGCAATTTAATTTAACTAAATAAAAGGCTTTTCTATCATTTGAAAACATAAAGAAAGTGCATTATTTATTAATAAAACATAACATTTCTCTATCTATTTATTATTTACTAATGAGGATCATAAGCTGCTTAACCACGAAAGAAGTGAAATTGGAGCTTATGATCACGAAAGCCCAATAGTTGAAGCCCAGACAAGTATGGGTTTCGTAGTGGACCTATGGAAGCCATCTCCAAAGCACAGGCCCAAACCCATCAAACCAGACAGTAAAAAAGCCTAGCATATCATCTCTTTGTCAAACCCTAGCGTAAACCTCCGACGTTGAACTCCACCACCGCAACACCCCTCCGCGGCACCCCCTAGCAGACGCTCCAAAAATGGTGAGTTATTTGTTCAGCTTAACCTTACACTTGCTCTTCATACAAAATATTATGCATTTGAAATGAATCCATTTGATAAATAATTTATTTGTTTTATTTATTTTTATTTTATATGTATTTTGTAGCCGTTCAAGAGGTACGTGGAGATCGGAAGGGTCGCTCTGGTCAACTATGGAAAGGACTACGGGAAGCTCGTCGTCATCGTTGACGTCATCGACCAGAACAGGGTACTCTTCGTTTTTCATTTTCCTGCTTGCAATTTTGTTTTCTGACCTATAATTAATGTTAAAATTACGTGTATTATTCATTCTTTTTGTTACATATTGACATCTTTTTATTCAAAAACTTCAATTATTGTAGCTTGTCTTATGTGTATATATGGATCGGGACAGCAGCTGTTTGCAGTGTTAATTTTATTGACAATTTCGTTATTTAATTGAGAATGCTAACTTCATATGATATCATGAGGTGGATATGTTATCAATTCGTGTCGGTTAATAGGCTAATCGATCTTTGTTTGATGAATGTAGTGGTTATTGTTTGTATTATGCATGTAGTCTCCCGGGCTCCTCTGAAATACTGTTTGAAGAAGCGAGCCCCAATACTCGTGCTAGAATGTGCTGTTTTGTGTTGCAGTTTAGCCCTTTGTACCCCATTTATCCCACGGCTTATCTGTGTCGAACTAACAGCTACATTTCGTCTGTATCTCTTGTCTATTTTCTTGTTTATTATTATTTGCTTCGGTCGTCCTTGTTAGTTGTCACTTATTGTCTCTCATTCCATTGGCTGTTTGCGTGCGGTTTATGGCAAGCGTGGTCATGAAACAATGAATAGATTCCATTCTCATTATGAAGCATGCATGAGACGCACCAGGTTGTTATCTGTTTTTTTTGTTTCTTCCTGGTGGAGCTTGTCGGAGTGTGATATTTATTAATCTATCATTATTTCCGTGCTTTGCTTCATTCATTTTTTTTAGTACATGTGTATATGAAGCATTCATGAGACACACCGGGTTACTATCTGTTCTATATTGTTGGCAGGCTCTAGTTGATGCCCCTGACATGGTGAGGAGTCAAATGAATTTTAAGAGACTCACACTCACAGATATTAAGATTGACATCAAGAGGGTTCCAAAGAAGAAAACTCTTATTGCTGCTATGGAGGCTGCCGGTTAGTATTGGTTTGGTATATTTACTTTGGAAAGTTACAAGTTTCTTCCCTAATTCCTGTGATCACAAATGAAATTAAGTTAATTTTAGGTATATTTACTTTGGAGAGTTATGAGTTTCTTCACTAATTGCTATGATCCAATGAAATTAAGTTAATTTTAATTTATGTTTGCAGATGTCAAGAACAAGTGGGAGAACAGTTCATGGGGAAGAAAACTGATTGTGCAGAAGAGAAGGGCCTCACTCAATGACTTCGACAGATTCAAGATTATGTTGACAAAAATAAAGGTCTGTCTTTCTTTTGGTCTACTGGAGAAGGACTACAATGTTCATGTGGTGGTTCTCTGTTGAGCAGTGTTGTTAAATTAGGACAAACCAAACACCCCTGTTGCCGACATGGGCCAATTGTTGGCTGAAAACTTAGAATTGAAAAATGAAAAGGGAAACTGAAGGACACTCTTAAAACTTTTCTAATGTGACACCATCATAATTATTTCGTCACATGTAAATGTTAATTCTTGACCTTTAGTTACTGAATATTCTAAAAGTTGTGATGATTTTGTTGTTGCAGAGGGCTGGAATTGTGAGGCAAGAGCTTGCAAAGCTTAAAAAGGAGGCAACAGCATAGAATTCAAGTTTTGCCATTTGAGATTTTGTAGAAGTGTTTTTTGGAGAAGTTGTATTGGATAGTTAATGTCCTTATTAGTAGCTAATGAATTCATCACAACTAAACATTTAAGTTTCACTTTATTGGAAACTTTAATTTATGCTTTGACCTTTTGTGCATGGGATTTCAAACTATTGTCTGACTCACTTGGTCTTACCAATTTGTTGTCAGAGCTTAAAATTTTAAGCTTTTCTATATTTTTTTTAATTTCTTTTTGTTATAGGGGCTTGAACTTAGCGTGCTTTAAAATATCAAAGGACTGATATTTGCAATTTGTGACCGCATTCATACTATTATCACCAGAGGAAGGCAATGGCCCCATTAGCTCTTTTTTTAAGAAAAAAATGTTTATGCATGAACCTAGATCCATTGTAGATCCTTTCGTTAATGAGTCTACTGGATTGTTATTTCTCTAGACCTCTTATACTATTGTTTAAAAAATAAATTTATTGAGAATAACGGGTTATTTAAGTCCTAGTAGGTTATTTAAAATCTTGAATTTAGTGTAGTATTTAATTCATTTTTATTGATTTTCAATAATAAGTTTACCTAACTCTTTGTTTGAACATTAATTAGTAAGATATAAGTTTGGCATTTTTATTAATAATTTATTTGATAACAATATCTTGATAAGTTACTGATTTTTTATGATAGATATATATGATTTTCAGATTAATAAATGAGGCATATTTACATTATGGATGTACTCAAATACTTTTTGGTTTATTTGACGAGAGTTTTTCCAAATCAAAAGAGGTCTTTATTCTCAGTTTTGGTTGCATCTTGCACGGATTCTAATCCAGTCTCAGTTTTGGTTGCATCTTGCACGGAGTCTAATCCAGTGAATTTTTTCTTTTTTTTCAAATATTGAGGGTGTGTTGTTGTTATTTTGTGAATAAGATTTTTTTTTTTTGAAAAAGTCCATGAATTTTTCAAAATAAAAAATTTATCAAGATTTCGTCCCTACAGTAAATTCCTGGGTTTCTTTTTCCAAACTTCATAACTCTGACATTGAAAAAATAAATTAAAGGATTATATTTCATTTGATTCTGGATTTCTTAAACTGAGGGTAAAAAAGTACAATGGAACTGATTCAATAGGCTAGAAAGCAATAAACACAGTGATTTGTCATAAAACATCATTTTCTCAGTTTTCTGGAGGTTATTTTGATATTTCTTTTTAATTTCTATATATAACCATCATTTAGGTTTTTTTTCTTTTTTAAAATTCAGAAATTTAAAATTTTAAAACATCAACTTCGCGTAGTATGATAGTTTACGTCTTGAATTTTTCATTTTCTTAGAAAAGTTAATTTTTGTCGTATACAATAACCATTTAACTTTCTGATTTAGAAACTTAAGTTTTGTACAACAATTACTTTAGGGCTCGTTTGGTAACACTATCAAAAATTTTAAAAACAAAAACTAGAATCATAAACAAAAAACTGCCAACAACAATTAAAAACAGAAACTGTAAACGCGTTTGATTAAATTATAAAATCTATAAACAAAAATCGAAAACATGTTTGGTTGTCCATAGTTTACAAACTATTCTTGTCTCTTATTTTTCATTTTAGTATTTTATGTTAAATAGAACAAATAAAAATATTTGAGAATATTTTGTAAAAAAAACAGTGAGAATATTATAAAATTGATTTATTTTCTTTAAGATTATAATTTCAAAAAAAAATTTAATTTTTTTGAGAACATATTTTATTTTTAATTTTGAAATTTTTAGAATTTTAATTTATTATTTTATTATTTATTTTTTAGAATGTTTCTAAAAATAACAAAGTTATTTTTAAAAAATATTTATAAAAATAATTATTTTTAAAAATAATTTAAATTTTAATTCTTAAAATGTTTTAATTTTCTAAAACTAATTATAATTTATTAAAATATTTTTTAAAATTAAATTTAATTTATCAAATTAATTTGTAAATGTATTTTTAATTTATTCAAATTTTTTTTAATTTTTAAATTTTTTAAAAATGTTTATAAATTAAAATTATTTTCAAAATATTTTCATTTATTAAATTATTTTTAAAAAATATTTTAATTATTTCTAAAATTTTTTTATAAAATTAATTTTATTTTTAAAAATATTTTTGAAAATTTATTTTTAAAATAAAAAATTTTAAAAATATTTTTTAAATAATTTTAATTTTAATAATTATTTTTCAAAGAAATTAATGAGTTCAAATTAATTTTGAAAAGATTTTTTTAAAAGGTAATCAGTACAAAGTGAATAAAAGTTTTAAAAACCTGTTACCACAACCTAGGAAAACCACTTTTTCTTGTTTATCAAAGTTGCAAAAATAGGTTGTTGGTTTTTGTTTTTCCAGAAAACGAAAACAAAAACAAACGAACTGATTTTCAAATTTTGATCAACAAAAACAGAAAACCGGAAACAGCAATGGTACCAAACGAGTCCTTACTTCATGCTTGGTTATCAATTACAATTTGAATCTTGTATTTAATGTTATTGTCGTATACGGTGATCAGTTAACTTCTGGCTTATAAAAGTTAAAAAAAATTTTCGCATACATTAATTATTTAAGTTTGCACTTTGGTTAAAGTTTGTAACTTATATTAATGGTATTGTCTCTTTTGCAAGAAAAGCAAGAGTGTTTTCATTAAGCTCAAATGAGATCTTTACAACAGTAACAAGGAAGACGATCTATACAAGGATATCCTCCAATTCCCAAGAATCCCTAATAAAAGTGTTAAGTAAGCTACTAGGAAACTTTCTACAATTGATTCTAATACTCCTAGCTTTCTTCTCAAATAACTGCTCCTCCGTACAAAATTGCCTTAGATGGATTCTCCTATTGAGCTTATACTAAAACTTTGCAATCACTGCTCTAAACAGTAGTCTGAATAATGTTGCTTGCAAGTCTTTAGAATGACTTTGTTTACTATTATTATCATGACGTGTTTAAGTATTTTAAGCCAATAGATTAGGCTCAATGTGGTAGTAGAGTGATATTTGACCTTGGGTCATTACAAGTGTTATTAGAGCATGCTTTGAGTGGATTTTATGCCGCTTAGGGTCTTGGACTATGGCTTTGTTCTGTTTGTATTTGGTGCGACAAGGACATTATGTCTTTAAAAGAGAGTCTGTAACACCCTATCCTACATTGGTGGTTCTGTTTTGTTTTTGTTTGGCGCAACGAGAACATTGCATCTTGAAAGGGAAGATTGCAATGCCCTGTCTTATATTGGTTCTTTTTGAGATTTGTGTGCACTTTATAATAGCTTGAGTGCCCTATCCCACATTAGTTGGCTAGAATTCACTAACTACTGTCAATACAAGGCTTAAGTATTTTGGAGTAGTTTATTGGGTCACTTTTGGTGGTAGGCCTAACTCCCCATCCCACTTTGGTTCTCTGTGAGGATTATGTGTACTTTATAACAGTTTAAGTCTACTAACTACTGTCATCTAGGGATTAAGCATTTTAGACTAGTTAATTACGCTCACTTGTGGTGATAAGATAGTAGTTGGGTCTAGATCGTTACAGGTGATATTAGAGCAGACTCTAGAAGAATTTCATGCCGCTCAGGATCTTAGATTGTGGTTCTATTCTGTTTGTGTTTGGTGGGACGAGGATGTCATGTCTTTAAGGGAGAGCATATAATGCCCCATCCAACATCGATTTTTTGGAAGATTTATGTGCATTTTAGCATGGTTTGAGTTCATTAGCTACTATTGTCACAAAGCTTAATCATTTTGGACTAGTTGATTAGGTCACTTATAGTGGTAGACCAGTAGCTAGGTTTAGATTATTAAAGGTGGTGTTAGAGACACTCAGGGCAAATTCCATGTGGCCTTAAGTCTTGGACCATAGTTGTGTTTGTGTTTGGCGCAATGAAGACATTGCGTGTTTAGGGGGAAAGTCTATAATGCCTTTCTACATTAGTTCTTTGTGATATGTATATGTACTTTATAACGTTTTGGATTCATTATTACTGTTATCATAGTAAAGTACTTTGGAGCAATTGATTAGCCTCACGGTCCTGGACTATACTTGTGTTTGTGTTTTGCGCTATGAGGACAGAGTGTGTTTAAGGAGGAGGTGTGAAACACCCTCCCACCTTGATTTTTTGTGACATTTGTGTATATTTTATAATAGTTTAGGTTTATTATTACTACCATAATCATATATAGGCTTAACAATTTTGGACTAGTTATTTATGTTAAATATAGTGATAGGCCAGTAGATTGACCTAGGTCATTACAGTGGTTGTATACGACAAGCAATTAACTTCCGATTTGTAAAAGTTAATTTTTGTCACGTTTGTGCTCAGGTTACTCCATTAAAGATTGCACCTTATCTTTAATGGTGTCATCGTAGACGATCATTTAACTTTCAGCTTATAAAAATTAATTTTGTGTCGCGTCTGCGCTTTGGATATTCCAATTAAAGTTTGTGTCTTATATTTAACGGTGTTGTCATATATAACAATCATTTAACTTTTGGCTTAGAAAAGTTAGTTTTTTTCGCGTTTGTACTTCGTTACTCAATTAAAGTTTTTTTCTTATATTAAGGGTACTGTCGCATACGATGATTACTTAAGTTTGTGCTTAGTTATCCATTAAAGTTTGAATTTTAATATTTACTTTGTAGATTTAATCAAACATGTTTGAAGAATAAAAAATACTTTTTGGTATTGTTGGACAAAACGTTTTTCAAATCAAAAGAGGTCTTTATTCTCAATTTAGTTGCAACATGCACAGTGTAATTCAATGAATTTTGACTATGTACTTTTGTTATTTTGTGAATTAATGAGATGTCTTATTAAGATAATTCATGCATTTTTTAAATAAAAAATTTATTAAAACTTCGCCCATATGTTAAATTTCTAACTCCTCCCCGATTTCATGCATCAAAAGTACCACAGGCGGAAAGACCTAGAATTAATAACTTCAGTGTGTACTCAGTACTCAGTTGCGCGTATGTAAGAAAGAGGGAATGGGGAAAGAAGGATATGCATGTAGTTGGGGTTCTCTTAGCGTTGTGTGTTCTTATAACATGATTTTGATTAGTTTTGTAATTTGGTTATTTTTGTATTTTATAGTTTTTATGACCGTAATTACAAAAAAAAAAAAGACAAAGAAGGAAGAAGAAGATCTCATGTTTACGTGTAATCTAATTTTTTTTTGCATTCTTGCTCATATCATATCAAACCAAGCCATTAACTAAAATAAGAGTACGAAATTTTATTTAATTTTCCCCTTTGGTTAAACTCCCTATATTATTCGAATTCTGTCACTGTATTAGATTATGTGAAATAAAAGTTAAGAATAAAGATATTTAGTTTTTTTTTAATTTTATCAAAAACTATAATAATCCCCTATATGTACACACATTTAACATTGATAATGTAAAGTCCAGATGAAATCAATTCACAGAAGACAGACTTAACATTTCAAAATTATTAATATCTTATTTTCCGATTGGAAAGTAATAATTCTTATCAAGCAGTTGAACAAAACGTTTCATGGAGGCCATTATATGTTCACCAGTATATTTCCTAAGGCATCCAGACATAGCATTATATTTACACATATTTGAAGAATTTATTTATTTTGAATGGCATATTTCAAGAATTTATTTATTTTGAATGGACCTTTACGTTAAAGAAGCAATTTAATATCAAAATTTCTACTAAGGGCCCATTTGAATTGACTTTTTTTAAAAGCTTTTTTTTAACAACTTTTAAAAAAATAATTTTTTTTTAAAAGCTAAAAATTCTAGCTTCTAAAAAAGATGTATTTGAGCCTTTTTCAGAGTTTCAAGCTTTTTTGGAAGGCAAATCAAATAATTATTATAAATTTTATGTAACTTTTTTACGGAAAAAAGTATTAAAAAAATACTTTTTTCCTTAAAAAAGGCCAATCCAAACAAGTTCTAATCCAAAATTCAAAAAGAAAATAGCTACTAGTGCTTTTGTGGTCCTATAAAAGTGCATCAAATCTCCTTATAATAAGCCCACCTCCCCAACCCCCCTCCCCCCCTCTCATCCTCTACTTATAGTCACTAAACATAAGCATACATCCCTTTGTATTGAAAAATATCATTTTTAATAAATTGTCAATTGAAAGTAAGTGCATGTCCTATGGTGCTTTAAAAGTGCATCAAACCCACTTATAGTCCTTTAAAAGTATTTTCTAAAAGTACATCATAACCTTTATAGTTCTAGGACCGATACGTAGATAATATGTCAAAAGGAAGATTTTTTGGATGAAAAGGGGGCGTGTACTTATTTTCAGTGACTAGAGACCATAAAACGATTATGAGGAGATTTTTACACTATATATACAAAGAACTAAGACACACTCTTAAAAGATTACATGGAGTTGATAACAATTTATCCAATTTTAAATCTCTTTCTTTTTTTTTTTTTATTTAAGAATGTCAAAGGCTGATTACATACAATAAAATGAATTGATCTTAATAACACTCATGTTAAAGGGGGAGAAACATATAAATTGATTATTAGGTTTTTGGTCAATTTTAAATCTTTGCCAAGCCAGTTTCTATTATAATGGTAGAATGATAAAGTAATTATATAATTAGCGAGCACTGAATTCACAAATCACTTTCCGGAGCTTTTGCAATAAAGTTATTGACTTTGTGCACTGACGTGTAGTTGATCTGGTGTAGCAAAGATAAAAAAAGTCTCAACACAATACTCTAAACCCGACAAAATACATTCAAGATTGTGACGTACGTAGGCGTGGTGGGTGTTTGTAACCCCAGCTTTGCCTTCTCTTTATATTTCGTCTCTGCAAATTAGAGAACTCGAAAACCAATCTAATCATAATTTCACGTGTGGAGGGAAAAAAAAAATGGAGGGCACCAAAGAGAAGAACAAGAAGAAAGTCGCCAAGAAATCAACGACGAGTGTTGAAAGTTTCAGCTGGGTTCGCACGACTTCTGCCCAGAAGAAGCTGCGCAGAGAGCTCTGCAAGAATCGCATCAAGATGAAGCTCGCCATGAGGAACGTTAATGGAGGTCACAAAACATCTGCATGTGGTGGTGAAGGGCCTTCTTTGATGGCGCCAACGACGTTGAATCTTTTCCCTGACCCTCTTGAGTTAACGCTGGCTCCACCGCCAATGCCTGCGGAAATGGCAGCCACGGCAGCGGCTAAAGGCAAGGAAATTGCGGCCTCCGCCACCGTGTTTGAATTTGATCTCAAACTTGGGAATGGCGTTGAAGTTGAAGCTGCGGCGGCTGAGAACATGAACATGGGTGGTGGTGATGAACCCGTTGAGCCCTTCTTGATGCAGTTGTTTCCAATCAACTAAACTAGATTATATATATATATATATATATATATATATATATTATAGGGTCCTCTATGTATGATCTTACTCACGCACAAAAAAAAAAAAAACTTTGTGTGTGTGTGTGAGTCTGTGTTTCTGTTTACCATTTACATTTTCTTGTTTTTAATCAAGGCTGCAGAGAAAAATGGTTTAGAGTATTTAAAAGATCGAGGGCTATGAGAATTAGGGGCTTTAAATCTTGATGTAATTTACTAATCCTTGTCCTTGTATCTTCATCTTTTTCATCAGTGCATGTAATTGTCTAGTACTAATATGTGTTTTTATTAAGTTGCTGTTCGTCTTTAACTTGATCAATACAAAAAAGCAGCCATGCATGAATGCTTATGGCTTCTCTTTTTTCCTTTTCGTGTGCGTGTGTGTAAAGGTCTAAAATCCTTCTTTAAATTTGTCTCTCTCTCTTTTCTTTTTGCTCCTCCATTAACGTACAACTTGGTTGAATTATTTTACATACAGAAAATGGTGAAAAGCAGAAGATTATAGGGCAAATAACAATTAGGGTATAGTTTTCTTCAATGTGTTATCTTCATCTATTTCTTGAACATGGTGACGTACGTCGACAGAGAAGAGGAAGAAGCTGAAGCGGTGGAGGGTTAAAAGCGTTGGCATAATCAGAGAGTGTATGTGTGTGTTTTATGGGGAGTGATAGTGAGAAAGAAGAAGACAATTAATCAAAACAATCGGCCAAAAGCTGCGGGTGACAAAAGACAAAGTATACGTTTAATTAAAACCATGATGCATTCATCATTCGGACCAACTTTGTCTACACCATTTAACGACGTGTCAACTCTCCGGTCATGTAATGTATCATGTAATGTATGTAACGAAAATTAATCTCCAGACTTTTTGCACATAAAACAAGCAATATATCATTAAACTACAAAACTAGTAGGTAACTCTCTAGTCTTAATTTAGAATCATTTTTCACTCACAGTTTCTTGCCAGCCAATACATCGTTTGAGTGAGTACTTGCTAGGAAATTTGTCATATAATTTTGTGATTAACGACGCCACAGTAGGAAAACTTAAGAAACAAATGACGCAGAAGATAACAGACCTCGGCATATATATCCCTGGCTGAGGATATTTCACCTTTTGCAAGCTTGTTTGGTTGTTTTCTTTTTCCTTTGCTATGGCATATATATGAACACAATTTGCTTCTACTTTAATTTTTCCAAATTTCAAAAACCTGGCATATTAAGAAATAAATTAGAAGTCTATTATTTGATTCTGAATTTCTCAAACTGAGGGTAAAGAAGTATAACTGATTCAATAGAAGGCAGTAAGCACAGCGAGATTTGTCATATTGCATCAATTTTTCTCTGTTTTCTGGAGGTTATTTTGATCTTTGCTGTTCAACTGCTGTATGTAACCATAATTTATTATTGTTATTATTTTTTTTTTAATTTGAAAATTTTAAATTTTAAAACGTCAACTTCGCATAGTATACATGATACTTTACACCATGATTTCTATTTTTTCTTTAAAAAAGTTAATTTTTGTTATCAATTAAAGTTTGAATCTTAACGGTTTTGTTGTATACAATGATTAGTTAACTTCCCGCGTATAAAGTTAACTTCTGTGGCATATGGTGATTACTTAAATCCTCGCTTGGTTATCAACTAAAGTTTGGATCTTATATCTAATGATGTTGTCGATGATTAGTTAACTTCTGGTGTATAAAGTTAATTTTTGTTGCATACGGTGATCACTTAACTCTGCATTTGGTTATCAGTTAAAGTTTGAATCTTATATTTAACGATGTTGTCGTATATGATGATTAGTTAACTTCCGGCTTATAAAGTTAATTTTTGTCACATATCGCGATCACTTAACTCCGTAATTAGTTATCAGTTAAAGTTTGGATCTTATATTTAACGGTTTTGTCGTATACGATGATTGGTGAACTTCTAGCTTATAAAGTTAATTTCTGTCGCATACGCGATTACTTAAGGCCGCACTTGGTTATCCGTTAAAGTTTGGATCTTATATTTAGCAGCGTTGTCGTATATGATGATCGGTTAACTTCCGGCTTATAAAAGTTAATATTTGTCGCATAGATGATTACTTAAGTCCGCACTTAATTAGTTATCAAAGTCCGTATCTTGCATTTGATGGTGTTGCCCTATCATCTAACTCCCGATTTATAAAAGTTATTTTTGTTGCATACCACGATTACTTAAGTTCATGCTTGATTATTAATTAAAGCTTGTATCTTATATTCGATGGCAGACCTCAAAATGCAGAATTGCAAGTGCTTTACTAGTTATGTTTTCCTATTAAAGATCTTTTAATTTTCTGGATATATATATATATATATATATATATATATATCAGATAATATTTCTAAGTTGAATTTTGTACATCTCAAGAGATTATATTCATGTAATATTACATAGTTCATGGCTTCATATATAGAATTCAATGTCAACACCTTATTTTGTATCCATCATCAAATTTCACCATCATCCAATAATCCATCTTCATTCAGATCACTTTTTCTTCACATCTGCAAAATGAGACTAATCTTTTGATTAGCTTTTTCTCCTTTCTTTCGGAACCATTTGAAAAAGTCGTACATCTTTTTTATAAGTGCTTTTCGTCATCTTTTACTGTTACAAATTGAGGATAGAGACAAAATCTTGCATCTCTGGATAGTCTGCAGTTATCATGTACTCGAAAAAGCAAACCAAACATTTAATATATAAAGAAGAAACAAATGAAACAGAAGATGATAAACCTAATCCGAAACAAACCTAATTGATTATCCTTGTACACATACACTCTTCTAATTCATTCATTTTGAAACTGCAGATTGGTCAATATTAATCTCCCTAATCTCCTCGCTATAACTTTGTGAAAGGTTTCAAATTCATAGATACAGAAAAATAATTTTATTCAAATTGCACACTAAACTTTTGATAAAAACCCCACTTCTTTTAGACCTATTTGAATTGGCATTTTTTCAAAAAAAAAAAAACTTTTTTTTTTGAAAAAATTACATTAAATTTGCAATAACTATTTGATTTAGTTACTATAAAAAGCTAAAATTCTGAAAAAAAAAAAAAAAAAACTCAAATACAGTTTTTTTAAGAAGTCAGAATTTTCAGGTTCTAAAAAAAAGTTGTTAAAAAAAACTCTTTTAAAAAAAATCAATCCAAACGGACCGTTAGGAAGGGAATGAAAAGTTTTTTCATTCCTATTTTTCCATTTTAGTTAAGAGTCCATTGAAGAAAGAACAACCTCTAAAATAGTGAATTTGATGAACATTAGATCTTTTATGGTGCTACGACTAAAATTTATAGATAAATAACAAGAAATTCATTAGAGCTTCATGACATGATTGATCAAACATTACCACACATTGAAACGCAGAAAAAAGGGAAAAAAAAAAGAAAGGAAATTGAAAAGAGTACAAAATGACAACAACTGTTTTGTTTGTTACATGTTTATTTGAAATTTTAAATTTGAAAAATATATAAAATTATATAGTTTGCAAACTTAAAATTTCAAATGCGCATATAACAAACACGCAACAAAAAAGTAAGGCACACCCATGAAAGCAAAACCCTAACAAGACATTTGACCTTCATTCTTCAGGTGGGAGGAGGTTCAGATCGAACAAAGCAAACGGCTTCATGGTACCACCACAACCACTGCTGGTGGTGGTGGTGGTGATGGCGGCAGCACTGCTGCCACCGCTATCCCCGCCACTGCTGGTGCTGCCGCCGCCTGCAGCTCCTCCGCTGGCACCATCACCAACGTCCATCATCTTGTCATCAACATGTACTGCATCATGATCATTCCTGGAACGTTTGACATACAAGGTGTGATCAACTTCCCTCATGTTCTGGGGGATGGGGTGGCGCATGGGGAAACCTGGTGGGGGAGGCACAAGTGCATCATCATCAGTACTGCCCAGGGTAAGAGCCAAAGAGAGTGGCCTGGAGGGTGGGGCTAAAGTGAGATTCAAAGACGGCTGATTCAGCGGCGCCACCACGCTCGGTGGTGGTGGTCCCATGGCGGCTGCCGCCACAGCAACGGGTAATAAGTTAGCGGTGTTGTTGTTGTTGTTATGCAAGGCCGCCATTTCTCTTTGAGACACAGTTCTTTTGCATGCATTGTTACCATAGTTGTTTTGAATATTCGGGGCATGAATTTCAGTGTGTAAGATGTATTCTTTGCGAGAAGCAAAAGCCAAAGAGCAGTGAAGGCATTTGAATTTGAGGACTCCAGCGGGAGGCCTTTGAGGTAGGAAGCTGGTTTCTTGCTCCTCGTTGTCAGAGCTTGAAACATTGCCCATGTCCATCTTTGAAGACACAACCAAAAAAAAAAAAAAGCAGGAAAAAAAGGAAGAAAAAGAGAGGCAAATGAAATTAAACACAGAAGAGAAACGAGAGAGGAGAAAGGTGATTATGAGGGTTTGATGGGGGTGATCAGGGGCTGAGGTGTGCATGCCTTAAATAGATGGGACACAGGCTAAAGTGGGGGCAATGATTAAAGGCAATTAATGCCGAGAGAGAGAGAAAGAGAGAGTGTGTGCGTGTGTGTTTAGGCTTATAAGTCATCGCTCTTGCCTCATAATCTTGTCTAGCTAGCTTATCTATCTCTCCAAGACTCAGGAGCTGAATAATATTAGGGAAGTTTTGGCAATCTTGTAATATGGGAATTATTTAGTGTGGAAAAAAGAAATGGGATTACATGAATTTGTAACCATATATATTATGTTCTACTGGTGGGCCTGCTCAAATGGTTGGGGAAGGATTGCAATTTGACTTTGAGGTTTTTTAGTGTGTGTTGTGGGGTTGGGGTGGGGCGAAGAGCTGGTGTGGAGAATTGATAGAAAGCTGGAAAGGATATTTTGTTAAAGAAAAAGGATAGTGTAAAAAAATAGAGGAAAAAAAGGAAAAAATGAATTTTTTTTTTTTTTGCACTTTGAGGTAGAGTGTCTCCAAGCTATATTGGACATGAGACTAATCATATCGGACCAAAAGCGACTAAGGAAAAGTCCTTTCAATAAGTGCACTTTGTTTCCAATAACTAGTAAAGACGAGTTAATGCTTATAATAGCAGCAAATTTATCAATGTTTGTGTGTGTGCACACATATATGCTTTATATCTATGCTTTATATACATATGCTTTGTATATATGCTTTATATGTATGCTTTGAATATACATGCTTTATATATATGCTTTATATATATGCTTTGTATATATGCTTTATATATATGCTTTATTTTCCTAAAACTGATCATTCACACACTTTTAGTTAATATTGATGTACTAACTTACATTTTGGTCAATATATAATCTTATTTTTATTGCATCGATTTTTTTTTTTGACCTAGCTATCGCGTTACAAGTGATTATCGTTGTGATAATGATCATTGGCTTGAAATTTTAATAAAATTTCGTCTAAGAATTGTGTTTATAAATTTTAATATATATAATTTAAAATTTAGTGTATATATAATATTCTTTCCAAATTGTCTTTTGTTAATAAATTACAAATTTATGGCATTCCAACTTTAAAATAATAAAGTAAGAGAAAAGATAAAAACTATGTCTTTTATCTTCTAACATATTAATGTCTTCCTAAAAGCAAAACGAAAATATATTCAACCTGATGTTTAGTTTTTCTTTTCCAGATTATGTATAACATCTATATATATAATCCATAAGTGGAACTTGTTGTATAATTTGTGAGTCTTTCTAAAGTCCAAAGAACCTTGAAAGATTAAATTTTTTGTCATTTTTTTAATATGAGTTAGATAGCAATGGTTCAATCTACCATTTTAATTGGCTAGCACATCATTTCTTACAATGAGAAAACTAATGTATTAACATGTACTATGATTTATCAATTCACCGTTTCTTTTTCTAGGTTAAGCATGCCTAATTTGGTTCTAATTTTTAACCAAAAAAAGTGAAAAGTACTAGTTTCAAATCTACCACGAACTATTGCAACGTATATATGCAGATTATGTTTAAGTTGTGTGAATTTCATATAATTTTTTTTTCATTTTAAGGGAGGCTAAAGGCCAATTACAATATATATCTAACGGAAATTGATTCATGGACCACCCACACTAAATGTGAAAAATATAAACTAAACCACTAAGTCTTTGGTATATGAAAATTTTTATAAACGAACTTTCTTTTTATATTAGCAAAACTGTGTTTCAATGGGAAATGATGCTAGCTATATGTTAAAAAAATCATGACAGTATAATTAATCCAAAAACGACAAATGTCAACCAGGTTACAAAGGTTCAAACAACTTTAACAGAAATAGTTAAAATCACATTAAATTTTAAATCCATACAGCTCAAACTTGCTATCACTTGACTTAAAAATTAGTAGAAAATTACTGTCTTCAAAAAAATCATGGAATTCAAACTCAATAATATGAAAAGGCTATCAACAATTTGTATGTAGAACTTACAACATATGTCATGGAAGTTAACAATAATATATTTAAAACCAAGTTCCTAAAGATAGTATTCAGACTAAACAATATGCTGTGTATCTACTTCTATATTGCTTATTTATCCCTAAGGTAAAAAGAAATTAAAAAAGATGAAGAGTGTCATGATTCTATAATACTTCTTAGAGTGATAGAGGCAGCCATGCACGTAGTGTAAGAAAGTTCAAACAAAAATGAGTGGAAAGGGTAAAAGTCATGTATATGAAGTTTTGACGTTATCCCGACTCAAACATTACAAACTCTTGGGATTAGGAAATATTTTTAGTAGTTGGGATTATCTTTGTCGGAGTTAAGTTCTAGGTTCAAATTTTATGGGGTACGGATTTTTTAAAAAAAATTGCTAGCTCTTGATTTATATAGAAGAATGATAGGAGGAAAAAAAAAGTTTTTCTTCAGAAAACAAATGAATTCAAACTTAGCAATATATATATATATATATATATAGAGAGAGAGAGAGAGAGAGAGAGAGAGAGTGTTATGTATATATATATATATATACACACACATATATATGTAGATATATATCAACAATTTATTTGACAGAAAAATCTCCCATATGTCGTGGAAGATTACAAAGAGTATATCTAAACTCAAGTTTTTTCATTAGTGTATGTAATCATGCCTGTATAGATTGACGTGATGCGCTCAATACCTTTTTAATTGCTAATTTGTCCCTAAGTAAAAAAATAATAATGGGATCAGGAAATAATTTAAATGGTTGAGATTACCTTTCTTAAGAGCAAGGCTTGAAATCAAATCTCATGAGGTGGGGGATTAACAAAAAAAGTAATAAAAAAACAATAAAGACAAAAAAATCATGATTCGAATGCTTTCAGAAATAATAGACCAACCATGTAGGTTACGGAAAAGATTAAACAAACTTCAGTAGTAATGCTCCAAAAAAGAGAAAAAAATCAACCTTGTAACGACTTAGATCTTAATTGTTAACCCTCAAAAATTTATTAGAAGAAGAACTTTTTTTTCCCCCCGAAAATCATATAATTCAAGCTCATCAGTTACCAGTGTATTAACTAGATTTTCTTGAGTGGCTCCGAAAGCATAACTCAGGGAATAATAGGAAACTCCTTGTTATTGTGTTAGTTAATTAGCTTCCATCTAAGCTTTCCCATCCTCTTAAAATTTTTACTACTTTAATTAGCTATGACTATTAGAAACTCTGATTTTCAAGACCAAATTATAGAAAAGAAGGTAAAGAAAGATTACTCTTTGAAAACTAATCGAAGATGGTGATTATCAACACCAAACAATAGAAAGAAGCTCGACAAATAAAAAGTACTCTCTGAACATTAATTGTTTTACATATTTGCTGATTTATGATCTATGACTTTTTTTCCTTTTCCTTTTGTGGATGACTATGAACTTATGTTAGGCAGAATCCTGTTAGATTTACTTTTAGACAATAAAACGTGTGGTGTAATGGCGCTTCTCAACTTATAGCTTATATCAATAAAAAAATCTAACAATATTCACGATAGAAAATATAAATCCATACCAGAACATTTGGCCATAACAAATCATCATTCGATAACTCCATCTACACTTAGAAGCAATCTATGACCATCTATTAATTAATTGGGATTGTACTTATTTAACATAAAGAGGATAATTTTACGAGGAAAATTACACTGCATATTTCACGTAAAATCAACAAAAATGCATCCAAAATATTGCCTAAGCACTTTGCAACTATTTCTAGTTTATACATCTGTTGGGCTTGAGAGGCCCATGGTCCAGTTCGCAAATTAGCCCAAATGTGTATGACAATACGATCAAAAGCTTTTCATTCGAAAAGTGGCCCAAATCAATATTAAAAAAAAAAAAAACCCTAGGCATTATATTAGCGTTTGGAGCCCTCACACTACACACTCGCCTCACATTGAGAGCATTGTCGCCGCCTCGATCTCTCGCTGTCTCTCTGTCAATCTCTCTGTAAGCACTCTGATTGTTTCATGTTTAGCTTGTTTTGTGGCTCGAGCTATTTGATTTTGGCTGTTTGATCATCTTATTTAAAACTAATACGCTGATATAAATATGGGATGTTGCAAAAATACACTTGTTACTTGCAAAAGTGCTCTGGATAATGACTAGATTGACTGAAGACAATTTCGTTGAGGGCTCTTTGAATTTGATTTTCTTTTTTATGAAAAAAAACAATTTTTTTTTTTTTTGCAGCAAGTATTTGGATTGGTTTTAAGGAAAATCTGAACTCTTGAAAAAGCTCAAATTGAGTTTTTTGCAGAAGTCAAAATTTGATTTTCTAATATTTTTAAAAAGTTATATAAAATAGTGATTCCTTTAAAAATCAATCCAGATGAGCCCTAAGTAAGCTATGCTGTGTTGACAGGATATTCGAAGCAATAATCTTTTCATGTTGGTGTGACTTTTTGGCTTTAAAGTTTAATATAATTGAATTCAGTGCTAATTTTGAATGTGTTGATTTATAAGTTGTTTAGGAATAGGTATGGTTTCAGAGGTTAAATTCGTAATAATAGTAAATTTTGACGATACTACTTATCTTTGGTAATGTTGATCTTTTTTTCGCGAGAGGCTATGTTTGTATTTCTAATTCTGGCCCCTTGTATTGGCTGCCAGGTATTTTGGAGAAAACCCTCCATTTGAAAGTTTGTTTTGCAGTTGGGAAATTTAGAAACCAGCCAAAATGGTAAGTAGCGGGCATTTCAGTCATGGAAATCTTCTTTAGAATTCTGAGAATGTGCTTGCTAATGCGAGAATTATTCGTGATATTTGCTTGCAGGTGAAGTTTACAGCTGATGAGCTCCGTAGGATTATGGACTTCAAGCATAACATTCGTAATATGTCTGTTATAGCTCATGTTGATCATGGTGAGCCGCTGCTTGTCTTTTCCTGCCTCTAATATTATTTGCTGGCTAATTGCTCAATAATCGGAATTTTACCTCTCTCTGTTTAGATGCATATACTTACTGGTGCATTTTTATTCTAATAGGGAAGTCCACTCTTACGGATTCTCTCGTTGCTGCTGCTGGTATCATTGCGCAAGAAGTTGCCGGTGATGTTAGAATGACAGATACCCGTGCAGATGAAGCTGAGCGTGGTATTACCATCAAATCCACAGGTATCTCATTATACTATGAAATGAAGGATGCGGACTTGAAGAATTACAAGGGAGAGAGGCAAGGAAATGAGTACCTCATCAACCTTATTGATTCTCCTGGACATGTTGACTTCTCATCTGAAGTTACAGCTGCTCTCCGTATCACTGATGGTGCCCTAGTCGTGGTTGATTGTGTTGAAGGTGTATGTGTCCAAACAGAAACTGTCCTCCGGCAAGCCCTTGGAGAGAGGATTCGTCCTGTCTTAACTGTCAACAAGATGGACAGATGTTTCCTTGAGCTCCAGGTTGATGGTGAAGAGGCTTACCAGACATTCTCCAGGGTTATTGAGAATGCAAATGTCATCATGGCCACATATGAAGATCCCCTTCTTGGTGATGTCCAAGTTTACCCAGAGAAAGGCACAGTTGCTTTCTCTGCTGGTCTGCATGGCTGGGCTTTTACTCTCAGCAATTTTGCTAAGATGTATGCCTCAAAGTTTGGTGTTGATGAAAATAAGATGATGGAAAGGCTGTGGGGAGAGAACTTTTTTGACCCTGCAACCAAAAAGTGGACCAACAAAAACACTGGTTCTGCTACATGTAAGCGTGGTTTCGTGCAATTCTGTTATGAGCCTATTAAGCAGATTATCAACACTTGCATGAATGACCAGAAAGACAGGTTGTGGCCAATGTTGCAAAAGCTTGGAGTCACTATGAAGTCTGAAGAGAAGGATTTAATGGGCAAGGCTTTGATGAAGCGTGTTATGCAAACCTGGCTCCCTGCCGCTGATGCTCTTCTGGAAATGATGATCTTTCACCTTCCATCACCTGCCAAGGCTCAAAAATATCGTGTTGAAAATTTGTACGAAGGACCTCTTGATGATCCTTATGCTAATGCTATCAGGAACTGTGATCCTGATGGCCCCCTTATGTTGTATGTGTCCAAGATGATTCCAGCATCTGACAAAGGTAGATTTTTTGCTTTCGGACGTGTTTTCTCTGGCAAAGTGGCAACTGGTATGAAGGTCAGAATTATGGGTCCAAACTATGTTCCTGGGGAGAAAAAGGACTTGTATGTTAAGAATGTACAGAGAACTGTTATTTGGATGGGTAAGAGGCAGGAAACAGTTGAGGATGTGCCATGTGGTAATACTGTAGCTATGGTTGGTCTGGATCAATTTATCACCAAAAATGCTACCCTGACCAATGAGAAGGAAGCGGATGCTCATCCAATCAGAGCAATGAAGTTCTCTGTATCCCCAGTTGTGCGTGTTGCCGTGCAGTGCAAGGTTGCATCTGACCTTCCCAAGCTTGTTGAAGGATTGAAGCGTCTGGCCAAGTCTGATCCTATGGTTGTCTGCACGATTGAGGAGTCTGGAGAGCACATTATTGCTGGTGCTGGAGAACTCCACCTTGAGATCTGCTTGAAGGATCTGCAGGAAGATTTCATGGGTGGTGCTGAAATTATCAAGTCCGACCCTGTGGTGTCTTTCCGAGAGACAGTCCTTGAGAAGTCTTCTCGTACTGTGATGAGCAAATCTCCCAACAAGCACAACCGTCTGTACATGGAAGCTAGACCCATGGAGGAGGGACTCGCTGAGGCCATCGATGATGGACGTATTGGTCCAAGGGATGACCCTAAGGCCCGGTCTAAGATCCTGTCTGAAGAGTTTGGTTGGGACAAGGATCTTGCAAAGAAAATTTGGTGCTTTGGCCCTGAAACCACTGGTCCTAACATGGTGGTTGATATGTGTAAGGGAGTCCAGTACCTGAATGAAATAAAGGATTCTGTTGTTGCTGGTTTCCAGTGGGCTTCCAAAGAAGGTGCATTGGCTGAAGAAAACATGAGGGGTATTTGTTTTGAAGTTTGTGATGTCGTTCTTCACGCGGATGCGATTCACAGAGGTGGTGGCCAGATCATTCCCACCGCTAGGAGAGTTATATATGCTGCACAACTTACTGCCAAGCCTAGGCTTTTGGAACCCGTGTACCTGGTGGAGATCCAAGCTCCGGAGCAAGCGCTTGGTGGCATCTACAGTGTTCTGAACCAAAAACGTGGGCACGTGTTTGAGGAAATGCAGAGGCCGGGTACCCCTCTTTACAACATCAAGGCTTACCTTCCTGTCATTGAGTCATTCGGATTCTCTGGCACGTTGAGAGCTGCTACATCAGGACAGGCTTTCCCACAGTGCGTGTTTGATCACTGGGACATGATGTCTTCTGATCCAATGGAGTCGGGAACTCAAGCCGCACTTCTTGTTGCTGACATCCGCAAGAGGAAAGGTTTGAAGGAGCAAATGACACCACTTTCCGAGTACGAGGACAAGCTGTAAGGCAGGCAATTCAGACACTTCTTGAGAGTTATGGCAATTATATATGTCAAAAGCGGCGTGTTATAAATTTTTGTCTTCTATTTTCTATTCCGTTTCTCATCTGGACACCTCCCTCTTATTTTCGCACGCTATTGTTGGTTTTAGTGTTTTGAGTTACTACAGTCATTTAGATGTCTGCCTGTGTTAGATTCTATTTTGGATGCTCATTACGCGAACAATATTATCATTTGATCCTGAAATTTTTTTCTGGCTTTATGGTTTCTTTTATGTTTTGCTGCTTTGCTTTTCTTTCTTTTCGTTGAGCCCGGTAACTTTTGTGCTTTTTATTCTTGTTGAGTCCCCTCCTGTATTAATATTCTCTTTCGAAAGATCACATTTGGTTGAAATCATGAATTGTTCGAACTTCAATGCTCGAAGAAAAGATTGCATTTGCATTTCATATATTGGTACGTGAATGATTTGTTTGTTTCACATGGGACACCTTTTCCTATAGTAAGGTTCTTGTAACATTCTTAGAACCTTGGGCTCGAGAGTTATATTTACCAGATCATGGAGATGTGAATAGTTAAACTAGAAGAACCGCTTCTTCTGCTATAGTGGCAAGAATGCTCCAATCATGATCAGCATTTTCTATTGCATGGAATTAACATATGAGATGACTCTGAACGAAAATCTGTGTGTGAAACCTTAATGAGGTGGGGACTTGATTCCGGTGAAGTATAGAGGGGGGCCCTTCTTGCTGGTACAGCGACTTTCGCACATAGCATTTGCCTGCGCGATGTGTGCTGTGTTTGGTGTAAGGCTTATTATCAGATTTTTTTTCGCTTTAGAAGTCACTAAATTATTCATTTAATCCTATAGGCTATTTATTTTTTAAAATGATCTCATTTAAGCCATTCTATTGAGCAATTTGATAAATCGTGATTAATATATAAATACTTAAAAATTACGTGACTTTAATTTTTTCTTCTCGGTTTTCAACTAATTTCCAATCTTTTTTTATTTCTCTCTCTTTATTCTTTTATTTTTTTTTCTTTGTTATACACGTTACTGTCAACTACTAGTCAACCACATTCCATGCCTATCATCGCTCACCAAACACCACTTTTCAGAAACTCAATATCTCGACTAAAAAGTCTAGCAAGTATTATTTCTTGGGTGCTAGACTGGGAAAAGTGGGAAGATGATATTATAAAGCAAATGTTGTAGGTAGGGTTTAAGTTTGAATAGAAAGGCCGAAGTGGAAGGATGATATCGTGAAGGTAAATGTTGTGGATTGGGTTTGAGTTTGAATAGAAAGGTTATATGGAGAAGTAAATGAGGTGTGATTATAGATGTGCGGGAAGATTAAAATAAAATAAAAGAATAAAGAAAAAAAAATTAAAAATGATTGAAAATTAAAAAGAAAAAAAAAACTATTTAAGCTATTTAATTTTTAAATATTTATGGTACAAAGAGTCCTCTTTACGACTATGTCTAAAAAAAATTTACTTGCATATTATAGTTCCCATAAATACGTTTAATAATATAAGCATATAACAATCTCTTCAACTTGCACTAGCACATATTATGCAATTTCTCCTAAATATGAAAGACACATATCAATTTCAAACTAAGATTTAACTTGAGATCTATGCAACTTTCTACACCACGTATCATGTAGTCAATGTATACAATAGTTTTATTACATACAAAATCTAAGTAATACTAATTGACAAATTCGACATTATATCGAAAAAACATAGTGCTAACCAAAAAATTTATACGATCATACGAATTATTTGCCATCATGAAAAACTCATCCTTTCGGTACATAGTCACTATAAGTAGGAAATGTAGTTCCATTTTGATAAATAAGTATTTTTTTTTTTTTTCATAAATTCATCATTATCTAATTACTTGTGACCTAAAAAAAGAAAGGAAACAGAAAAGAAAAAGAAAAATGAAGAGAATGGGCATGTCGTAATTAACTTGACGTCGGAGGACTAATAATATTTATCCAAACGTTCGGGTGCGAAAAGTTAAAAAAAGACTACAACAGCAACTGCAGACAAGCCCATAAGCCTTAAACATTTCAAATCCCAACATACATTTTCACGAAACCTCAGAAAAGAAATTTTTAGAAAAAGAAGATTTATCGCCTCCCGTTGTGAAATCATTAATCATGAAGAACATCTTTGCGAAGAAACCCTCCGCCAAAGGTTTGTTATTTATTTATTTATTTTTACAATTACTTATTTTTAAAATTTTTTTTTTTGGTGAATTCAGTTAAGGTTGTAATTCTTGTTCAACTAGTGAAAATCGACTTAATGCCGTAAAAAATTTTCATCTTTCTGTATTTGAATTTTAATTATTTTTACAAAATTGAGCTGCAATTTATGCTTCAGTAACTGAAAAAAAAAAACGTGTTTTTTTATTTTTGTTTGGTGGATTTCCAGAGGCGCTTAGGGAAAGTAAGCGAGAAATGGCGAATGCTACCAGAGGTATTTTTAATGGTCATTTTTATTTTCCATATTAATATGAGTGGTGAAATTATATTAACATCAGCTGAACTCTTTGTTTGTTCTTAATTATTTGTTTTGTTATATGTACAGTCTAGTAGAAGGATGAGTTGCTTTACCTGTTAAATTGCTTTATCGTGATTTATATTGTTTCTAAACATTAATTTAAAATTGATCAAAAATCGAAGGTGTAAATTATGTGCGCTTATGTGTGCGTGTTCATATATAACTGTATAAGGATATTCATTTGGGAATTGAATGATCATTTTAACTACGGATGAAGGTTTTATATAGAGGTTATAGATACGCTGTGCAGAAAATTTTGACAATGTATGCAAGATAGGTGTGGCAAGTAGAGTAGCCGAAGTGTAATTTGATAAAGTATTGGTTAAGGAGGTAACGATTTCGGTTGTCAATTTAGAGATATCGTTTGAAATATTGAGAGAACATTTGACTTTATTGGAGGTCAGAGATCTTGACAATCTATGTATGCTTGAAAAAAAGTGGTTTTGACTTGGTTTATAACTTTGTTGCAGGTATAGAGAAGGAAATCACGGCATTGCAATTAGAGGTTTGTACAAAGATGTGTGAATAAATTTGATGCTTGTAGTTTTATTTTTGTATAGATGATAAGCGTGTTTCCAATGTGGTCTGGAAATGAGGCAGGAAAAGAAGCTCGTTGTGGAGATAAAGAAAACTGCAAAATTAGGGAATGAGGTGGGTTGTGATTTTTTTTCTGAAATATAACTTTTACCTGCGCAAGTCAAACTGTGCACATCAGGCTATTAGAGAGTTTTTTCATATTTTCTTTTCTTGTTTTAGGTTGCTACAAAAATCCTTGCACGTCAATTAGTCAGGCTTAGACAACAAATAGCTAAGTTGCAAAACAGTCGATCTCAAATTAGAGGTGTAGCAACAGCCACTCAGGTGGATGATCAAACCCCTCTTCTTTCATTTGTTAATGCTCTAATCTTTGTTTATCGCTTTTTATGGTACTTAAATAGGATTCTACCTTCTGCAGGCAATGTCAGCCCAATGTTCAGTTTCTACAGGCATTAAAGGTGCCACTAAAGCTATGTCAGCTATGAATAAGGTCAGACGCTAACATATGTTTAGACCTTATATTTGGTTACTCACTGACCCAGCTTCCCTTACATGTTTGCATTATACTAGACTAACTAAAATGAAAAAGAAATACTTTTGTATAACAAAGTCTGCAGATTAGCATTCAGAGTTAATTTATTTATGTGGGAAAGGGGGCAACCTGGTCCTCATTCTAGAGCCCATGCATTTTTTCATGCCCAAGATTCAGCTCTTACAAATTTTCTTTTCATTAAGCTAATGCAAGGGATCCGATCCTTTTGACCTTCAAGAAGCTCTAAAGCAAAAGATAGACAAGTGGCATTGTTTTGGGGAACTATCGTTGCATGGGGTGTCTTGGTTGTAAAGTTTCATGATCAACTGAAATCAGTGGCAAAGCCACTTTGTAGAGAAGGAGTGCAGTTGGCCTCCATATTTTTTTTAAGAAAAAAGAAAATTAATGGTATTGAAAAAGGAGTTAAAAAGAACAAAAATCAGATTCCCCCCCCCCCCCCTTTCCCCCCTCTTTATCTAATATATTAGACTACTTTTGCTTCTTTAACATTGAAAGAACTCACTTAAATCTTATTTACCACAAAAAATCAGAACGTCTTATTTGCCCTAAAAAATCAAAACCTGTCTTTTCGTTCGCTCTAATTCTGAATTGTCCTTCAGCAAGTATGTGCTCTTCTTTCTTTCTTTTTTTCTTCACTCTCTTTTTTTTCTTTTACTGTTGTTCTATTGCTTGGGATTTTCAGTGTTAGAACAGTTTGGTGAAGCGTGCATAAAAGTAAAACTATTTAATTAATATGAATGTAAACAGATAAACTATTTAATTAATATGAATGTAAACAGATAAGCTGTTTAAGTATTAAGAAAAGTAGAGAAGGTTTGATTTCGGGGGTCCAGAATGATCAATTGGTCAAGAAATCTATTTTTGCATTCTTTAACAACATTGAAAAGTTTTTATAATTGATTGCGGCTCAAATTGGTTATGCCTTCCTCAAAATTTTTTTTTCTTCTAGGAATTGTGAAGAATCACTTACGCAATAGAATGGGTGATCAAAGGACGGCTGATTATGTTTTTAGCAACTATTGACAATGAGGTTATCATGCATCGTTATCAAAGCATGAAGAATTGTTGAAAGCAATTATAGTTCTATTTTTTTCTTATCTTTATTAATATAAAAGATTATTGATTTTTTATAGTAACTAGTTTGAATGCATTGCTTATTTATTTAGAATATTTTGTGATTTATGAATTAGTTTATAAAAGTTATTATTTTGCCCCCCTTAACTTGAATTCCTGGCTTCGCCACTGACTGAAATCAGTTTTATTATCTTGTCAACAATACAACTGCAGCAAATGGCCCCAGCAAAGCAGGCAAAGGTGATACGAGAATTCCAAAAGCAATCAGCTCAAATGGATATGACTGTAAGAGTTTTCGATCTCTTTGAAAATGTGTTGTATAGGGAGTACTTTATTGATACTCACTTGCACAATTGTATAACATTGCCCTTTCTGGTGCTTCTAGACTGAAATGATGTCAGACGCCATAGATGATGTTTTGGACAACGATGAGGCTGAAGAAGAAACAGAAGAATTGACAAATCAGGTATGATTTCTGTATTTTGAGGTTGCTTGTTTAATTGATTAGATAACCAAAAACAGTAGGTGTATGATCCGACTCGTCCACAGAGAAATTGAAGTCTCATATATCAAAGCCAAACTAGTTGTCACTCTAAATTGTCACCTCTGGTGTGAAAACTCTTAGTTTTCCTTAAGTTGTGATAAGTTTAAGATTTAGAATAAATTTATATTTTGGCTATCCCAGTTGTCCGGGAACATGCTTTGATTTCCACTTCACTAATATAACTGCCCCATTAGTTCATTGCGTAACAAGATTATGATTGCAAGTTTGCCTTTTGCTAGTTTGCAGAAAATTTTTTTACCTTGCCACATTGTTTATTTACCTTCTCATCATATTATTTACATGTTAGTTGTAACTTGAATCTTTCAGGTATTGGATGAAATTGGTGTTGATGTTGCGTCACAGGTGAGTGTTTTAGAGGCCTTTCGATTTCTTGCTGTTGCGAAATAGCATATTAACAACTCAAAACTGATCTGAGATTTGGAACTCTTGGCAGTTGTCATCAGCTCCAAAAGGAAAAATATCTGGGAAGGCTCAAGGTGTTGGCAGGTATATTCTTGTGCCCCTTTCTCATGCTTCTTCCTTTTCTCGCTCCCATACCATGACTCGAGCCCATCTCACCCCTCTGATAGAGAGAGGTTTGCTGGACTGGTGTTATAAGAGTCTTGTTGAACTATAATGTCATAGCTACCTGACAATTCCAGCTAATTATCTTAATGATAAATAAAGGCGTAAATAATGAAGCAGGAGCTCTTCAGAAATAAAGCTATATGATGTAGAGAATTTAGAGGATGACTTCATAGCACCTTTCTGCACATTGCTTGCATGAGGTAGTCGGTAGTCGGTAGTCGGTAGTCGGTACAGTCTTCATTTCAGTTGTTAAAATAGTTGAAGCTATAGACTGCAGGCTCAATTTCTTTTTCTTTTAACCAATTATTTAGTTAAATTAAATTCTTATCAACTGCAAAACTATTGAGAATCAGAATTCTCTAGTATTAAAAGTGAGTTTAAACTATCCGGTTAGAATGTTAATCATTATATGAGATTCCCAGATCAAATCATCAATAACCAAAATTTCTGTTTCCCTCTTCATACTAAATATATATCATAGTATATAAGACAGCAAAACTTGTAACAGTTTAATGAAGAAGCTCACGGCAGATAATGATGTAGTATATCTCCATCAATATCCTTGTTCTTGTAAGATATTCGTAGTTGTCACCAATTTGAGCAAAAGTTTTCCGAAACTTTTGGATTGCTCTTATATTGTTCTCTCATACTTCTGGTCCGTTCTTTCGATCAGAAATAGGATTATGTCACTTGCAATCATCAGACGACTTTCGTGGTATTGGTATGCTAATTTGTTAATTTTGTATAATTGTCATTTTTCCCGCAGTTCGGACATTGGTGACCTGGAAAAGAGGTTGGCATCCCTTCGAAATCCTTGAGCTGCCCTTGGGTGGTATTCATCTTCTTCCCGAGTTGTCGAGCACTAGCATATGCATTTTGTATATTTTACCACCATTAATTTCACATAAATGGCTATGTACTGGCCCCGTGAGGCATGACGTATTAAGGAATTACTATTTTGTGTAAAAAATATGACTCTATTATTTCTGGTCTTCTTAAATGCTTAAAGGAAACATTGCATAATTTTCAAATGCTGTAAACTACCTTCAAAGTGATGCTTTTTGGACATGATCTTTTAAGTAAACACTTTTTTATACCGGAAAAATCCAATTGACAGAGCCTAATCATCAATCGATAAACTCCAAGTGGAAAGATCAGCCCCACACCAAAAGAAAATAACTCCTATAAATTGCCAAACTTGCAAAAACAAGGAAGCAAACTTACTCGAGCCAAGTATCTACACTTCAAAATAAACGCAAATGACGAGCGGTAGACATGAGAAACATCAAAAACACTTCAGATATATTTATTACCGCTACCAGAATCTCATACATGGTGAAAATTCTCGCACATAGAACTCACCGTTCCTTTAGGATGAGTCGAAGATGCGTTACAATGGCCAAAGACCCTCAACAAAACCGAGACAGAAAATAACATGGAGACAAGTTTGACGAGCTTTACTTGTGTAAGACACATTTTCCCATTTACAGGATACTAAAAATTCCCTAAATAGAGAGGGCAGTAATACATTTGACACAGGTAACTTTTTCCTTTACAACACATCCTATTACTTTCTGATGGAGAGGAACTCGAAACTGCGCAGAGGGTCATCACGATTGCCCTTTGAGAGACCAGTACGAGAGAAAGAAGATGGCTTGGGTTCACTCCCGGATTGAATTCTTTGTGTGGTGGAAACGCGGCCAGTGCTCGATACTTGTCTGCCAGTGGGCTCCCCAGACGAGCTTGGTCTGCCATTTGAAATGGCAGCAGCTCTTTTCAACGAGCTGCCATTTCTGGAGGTTCGACCCCTTTCAGAATCTGGTTGCTACAAACAAAACCCAAGACCTTTTTAGTCCAAAACAGAAACATTTTACTTGACTAACTTGCCACAAAAACCATACGCAATGCATTAGAGATAATTGAGTCCAATGATGAATATCCATTTGAGAGGGATGGGCATCATGAAGAAAAAAACTAGGGAATTTAAGAAACCAAGTCAACATGCCAAGGTTACTGTATAATTTCCACTGCACATAATGCTAATGGTTAGCAAAAATTCCACAATCTACAGAAATAAAACCAACAGCTAGCTGTGTACTTTTAAGCTTATTGTTCATAAACAAGCAGAAATAAGGAAAGAACAGATAAGGGAAAGAAGAAAGAGCAGGTTCAATGAAACTAATTTTCCATAGCAAGGTCGCTAAAGAACAAATACCACATCCTTGGATGAAGGTACATCATCTGACGTCCTATGTCTTGAATGTTCACCATGGCGACCAGTACTTGTAACATGTCTTCTGGAAAATGCCTCTACAGCCCCTGAGAATCTATCTCGAATTTCCTGCCCTACTTGATCCAACAATCAAATCAACAATGGCATCTATTGGACAGTGTAGCAGCATCATTAAAATTCACAACAAGGCTAATATTATCTGCCATTTGAGAAAAATATAATTCAAATAAACAAAAGACAAGGAAATTAGAATATTCCTATTTCCATATCTCAAGATAGAAGTTGAGAAAATTGACAATATCCACATAAGATAACATCATGAACTCCTCTTTTGTTTAGAGAACAGTACCTGATGTCCTTCCAGGTCTTTCTGCCGAGGGTCCAGCATTTAAGCCCGCATTCGCACCGGGATTCTGTAAGTAAAGGAATGAAAATAAGTATACTACTAAAAGGAAACACATTCATAATCTCCCCGACATAATTGATTTAAGTAAAAACTCAAAAACACATACTCTTCCTCTAGAACTGGCACCAATCTGGGGATACTTCAATATAGTCCAATCAAACACATAGTCGAATTGATAGCCTGAAGCACCAAAAAAGTCAAGATCTAGATATTAGAAATCAGCCAAAAAAAATTAACACATCACTTGGTGCTAAACAGCAGAAGAGAAGTGAAATGTCCTCTTTTAACTATTTTTTCCTGGGGTTGAGAAGGATGGGGATTTATTAGGGTGCAATGAAACTGAAAATTACGATTAATAGGCGAGCCATGTGATCCAATACCTTCACGGATGAACAAGTCTCGGAAAAGCCTCTTCAAATAAGAATAATCCGGTTTGTCTTCAAATCTTAGCGATCGGCAATAGTGAAAATACGAGATAAATTCTGAAGGATGCGATTTGCATAGCACCTGATGAATACAATATAAACTTCGTGAACTTCCCATTACCGTCAGGAGCAGATAAGTGAAATAAATAACTACTGTGATGCTGCAAACTGAGTTTCAGAGTATCTTATGGGTGAGTAATGGTGAAACTCAGGCCAATAAATTATAGGGTTCAGGCAATCACATACTTCAAACAAAAACACTAAAAGAAATGTTCAACTATTCTCTGCATGGTGAGATTTAAAAGCAATGATACTCTCAAGACAATTGAGACTCATATGATAAATCAAGAATCATCAGCAATCAGCAAATTGAACTTCAAACATCAAGTAGGGTAAATGACTTACTCTGCAGGAAAGACATGGATCTTTGGTCGGTATCAATGTAAAAGGAGAATGAATATGCAGTTAAAACTCGTGCTGAGTACCTCAATTGGAGTTAGCATTTTCTTTTCACTGATCTTGTCATATTTCTGCTTTTTCGTACCAGCTTTCAATCCTTGCCAGGGAAGGCTAAAGAAAAAGAAGGTATAAACTTAGTCGAAGAACATAGCCTTCTGGAAATAACTAATACTAAATAAATTAAAAAGGTTCCAGTTCTTTATATCGAACCTTCCTCTAAGAAAATACATGAGCACATAACCAAGAGACTCCAGATCATCCCTTCTGCTTTGTTCTGCCAGCAAAATTAAACACAGATAATTCTAATCAAATCTCAAAATCAGGGGAAAAAAAACATAATGGTAGAAGACATCACTAACCAACTCCAAGGTGTGTATTAACACTAGCATAGCGAGCTGTGCCTGTGAGATTCTTATTTTCCCTGAACAAAATTTTGAAAATACTGTCAGAATCGCAATATTAAATGCTGATGAAGATGAAGAAAGAGTAAAGCAGATATTCTCATTATATGAAGATAGATATAAGGGTTTCATTTACATAAAAATATAAATTGCTTAAGGATATCTTAACTTCAAGAGAGTAGACAGGAGCCCTATGCCAGAAAAACAAGGCAATTTTAGTAGGGCAAACTTCAAAATAAGATAGCAAAACCCCACAAAGCATTGTCAAGACTCAAGATAATTATTACAGATATTACAAATCCAGACTGATAGTTAATATTGCTCGGTACCTGTAGGGTATGTGCTTATGAGTCTGTAGATCCCTATACTTTTTGGCAAGACCATAGTCAATTATGTAAACCTGTGACAAGTATTACAAGTGTTAGACAGAAGTTATTCAAGGTTGAAATTAGAAAACTCCACCAACTTAAACTTTCATGTTGATATTTAAATAGCAACGCATTTGAGACTATTCCTGCCATATTATATTACAAGGCTTAGGACAGAAAGAACATGACCTATTTCAAACAAGAACCATTTATCTAGCATTATCGTTCAGAATAACAAAATGTAATTTGATGATCACAAGTACAGTACTTAATAGCATTAAGGTAATGTGCATATATACCTAAATTCCAGCATCAAATTCAATAATAATTTCTCAATAAGCCTGGAGAGATACCTGATTTGCTTTCCGTCCCAAGCCCATTAAAAAGTTATCAGGCTTTATGTCACGGTGAAGAAATCCTCTTGAGTGCATGTATTCAACTCTATTAATCTGGAAACAGTAAAAACTGTATGATCAATTGCAAAAAACATAGAAAATAACACCTGGCAGTTGAAGGCATAGAATAATGAAAAACAATGGTCAACAAATCCTAACTACTTACTAACTGATCTGCAAGCATCAGTACTGTTTTCAAGGAGAACTTCCTATTACAATAGTTGAAAAGATCTTCTAAACTTGGCCCGAGAAGATCAATAACCATGACATTATATTCGCCCTCAACCCCAAACCACTTCAGGTTGGGAATTCCAGCTGCATCATAATAGCAATAAAGTCAGTGAGATTGCTTAGTAGAAGATATTAATTTCAAGCTTAGATTTTACATGAAATCTTAAACCTAATTTCACACAAATGAACAGTAATCTACTTTATATGTAAAGTTAAAAAATATGATCAGATGTGAATAAAACAACAGCATATACTGCTTTAGTTAAAAACCCAACTTAAAAGTGCTATGCATCATAAGTCACATAAAAGAAGTTGTTTCCCATTTCTAGACTAGAATACACAGTGAAGAGGAAGCTTTAAGAAAATTAAGATTAATTTCCTATACGCACTTCCAGAAATAAATTCTTCCTAATTGATTTTTTCAGGAACTAGTAAACTCCTACTTCAAATAGTATTATTTTATGAACACATTTTAATTTCTGTTTTTCTTTTAGGTCTTTTGGCCAGGGGCCATAACACTGCACCAGGGAAGTTAACTACATTAGTAGTTCTTTTCATTTCTAAAGAATCTAAATGACAATAATGTTAAGCAATAAAAGCATCACTATGCCTAAATTGGATACTTCTTCCTTCTCTCAGTTTCCATTTTTTTCCCTCTTTGGGAAGGGGATACTCACTTCCGCCTTGCAGCAGCATGTATATCTTAGACTCATAGTGCAGTTGAGGGTGCTTGGTCTTGACAGATTCCTGACATTGGCAGCAACCACAAAAGATTTTAGTAAGAGTCAACCTTTATGTTGAAATATAAACACCAAAACGCATTGAGTACTTAAGCAATTTCAGATTTAAAAGAAGATAGCCAAAAGACATAAAAACAAGTCCCGAGTCCTGTACGCATCATATGGCAAGCCCACATTACTCAAAGGTCTCAACTAACATACTCTCTCTTATTATCTTTAAATGAATAGCCACTCATTTTCCACTATAAATAAATGTTACTTGTAACTATGTATCACAATGTAGTATTAAGGACATAATTTCAGAAACATAAACTTACAGATCCATGAATCTAGCCCCAAAGGTATTGAAATTCTCAAATTTCTAATGTAAAACCAGAAAAGGGGGAAAGAACAAATAGATTCCATTAAGCTACTATATATTATAGCTTAAAACAAGCATACATTTTACAATTACATTACGAAACTTCTCATCAAACAAAAAGAAAGAAAGGAAGCAGAATCAGCATACCAGCTTGATGCCCACTTCTTCTCCATTTTGTATATTAACACCTGAATCAACCAACCAAATATGATTTATAAATACGAAAAGCAACCAACTTTATTATAAAGCCATCGAATTTATTCGAAAATCAAATGAAATAAAACATAAGATGAAATCAACGCCTCACCTAAATAAAGCTCACCAAATGACCCACTCCCTATCTTCCTCCCCAGCTTAAACTTCCCACCCACTACATGATCCATACCCACAATAACATTACCCGAACAAATTCCAAAAAAATTACCAAACTGCCACCACCTCAATTTGCGTAAATTTTATGGTTACAAAATCTCAAATTTCATCACACAATTAACCCCAAAATACACAACCTCTTTTACCAAATCAACAAGCCCGCATATCGATAATTATGGATTGATGAAAAGGGAATCACAATTTGAAAGCATAAATTACACGAAAATGAACCTAATAATTCCCGATCGAAGTACGTCATTCAATGAACACAACCCTGATAAATTACACACAAATGGAAAACCGAAACCCTAATTCCACCGTTATCGTCTTCGTCATTCAAGCCTCAGTTATCAATTATAACATCAACCAAATCAATGTAATATAATCGCAACAAAGGCAGATGATGATGAATGACTAGAATGACGAAGAAAATTGAGAGAAAAAGAGAAAAAGGGAGGAGACAAATGAGCCAAGATTGAGGGATCAGAAAAAAAGATGACCAAGAGAGAGAGAGAGAAAGAGAGATGATATGTGTGTGTTTGTGTGTGTGTGTGTATTTTTTTTAGAGATAGAAAAAGGAAAAGCTGCTGGCCTTAATATTATGTGGTTTTTTTTCTTTTTTAAATTGGATTCTCTTTTATTTTTTTGGGAAAAAAAAAGAATGAAAATAACGAAATGGGCAATTTAACAGAAAAGGGTTTCAAATTTTCGGCCTTTTTTGGATAAATTATTTTAAGGGTCATAAAACTATTCCTGAACTTGGCCCCCCAAAGAAATGTTTTGAACAAGTTGGTGTGAATGTCAAATTGTTTTTAATTTTTTTTTAAAAGACTACATTTGATTAAAGTAGATTTAAATCGAGTTATTTCATTAACCGTCCTCTGGAATTGATTATCAAAATAATATTTTGTATATCATAAAATAAAATATAATTGTAAAATCATGATAAATATTAATGTTTTGGCCGTCATGCGAAATTATTTAGGGATTTCGCCCTCAACTTGATTCTCTACCCACCTTTGGTCATAACTCAATTTCAAGATTGGTTGGTACCAAAACAATGTTTAGCATTGGGTTGTTAAGGTAGGTTTTGATAATGGAGTTGACTCCTATTTTTTCTATTTTGTTTTCAAAATTCATCCAAAATTTAAAATAAGAATATCTTTGTTTGTTGAAAAGTAGAAAAGAAAAGTAACAACCAAACTTGAAAAAGAAAAACATTTGGTGCTTCCATTTATTTCTAAGCCAAATCGAGTTATATGATTGATATAAGAAAAATATTTTACAAATTGCCACTAACTGTTGTATCAAATATGGCTGTGTTTTAGTTTTTCATTCCAATAAAATAAAAACATGTTTTTGAAGAAAAATATAACACAAAAAGGTTCTAATTGGGCATGTATCTCAAGTATTTTGCCAAAATGAGATTTTCATCAAAGTTGTTCATCTCAAATATCTTCTAATCATTTTCAGCAAATGAGTTGTTATCTTTTTTTTTTTTTTTAGTTGTTATCTTTTTTAAGTGTTTATCAAAAAGTAAGAGTAACTATAAACCGTCATATTATTTCAGTGTAATAACAATACTAATTATTAATTGTTAAATCCTATTCATCATAACTATATTATGATATACGGGCGGATCTATTCACCTTATGGAAGCTAATTATTATGCTAAAATAACAAAGGCATTAAATGCTAATTAACATTTGTCTTCCTGATAAAATTACATCAATCGACAATAAACCCTAAATCTTTTGAGATCTGTTTTCCCAACTTCTTGCACCACATTTCATTTTCAAATTTGGCCTTTGTGGTTAAGACTTGGTTTTTGTCACAACTACTAAATACAATTAAAAATAGATGAGGCGCAGCAAAGTAACAAGTCTTTGTTTTAATTAAGAAGTGGAAAATAGGTAAAGTGGGTTTCCTATCTACTTTTTTGTTCACAACACACGTTCACATCCCATGTACCATCATCGTTATAATTTATTCGAATATAATGTTATGATATTATGAATAAAATTATAATAAAATAAATTGATAGTTGGAGTTGGTGATCCAAATTCAGAGTAACAATTGCACGCATGGATATTTATATGTTCTTGCTCACTCTTAGGTTGGGCTTATCTTTGTGTTATCAAACATATGGAATCAAACTAGCTAGAATATCCATCCTATACAAGTTCTAAATTTAAATGTCTCATAAGTAATTATTAATATATTTATGCTCTTTCATTGTTATAACAAAGCCAAGCATGACTGTAATATATCCATCATAAAGTTATAGTAATTAATTCCATATGCACCAAATCAAAGTCCATGTGTATTAAATAAAAAATATTCGAACTCGAGATATTTGATTAATGTGTGTGTGTATATATATATATATATATGGGTACAAAAAAAAATTAAAAAAACCCAAAATAATGAAAAAAGAAATACTCAAAAAAAAAAAAAAGTGAAGCTTTTATGCTATGGAGATCCTTTCAGAAAATTCAAGACTCCATGACCACGAAGGCTGACCCTTGGATATTTACATCAAGACAACAAGACGATCAGCAAATCTTTCATTCGCCATGGAGATCAAGAAATTAAATTCTTATAATAATTTCTAAAAAAATGTCCAAAAAAATCCGAGCTGATGAATCATCATCATAATCATGGAGAACCTGATGAACTGAAGCTAGAAGCCCTAGCGTATCTGAGCTCCAAAGAGATTTGCCTCTCAAGCTTCAGCTGCCGATAAAAATTCTCTATGAACTGCTCAGCTCTCTTATCAATATCATCTTCAGACGATGGACTACTTATAGTTCTTTGAAGCCTATGTGAAGAAGAAGAAGAAGAAGAAGAAGAACCTGGAGAATTATTAGTCTCTGAGATTATAAACTCATCATCATCATCATCCATGACTGCTCTCAAACCAGGCCTATCATTGAAACTTAGTGCTCTCCTTTTGCTTGGAGGAGAAGAAGAAGAAGCAGCCATTGTTGAAGCCAGCTTCCATCTACTCATATTGTAATCCAACAGCAACCTTATCTTATTCACCGCCCTCCTCAGCCGCGCTAACAGCGACCAACTCCCTGCTCCCATCTTCGAGTTAGTATATACTTAATTAGTTTGATATCTCAAAAAAAAAAAAAAAAAACACGTAAACCAGATCAAGAGCAAACGTGACTGATTAGTTTTGGAGCATGTGAAATGGATATTTAACATATATATATTATGTGTTTATATATATATATATATGTGTGTGTGTGTATATATGCAGAGTCGCGTGAACGTAGCGCAAGGAGAAGTGGAACCGTGTTGAGCCGGCTGCTACTTTGGATGGGGAAAGAGTTTAAAGTCAATGGTTTGATTCGTCCTTGTCCCTTCTTTTTTTTTTACTTAAGCGGCAAGTCTTGTACTACTATTAATATTAATATATTCTAATTTTGGTACGTGACTTGGCGTATTTCATTTTTCTGCTTCGTAAGAAAGCGTTGAGTAATTTCTTAGGCTCTTCTAACATTTGGAATAAATCTGGTTTAAATATTTGGAAACAAATTTTAACAATCGTGAAGTAATTACTTAAATAATAATAAAAAGATATCACTGATAGTTTTAACTACGTCTTAATTTCATTGATATTACGAAGGAATATTCGGACTGCGTAATAATTAAATTTTGGTGCAGAGTTCGATGCCTATAACTGAAAATTAATAAAAAAAGGAAAAAATTGAAAGAAAAAAAAAGGTAATGGCGAGAGAAAGATATCTAGCTCTTCTAGACTATTACTGTTGAATCATGGAAGCATTCTTTTTTGTCAACCAATCAATCAGTAATCTTTGGCATGGATAAGATTAGATTAATGATTTCTATTTTTCTTTTATGTGAAAAGATTAAGGATTTGAATCTTCTCCCTTTAGGCAATTCTCCATCTATCTCTTTAAACGTGTGACGCGCACTTCATCGTTTGACTAACTAACGACATGCTATATTGTTGTCGCATACATTATGATCAGCTGTTGAACTAATCATAAATTAAATCAAGCAAGTTTAAATATGTGAAAACTCGGCCAAAAAGAAAAAAGAATATGTGAAAACATGTGTACAGTTTCTATATTTAAATTTTTTATATGAAATCACAAATTAATCTACATATGTATCACTTATCTCCATTTGAAATTTGTAATCCTCTTTTTTTTTTTTTCTAAATACATAAATAAACTCATATGCCATGGATCATGTACAGAAAAGAATCAAATTTAATTTTAAGAAACAAAATTGTCTATTCAACAACATGTTATTCCTTGAATTTTCTTCAACTTTGCACACAGTGCCATACAAAACGTTACATCTAAGAAATTTAATTTCCTACTAATTTATCAACATCATTTGGTGAGTCCGTCAAAGACAACTTGGATAAGAAAGTGATTAATATAGACTTTATTAAATGAAAGTCCAATAATTAGAACACAAAACAAATTAGTGGCTAGACAATAATATCTAGCTCCTCTATATTTGGCATATCATACATGATTCATGATCAATCCTTAGGACAAAAAATAAAATACAACCATCAACTAGTAAATTTACAGTGCAAGATTTTGTCTCAAGAATGACTAAGCGGATCAAAAAATCGAGGAAGTTTCTTCTTATTTGTCCAAGCCATTACACTATCGTCTCCTATCCTTCAATTCTCTAAAAGGTTTTTAAATGCAAAGGCGGATTTAAATTTTTTCCTAGCAAAATGGCTCCAGCTGGGGAGAAACATTCCGAGACTATCCTATTTTATATTATATTAAAGGATGTACAACGATATTAAACTTAAACTTCACGAGTTATAGTGTTTCTCGTATTTACAAAGGATAAACAAATGTATTAATTGACTTACCAACTTTGTTTTGACCTTCATATTAGGAATACACTTGTTTGAAAGGCCCAGGTTCAATCAAGAGCTAAGAGGGGATGATACTCGAGAGATCTCATCCTTGAGAACAATCAAAAAAAAAAAAAAACTCCCGTTTTCCTTAACAAATTTTCCTTCATAAAGTATCACAATTGATCAATCGCTCCACTCCTTGGAAAGTTTCGTCATGCATAAACTGTTTTGTTTTCCAACGAAAATCTATTGAAGAAAGGGAAAAAGATGCATAGCCAGCCTTCATACACACAACAGCATGCAAAATATCCTTACAATACGTACATATATATATGGCGCATGTTATATATACTCAACATGAATATATATATATATATATATATATATATATATATGGTTTAACTTGTTTAGACGATGATCATCATCATTTACATGCATAAACAGATGGTGAAAAAGCAGGAGAAGTCCATGCAGAAGCAATATACAAGCTAGTATCTTTCCACCCAAGCCTGATTGTTCCATCTCCTTGATGAGCAAGGCTATACCCAGGAGGCATAGGGCACATGTTAAGTATAAGCTGAGCTTGAGCCATGGCGCTACTACTCATCGCAATCTGCACGAACCCATTTCTCGAAAGCTCACTTCTCCACTGCCTGAACTTGTCCTCCCCACTCCTCGCCGGCCCTCCAATGGCCAAGATGTTGCTGATCTCTCTCTGAAATAATCCATGCTCGACGAAATGCCGATTCGAATCATCGCTCCCCAGAAAAGCCCCCAGAGAATCAAACATGGTTGAGTAATAGTGGAGAGAGTTAACAAACCGGTCTAAAAATGAACCCCCATGTGCTATTTCTTGCTCTACCAATGTGATCACTCTCGGGTTCAGCTGTTGCAGCAGCCTCATTGTTTTCCAGTCGGGTCCAATGGCGTCGTACGAAGAATGTTGCAGCCAGTGCACTCCAATGGCTTCCCCTCTTCGGATCTGCAGCATGGAGACATGATCGATTTCTCCAAATTTCTTAGCAATTGGGTGAAACTCAAATGGCATCCCAAGACGCTTCGCGAAATTTGCTAGTTGCTTTCCTGTCTCTGTCAAAACCTCCATTGATGCCCCCATGCCTGTTACTCTAACATGAGGAGGGCCTTCGGCTCGCGTCGCGAGTATGTGAAAAAATGCTGGCCATTGCAGGCCTTGCATGATGTCGAGATCGATTATATGGACCCTTTGGCATCGATGAAACGCTTCAAGAATCGCTTGGTTAGAGGTGAAGTGCGCAAACTTGATGAAGGGGGAGATATTGTTGAAGATCTGGAAAGAACTATGCACAGATTTGTGATTGATCAAAGGAGATGATATTCCTAGCCATGAATTGATAACCCTACTCGCCATAGCCTTGGAGAAATAAGCAACTATTCTCTCAGCGCAAGAAGATGAATATGGAGAGGCTGTTTGATTAAGCTCAAGCAGCATTCTATGAGCTTCGCCTAGATTATCAACAGATATGGCCACTGCACACTCGAGAAGATTTGTGATTAAGCTTAAATTATGCTCATCTATGCTACTAATCATTCCTTTAGAAATCTCAACAATGTTTTGGCTAGTTATAATTTGATGATCATCATCTGCAATTTTTCTTGGTCTTGAATGATCTGCAGCTAACAAATTTTCGCAACCCATCGTTGTGTTTTCCTGCAAACTTTCATGATCAGTCTCGTTTTCTGGTAAGTCTTCGAGAAGCTGCTTGGTGACATGCTCCACCCATCTAGAGAGCTCGTTTCTTCCCTCCATGTTTGTTGCAGATCGAGTGTTTTGATCAGCCATTAATGGCGGCTTTGAGTACGAAGCTGAAGTAGTAATTGCTGCAGTGGCACAGTCCCATTGTTCATGGGGTTGTACAACATCAAGGGGGCCGTGCTGAAGTGATTTTAACCTACTTTTCATAATAGTTTTGATAAGTGCTTAAAGAAAGAAAGGAGAGGTGTGAATGAATCAGCTTCTGATCAAGGGGCTACTCTAATGAGCTTATAAGCAGAGGGCCATGCTGATCTGATTCAAACCTACTTTTCATAATAATCTTTATAAGGGCTTAAAGAAAGAAAGGAAAAGTAGAGTTGTGAATGAATCAGCTTCTGAGCAAGGGTTTGCTCTAATGAGCTTATAAGCAGGTAATATAGATGGTGAATGTGGGGTATGCATGAGTAAATTAATAGATTGATTATAAAGAAATGGTCACTCGTGAGAAGGAGTTTAGATCAATTTTTTGTTTATTCATGTAATTTTGGCCGGCATAGTAGGACATATGGATGAAGTTAAATGCAAAATGACAAAACAATACGTGTTTGTGGTCGTCATCCACATGAATTATCAAGATAATTTATATCCATAATGCATCCCTAATTGAGCTCAGAGAGAATTTCATAAAAAATGATCCCTATTATTTGCGAAAAATATTAGTTTAATCTCATTTTTCAATATTTGTAAAAAGAAAAAAAAAAAAAAAGAAGGTCAATTTGGTTAAGCCTATTTAGTACTCCTTAATATTTGCAAAAATTATCAATTTATTTTATTCCCATTACTTGGTCATGTGATCATCACATGACTATTATTAGGGTTAAACTAGGGTAAATTAGGTTACTTTTTACAAACATTAGAAACCAATTTGGTTATATTTTAAAACAATAGAGATCAAATTAAAATAATATTTTTTGAATACATTAAAAATCAAATAAATTACTCTAAAAATAATAAGAACCAACTTAGACATTTTCAATGAAAGATAAGAATTCTTTGTAGAATTTGTCCTCAAGTTTAAGTGCGAAACTTACTTTAAAATAATTATATAATAATACGACTTTACAACCATCTTGTAGAAACAGCTTTAATACGTGCGTCATGAAATTCCTGACTTGTACAGTGGAAGAGGTGTTTGAATATTTTTATGCTGCAGAGAGAATAACTGTCAACAATTTTATGAGCGTTTGAAATTTGGAATGCATGCGCCAGCTTGAAACTCGAAGGTAACAGGCTTGATAAAGATTTTGGCTACAGAGGAAAGTTTGCACGTCGCCACATGATTATTGAAACCTTGGTTGCCAAGCCTCGGGGCGGAGACAGCCCCTTTTTTTGGGTTACGATATTCTGAAATTATATCGAATTTAAAATTAATTCTTATGGTCACCAGTCACAAACAAAATGTCTCACGTTTTCTCAAAAATCAATTTTGTTTTAATTGGACGCGACTCACCAAGAGCACACACATGTACATAACCACAACCCAATCTTCAATAATTTGGCCTTGGAAATAAGTGGGGACTATATATAATACTAGCTAGGTGATCTGCATAAAAACTTTTCTTGAGATAAGCTTTTGGATCTTGACATGCATGCGTGCAACATCTAAAGTGTAACAGAGTCTAATTAGTACGTAAAAGCTCAAAAGTGTAATACATTATCTATTTTGTTATTCATCTTTGTCCATTTCACCTGCATCCCTGTATTTTGGTTAATTATGGATATCACATCAACGTAATCTTGTATAAATAAAAAAAAAAAAGGAAAGAAAGAAAGAAAAAAATCTTGAGAAAGATTAAGAGTATTTAGCCTTGCTGCTCTTGCAGCAATAAATTAACTTAATTGAGAGAGGTTTGATGTACATCGAATGATTAGTTGCTATTCTCTCCTTTGCCTAAATGGGCTCGTAAAAATCAATAAAATCAAGTGTGAGGATTCATAACTCCAAAAACATAACGAGAATTTTGTGTACCAAATTATCTTTTCTATTCTGTTAAGAAATACAAGCTAGCTAGACACACAAATTAAATCATCGATCTGATTTTTACATACTCCATTTGGAGGATAATTAGGTTATAATCAACCAAAACCTCGGTTGAAAGCTGGATTAATTATGAAGATATACAGCACACAATGAGGTCAGGCTAGCTCCAGTTGCTTCATCTCAAAGATGTCGAACACTTCAAGTGCATAGTACGTTAATCTACATGTACTAGCTCGTCTGATGTACTTCGAAAAAGCGAAGGGTATTGCATAGAAACTAAATGAGACACCGCGAGGAAGGAGAAAAATAACAAAGAGAAGATGCCGAGATATAGTTATTACATGACAATAACTAAAAACACATCAAATTAACCACAGTCTTAATTATAAATGGTGACGAATTAACATCTGTTATTCTCAGTATTAACACAATGGGATGTTCAATTATTTCAACGTGAAGCTCTGCTAAAACATTTAATTTTATCCTCGAATTTAATTAGAATTACAAAAGTACACATGCACATGTTATCTTTTTTTTTTTGGCTTTGAACTAAAGTATTCTCAAGCCACATTAGGCCTAAAACTAATCCTTATTAGGTCGAGAACGATGAGAGAAAAGTCTTTCCAACAAAGGCGTTTCCCAAAATTTGAACTTGTGTTTTTCTTTTTACATGGGCAAAGCCGCTACTACATGAAGCAACAATTTGTCCGTATACGTGCATGTTATTTAGTCGTTCATTCTTGTAAGACCAACTAAGAGCAAGCTAGTGAAAGCCCTGAATTTATCCCAAAGGAATATTGAAGTTCACTTCATGCCAAGTCTCGTTTTGGAGTGACTTTTTTGGCATCGATGGGAACAACATCAAATTTTGAGCTAAAGTTTGCTGCTCAAAGCTTGAAAATTTTGTTTTGCAATGATATGATCTAAGCTAGAGCTTTTGGAAAGTAGACAAGTCTTTACATTCCTTTGACATTCTTTTTCCCTTTTTTTTCCTATTTAATGTTAATACCCTCTAAAGTCTTTCAGAATTAAATTAAAATCCAAACTCTGAGACATTTGATCCCATCTCTTGTCATCATCGAATAAATATGCAAATTTTAAAATGTTAGTGTGCCTTTAAAGGAGCATCTAGGATTTTTTTTTCCTTTTTAAATGGTAACACATAATTTAATGAATGTGCAAACAATTCTTCTGATTGGTGAATGATTGATTTCTTAGGCCAAAATATTTCTAGAATACACACGTAATTTTTTTTTTTTTGGTGGGAAAAAAGAAAGTTGGAGTTCTCCACTTGCCCCATGCTGCATCCGCCACTATTGCCCTCTGTCCAATCTTATCATATTTGATTTTTGCACTTCTAAAATACTAGCTTGATTCCATTAGCAAAATCAGAACAAAGAAAAAGATAATATTGGGATAAAAGGGGTTTTGAAGTGGATTCTCCTATATCAATTCTTTTTTGAGAAGAGAGGTGTGTCTTAAATAGTAGCCAGTAGCCCTCACTTAAAGCAATTTCGAGTTCAAATGATTATTAAGTAAAGAATTATTATTGATAATTTTGATTAAAAATTAAAGGAAAATAGAAGGATATATGCTTTTTATGATTTTACAAGATATTTGCAAAAATACATTTCCTTTTAGATGTTCTGAGCATGAACTCAATGGATGTGAAATGATTTTTCTTTTTCTTTTTTTTTCCTCCTCTTGGGACAGAGAAACTTATGGTGTAACAATAAACTCTCTTCTTTTTTTTTTTTTGAGAAACCCCCAAGAACTTATGTTTGGGAAAAATAATCTCAATCACTTGAGCTATTCCTTAATCCCGGTGTAACAATAAACTTGAATACAAGTTTCAAACCAGTTAAAAGCCGAGGATTTGTAATAAGAAAGCATCAAATCGAATTTGAGAACTTTGACCGCAACAAATTAATCGATTACCCAATCACATTATTCCACCAAACTCTCATATGTATGAAAAATGTCACTTTTCTCCCCTAGACTAGAAAAGGAAACTCCAGCCAGTAAAAAACCAAAGACAATACCTGAATAAATGAGTATGCTATCATTAACATGAACAAAGATACAACAGTCTGCTGCCATGAATCAGCAGCACATCTTTACTACACAACGCTGTGGTCTCAAACAAGTGGAAAAAAGAAAGAATAAACTACAAACAAGAACCTGTCATTTATAACTCTCAGTCACATTCCAAATGGCCAACACCAAACGACTGAAAAAATCTGATCCAAGCAAAGGTAAAAGCAGATCAGTAACATCAATCCCCAACAACTTTTTCAAAGCCTTTTCAATATCAAACAGCCAATTGTCGAGTTAACTCTCCAAAGAACAAATATACAGTAACACAAATTGCATTTTACCATGGTAACTGGAGTCAAGATGAGAATGTAAGAGAAAGAAGCGGCAGAGTTATGCAGATCTCTCCTCCAATTTATCATGCTGGGAAGGTAGGAGGTTCAAAAAGCTCCCTTCTGATGAATGACTACTAGCTGCCTCTGATGTTTCTGATTCCTCCTCTGTTAAGAGGTAAATGCACTAGTCAGGGGAATTCCAAGATAGGTTATGTATATGAAAAATAAAAGGGGGTGTTCTTTTGGTTGGTTAGCCGTTTGGATCTGCAACTTAGTCACCATAAAGAATGGTAAAGCACGACTGAGAGCCTTGTTCTGAAGGGTTTCACGTCAAAAGCATTGATTCTGTTCAAAATTTCTATACCACCAGGAAAAAGAAAAAGAAAGAGGGCATTGGAACACCAGATTAGCATTGAACCACCAGATTATGTTTTTGTTATACTGAAACTATTGATGGTGCAATACAAGAATCACGGAGTCCAAGAATAAAAGTAACTGCAGAGACGATATATAACTTTCAATGAAATATGGATGAGAGAGCATACCAAAAAGTGCTTTGATGGTAGGCCTCTTCGGCTTGGTACTTTTCTTCTTCAACTCAGCTGTAGGAAAGGAATAAAATCTATAATCAGCTGCTAAATATAAAAGAAAATTCATAAAATCACTCAGTAAACGTGTAAAATTATGGGTTCTACAGAGGTAACCAAATGTTTACAAGAAAATGAACCATTCAGCAAACAGGACTTCAACATTCTTGTCATGAACATGACGAATGCCCAGGCTGAAATTTAGAAACCAAAGGAAGGGCAAAATCTGAGATTGAATGGGAAAAAGCAAAGCTATCTGATACAGCAACCCTAATAAATGTACACTAGTGCAGCACATACTATCAGAAAGTCAGCTAGACCTAAAGTTTTTATGAATAAATGGGTGGTAGTACAGCCAACATAAGGGGAAATACACATTATCAGCACTCATAGTAAATGTATACTCATGCAACATCTTTCACTAATTGATTCCTATAAGTTTTCACAGCTGAAGGCGATTACTGCTAATTAAAAAACTACCAAGGTATATCCAATTGAGATAATCTGGAATTAATATGCACATATTCAAAATCTAAAAAACATTGCCAAGACATGCTACATATTAAGACATACTGTGAAAGGCATACTCAACCGAGGGAGGATCAAGAAGAAAGAGTTAGTTACCCATTCCAGGCACTTGATAGTCATTCACAATTTCAAAATTCTTGTATGTGTAACCAACAAAGTTGATATCCTTGGACGACAACATCTGCATACAAATGAGAAAGAGAATAAACTCAGATAATTGCACTCCTTTTACCACTTCTCTGAATCCCTCATACGAAGAAAGAATGAATGTTAAAAATGCATCCAATCCATTTCCTGAATTGGATAGTGTAGTTTCCTCGACAGAACATTAAGAAGATGAAACTATTTATCTAGTGAGGTCCGATGATGGTCTCCGGAATTCAAGGAAGCTTAATTTATGTCTAAATTTTGGCCAGGAGCTTCGATTTTGGCTAAATGAACTAACCAATAACAAAGGGATGCTTGCTGACATGTATAAAATAGGCTAAGTGCTTACCTTTCTCCAAGGACCAGCTTTGGATGAGGACTGGGTTTGAGATTCAGACTGAAGAATGCAAAATAATAGTGCAGAAGAAGATTAGCAGCATGTCTAGACCATAAAAAAGGAATAACTACTCCAAAATGAACTGGGAAGGGAACCCATCAAAAAGCAAAGCGTACATACCTCTTCAAATTTTTCGAAGTTTTGCGTGTCCAACTCATCATTGACTTCAGGAATGAACGCAGCTTCCATCATATATATTCTCTTCCAATCAATTCCTTTGAACCAAGGATGGGCCTGCACAGAGAAGTATCTGCTGACCTACCTAATCTGTAATTGATTCGTGGAACTTATAAAGAACATAGCATAGGACACACCACACAACACCTTTATTTCATCCGCGCCTTTTGAACCGAGCCTCTGGTTGACATTACAAAGTAATTTGCTGATAAGATCTTTCGCTTCTGGAGACAGCTTTGCCTCTTCAGGAAATTTCAAATGTATTCTCCAGTTTACTATCTGAATATACAAGTAAAAGCAATATTCTTAAAGTGATAAAATGAGGTTTCTCTCAAATTATTTTTGTTCTTTTAGGGGTGCAAGAAGCATAGATCTGGGTAATGGCAAACCTTTTCTGATTCATTGCCATCAAATTGAAAGCAGCTAGTATGAAACAATGGTGAATGCTTATCAGAAACTCATATGGGGCAATTGAATATCAAATCATACAATGACCAAAAGGTAAGTTCAGTTCTCATAAGATAAAACTGGAAATAGCGAACAAAAAAGAAATTCACAACCCATAGACCTTAACGTCTCAACTGTCGAAAATATCTGTTGCAGCTCTGCATGGAAATGATGTTTGTTCACCTCCACTTTGTCACAAACTTACTAGTATTAGAAAAGAAACTTCATGGTAGTTCAGTAAATCCATACTCACTCAAACCCACTCAGCCCTCCCTCTACAGTGCTTCCATCAACTAGGAATTTCTAGAGCTACAACATGATAGACCTCGCAAGAGTCTTGCCTATGTAGAAGATATTGTTGGGTTTCCTTCTTTAATATCTACATATGCATAATATGGTTTTGAATAGGTAGAACAAAAACAACAGGTATATTTTAGAAACATTAGGTAAACTACATTGATTTAAAACTGAAGATTCCTCTCAGAATTTCATTTCACTAAGCAGTAACTATTGGTGTTTCACAACTTTTGCATTTGGAAGCATCTTGCAGGAGATAGTGGAGTCCATTAACTATTATCACCCTTTAAGTTTCCAATTCATACTTTAAGTTCCAGGAAAATTCAAATTAAGCTTAGAACTTTCCCGGTAATCAAGGATTCTAGATGCCTATTCTCTTGATTTTCAGGTCCTAACTTCAGACCTGAATAAGTTCGTCTTTGGTCATATAAGCATACACCTCATAATACCCCTAAAATAACTCAGTCTAAATCAGCTTGCTTTCACTAGAATCTGGACCCTATTTTTCCCCCACGTCAGAAGATATTCCATTGCATCACCAAATAAGATATAACCCCTCCCCTAAAATAAAAAGAAAAGATAAAATTCCTTCTATCCCATGTTTAGGTCCATATGAGTTACTCAATCAAACTGGTCCTTGAAACTCAGAAACGCCCATAATAATTTTATATACCCTTGTTTAACTCAAAACACACCACATAACTATTTCTGTTCACATGTAGCCCACATGGATAACGTACGAATTTCACGTGCAAACTTACCAGGCTTCCCTCAATTAGAAGCATAAAACATCAATTTCAATGCAAAAGAATAAATAAACATAGGTCTGAGCTGAAAGGGATCCCTAAAAGAAAAAATATATCTAAAATCATATAACATCTTGCTAAGTCAACAGCAATGCCATCATATGCTCATATTTGCAATAGTGAGGTCAGAGAAGCTGAAAATATTAATCTAAGGCAGGAAAAGAGAACCTCAAATCATCAAACCAAATAAGCAGCAATCCCTAATTTACCTTTCTACATGTTGACATAGGATCATCAGAATAGAAAGGTGGATAGCCTACAAGCATTTCATACATTATAGCACCAAGTGACCACCTGCAAAATTTAAATCAAATTTCAGTGATATATATTTAAAAGGACATAAAACAAAAGGAACTACACGAAAAGCCACTAACCAATCACATTCCATTCCATAGCCTTTCTTCAGCAAAACTTCTGGTGCAATGTAGTCAGGTGTCCCAACAGTGGAATAAGCCTGAAAAAGCCCCACTGTTATAAAATTTGCAAAATATGCAATAAAACTCTGAAGTAGCCAACTTCAACTGTGAATTTAAAGAAGACTGCTCTTGGCTGGAAACAAGAGCTTCTCTAAAAGATTCCGTGTCATACAGCTTGGAGTTGGTTCATAGATAATAACTTCTAGTCAAATGACAAGTATCTTTCACAAAGCACATAAATTATGGCTCAAATTGGAGGGAGGGGACCTTACAAGCATCCTCCTGTTTTTCTGCCAATGTTGTAATTGCTCCTGCTGTGTTCGTTTCGGAGCTGAAAAACGCTCATCACTTTGTGCAGTCCCATTATAGCTGTCTCCTATTGAAAAATCTTTCTCTTGTAGAGTACTGCAATCTAATGGTTTACATAACCCAAAATCAGACAGTCTCAAATGCCCATATCTATCAAGCAGCAAGTTGTCAGGCTTAATATCTCTGTGGCAAACAGAAAGTAAGATAATTAGCAATCTCTGTAATCTGGACACATTCTAAAGCATAAAAAAGAAAACCAAGCACAGAATCCCATTATAACAAACCTATGGATATAGTTGTGTTTATGAATAGATTCGATAGCCAAAACTGTCTCCGCAACATAAAACCTAGCCTCATCATCTGTCAAGATGTCCTTTCTCATGAGTAATGTCATCATATCTCCACCAGGTAGGTATTCCATTATGAGATATAAATACTCCTCATCTTGAAAAGAACAGTATAATTTAACAATGCAACTACTGTCCACTGAAGCAAGTAGGTTCCTTTCAGCCTTCACATGCTCAACCTAAGAGGATCACCAAGCTAAATATCAGTAAATATAGAAAGCAGAACTAGTGAAGTATTGCTGGAAAGCAATAATCATACACCTGTCCCCTCCGAAGCATTTCTGATTTCTTAAGCTTTTTCATTGCATACACATGACCTGTTGTCTTTTCCCTACAAACTCTAACCTGTACAACAACAAAATATCAATTATTAACTATACATCACATTTTGAATTTATCCCTGTATCAGTCCCTGCAGCTGCAGGAAAAAAGCAATAGCTAAAAGTATAAAGATAGTTAAAGTCCAAACTCAACAAATCAACTTAAAATTGAAAACTAACAATTTGGAAATACAGTAGAACCAGCCAGTAGCTAAAGACGGCAGGGACAATTGCTGAATATATTTACCTCCCCAAACGCACCCTTTCCTATCATTGTCAACAACTCAAAATCATCAGCACCCATTTTGTGTCTTTGAAGGCGCATGTACTCAGTTTCCTTCTTCTCCAAAAACTTCAAAAGATTATTTTGATCTTCTTCTGAGACATCAGCATCAGCCAACTTCTTCTCCAGCAAAGTTCGACTGCTCACAAAACGGAAAACAGTATATGCAAAGCATTCAAAAGCAGAAGTAAAACCTCAGAGACACTGATAGTATCATGAGTGACTTATACAAAATGATGTCCTTAATACAGAGTGGCTAGGACCCAGTAAATTTTACTATTTTCTCACAAATGCAAGAGCCAAACTCAGAGCAAAGACAGCAAAATGCTCTCTCCTATCATCATAAAAAATGTCAAGACACGTGACATACCGCTCTTTCCTCTCTTGCAAATTTTTCATCTGCTCCTTGTAATGATTCTCTATATACTGCTTAGCAGCCGCAACCTTCTGCTTGGTTGTGCTGGAGGCCTCCTCGGCCGATATTGACCTATCTTCTCTTCCACTATTACCCATGGAATCCTTCTTCTTGGTTGATGCCCTTATTCTATCCCGTGGTTGTAATTTCTGTAACCAACTCCTCGCTGAATCCATCTAACTTCCCCCCCTACAGTAATGCAATACATCCACAGAGACGATCCCAGTGCCCCAAGAAGCCCCTCATTCTAACTGGTAATACAACCACTCATTCCCAACAGACCTATCATCAACAATTGAAGTAGTCAAAAATTAACCAAAATATCAATAACTACAATGAAGATGCACATGGGCAAATAAAACTCAATTCAATAAAAATCAGAACGTTATTGGCTTCTGAACCACAAAAAAGGGGGGACTTTATTGGCCTCACATAAGCAAAATTAAACCTAAAAAACTAATTAAAGAAACGAAAAACATTAAACAATTTTTCTTTTTCATTAACAAATTTCCTGCAATCAAGACTCCAACTTCACGAGTAAGGACGAAAACTAATAAAAGAAAAAGAAATCGACCACTTCTTTTTTCACTTCATTATTCATCAACCATTTTTTTTCACTTCATTATTCTCTTTGTAATACAATAAAGATTATAAATTTGATAATTAAACACAAAAACCAATAAAGAAATGAATAGATTAACCACTAATTTTCCATTTATTCTGGTTATCACGCTGATATAACAAAAGGGTCAAATTGGAGACCTCAAATTTAAAGAAAGATCAACACGAGCCTTTCAAACGGGGCGAAAATGAGACATGACACTCAAAAATCGTTAAAGAGTCAACGCATCAAGATCAAAGTTTTTTTAATTACCCAATTGCCTAAAGATAATTTTTGTTCAAATTTTTCTAAAGAAAATAACATAAAAATAAAAACAAAAATAAAAATAATCAGAAAAACCAAAAAAAAAAAAAAATTGCAAATCAATAAGCACGGAGAGCGCGGCTTACCGCCAAATCCTCTTGCGTCTTTCAGACAAAGTTTAATCTGATCCGCGAAACACAATCCTATATATGTGTGCTCTAGATATATAACGTACATCTATACATGTCTTATATGCATTTATGTAAGTATATATGATATAATGTTTTTTACTTGTATATATAATTTGATTTTATATTTAATAAATATAATAAATGGGTAAGAAAAAGGACAGTTAATAACTCCGGCAAATTCGCAGTTTGGAAAGTGGCTTAGAAGCTGTGAAGACTCTTCTCTCTCTCACATCACTAAATGTTGTCTGCTTCAATCTTTGGTTTTTCGATTAGTTCTTTTTTATATATATTTTTATATTATTATAAGGTGCACAAATATTTTATTGCTCGTATAAACCCCTGAAAGAGAGAGTTGGGGTTGGATTGGTGAAGTATTTGAGTTCACGTTGTATTACTATAATTTATTTACCAATGTTTTAATGCGTTGACGGTAGTAATTTTAAACATTTATTGCGTGCACTATATATAAGGGGTTTTTTTTTTTCAAATTTAGATAAGTATAAAGATAGTTCAAATAATTAAAATTATCTGAATTTCACAGGGTATGAATTTGAATTTCATAAAGGAGAAGAGTTAAATTGTTGAAGTGAAATGTACAAAACAATAGGTTGTTATTGCCCCCAAGAAATAAAACCATAATAGATGCACAAAGGGTAATTTTCGCAACTTTGGACTAGTTTACTGCATGAGAAGACATGTATAGATTAGGCCGTAGACGTACTACTGGAACTCTTAGAGCAAGACAAATGAAGTAAAGATATCCTTAAAATGATTGTAGAGTGACTCACGATTTGTACTTCTTTGAAATATAAAAGAAAAAGTAAAATAATTAATTGTCGTCCAAATGAGTAAAAACTACGAATAAGCCGGAAAAGCTTTTGATTTTGCTTTTTTGTGTCAATAATTATTCTATGATGTCGTAAAACAAATCTAGACTACTAATTATTGCATTTGACGATGATAAAGTGTCAAAGATACTAAAAAGTTGATCAAAAAACTTAATTCGTTTTCTAAGATATTCTCAGAGGCAAATTGAGGAAGAATAATAGCATCTTACTACTTTTCCTTCAAAATGGCATGAGGTCTATTTTGTGGGCCGTTGCGCATAAATCTATGGTCATTTTAGACCATTTTGTTATTTTAATTATGGATTACATTGGTCCACGATCAGTTGATTTATAATTAGCAACCTGGTTTCTTGAGTATGGATTTGTTTTTGGTGTTTCCAACTCATTATTACAATTAGTGTGTTTCCATGTCTTGGATCAAATTTGTAATTTATGACTGTAGACAATTATTAGATATATAAGTTGACTAATCATAAGTTTCACATGGATGTCCATGTGTTTATGGGTTCCCCCCCCCAAAAAAAATTTATAGCTTAATCAATCTATACATGGAAAGTTATATGTACTGTACACTTTTAATAAACAAATACTATAAAACTTATGAACAAATAACATAAAAATTATAAACAAATACGTCAATTAAATTATTCACAACTCCACATAAAATTATTACTATAAACAAAAGTAAAGGAGCACAGTAGAATGTGATGGTGAAAAAACATGGTATAAATTGTGACCACAGTTGGTAATGAAATTAGATTCTATTGATTAATCAACCACTCATTATTGCAGTTACAACTTGTTGGCCCACATATCTATTAATGTAGCCAAAAGAAGTGAAACAGGCAAACCGCTCCCATTTTTTGTTGGTATGCTTCCAATCAATCGCAGTCACTACCCAAACTGCATTGGTGAACTTGTTCAAGGGTGGGCCACCTTGAAAAGCCCACATTTGGAATTTTGCTCAAACTTTAAATTCGGCGATAGTGAATCGTTTGGAGTCATAGTCGTACCTATACCATTCATAATCATCCAACCCAATATCCTAATAAGATATGATCCTCATTCGTTCACTACACCTCGCAAAGGAAAAGATAGAATTATACTGAAATGGAAGCTACAAGAATATACTTGTGAATACAAAAGCTACAAGGCTATAAAATACAAGAATCACTTGCCTCTGCAAGTAAACGTGTATGATCTACAAGACTAACATTATTTTGGCCAAAGTTCAACCTCGAATCTTATGAGCAACCAACTCCTCAAAGCCAAAAGCAGCAAACAGTATCTGCTGCTCACGTGATTAACAGGGTGTTTGGCTTTGCTCATTAGGTGCTTATAAACACTTAGAAAAAAACACCCTCTCACGTGCTTTTTACTATTTAGGTGCTTATAAGCACCAAATAAGCAAAGTCAAACACCCTCTAAATAATGTAGTAGAATGGAAGATTTTTACAAGCAAACATTAAAAAGTGACCAGCTTAATGGTGGTCTTTCTGTTTATTCTTTGGCTGAATGGTGGTCTTTCTGTTTGTTCTTTGGCTGACTATTTGATCAGTGTATAGGTTCAACTGAAAGTTAAGATCAACGATAGTAAGCCATGTGTCTGGATGACCTGAAAGGAGAACTATCAAAGGGAGAGGAGGATTTTAGGACTTGCGATTGAGGATTTGCAGGTTTCTTTTTCTCAATCTTGGTTTCAGACCGGAGCCAAGACTCAACCACTGAAAGCAAATTGGGGGAGTTCTTCAACTCCGCAAGTTCAGATAATTTCTCAGTCCTCTTCATGACGCCATCCTGGATGTAGACCAGATGTGTCGCCCATGTTTCCAGTCCATCGAAAATATGAGTTGCATAAACAATTGTAGCTCCTCTCTGTATTCGTTATTAATTGGAAAAGGAAATACTGTCACTTTGGGGTAAGAAAATTGAAAAATTAACACCCAAACTTCACGAGACCCTACATGACGGGCAAAATAATTACCATATTTTTCGTTTCACTAGCACTGACTTCCATCTGACAAGAATAGGATATTTACATAAACTCATATCATATTTTTTTCATTCTTAGTATTGACCACAGAAAGGTATTCCCTTAGGTTTGATACAATATTGGCTTTATGTACTAAAAACTAAATGTCACGCAATGTTGATGCCATGAAAACGTCACATCATTCAAATGCCTACGTGCTTTTGAGATTAGAGCACAAGTGCAGAGATAAAATTAGCAACTGAATACCTGTTCACATTCTTCCTTAAAATATTCCAGTAAGTCCATTCTTGCAACGACATCTAGATCAACAGTCACCTCATCCAGCAAAAGGACCTGCAAACAAAATGTTACTAACTAGCAAGGAAAAAAGAGCTCTGATAAACAGATTGAAGACATAGCCTATTTGCATGACAAAACACGAAAGGAAATGAACATGAGCAAATGGATAAGAGAGAAGTTACAGATGAAGCATAAACCAAACCAAGCCTTAAAATCATGATGTCATATGTCCTATAAGAAAGGGATAATGGTTAGCATGATTCCTGTAGACTATGAAAACAGTTTAAAATAACTTTATTTTCCACTACTGACAGACTAAACCATGGTTTCTGTATGATGTAATGTTTGCTCGGGCAAGTTCTGCCACATGAGATGGTGCAAAAATGGCTCCATCTTAAAATTTCACAGGATCAGGATGTACAAGGCATGCAGTGATGTGTTTGCCCATATGGACAAGTGTTTTGAGCATCACGGTTGCAAATTTTAGCATATCTAAGTTGATACTCAAAATTTCACGCAAGCCACATCTTAAGGTGCCTAAAGGGGGACTATTACTGCCTATTAATGGATAAAACCAATTGATGACACATATCATGTTATGAGATTCATAAGAAGAAAGGATATAATCAGACAACTTAATTTACTATTCTGAAAATCCATATCCACCCTCCCATTCCCCACTTAACACCACATTGCTTCAAAAATAAAGGCAAACCATGAGATGGTAAAATAAATAACAAATTGCCATATTCTCCACTCAAAAATATCCCATATAATAGAATGATGCGGTCTCACATAGATATTCCTGGATATTTTGTACATTGCACAGATTTGCTGATGTACATAAAGACGACCCACGTGTATCTGAATTACCTTGAAAGGATGAAGGAGACCCATGCAGATTTGTACACGACGGCGCTGGCCATCAGAAACTTTGTGCATCCGCCACCGCAGATCAATATCTAACAGTTCAATTAACTTTTCTCGCCTTGCAGGATCAACCCCTTCAACTAGATTGAGGCAGAGAAGGACTTTAGCTTGTCCACCATTCATCAAACTCAACATGCAAAGATAAAATTTTTGCAATGCAAAAAGTTAACATGGTAACATATTTCTTGGCATAGAAACCCAAAGACGCCATGTCCCCTTTCTTTTTTAAAGTAAAGATGCCACGTCCTCTTAAGTTCAGTCCATGATTAGTCGGCCAATAGAAGTGCCAAAGAGAAGTAAATATGAATTGATATTCACAATCAGAATTTACAAGTTCACATGCAGTTCCCAAAATTCTATACATTGAGAATCAACTTCAGTCTTCACCTTCTTAACCTTGGAAAATAGGCATACATTTATCTCTTACTGACATCGAAGAAGAAGAAGGAACAAAAAAAAAAGAAAGAGAAAAGCGACGATCATGAGTAATAGTTCTACGCACCTCCGAGTATCATATGTTCAGCAGAGAAGTCTCCTTGGAGTGGAATTTCTCCCTAAAATTTTAACAACACACGAAGTCATAAGATCAGTTTTAGACCAACGATACAAAATGCACGTGCTACTCACATGGATAAGATCACCCTACAACCTCAAGTACCAAGGTATTTTTATCGAATTCCTCCCTAAAATTTGACACAGCACAATGTCACGAGATCAGTATTACACCATATGATACAAAATGCACATCTACTCACATGGATAAGATCACCCTACAACCTCAAGTAGCAAGGTATCAATTTCATCGAATTTCTCCCTAGAATTAAATTTGACAAAGCATAATGTCATAAGATCAGTATTACACCAACTATACAAAATGCACATGCGACCCCACATGGGTAAGATCACTCTAAAAGTCTAAAACCTCAAGTACTACCTAGGTCTCATTTCATCATTTCAAACATGTTATACCACAAGATGGGATCATCATAAACACCAATATAACGCAAGCACACGGCAGCGAGTAAAGAACTCAACCCAAATTCATCGTTACACCGAAGTTAAACATCCACTTCACACAATTCTACCATAAATTAGACCCAAAAACAAAAAAAACAAAAAACAAAAGAAGGGGGACAAGAACATACTGCAGAGCCAACAGTTTTGCTCCAAGATTCTCCCAAATACGCCAAATCTCCAGTGCAAACCAATTGGGTATCATGAAATGCTGAAGAATTAAGCACCCTCACTACGTCTCTTCCCCCCACCATATGCTTCCCCGCCAATATCTTCAGCAACGTTGTCTTTCCTATTATTATTATTAAACTCAAAACGCAACAAATTATTAAACATAAATACACACACGCGATATAACCAAAAAAAAGTTAAAAATAATGAAAAATAATTGGGAAATAGTTACCAGATCCATTGGCGCCGACGAGGAGGCAGCGAGATCCAGGGGAGATGTTGAGATTGAAATCGAAGAAAAGAGGGGTTTGGGCGTCGTACGAGAATTGCATTCCATTTACTTGTATGCTGCTGTTCGACGATTCCAACTTCTCCATTGATAAACAAAAATAAATAAATAAATAAATAAATAAATAAATACTCGAAGCTCGAAAAGATTGCGTAGTGTAGTGTGTACTTTCGCGGGTGATCGGGTGATTTTAATATTTTTCTGGAGGGCGTACCTACTACGGCGTACTACTTTGAAGTCGTGCCTGCTGTGGGACGACTCTTTAAAAGCCAAAACAGTCCCGCCGCGAATTTTGTTGCCGTTGGATTTAATTCGATACAAGGATGACGTGGAGCTACGCTTGCCCCTGATCAAGATTTTATAATTTATATGTTTTGAATATATGTATCTCTTAGTTTAACTTTTGCCGAGTATTGTTGGATGTGCTTGATTGAGATAAAACATAAGAGTATTTATAGATAGAGTTCCCTTTGCTTTTATTATTTTTACTTGCTCATGAGTTACAAATAAATTATGTGAAGTCTTGGTCGTTATTGTAAAAGAAAAAGCTTATAGATAGATCAAATATAGCAAGTAGCCTTGAAGTTGTTTTTATAAATTTTTTTTTCCATGTCAATCTTAGTATTTTACTTATAACTCTTACTTTAGATGCCAAAATTATGTGAGGGCAAGGCCAGAATTTTTATTTTGACCATTTATCAATCACAACACATTTATCAATCACGACACATTTCGATATTTTAAGCATAATCTTTTATTACTGTGGTCCAAATTACATGATTCTTGTGGCTATGGAAATCTGATTCATAAGACTACAACTTTTATGTTTTGAACTCAAACGGCACGTGGAAGGTTCCAAAAGAATTGCAATGATGAGAGAAATTTCTTGACGGTGTCCGTGCTGTGGAAGGTTGCCGAAATTATTCACCGTGCATGAGATTGAAGGTGGATTATGAAATGTTGATAGTTGACGGTGGATTCCACGAAAAGTACAACCGGACAACGTGAAATTGGTCTATGAATGACAAGCAACATCATGGTTGGATGGTTAGATCAAGCTGTTGTATAAAGAAAAAATGCAGAGCTTGATTGATATTTTCATTTTTTTTGGTTCAGGGCAGCGTATTGCAAGCATAGGGGGTGCATGATAGAAGAAGGGTGCATCTTTCTTGTGGTGCATACCAAACAGCTTCAAGCGAAATATTATACTTGAAACTTTTAAATAATACAATTAGTCATTTATAATTATAATAATCGAATTTCAATATTTATCATCACAACTAACATTATGTATACAAGAGTGTATAATCTTGTACATGTATATGAATTCAAACTTGAAAACAATAACTAAATAAAAATTTTCTTAAAAAAATAGTTGTTTGATTATTGACCCATTTTTTTGGAGAAATAACTGGAACTGAATCGAAAAATCAAGTTTTTTTTATTTTTAAATTAGTAAAATTGAAACTAATATATAAACAAACGAACCGAAATTTATATTTTTGATTAAATTTAATTCGACTATTCGATATTTTTGAACTATGATCAACCCCTGTTAAAATGCAACATATCAATCGCGATTCCTCCACCAGGTTTCTGGTTCTGGGCCAATAGTTTTGTTTCTGCCCATATATTTACATTGGGCCTGACGAAGAGCCCATATTACGAATGATTTCTGGGCCAATACTTTTATTTCTGCCCATATATTTATATTGGGCCTGACGAAGAGCCCATGTTACGAATGTTTTTGTCAAGACGCTTGCATTGCAATAACGTTGGATTCGTGCGTTTCTCCCTCCTCAGTGCTGCCAGTCACAGTCGACGACTTTGATTATCTCGTTTTATCCACTTTTGCGTACGATCTTCATTTCCAATTTGAATTATTTTCTCGTTTATTTCTCGCTCTAATTTCACTCAACACATTTTTTTTTAAAATTTCTATTGTTTTTGTTTTTGCAGTAATGGCCAGAAATTGTAGATTTCTGGTATTATGTATAATATTATTATTATCATTGTTAATTGGACCGATCTGTGAGGCGGTGGTTTTCAGCCCGATCTCCAACGACCACCGATCCGCCGCGTTAGAGCTCTTTGCCCCGCCGGCCACTGGATCTTATGGAAGGTCATATTGAACCCTCGCTAAACCCTTTCTATATTTTGATTTTTATATGTATATTTGTGGACGTTAATTGAGTACGTGGATGCAATTGGTTTGACAAGTGTTGAATCTTACCTGATTCCTGTAGTGTTTAGAATTTTGGTTCTGTTTATGTATTTTTTTGTTTGATTCTATTTATAGAGGCTATTTAATTTTACAGTTTCTATGGTTTTTAGTGGTTTCACTTTCGAGCTTGAATATTGTTTTGTGCTCTCAAAAGGAAGGCTTTTGGGTTGATTACGCCTCGATTGTGTAAAATTTTGCTTTAGCTTTATGAGAAGCCTTATCAATATAAATGCTTTTGCTCATGTAGCTGAAAAGATTAACTTTTGATGCATTTTTCTGGCACGAGACACGTTCTTCTCTGCTAATCTGGTTACAGGACAATGTGCTAAATTTAGTTTACTATTTCTTTTTTTCCCTACATAAAGCATATGAAAAGTTAAGAAAGATAAATTATGAATTTAGCTAATTTTGATTACAGTACTGATATATTGATTAATTTGTAGCACTTATGTAACTACATTTTGTGACAAAAAAACTAGGTCAAGCCAAATGTTACACATCTAGCTTTTGCTAATTTGAGGTTAAATAAAATATTTGTATTGACTTTGTTTCAGTAACTGTACTCAAATATTCAACATTCTTTCCTTTTTGAAGGAATTAAGAAATCTCTTTTGTGTTGTTTCCTTGAAAAAGGATGCCATTTCTGAGTTACAAAGTTTACTGGGTTGTTTAACTGAAGTACCCTTGTCTTATTTTTCTGGGTCATTTGGTCTTAGTTTTAAGTGGCATGTCAATAATGTGAACCGGTTGGATTGTTATTCTTTTTCTGCAAGTTATGATTTTCAGTTGGAACCCAACCTATTGGCGAATTACACTCATCTTTTCTTGGTCGTATGTCTTTGTCTCACTTTTCTGAATGTTTCCAGCCTAGAAGAAACATATGAGGCATTGAGGACCTTTGAGGTTCTCGGAATTGAGAAAAGGACAGAATTAAAGGATTCTGCGTGCAAATCTGTGGTGGATATTCTTTGGTCTACATCTTCTGCCTCAAAGGATTTGTTTCAGGCACTACGAGTCAATGGGATACTGAAATGCGATCTCAATGATGAAGCTTTTGCGGTAATCTGGAGCTGCTTTCTCTAATTGGTGGTTCTTACTTTAATAACCCATTTATATGTCAGCTTCTCATTCTATGTGAATCTTTATTCTTGTTAGGGCATTGCTTCAAGACTTAAGGATTCCATTGACAGCGCTAGCTCACTTCATGGCTTCTATTACACAGTTGGAAGTTTGAGACTTATCAAGGTAATGGATAATATGGGACGTTTATTCGGTTATTTGTTTCAAATATTGTGTCCTGGTAACATGCCAACCCAACTTAGAAGGGAAAGAGCCTTTACGTAATTGCTAGTTTTCTGCAGTTTTGCATTGTAAATTTTCATGCTGAGAATGCTTGTTTTCACTGCTTTATGTAGCAATGCATGTGTTTTCCTTCCCAATATATGACGTGTTTTCTACCTGCTCTGCACGATTGTGTTATTATTTTTATTTTTATTTTATTTTGCAGGATCAGAGTTCTTTAGTTGATATGCATCTAGGAGATGCTGAAGGGATTCTGCGTACCATAAAGGTTAATTTTAACCTATGTGGAATATTTTTAGTTGTTCTGCTTTTTCATTCGTCATGGGCTTCATGCTAATGCATTATCAGGAAATTTTTGCGAATGCCTTAGTGAGGCTCTACTTTTTTGACAGGCACTCAGCCAAAGTGATGGAAGATGGCGTTATAATTCTGATAACCCAGAATCCAGTACTTATGCTGCAGGTAGGTTTTTTTTTTAAAATTTATTTTTAATAAATAGGTATGATGTCTTTAGTTTCTTTGGGAAATATTGTTTCAAAGAAAGGATTTTATTGTCTATGTCTGCTTCTCAACGTTAAATTGAATAATTATAGCACTATAGCTTATCGGACTTTAATACTTTTTGCAGGAATGGCACTTGAGACCCTTGCTGGAGTTATTTCATTGGCATCGATGGAGGTTGATCAGTCTCTGGTAAACTGATGCTCTTCTTCTCTTTGTGGCAAATAATGACGTGGTATTAATAGAATATGCTGATCTTTACACATTAGGGGAAAGCATGCTGCTTTATCTTTTGCCTAAATATCTTATCAGTTTAGACATTTGATCTTGTTTTTTGAGTTATATGAATTTCGTACTATAATTTTTTCTAAACATTAATATGTTAATGTTAGAAATCCTCCCTAGCAATTTTATGCCATCTACATATCTCTCTTTCCCCCCACCCTTCTGTTTTCATACATATTCTATTATGTCCCCCAATTTAATTGCAGTTTTTTTGATATGGTCATTAGCTGCATGCTATTCTGACATCTGCATCTTGTGGCAGATTGGCACACTGAAAAATGACATATTGAAGCTTTTTGATGGCATTGAGAAATATGGTACGTGCTTTTTCGGCCTTTCCTGCTTAAATTCTTAGGCAATATGCGTGTGGTTGTAACTTGTGGTCCTCAATTTTTAATTTAAAAAAAAAAAAAGAATGAAAGATTGCTAGTGATATGTGGCTTTTTATTTCCATTCTCTCTCTCCCTCTCTCTCTCTCTCTCTCTCTCTCTCTCTCTCTTGATTACACAGGGTATCAGCCCTTTGTTTCTAAATTTCAGATGTTACATTTTGAAGCATGTTGCTGCGCCATAATTTGTTGCATAGCTTCCTAAATTTGGGATAGAAGGATAATTAGTGTCTCTTGTCACATTCCCTTTAGAAATAATGGAAAAATAAAGGTGAGGGCCTGTAAAATCCTCCCCCTCTTTCTTCTCCCCCTTTCTCTTTCTTTTGTTGCATGGTTGATTACTCAAAGAGTGATAAGGTGGAGTAAGAAGAGAAAGGGTTACTTTATGTTCTTGATTTTGTTGCCAATGTGTTAGATCATGCACATGTTTCTGGAGATATGTGGTGGTCATGGAGGAAAAATTCTGCAAACTACATCATATTTTTCTTTGCACATCACTTTTTACTCAACACATTACCTGTCTTAAATCGTTCTGCTGAATCACTTTCGGTTTCTAAAGTAGATTCTCAAATTTTATATATTTAGTATGCCACGTGACTTGCAGATGATGGGACCTATTACTTTGATGAAAAACTTGTTGATGCTCATGGACACCAGGGTCCTCTATCAGCTTCCTCCTCTGTAGTCCGAGGTGTCACAGCTTTTGCAGCGGCCACTTCTGAAACTTTAAATGTGAGTGCAGATTAAGCAGTCTTATCAGTTGGATGCACTAGACGTATACCATTTTTCCCTCCCTCCACCCCCTAATCTTTTCCTTTGCAAGCCCTCTAAACTTTTGGTTCTAAACCTATAGCTTCCTGGGGATAAAGTGCTGGGTTTAGCGAAGTTTTTCCTTGCTGTTGGAGTTCCGGGCCACGCAAAAGACTTGTATCACCAAATAGATGCACTGGCTTGCTTGGAAAACAACAGGCAAGTGTCTGCTCAAGTTTGTGCCACTGCCTACTTAGACTCATTTCAAACTTTTTGTTGTGTAGTTTTCAAATTTTAAATTATTTATCATGTTATGTTGGGATGTTTTAGAAAATCTACTGCTAAATGCCTAAATCTGACACATCAAAGATGCATTTCTTGAAATCTTAAACACTACACATCTCTTTGTAAGATATTTGAGTATTTGGACTTAGTCCTTCGTCCACTCTGTTTTAGAACTTGTCTCGCTTACTTCCCATTGATATTAGAATATAATATTAATTGCCAAATTTATGTGAAGCCGTTTCCTTTGCTGCACAGGTTTTCTGTTCCTTTGATATTGTCACTTCCAGCTACAGTGCTTTCATTGACTAGGAAAGACCAGCTGAAGGTGTGTGGCTACCCCTCTAATCCCTCATTTTGTATAATTAGTATGGATAATTCATGTATCTGCTTAAGCATTGCCATGGTTCTATCACTGATAAGAACCGCATGCTCCTGGAATCATCATACATTTATGGCCCTTTTTCTACCATATATATAGTAGTGACAGGGATATTCACTGATTTAGTTGGAGTGTGCGTTCAGGTTCGAGTGACTACTGTTTTAGCATCTGCTGCACCTCCTCTGTCTGTCAAACTCATGCAAATCTTTAGCTCTGGGTCAAAGGACGCATCTGTTATTGATCAGGTATTACAAATCTCTCTTTCTTGTTTTGGTTGCTCAAGCATTCTTTTAACGTCTTTTGGTTATGATCATGCCGTTTTGTCTTTTCAGTTTTCACCCTTTCTTTCTCTGACATTTGGGACTCCGTGGCTTCTTTTGATACAGGAGCTCAAGTATGATTCAGAAAATGCTTTGTATGTCATGGATGCCTTACCAGATAGTATTGATGTGGGGAATTATATATTCAGTTTTGAGGTAAATTCCTTCCCCCCCCCCCCAAAAAAAAAAAAAAAGTTGCTGCCTTCTCCTTTCTCTTCCTCTCAACTACTTTGAGTCTGCGGTGGACTAGTTTGCTGATTTCTGATAATTGCTGTTCCTTCATCTGGCAGATTGTTCTCCATGATTCAGAAAATAAGAAAGTCTATGTTACTGGTGGACGAACAAGAGTACCTGTTTATGTTACAGGAATTATCGAAGTTGGTAATGCAGAAATTGCGATACTTGATAGTGATCTTGGAAGTGTAGAAAATCAGAAGAAGTATGTTATTTTTCTTACTAATGACTTTGGAATATAGTTTTCTTTCTTTCCTTTTTGTGTGAGTGTGGGAGGAGTGAGAGTGGAAGTGGACTATGGGGCACGCTTCTAATCATTTGTTTGCTCAATGCATTGGGCCCTTTCTGAAATCATGTTGTCTTCTTGCTTGTCCAAAGAATTGCGCTATAGTTCCTTTACTGTTGCATTTTTGGTGATGGATACGAGGGCTAGGTGGTGTTTCTTATTTGGTTTGTTTGTCTCTTGCATGTTCTCTGACCTGCCTCTTATAGTTTATTATGTTCCCAATCCAACTTGAATTCTTGTAGGTTCTTCATGACTTGAAGCATTTAGAATCATGACAATAAACTTCTTCCATAGGAGTTATGATTTACTTTTTGAGGAGAAATTGAATGTAGCACTCATATTTTGAAGTGGAAAAGGTGAATAGTATGAGCTGTATAAGGTCATTATTGTGAAGGTGCTTATAGGATACCAACTCAATGTCATACTGATGTTTTTAATATACCTGTAACAACATGTATAATGAAGGAACCTTTTCCTGTTTTGCAATTCAGGTTAGATTTAGCTGGACAAAATGCTGTTGCATTATCGGCAAACCACCTTCAGAAACTGCGCTTGTGGTTTCAATTAACAACTCCTCTTGGACATGTATTCAAACCACATCAGGTTGGCAGTTACCTAGTAATTTTCATCTCCTTCAGCTGCATTATTTTCCATGTAATAAAACATAATGAACCTTTGTGGTGCAGGCATTCCTCAAGTTGAGACATGAGAGCAATGTTGAGCATATCTTTGTGGTGGGAAACAAAGGGAAAAAGTTTGAGATAATATTAGTTAAGTTCATTTTATCATGCTCTATATCTAGTTTTTTTTCTATATTTATACCGAGAAGGAAGCAGCTATAATTGGTATAAGTGTACTATTCTTTTATAGTGCAAATTGCTTATTGGTTTCAATCCCCACCACACCAAAAGGATCTCTGAATTAATTGTATCATTTTTTGCAGGATTTTCTTGGGCTGGTCGAGAAATTTTATTACCTCTCTGGCAGATATGACCTTCAGCTTACTGTTGGGGACTCTGCCATGGTAAATGCCTTCTTCTCTCTTACTTCTTCCTTACACATCTCTTCTCTAGTCATTATGCATGACTTAAGCTGAATGTTTTCATATTCAGGAAAATTCTTTCCTACAATCTCTGGGCCATATTGAGTTAGACCTTCCGGATCCACCTGAGAAGGCTCCTCGTCCTCCTGCACAACCTGTTGACCCATATTCAAGATATGGTCCAAAGGCAGAGATTACCCACATCTTCAGAACTCCAGAGAAAAGACCTCCTAGAGAACTTAGTCTCGCCTTCTTGGGCCTGGTTCTTTTGCCCCTTGTTGGACTTTTGGTTGGGGTGGGTCTGAATCTTATGCATTCTCCTTCAGAGTGAATTTCTCTGCACTTGGGTCTAAACAGAGATATTGCCGGTGGAATCTGCTGATGCCCACTGGTTTCATCGAATCTAAGAGATTGACTAACATCATCTTCTTTATGTTGACAGCTTTTGCGCCTTCATGTGAATTTGAAGAATTTCCCTACAGCAGCGGCACCCGCTGTAGTTGCCATTCTGTTCCATCTTGGAATTGGAGCTGTTCTCCTGTTATATGTGCTCTTCTGGTTGAAGGTTTGTCTTGTGCTCTGCACTTCTATGTTTTCTTGGATCCTTGATTGCTCTGTCTTTGTTCCCATGTAGAGGGGAGATTGTTGGCCATATTCTACCTATCTTTTTGATATGGGCTTTATGTTCAATTCTATGGTTCGTTTGTTTGGCATAAAATTTCTTACTGGAAAATATTTTCCTAATTTTTCAGTGTTTGGAATATTGTAACAAGTTAGTTGGAAACTTTTTCAGTCAGCATAGAAAGAACAGTTACAAAGAAAAAAAAAATTCATGTGCTAAACCTGATTAAAACAATTCTGCTCTCTATTACACACAAATAGAAACACACTCTTTACACTTTCTTGCTGAAAACATTTCTTATGTGACAACCAAACATTAGAGAATATTCTATTTTCCTGACTGACAACCCTCAATTTAAAATCAAGGTGAGGGGTTAAGCTTTTCTTTGGCCTTCTTTTGGGGTAAGCCAGTAAGGCACAGCGTAGCCACAGAAAGCACGTGCCTGGAGAACCTTTCCCATTCTTTTGTTTACATCTTCCTCCCATGATTTTACCCCCCATCCTATTTCTGTCGCCTCCACTTTGATGGTCACACAATCATCAGAAGAAAGGCGAGACGGAACATGCCCCACCCACCCCTGGTAGAAAATAAGACATGTCGGCATGATTTCACTAACACGATATAATTGCATCCGCCAGCGTTAACAGCCTTGCTTGTTGCACTGTTAGAATAAGTTGTCATGATAGTCTACGGCTGCCTAACTATTGTCTTTAATCATATTGCTGGCCTCGGTTTAACTGCCATGTTTCTCCATACGGATGGTAATATATGTTTATTTTTGTCAATGCAGTTGGATCTATTCACAACGCTGAAAGTTCTTGGGATCTTGGGAGTCTTCTTGATGTTCGTCGGACACAAGACCCTTTCGCATCATGCATCTTCATCGTCTAAGTTAAAATCTGCTTAAGAAATTAGAGATAATTATTAACAGTTAAGACTTTGAGACTGGGGAAGCTTCTTCAAAGGAAATAGGTCGGTAGCGATTCAGCAAATTTTGTAACTTGTTTAGAATTTTGTTCACACGTTACGTTGAAGCGTTGCATCACTTTCAAAAGTTTTGGCCCTTTCGTTGCACGTGGGAAATGTAGATCAGCTGCGCCACTTTAAACATTGGGATTGTTATTAATTGAGTCTATACAAAGTAGATGAAGTCGTGCTGTTGAGGCTCATTATGATAAACCAAACCATTAGCTGAGCTGATTTAGTTTTTTAATTTATTATTTATTATTATTCTTTTTGCTCTGAGTTGAGGTATCTCTCAATCATATTGAATTTTAGATTAGTTCCCCGTAATAGTGAAAAAAAGAGTTCATTTGATAAGTGCGTTTTTCAGGGATTGAACTTGTGTTTCTTTTTTTGTGGGAGTGAGGTTTTTACTACTAAAACAAACATTTTGTTGGTTGATTTAGCGAAATTTAGAAGTCGTTACTTATATCGTTTGGATTTATTTTTTTAAATAGTTTTTCTTAATAACTTTGCTTCTTTTTTTTTTTTTTCCGTAAAAGAGTTATTCGTAATAACTTTTAAGAAAAAATAGTTTTTGAGAGGTTAGGGAAGCTGATTAATTACTCGTTGCATGTACATTAATGTAAATGAGCAACGATCATGAGCCAATCAAGTCTTGCCCATTAACGGTGGCACTTGTCAGATCAAGAGGTGTGTATTCCGTACAATATCAAACGAAATGACTAAAAAAAAATTAACGGTGACACACTTTCTAAAATGAGAGAGGGATGGGAAAGTGACACTTTTAGACACGAAGGATTAGCAGAGTAATAAACCCAAAAAAATTAATTAACCGCCGTGTACATTACGAGGGTTGAGTGGAAAATCTAACGTTTTAGTCTCAAAAAGTTTCCGGAGAGACTTGTGAGTGTTTAGGGGGAGAGAGAGAAAGAAATGGAAGAAGGAGAACGAGATAAAGAAGAGATGGAGAAGGCGGCATCGACGAGCAGAAAACGCCGGCGAGTTGAAGAAGAAGGCGAAGAAGACACCCAAAATGGATTTCTCTCACTCGGTATGCTTTTTCTTCTCTTCTCGATATCAGTAACACCATTTTCCCTTTTTGCGTTTTGGGTCTATCAACTTATAAAAAAAAAAAACAAAAGAATATGTTTTCCCTTTTTTGGTTCTCGTGATTTTCCAGAGGATAATTTGAATTTTAGCGACACTTTGGTGGCTCTTCAGATGATGCGTGCTCAGTTTCCTCGCATGGATAAGGTTAGCATCATCTCATCTAAAAAAAGAATTGTTTACAGAAGCTTCCTTTTTCGGGTCAAGCGTTGAGCGACCCGAATTTTGTGGAAGTTACTGTGATAATCTTGTAGCTTAGTTGCCATAGTGTGTATCACCCCTTGACATTTCTTTCTCACGCTTCGCGTATATCATATGGGTTTGAAATTATGACCACACTAGAAATTATGGAGTTTAAACTTCGTAAAACATGGTTTGTTTTGGCTATAAAAGAATGATTATGTGTCCCAAGATGCTGACGTGGTTAGGCATATGCAGTTTGTTTAGTGCTTATTCATCTTCAGAGAGATATTTCCATTATCTGAACATAATGTATCTATCTACAGGTTTCGATTCAGCCCTTTATATTGCGATCACAGTTATACAGCAGCGTCAAAGACAGGACTCAAGTCGACCGGGAATTAGAGGTGCGCTCTTTTGATCCGTAAATACTGTTGAATGATCCCTCAAGTGTTTTAGCCATGCCCGAGTCCTAGAACCCTGGGCCAACGAGGCAAGACTAGTCTCATGAGCTTGAAGAATAATTATCTTACCTCAAATCAACTGGCCAGAAATACTAGCCTGAGTTATTCTCAAATCTCACAACATTCTGTTTTAAGTTGTTAACGGCCTCTAACCACTGATGCTGGACAAGGCTTTCACTAGATTCCTCAGAAAAGATCAACATATCAAAATATGCAGATTGCAGTTAATCACCGTTTTACTTGCACACCATTGTTGGAGTCATAAATGTTACAGTTTATCATAATTCTGTTGTTTCTGCAGTTTATGTTTTGTCATATTTGTATCTCTTTGTGAGTATGAATATTAGAGCAAGTTGTGTTTTCCCTTTCTTCCTCTACGTCTGACCTGACAAGTTCCGTTTCTTGTTTTCTTTGTCTCTGCATTTGTCTTGATGTTACTCTTAGTTATCTGGGGGACATTTTAACTTGCCTCCGTGGATCTCTAACCATCACGAAAGCTCCTTTAAGGTCTTACAATTAGTGAAATCACCCTTAAACTGTGCGATAGTAATTTGTCGTTGGTGTGTGCTCTGATTAATGGAGTGATTATTCAAAAAGAGGTCCTTTAGGCAAAATTTTCCATTATGGAAGTCTTTATAACCTTTAGAACCCTAGGTGACCAGTAAATTGCTGCACATTCCTCTTTGGTGATTCGAGATACTTTTGACATTCCCCTTTGGGAAGTCTCCCCTTCTCTCTATCTCGCTCTCTCTATCTCTCCGTGCCTCCTTCTCACTCAATAACTGATGTTACTCTTTAATTACGTGCAGTCTTTAAGAAGGGACAGGATATTACGTATTTTTAAGTTAAATACTGGACAAGATGATCACGCGATAATGTTTCTAGACAACTATTTAAACCAGGTTAGTGGAATTGATTTAAAGCAGGTTAGTGGAATTGATGTTTATTAATATTGTTAGTGTCTTATTGTGCAAGACTGTGCTCTAGTTTATGAGCTTATTTCAGGTATGACATAGTCTTTCCTGTTTGGAATGTTTTGTGCACTGATGTTTATTAATATTGTCGATGTCTTATTGTGCACGACTGTGCTCTTCTTTACACCGGTGTACGAGTATAATTCCAGTCCTTGTTGGTGTACGTTGTCAGTTGATGTATGAGCTGGTCCCAGTAATGTGTAGTGTTTTTTTTAAGTTCTTGCTATTAATACGGGTATTTTAGCAGTTGAATCATTGTTTCATTGCGGAGTTGAACATCAAAAGTGATGAATTTATGTTTCTAAGTCTATTTAGATTGAAGGTGTTGTAAAAAGAATGGGAACAAAGAAGCAAGATGATCTATCAGTTTTTGAATGGTTCAAGACACATGTCATCCAATCCAACCTGGATCCTAGTATTGGACATGAAGAACTCGTGAGTAATCTTCCTCTGATTTCACAGTTTGTTAACTATAGATTAAGTATTATTTGCACGTGTTATGCCACCCTTTTCTGTAAGAGTAGTTTCCCTTAGGAAAATAAACATGCTCTTTGGAATTATGATTGGATACACTCACATGCAACACTTTGTGGAACTTTCAAAGAGAGATTGAAAATGTTAAACTGGGAAATCTGAGCGTCTATGCAATTTCGAAATTTTATATTATATGTATGAAATTGTGAAAGACTTATCTTCTTATTTGCTTCGAGTGTTTCTTGCCCACAACTCTTTTCCATTATCTTATAATTTTGTGTTTATGTCTTGCTCCATTCTTGGCTGCTCTGTAGCGTTCGCTTCTCTCTTTGGCGGGAAAGGTGAAAGAGGACCACATATCTCTTGTGATAAATGCTGGCCTCCTCGTAAGTGGTTGACTGTTAAAATTGGTATAGTTATTCTCACCTCATGATATAATTTAATTTGGTAGAGATTTCCTCATCAACCAAGTCAAGTAAGAGGTTAGGGTTATAATCACTTATAATAAGAGATAATAGTCAGTGTTTGCTTAAACCGGTCCTTTTAAAAGTTAGGTTGATGTTTGTCCCTTTTGATTCTTTCAAAGAAGTATGTGATTTTGCAGTGGTTTCACTCTCTTGCTGGAATTATCACTGTTACTACTAACTCTCCCCCTCAAGCTGGAGCATAAATATCATGCGTGCCCAACTTGTTGCAAATGTACTCTACACGAGGACCCCTCAGGGATTTAGTAAAGAGATCCGCTAACTGGTCAGTTGAATTGACATGTGACGTAACAATCTCCTTAGCTAGCACTTTACTCCTTACAAAGTGACAATCGACTTCAATGTGCTTGGTCCTTTCATGGAAGACGGGATTAGTTGCAATATGCATTGCTGCTTGGTTATCACATATTAACTTCATAGGCTGAGAGTAATCTTCCCCAAGTTCCTTCGACAAATGTTTCACCCAAATTAACTCACACACCGTTAATGCTATAGCTCTGTATTCAGATTCTGCACTTGAGCGGGCTACGACTAATTGCTTCTTACTTTTCCAAGAGATGAGATTTCTGCCAACGAACACACAGTAGCCAGAGGTGGACCGCCTATCATTCGGACATCCTACCCAATCTGCGTCAGAATAGCCAACAATGCTCATGCTTTCTCCTCTCTTTTTATATAGCAGCCCTATCCCTGGAGCACTCTTAATGTACTGTAGGATATGAATGACAGCATCCCAATAACTTTTTCGTGGTGAATTCAAGAATTGACTGACCACGCTCACTGCAAAGGAAATATTTGGGCGAGTTACAATAAGATAATTGAGCTTGCTTACCAACTTTTTGTATCTTCCTGGATCTTTTAATGGCTCCCCTTCATTTCGTAGAAGTTTGACATTTGGGTCCATTGGTGACTCACAAGGTTTGCACCCAAGCATTCCGGCTTCTGTCAACATATCAAACGCATATTTATGCTGAGAAATAAAAATACCTTGATCTGAACGGGCAACTTCAATTCCAAGAAAGTAGTGCAATGATCCCAAGTCTTTTGTTTGAAAGTGCTGATGTAAACATGCCTTCAAGTCACATATACCTGTAAGATCATCGCCTGTTATGATAATATCGTCAACATAATTAATTAGTAACAAACGTTTGCCAGCGGAGGTGTGTCGATAAAAGACCGAATGATCGACCCCACATCTTGATAATCCAAACTTGATGACAACCTCACTGAATCGGCCAAACCATGCTCAAGGTGATTGCTTAAGACCATACAATGATTTTTTCAACCGACATACCTTACCAGACTCCCCCTGAGCAACAAACCCTGGTGGTTGCTCCATATATACTTCTTCTTCAAGTGAACCATTAAGGAAAGCATTTTTAATGTCAAGTTGATGAAGTGGCCTGTCAAACATAGCTGCAAGAGCAAGAATAATACGAACCGAAGGCATCTTAGCAACAGGGGAAAAGGTATCATCATAATCAACACCATAAACCTGTGTATATCCTTTTGCCACCAGGCGAGCCTTCAAGCGATCCACAGTTCCATCAGGAGAACCCTTTATAGTATAGACCCAATGACAACCAACAACGGACTTCCCAAGAGGTAGATCTATCAAATCCCATGTATCATTAGTTTGTAAAGCCGACATCTCTTCCACCATTGCAGCATGCCAACCCGGATGATCAAGCGCCTCTGTGACATTAGACGGGACAGACACAGACGAAAGGGAAGCAACAAACGACCGATACGAGGGTGACAGAGAATGATAGGAAATGAAATTAGATATCGGATAATTCTGATAATCACCAAGAAAACTACAATGTCTAAGATCATGAGGACCAGTCCTGGTGTTGTCTCTTTGTCCTATATTATGGAGGCCATCCCCTGAACCTGCTTTATTTGAGAAAATCTGAATAGCTAGGGCAAAGAACTTGATATAGCTGAATTCAGTAACTAGCATGAAATTGATAAAAAAATTTATATATATGAATATGATGTAGGTGTTAAATCAGGTTAAAGAAAATAATTGGTGGGATCTTTGTCTCTAAGCATGTACTAACTGGGATGCATTTCTCTTGGCATAGATGACAGCAGCCACGTGTTTTACATCCAAAATAATTACTGTCAAATGATGAGTCCCTTCTGAAAATCATCTTATGACCTTTTTACATCTTGATCTTTTATCTTTAAAAAGAGAAGGTTATAAAGGAAGCATATTTTGGTACCCTATAATGGCTGTTTCATGTATTAACATTACTATGTTTCCATATCTACAGGGTCATGTTTAATTTTTCCTGTTATAATTTTATGTCCATTTGTTTCAAAAGTTGTTTCTACTACAGAGAACCCTTCCTTCAAAGCATTAGTTGATAAACAGTACACCTTAGCTTGCTTGCCCATGCCTTTGCAGTTTCTAGTTTGTTATACTTCATAATGAAGATTTTATTTTTGTTTTTCTTGTTTTGTTCTAGACTCGTCAACTTATTGATCCAGACATGTATTGGTTCGCGATTCCAAATATTGGTTCAGTGCTGAAGGGCTTAGTGCAGGTGAAAATTTTGGATTTATTACCTCCTGAATTCAATCTTTGTGGAGTAAATGAAACTTAAGCATTCAAACAAGTTTTTAGTACTCTTCTAGGAAGAAAAAGCTTTGTCTAAATAAGAATATAAAAAAAAAATGTAGTAAAAGAGTCTTTGTCTAAATAAAAATAGAATGAAATATCATGTTTCCTTCAGGTTTTTATTGGTTCTGTTTTAATTGAATTGTTGAAGTCTTGCCATAAACCATGTGGCTTATTAAATTTTGGGAAGGGTGGCCTGCTGGGAATCATTAAAATTCAATGTAAACTATCTCAGGGAAGAAAGGAACTTCTTTCTCTTCTCAACCGTAGGAAGTACAAGGAGATGATGTTGGCTTCTTTGGAGAAGAAGCGCTTAAGATTTTCTCCGTTGGATATGAGATTTCACCTCCGAGATTTGATTGGCTCAGGTCACCTCAAAACATCAAAGACACCCAGTGGGGTAGTAGTTCGAGTTTCGAAGGATTGAAATTCCGGTAAGATCCTTATCCATTTAGGTCTTCATGAATGCCTACAACTTTGCAGTACTTTATGAGTTGGTACTTTCAGGGGTTGAAATTCACCATTGAGCTATGGAACCATGAGAATGTTGACTTATAGAAGGGTAGATTAACATTTGAAATGTTTTGATGAGTTAGATTTGTCTTGAACTGTAAAATAAAAGAATAAATATCTAAGCAGTTGCATCCACTAGTACATTCCAGTGTGGAAAATATGGGCGCTTTTTTGAATTTTTAGTATCTTTTAAGCTGGCTGCTGTAAATTTCTCTCAATCAGTCACCTAGATTTTCTATATATTTAAGGTCTTCAATCAGATGACATACACATCCTTCCTGCATGTTCCTGTTGATTTATTAAAGTGGAGATTTATTGCAAAAGTTGTTTTCCACATTAGTGAAACTTCTCAACTCCTGGGAATATTATGTGGTTTTTTCCCATATACTAAAGAGAAGTCATTTTAGAAGTTTTGTTTGTCAAGTGGTGATCCATGTATGTTAGCGTGGTGGTATAGTTTGAGCTACAATGTTCATTAGAATATGCTGCATCGATTGATCCATTATCCATCCAAAATAAAATGCGATGCAACTTTTCACATTGTAATAGTACAAAGAAGAAAGGAAGATTCTAGCAAGTAACACGTGAATCTCTGTATATTTCACATGGTGTGCCGACTTTAGGTCTGACAAACAAGTCCCTTTGGGAGGTGTAAGATGATCTCTCTATTATCAACTATGTAGTGTAAGATGATCTCTCGATTATCAACCATGTAGGTGTTATTTTCTGGAAGTGATCAATCTCATGTAATGTTGAAGATCAGGAGTTTATTAGATCTCCCTTACAGGTTCTATTACTATAGTTGCCAGGCTGTTTAGCATTTCAACACTATTTCATTGCAGGCAAACTCTCACTTTGTAACTGGTGGAAACAGAATATTTGAGGTTCTCACTAGTGCTTAATGACTAGTTTGTAGTCTTTCTGATAGTAAGTGGGACCTGCTTGATTTTCAGATTTGCTGGACAGTTTCCCTGGCTTTTGGGACTCTCACTCCATCTCATTCTTCTCATTTGACATTCCTGCGAAGCCACCTGATCAAAGAGCTCGTGGTGTCTAGAACTGCCAGCTTATCTTGAATTCTGACAACTGTGGTGTTCTGACTCAAAGCATCCATCAGTGCCATGACTTTGTTCAATTGCCTCATAATGCGAAGTGACCCACAGGATCCTTTTGGTATCCATGTGGAGTAATGATAATTTGCAAGCCAAGGGAGAAACAAAATTTGATTGGCTCAACATTCTTAATATTTCATGAACCTTCAGCTGCATGATAAGATATTGCATTTAGCATATTTCTCGTTTTATTTTCTTTTGCAAAAAATAAACCCCAAAGTGGGTGTAACCAATCCCGGAGCATAGTCTGCCGGGCTGCCCTATTTCCTCCAGATCTGCACCTTAAGGAGAGCACTCTCACCTATCATCTGTTGGTACTTCTTATAGGATAGCTTCAAGCCAAAAGAAAGATCTTAAGCTTTGGCCGTTCTTTTGTACTTCCGTTCCTATTACTACTATTGCATTTATATTTGTTACTTTTCCCCCTTTCTGGCCCTTAGACAAGCTAGGGATGATCTTACCCAGAAAATCTTTGGATGTGAATTTCTTACGTGATTCCCTCTTCCTCTCTTCTAGTGATTGCTATGCTTGACTTTTTAATCTTGAATGCCCAACTTGTTTGTCATTTTTTCTTTTTCTTCAAATAACTTTTGCATTAAATGTATACCAATAATTTCTGCAATTCCATTATTTGCTTCATTGTTTTATTGCCAGGTAGGTTACTGGTCCAGCTTTATCTTGTCGATCACGACCGAACCTCCTGTCTCCTCTGTGTGTGTGTGTGTGTGTGTCTTCTGGAGAAGTGGGGTTGGTTGATGGTTTCTGAGTAGTCATCATGCATACAGCACATTATTTAGAAAACAAAGAATGACCAGCACATTTTAGCCATGGCCCATGGGCATTTCATGTTTCTTTGTAGTTCTGAAGTTCAAGCTGGGCCTAAGGGGAAGAACACTCTTTTGAAGGATATTAGCTAAAATTCGTGCACTCGGGTCCCGTGATCACATTATACATCGTTATGATGATATGATCTGAATAGTTTACTAGTGCTTTTGTATTCTGCGGGATCCGAACCCGTATTCCATGGGAATATACTTCCATAGCGTAATCTGCAGGCGCAGCAAAGGTTGTTAACAATTATCAATATTTTTTTCCAGAACAAAGGATATTCCTAGGAGGAGTGAGATCGGAGGTTTCCTTCAAGGATAATATTGGTTGGATGATGTGAGATGCGTCACCATCACCAAGAGGAATCAACCAGCTTGGTTCACTGTCTACGCTCAGGTGTATATACACATATAATTTCGATGACTACATGAGCGATGTGTATTTGAGAGCAAATACAATCATACAAGAAAGTTCAATAATTTAATATGCCAAAGCTTCATACTTTTATTTTCTAGTGTGATTTGGCATATCAGTTAAGGGTATTTGTCAGGCATTATTTGATTTGTTTATGACAAAGACTGTAATTTATATCATGCCATGCCACTATTTTTTTAAAGTTTTGCTTAGGATTCCATTGAGTATAAAATTTGTCAAATGTGATGTAAATCTTTGGATTTAATTTGGAAGCTTGTAAATTAACTAGGTTTTGTTGCATGTAGCACTTGATAATCCTTTAATTACTGGTGATTTTATTCCCTTGACATTATTGACAAATAACTTGGTTTTATATAGATCGCATGGTTTCCTGTGATTTCTGTTACATATTGGTTCGGTGGGTAGGAGAGCATTGTCATATACGATCCCTTCACTCTTTCGAGTCTTATCCCCGCGTCGTGAAATGTGGATAAATATAAGCTTAGTGGTGTCTCTTTACGATAATTTTCTTGATCCTTTCATTACTTGCGTTCATTGGAGGGAAAGCTGAAAGTCTTGTTATTTTAATTAGGTGATGATAACAATGAACAAAAGAAATAGCAAAATTGTTATCCTCATGGCGATTGAGCAAACAGCTGCCATTCCATCTCCTCAACAACTGAGTATGGTTAAATTAGCAGCGTCACCGTGTGGTATTTTATTAGAAAGAAAGCAATGGGGAGTAATTAAGAGTTGCAAATATGCTTATTGCGGGTTCATTGGATCTGGTCGTATGTTAAACAATTAGTCGTTTCTATTCAAGAAACTGGAAGCATTTGTAGTTATCATCTGGATCAGGAAGACCTGAACCTGCAGTGGGTAGTCTGCCTATCTAGAAACCACAGTGGTGGGTCTCAATGAGATCTCGGATGCATAGAGTTATTAATAGATAAGAGGAGACGATTCTCGAAAAGAATGAGGGGCGTGATATTAGCCGGACAAACCTTGTTTTAGTTCGTATAGCGTAGGTTTTGTGTGGGAGCTGTCTTGATTGTGGAAGAGAATTGTACGAGGAAAGCTGGGGGCTAAATAATTCTATTTTGCATGGCCAGGGAAGTATGTGTGTAACACGTTCATGTGATACTTTAGATGGGAAGACATCCTCGTTTTTTCTGTCTCTTCCAAAAAAAATCTGCTTAGATATACCCCTCCAGAAAAAGGACAAAATAAAAAAGAAAACCATAAGGGATCTGTGTAAATTATTTAGTATCGGAGTAAAGGTCCTTGACTACTCTTCTGTAACCAAGCAAGCAAGCAAATTTACAGGATCGTATCCTTCAACTTATTTCTGCAGATGCGTGGTACATACAGGATTAGTATTCCATATAAATATAGCCAAACTTAGAAAATATCTTTTTGTGTAGAGCTTGGAACATTACAGTTGTTTAATTGAATTATTTATGTGTAGTCTTTTTTTTTTTTTTTTAATGAAATGAAATGAAATGAAATGAAATTACTTGTTCAACAAAAAGAAGTTACACGATGTGATCTCATTTTTGTCACTGACTGATCAGCTCCTACGTGTATACTTAATAGACGCATTTAAAGAGAAAAACAAAATTTTGTTATATATTTTAGCACTACATAATAAAATGTGAGAAATAGGCAATGCAAGTGGGTGTTCTAGATAAAAGACAGGGTCCCTTTTTCGCAGACAATGCAAGCATAGAGAATGATAGCAGATTTATTATTGAAATATTCGTCCGCACCCAAATTAATTATCAGGCGCATCTTGTATAAACCCACACGTAATGTTGTGAGTGGACACTTCAAAGCTAATTAAAAACCAATACTTGTCTCTGCTGACACAACCTCGCTCAATTTTTGTACGGGTGAAGCGTCATTTGTCCGATTGAATTATTGATCATCCAACAGTGCTGGCTGCGCTATGGAAATACCGGCTGCCCCTTATAATTGTAACTTGAACATCACGGTGTTTGTTCCATCTGGCACTTGCATCACACGATAGCAACTCTTTTTTTCCAAATTAATCAGAAAGGCTTGTGTCGGCTGTTCATTTGTTTAAAGGGTATGTAGTTTGGTATACAAATCTCCCGATATGTCCGGAGTTCAAATTTACTTATGGACGGACCCACTTTTTGATATTTGCTTACGATAGAAAACGAGAGTCACAGTAGGTCCGAAAAAGAAAAAGGAAAAAATAAAAGAACTTGTGAAAAGAACAGGGTATCAAAGGGGGAGGGGGGGGGAGGAAGGTAGGTTGGGAAGAGCTATCAAGTGATGGTACTAGGTTATCAGCTTCGCAAAAGTTAAAGCTCTGGGAAATATACGTTAATGTCCTGAAACCCAAGCAATTAACAATGCATTAGACCAATCATATCCCCGTAGTTTTAGTAGCTGTTTTTCATTGTATTGATGTGTTCGATATCAACACTGAGGAGGGTCATGCATGAGTACTAAGTTATCAGCTTCGCAAAAGTTAAAGCTCTGGGAAATATACGTTAATGTCCTGAAAACCAAGCAATTAATAATGCATTGGACCAATCATATCCCCGTAGTTTTAGTAGCTGTTTTTCATTGTATTGATGTGTTCGATATCAACACTGAGGAGGGTCATGCATGACTCATGAACAATGTGCTGAGTGATGCATATTGATCTTCTAGAGTGGACACACATTAGCTAGTTGGCTTATATAGTCTTTCCTTAGCTCCCCAGATATTTCGTGTATATGCGCTTGCTTAAATAGAAACACAGAGAATATTGAAGTAGATAATGTCGTGGAAGTAGTGTACTATTAACTTTCGTATGGGAAGTAGCCCTACGCAATCCCATGGTTGTAGACCTCCAAAAAAAAGATTAGACGCGTGTTGGACTGAATATTGAAGAAATTTCAATAACCTCTCGAATATGTATAAATTATTGTTGAATGTGGCCCGTATTCTTGGGCAACAAAAATAGCAGATTTCCTTGTTAGCATATTATCTTATTCGCTTGTTACCTTTTGTAGCACATAATTAATTAGTTGCCTTTTCTGCTTAATAGGTTTAGGGAACCTTTGCACTATAAATATGTGGCAATACTCATTATGTTATGTGTGAGACAGAAACCAAAGTGAGAGCTTTGTAGCATTCGTGATCAATAATAGAATTATTCTCTGCTGCCCGTGGACGTAGGCTTCAAAGCCAAACCACGTAATTTCTTGTGTCCGTTATTTCTTCTCGTATTCTTCGTGTTTACATGTTTTTCCCCAACAAACTGGTATCAGAGCTTAGGTATTAATCCGCTACTTGAGGGAAAAAGGAAAAATCAAAACTCACTATGAAACCAAAATTTCTCAAAACCAAACGGTGCCTAACCAAACAAAGGTGTTTGTTCGGCGAGGAGTGCTCCGGTGCTGTCTACGTTGAGTATTGGTGGCTGGAGTGGAAGCTTGCATCGGTGGGTCGTGGTTCGTGTTTGGGTTTGAAGAACAAGCGAAGAAGATAGAGTTCGCGTGCTTTTGAGGTTTGACTTTGACTGGTGTTGACCAAAGTTGACCAGGGGTGTTCTGAAGGTTTTTCTACGTGCTGAATCCGTTTTTGCGATCCATTGAGTCAAATTCCATCCCGAAGTGTGAGTTTTGTGCAAACGAAGATGTCTTCCACAGGTGGAAAGTTTGAAATCGAGAAGTTTGACGGGAGAATGAGTTTCAGTCTTTGGAGGATCAGATTCAAGGCATTTATAACAATGCAAGGACTTTGGAAAGTCATTGAAGAAGTGATCCCGGAAAAGACGAAACCAGCAGTGAGAGAAGAACTCGAAGCGAAAGTCTTGAGTGCAATACATATGTCCGTGACAAATGAAGTATTGCTAGAGATTGCAGATAAGACGATAGCAGTTAAGGCTTGGAATACTTTGGTGGAATTGTATGCATCTAAATCTCTCACCAATCGCCTCTACTTGAAGAAGCGATTGTATCATCTTAGAATGAAAGAAGGTACGTCACTAAAACAACACCTTGATGAGTTTACCTCTTGTTTTATTGCTTTGAAGGATGTGGGTGTTAAAATTGATGACGAAGATCAAGCTATGATTGTATTATGCTCCTTACCGCCTTCATATATGAACTTTGTGGACACTATGTTGTACGGGAGGGATAAAATTACCTTTGAAGATGTGATTACTTCATTAAAATCGAAGGATCTTCAAACACATATTCCGGGATATAGGAAAGAAGTTCATGGGGAAGGTTTAGTGAGTAGAGGGAGATCAGAGAATAGAAGGGGATCTTGAATAGAAAGAAAAGCAAGTCAAGGTCAAAATCAAGAACAAGGAAGCTACATTTGTTTGAGTGTGGTGAAAAGGGTCACATTAAGAAAGAATGTCCAAAACTGAAAAAAGGAAAGAAAAAGGTGGAAAATTCAGCTAATGTGGTGGAAAGTGCTGACAGTGATGGAGATAACTCGAGTAGTACCGGGGAAGTTTTGACTGTGAGTGGATTACAGTGGCATAATCAATGGATTCTTGATACTGGTGCAACGTTCCATATGTGTCCTAGGAGCGACTGGTTCTCTTCTTATTCCAAAAGAGAAGGGAAAGTCTTTCTAGGCAATGATCTTTCGTTGAAGGTGGAGGGAATAGGCATAGTAAATATCAAGATGTTTGATGGTATTACAAGATCTCTCGAGTGTTGGCATGTACCGGAGCTGAAGAAAAACTTGATTTCTCTTGGGCGTTTGGATTCTCATGGATACAAATTCCGAAGTGAGAATGGTGTCTTAAAGGTGACCAAAGGTGCAATTGTGCTCTTGAAAGGGAACTTGACTGGCGGCCTATATGTCCTTCAAGGTAGTACAGTTACAGGTGTTGCAGCTGTTACATCCGAGGAGAGTGATAATGACACTACGCAGTTGTGGCACAAAAGGTTGGGCCATATGAGCGAGAGGGGACTGAAATGAGTAAGAGGGATTTGCTTTGTGGACAAAGAACTGGAAAGCTTGAATTCTGCGAGCATTGTGTCTTTGGAAAGCAAACCAGGGTGAAGTTCAACAAGGGGCAGGAGAACACCAAAGGTACACTTGATTATATTCATTCTGATTTTTGGGGTTCTAATAAAGTTCCTTCCAAGAAAGGTGCCAGGTATTACATCACTTTCATTGATGCATACTTTCGGATGGTGTAGGTATACTTTTTGAAAACTAAAGATGAGGCATTTCCAACATTTGTCTAGCGGAAGACGTTGATTGAGAACAGACTGGTAAACAAATTAAGCGTCTTAGGATTGACAATGGGTTGGAATATTGCAATAAAGAGTTTGATGAGTTCTGGAGGAAACATGGCATTGTGAGATACCGCACATGTGTAAAGACACCACAACAGAATAGAGTTGCAGAACGCATGAATAGAACTCTGGTGGAGAGAGCTCGTTGTATGCTCTCCCAATCTAGTTTGAGTCAAGACTTTTGGGCTGAAGCCGTCAATACGGCATGCTACTTGGTGAATAGGTCTCCATCCAAAGCTATTGAATTGAAAACTCCTTTTGAGTTATGGTCTGGTAAGCCTGCTGACTATTCTCGATTGAGGGTGTTCGGTTGCCCTACATACGCTCACGTGAAGGATGGCAAGTTGGAGCCGAGGGCAAAGAAATGCATATTTCTAGGCTATGCGTCCGAGAGGAAAGGTTACAGGTTGTGGTGTACAGATCCAAAGTCTTCAGGTTTTCTCATCGGCAGGGATATCATATTCAATGAGTCTGCTTTATTAGACCAAGAAAAGGAGAAAGCGGTAGCTGGTTTAGACTACGGTGTCAAAGAGCAGGTGGAGGTATTTGCTGATGTTCCAAATGTTCCATCTAGCAATAGTAGCAGTCAAATTCAGTTGACTCAACCAACTGAGGTACATGATCAAAATGTGCCTGAACAACAGAAGTACAGCATTGCCACTGGGCGAGAAAGGAGACAGATTAGAGAGCCTCAAAGGTACGGATACGCAGATCTTGTTGCTTATGCTTTGATTGTTGCCGAAACAATTGAAGGACATGAGTCGAATTAATACAAAAAGGCCATATCTAGGAAAGATTCTGTTCAGTGGGTGGGTCTATGAGTGGAGAGATTGAGTCTCTTCATAAGAATCAAACGTGGGAGCTTGTTGAATTGCCTAAGGGACAGCGAGTTGTCGGTTGCAAATGGGTTTACAAGAAAAAGGAAGGTACTCCAGGGGTTGAAGGTCCTCGATACAAGGCACGATTGGTGGCAAAAGGCTATACACAAAGGGAGGGTGTTGACTTCAACGAAGTGTTCTCTCCGGTTGTGAAGCATAGTTCCATCAGGGTTTTACTTGCCTTGGTTGCTCTTCATGACTTAGAGCTTGAGCAGCTAGATGTGAAAACGGCGTTTTTGCATGGTGATCTTGAAGAGCAAATTTACATGAGTCAACCGGAGGGGTATATAGTTCCTGGTAAGGAGAACCATGTTTGCAAACTGAAGAAGTCCTTGTATGGGTTGAAGCAGTCACCTCGGCAATGGTATAAGAGATTTGACGCATTCATGGTAGGTGCTGGATACACGAGGAGTGCCTATGACAGCTGTGTGTATCTCAAAAAGCTTCCAGATGGTTCGTTTGTGTACTTGTTGTTGTATGTCGATGATATGCTTATTGCTGCTAAAAGCATGTCTGCAATCGACGAATTAAAGAAGCAGCTAGGTGATGAGTTTGAGATGAAGGATCTTGGAGCATTAAAGAAGATTCTTGACATGGAGATTCACAGACATAGAAATGTTGGGAAGCTGTTCTTGTCTCAACAGAGTTATATTGAGAAAGAGCTGGAGCGTTTCGGGATGCTTAAAGCTAAGCCTGTGAGTGTGCCGCTTGCTGCTCATTTCAAGTTGTTTGCAGATTTGTCACCTAAAACTGAGGAGGAGGTGGAGCATATGTCTCATGTTCCATACTCGAGTGCTGTTGGTAGCTTGATGTATGCTATGGTGTGCACTCGACCTGATATTTCACATGTAGTTAGTGTTGTGAGCAGGTATATGGCATCACCTGGGAAAACACACTAGGAAGCGGTGAAATGGATAATGAGATACTTGCGTGGCACTGCGAATATAGGATTGCTATTTAGCAAGATGACTGGAGATTGCGCGAGGTTGGTGGGTTATTGTGATTCAGACTTTGCGGGTGACCTTGATAAGAGAAGATCTTTGACGGGTTACGTGTTTACTCTCTCTGGATGTGCTATCAGTTGGTAAGCGACATTACAGTCTACTGTGGCATTGTCGACTACTGAAGCAGAGTACATGGCAATTGCAGAAACTGTGAAGGAGGCCATGCGGTTACAAGGCCTGGTTCATGATCTTGGACTGCAGCAAGATACAAGTACAGTCTTTTGTGATAGCCAGAGTGCAATCCATCTGACGAAGAATCAGATGTATCATGAGAGGACTAAACATATTGATATCAAATATCATTTTATCAGAGATGTTGTATCACAAGGAATTATATCGGTGCAGAAGATATCTACCCATGAGAATCCAGCAGATATGATGACTAAGGTGATTCCAGTCAGCAAGTTTAAGCATTGCTTGTACTTGGTTGCTATTTGCGGTGCAGAACATTGAGCTCTTGGAGGCAGTTGGCTGCAGGGATGATGGTGTATTGATTGGAGCGAATACATGCCAAGGTGGAGATTTGTTGAATGTGGCCCGTATTCTTGGGCAACAAGAATAGCAGATTTTCTTGCTAGCATATTACCTTATTCGCTTGTTACCTTTTGTAGCACATAATTAATTAGTTGCCTTTTCTGCTTAATAGGTTTAGGAAACCTTTGCACTATAAATATGTGGCAATACTCATTATGTTATGTGTGAGAGAGAAACCAAAGTGAGAGCTTTGTAGCATTCGTGATCAATAATAGAATTATTCTCTGCTGCCCGTGGACGTAGGCTTCAAAGCCGAACTACGTATTTCTTGTGTCCGTTATTTCTTCTTGTATTATTTGTGTTTGCATGTTTTTCCCCAACAATTATTAACATTCCTTTTTAAACGAGAAAATAAATAAAAAAAGGAAATAGATCAAAATGGCCATTAAAGCCTTTCAAGTGGTCTCCTCCAAATCAATGACTATGATATCAAAATTGTGAGTATCAGCATGTAGGTTCCAGATCCATGTGAGAATATGAGACTCTTTAACTACTGTTCTTGAGAAATGACTTGATTGTGTCACACAATTAGTAGAGCTAAATAATATTTTAAACTAAAATTACTCATAAATCTAAATTTTCTTAATGTGACCAGTAAAATTCCTTGGATCATTGAACGCCAATCAAGTTCTCATGGTCATGGACACGTGATTTTGTGACTAAACCCAGCGAGACACGTATGCTCACCAAAAGGATAAAAGTGATGTTATAATCGTATAGTTATACAAATGTCATTACATGAAGTATGCCATCACAATATTTTGGATATCTCTTTCAAATCTAATAATCATGCTAATCCTCCCCTATGCATTATGCCCCTACAAGCTTTGATTATTAGCTTGCATGAAAACAACTTGTAAATTGCATCCGCCATAGAAATAATGCAACGTAGCATTTAAGCACGCAGAATCTATTGACATTGATGAGGCAGCCATTGTTGCATCTCTCTACAGTTTTATAAATGAGTTTCATTTTTCAATATATGTTGCTAATCTCAACATTCGAAAAATTATTTAAAAAGAAAAAAAAGAAAGAAAACATGATTAGCTTAGCTTATGTGTGATGCATGATGCTTGTACTTGTGGGTAACAATTTTCCATGTTTCCAAGCCATCAGCAGAGAATCTTTCCACTTATTTTTCATCTTGAAAATGACTCAGAAGCCTTTAGATGTGCTTATGCCTCCGCAGACACGCTTATTTTGCAATGAGTTATGCTGTCCCAGATCTGCAAAAGCTTTTTTTTTTTAATAGATTTATACTCATTTGATGAGCTCTTTCTCCTACTTCCCCCCCCAAGATTCTTTATTAATCAGCTCGTGTTATCCACAGATTCAATCTTGAGGAGGCATACATATGCTGATAGATATAATATTTTTGCTATATTGGATGGCTTCTCCATGCTTATCCCTTATATGAAAGGATTTATTGATTAATTTATCATCGAGGATTATAATATCATAAAGGAAATTAATTTCTCGTAAAGTAATAATACAATTATAATAGAATGATTTGAACTATATTATTACTCGACCTTCATTAATTTATTTCATAGCACGGACACAAATCCAGCTGATAATAAAGAATCAACATCAATCGTTAATTTAGTTGCTACATGTGATTGGTGTCAAATCAGGTTGTTGAGGTCGTGAATCATGAATAAATCACAATTAATTAATTAAAATGCACAGTAATTGAGCTCAGTAAGTGAACTCAATGATTGGAATTAATGAGAAACTGCAATTTTCTTGTCTAGAATTTCGAATTTGCACGATATGACATTTGTGAATTATCCTGCCATTTAATTGCACGCAATTTTCAGAACCGAACGCAGAAAAGAAGAACATAGTAAATGTGAGCATAAATATTGTGAATCTATCTCCAACTTACCCTATTCTATTATTCGATCAATGATTGGAATTACTGAGAAACTTCAATTTTCTTGTTTAGAATTTCAAATTTGTACGATATACCATTTCTAAATTTGTCCTACCACTAATTGCATGCCATTTTCTTACCTGAACAAAAGAACATAATAAATGTGAGCATAAATATTGTCAATCTATCTTCCAATCTACCCTATTCTATTATTCGACCGATGATTGGAATTACTGATTCAATTTTCTTGTCTAAAATTTCGAATTTGCATGATATACCATTTGTGAATTATCCTGCCATTAATTGTACGCCATTTTCTTACCTGAATGCAGAAAGGAAGAACATAATAAATGTGAACATAAATATTGTCAACCTATCTCCTAATCTACCCTATTCTATTATTCAATCAATAATCATCCCTATTCTATTATCTTGCCATCAATTGCATGCCATTTTCTCACCTGAAACGCAGAAAAAAAGAACATAATAAATGCGAGCATAAATATTGTCAACCTATCTTCTAACCTACCCTATTCTATTATTAGATCAACGATCGTCGTCTCATTTGAAAGTTTAAATTATTGAAGAAACAAAGAGTCATCCTTTAATGTATGTCGCAATTTAGTAACCACACGTCAATGTTTCATTTCTGTAAAAGGAATGCAGAATGGTGCCGACAATTATTAGCAGTGTAATTAAGAGAATAGAATTAAACTGTAGGTACATAAATAATGTTACATCGGGGTACCCATTCCTCTTTGTCTTGTTTTTCCTCTCACGTTTTCCCCTCGTGGGGTCTTGACGTGGACAGAGCTGAAATTAATTAACTCTTGCGCTCCTCTTTGCATGGCACTATGCATAATTAGAGAACAAAAATATGAAAATCTGTTCATTGAATATTATGATAATGAAAGATTAATTAAATAGACTAATGCTAATAGCTGGTAGTTGGGAAACTGTTGTCACGATAATAGGAGTGGTACTGGCTTCCCATAGAAAATAAATGTCACGCATGCCTAAAATTATTGGATTAGAAATTAAGTTGATGAGAATCAAATTAGTCTACTTTAATGATTGGTTACTCATGCATCAGTGACTCGTATTTTATGCTGTAAATTGTAAAAACCTTGAACTTATATTGTTAATTAATGAACAAACTTTTTGGATTATTGAAATCCTCTTTCATTTTACGAGCCTTGGAGTAGTCCATGCAATATATCAAATAACAAAATTGTAAAACTCAAGCATGAAACTCAATTAATGTATCGTGTGTATACGAAAATATTCAAGGAGAGTTTAAATTGTTTAATAACTCCAATACCCCTACTTTTAATCACAATTCTTTCGCTTTATACAAGTTGCATGATAATTCAACATCAATATTCTCAAATCATTAGTTAGAAAAATATATAGATTATTGTTCGAGATGAGTGCCTCGAAATATACGTAAGAAAATGAGTGTTATTTTTGTTGTCTTTAGAAATTATATGTCGTCTATGATTAGAGAAAGGTAGCAATTATCTAGACAACAAGTTGAGAGTCACATTCCTTGGGACGTCGAAAAGAACTTGGGCAAATAATGTTGAAGTATTTTATTATCTCCACAACATAAAATAAATAAATAAAAAAAAAAAAGAAAGGAAGATATTGTAGAAGTTGATATGGACTTATAATAATCCAATAATAAATGGTTTTCTTGATGGGTTGTAGATATTGCTATCTATTTAAAAAACTAAACGAGTTCTTTAGCTGCAAATCAATTATTACATTATCTAAACCCCCCATAATCCGATAAACAATGACTTAATCGTCCTGCTTATGAATTGCCAATCGATTTGACTTGTCCAGATTATAATAGCGTTATTAATCACAAAAGTCGAGTCAATTTTGTCGTCATTTTGATCGACTCATAAGTAATTAACTATATAGCTCATGGCGGTAATTTAGTTAGGAATGTAAAATTAATTTAAGAAGTAAATATTTGACTTTGCTCAAAGATATTTGCACGTCCATTATCGAAGGGTTTAAGCTGTTAAATGTGTGTCTTTTTGGCCCAACCATTGGTGCATTAGGTATTTAAGATCTCACTACAAAACAAAGTATGTTGTACGTATCATAGTAACATAAGTTAAAAGTTTAAGGATGTTTTATGTCCTTATGATAACATAAAATATTCAAGTGGTAACTTAAGCCACAGTTGTAATAATTTATGCCTTATGGTAGATTGTATGTTATTCTTCTATTTAATCTCTTTTATATAATAAGAGTTTATGTATTAAATGTTAATTTTTTTTGTATGTATATGATAATGTAAATAATCACTGAGATTTCATCATAAAAACTAATTAGTTAATATAAAAAGTAGCCTAGGACCTTATAAGGTGGTCATAAATTTTTTTATTTTTCTATTCTAACACTCTTTCACGTGTGACTGGAGACCATAACCACACCAAGAATGGGATTAAGCTCAACGAGCTAAAACAAGAATCCCCAAAATGAGAACCAAGAAAACTAGTAATGGTATTAAGCTGAACAAGTTAAAGCAAGTATCTCACTAACCAATAGCCAAAGCTCAAACAAGCTAACGAGTTGAGACGGGTCATCTCGTGCATGATGCGAGAAAGTAGGCAAAGACCCAGCTTTAATATTATGTGAAGAATCGCTGAGGTTTTATTATAAAAACTAATTTGTTAATATGAGTATTGGAGTAACCCAGCATCTTAAAAGATGATCTTAGATTTTTTAATTTTTTAATGTGAAAAGAATGCATATTGTAATAGATAACAAATTTTTTTGTAAAAAAATTTTATAAAAGAATTAAAAACGTGACATAAAATAATATTCCATGCGTAAAGCTCTTCCAAAATAGCGATGATCGATGTCAATGTCTCTTTATAAGGCTGCGAAATTGCAGAAGTTGCTGCATGGAAGTCAAAAGGCCGAGCGAATGGAATTGCAAAATGATACATCATTCCTCTTATGGAGAAACAATAAACATATAATAAAAGATTTGTTGCACGAAATACTTAAATGGAAGTAGCAAATATCATCTAAGTAGACGTCCCAAAGAAATCTTCATTGAATAATTAATATGCTTAGACGTGTGTCTGCTGATCTTTGTTTTTGTTTTTCCTTTTTCTCTAAAAATCTAAATATTCGAACTTGTGTATACGGTTTTATTATGTTGAATAACATGTCCCCTTATGTGGAGGGTTGGTCTATAATTATATGAATTTGTGTATAGGGTTTTATTAATAACATTAGTATTTCTTTCTTTTTTTCCTTTCTGGGTCCTTGTAAAAGGTGGTTGAGTTAACTTTTATGTCATGTAGACTAAATTATCTCCTAATTTGTTGTTCTTTTGTCAAAAAAAAGAAATTATGTATTTTTTTTTCGTAAAAAAAGGCGTAACAGTTTACATATCATATAAAATAGAGTATATACTTTTTTACTCAATATTGCCTCATATCCTCACAACATGAATTTTTCTTTTTCTTCCAAAAAAGACATTGAGTTATCCCTTTATTAATTGAATTATTTTCTAATTTGCTTAGCTAAAAATGATTATTAAATAGGAAAATGCATCCATCTGATTCATTCTTTATTTCGTTTCCAAGATTATTTGATTTTTTCAAAATCAAGAAATTTGATTAGATATGACAATTGAGAAAAATATCAAAAAGAGCTACATTGGTCCAATGTTTTCTTTTAATGCCACATGTCCTAATTTTACCCATTTTTTAATTCAAAAACGAGTTAAATTCTAATCAATATATTATTCATCTTTACTTTTTTTTTTCCATATCAAATTATTTTCTCATTTTACTTTTCCAATTCAAATGTTTTATCCAATTATTAAATATATCTCATAAAAATGATTAGTATTAAAAAGTTATAAAGAATTAAATGTTACAAAATATTTTTATTTGTTTATCATTGCAAAACACGTATAAAAATTGGCATCAATAATAGATAAAGACTTTAAAAGCATTCTTATTTTTTTTTTTGTATCGTAAGAATTATACTCTAATTTGCTTGATTTTAAATTTTATAGGTAAATAATTTAATATCTTTATATGAGTGGCATGAAATTCTCAATGATGATCTGAACTTTTATATCAAAAGTTTAATGTTCAATACATATTCTAGTTTGGCGGCAAATGGGGCCGGGCACACATTGGAGTGAAAGAAATGGCCAATCCACAACCAAACAGCATTTAGCTTCATGCCAAATTTCATAGGTGAAACAATTTTTGTGGCTACAATAGAATTATTATAAAAAAAAAAAAAAGAAGATTTTGACAGGGTTGATGATGTTGTCTTATAGCTTCCTCAGACATGGATTTCGTTTTTTTAACTGTTTTTACTGTTGATATGCATGACGTTCATCTTGTTTTCTTCTTCATCTCAGAATACTGGCATAGGTTTCTTAAAAAGGAAAGGATCCCCCATATTACTAAAGCAGCTTCCATAAATTTAATATGTACAAACACACACACACACACACTATTACCCTATAATTGAATGTGGAAAGTATCATCTTTTGCACGTAAATAAATATAATAAACTAATGTTTAACCGTTTAAACCGTTTGATCACATGGCAGTTAATCCGCAACAAATGTTATCTAATTTTACCTATTTGTCGCGATCATTGCAATTACAAGTGCAATTAGTAATACGGCAACGAAGCAAGCCGGAAACATTAAGCCACAAAAATAGGCTTTTGAATAATTAGGTATAACGACCTTGATCTTCTATTTTTAATTTATTAATTAACCACAAACCATAGAATCAATAGAGAATATTTTCCGACAAAAAAAAATAGAGAATATTAATCTTATTTGGAGATAGATAAGCTTTGACGTGAAGTTAAAGTAGCATCCTAAAAGCTTGCAACTTTTTAGCAACACGATTCAAGGAATCATCGTGCAATGAAAAGTAGAGGCAAGAAAGAGATGGTGCTTATGTATTTTGTCAAAAAGTCTACAGGAAAGCACTTTTTTGATAATACAATACGATTGAAACTCCTAGATATGTTTGATATATATATTGGCTTTTAAGTATAAAGCTAGCTAGCTTATGCCTCAAGCACCTAGCTACCTCATATATATCATCAAAAGAATCTAATCTGTGTATGTGTGAGAGAGAAAGAAAGAGAATATATTAATTAACTATTAACAGACGGTAATTAATCTCTGATTGAAAACATAACCTCTCGGCAAAATCTCAAGATAGCGAATGGAAATATTATTTGGGATGTATTAATTATTAATGTTGATATCAATCACATGCAAACACAGGCGATTATAAAGAAAAAGAAAGGGTAAGATAATGACAAGGGGGGGCCAAGTTATTCTTCCTTTTGCTCTAACATGGCAAAATCTAAGTGGATTTTAGAATGTTTTTTGCTTTTAGATATTATAGTTAAACAACAGTATTCCATATGTACACCCGTCGTTTAATGCCTTGTTTTAGTTAAAGAGATTGGCTGCTAATGTATACTTAGTGTGTCAAACACACACACACACACACACACGGATATATATATATATATATATATATATATATATATATCACTCTTGATTTGCAAAACCACCTTGTTCTTCCCTATGCATTGGTTGTATTAATTAATTACAACTAATATAATACAGGTTATATATATGGTTCTACTCTGTCAATTATTACGGCTGGAGTATTGCGACAAGCTAGAAGGAACTTTTGACGCAGGACTTATTTGGCATAATTAGTTGTTATGAAAATTAATAGTTGTTTAAGTAATTGAGAGCTATTTATTTAGCTATTGAATTTAACACAATATGTTCGATAAAATTAGTTGATAAATGCAAGTGATATAAAAGAATATTAATATTATGTTATTATTGTTATGATAATTATAATTATTACTATTATTGAAAATAAAATAACTTATTTGATATTTAGATATTTGTTTTTTTTTGTAATAACATTTTAATATGTAATTAATTTTTTTGATAAATCATTTGTATCAATATTATAAAAGTTAATTTTAATAGATTCAAATTTTATTTTGTCAAAGAAAAAATAACAAATAGATTAATAAAACTTATCAGTTTTCATATATTTTGGTGTAGATAAAACTTAAAATTAATTTTTATATCACTTTTATTAATATTTGTAGAAGAAAAATGTAAAATATGAGAGAGATTGGAGAAAAATAGAACTGTGGGAAAAAAATGGAACAAGGATAGAATTCTCAAAAAACGACGAATACCTAAAAAGCCACCTGAAACATGAAAATTTTTAATGGTTGAGAAAATACAGTTGAAACACTAAAAGCTAGTTCAAAAGTTACTTGAAACACTATTTCACCAAATAATAATAATTTGAAGAAATAGTGTTTTGACTAAAAGCTATTTAAAAAGTTATTTTTTTGTATTGCTGAACAGGGTTTTAATCATAAAGTTATTCAATGTGGTCTTTGCCAGTTATATTTTTTTATTTTTTTTCTTTGAGTGAGGATTTTCTCAATTTGTATTGGACTTATTTGAAAAGATATTTTTTGATGTTACTGATCAGGGTTGGAATAATAAAATTATTTCAATATAGTATTTGCTAGTTATATATTTTTATTTTTTTTGCTTTCAGTTAAGATATCTCCAAGCCACGTTAAACTCGACTAATCCATATCAGGCCAGAAGTAGTGAAAGAAAATCTCCCCCAATAAGTATTCTTCCCAAAATTTGAACTTGTGCTATCGTCATTAGGGAATAAGACTACTACTATCTCAATTAACATCTTATTAGTAGTTACAAATTTGATTTGTAGATAATATAGCCTCGCAACAGATAAGGTAAGAGTATTGTATGCCATAGATCTAAAAAGCAAATCTGATCCATTTACAACATGATTTATGTGCCGTGAATCGTGGTGTCCTTTAATACATAATTTAAGTTATACCATTAAGAAGGCTATTCGCATATGGCATATATGATTACATTACTTGTAAATAGAATTACTCTGTTGATTTGGTATGATGGAATAGTTTAGAAAGGAATTATCATTTAATGCATAACAGCCATGGAATTTTTTTTCTTTATGTTTGGTTAAAACTATAAAAAAGTTATAATAGAATGACTATTTTATTTGATATATTTGATAAAATTATTTTAAAATGAAACTAGAATAGAATAAAAATCAATTCAATTAACCAAAATATACTTATTCTTTAATTTGGCATAAATTTAAGCTTATATGTGACAATTATCTTTATACAATATTAACATAAATTAAAATACTCTGTCTTTTGATCAATGATAAAACATAGCATTATTTGTTCAATCATTTTTTATTTTTATCACCATATTTCAATTTATTTACTTTTCTAATATAACTGAGAGAAAAGTTAATCATATAATAAAACTACACCTATTTTTTGGGTGAAAAATAGTTAAAAATATATTTAAAAAAACATATGTATTTTTTATTTTTTATTTTTTAGTTTTTGCTTTTTTAATTTTTAATTTTTTATTTGTTTAATAACAATTGAAAATTAAAACAGGGAATAATGAATTATTTTTTTTTTGGTTTTATTTTACTTTTCATGATTCCAACTTAAGTTGGAATACTCATTTCTTGAGTTTCGCTAAGGAATGGATTTTCTTACTTTTTCCTGGAAAGGCCATTACAAGGGAATGAACTTTTTGACTTTAATTAGTTCCACCAAACAAAAGAAAGGGAATGAGAAGTTGGAATGACGATTTCATTCTAGACCATTCTTGCATACCAAATGTAATCTAAGTGACTAGCTAGCAAGCTAGGAGTAGAGACTATGTATATGGTTAAAACTTGGAGTAATAGTTAGTAACACGTAATGGTGTTATCTATATTATTACTAGAAGAAACTAGGGGGAGTTTATTTGTAGTAGTGCCTCTCAATATTAACTAATAAGCAATTTTGTTTTGTTTTAAGTTAAGGTATTCTCAAGTTATATTAGACTTGGCTAATATTTATCAAGATGGAAGTGGTGAACTAACAAACAATTTTGATAGAATTTAATTAGTATATGTTTCTTGTGGTGGACCAAAGCTAAAAACGCGTAAAGATCCCTCGCCTTCAATATTGGGAGAAACAATTAATCACTTGACTTTTAAACCGTGTTTATTGTGTGTGTGATTATGTGAGGAGGGGATTGTTGAGGTTTTATTTTATGTACAAGATGTGATATTAGAAAGCATCAACACTTGATCTTGATCTTGAATATACATATAGTCTATGGCCTATATATATTAGATATAAAAATGAGATAATGGCAAATTTAAAATGGTCCCAGTGTCCCCCCCAAAACTGCCCTTAACTTATGGAAGTGAAATATCCAATAAATTGACGCTTTTGATGATGGCCAAGACAAATAATTGGCTCCAAATTAAGATGAGAGAATAACAAGCCGTCACTCTTTCACCAACCACCCCCCCAAAACACCCCTACCTAACCGAAAATGCCCTGAAAAGAAATAAACCCTAACCTTGGAATTCACTTAAATTATTACGTCTTTCTTCCTTTGTTAAGAATTATTATAATCATGACTTAATATGAGAGAACAATCCTATACGCCAAGCCCCCACCCCACCCTCCCACCCTCCCCCTCCTTACGTGTATTCTAATTGGCGTCACATATCAAATCATTTTTCCATCTATACATAATTCTTGATGAGGTGGGCATTTTTCCTATTGTGCCATCCTATTGTTCTTTTCCAACTGGCTAGATCTACACATTATGTATTCGGGTGTGATTCAGTGAATTGGCTAATTCAATATCAAAAGGATGTAATTATATATTTACTCTTCTTCGTCCGTCCACTATATAATTGAATCTTTATTATATACACAAGATTTATATGACACGAATTAAGCCTTACTAATGCGATTATACTAATATATATTTGCACTACTTAATTAAAATATTTGATTGTATAGTATAACTTGTTAGTACGTGCCTGGCATAAATTGATATTCGAATGCCGTAACATACAAATAGAAATTATGCAATTCTATACATTCTTCGTAAGCAAGCTCATATATCATCTCTGCGAATAGTTTCAGATTCAACGTACGGTTTCCAATTAAAAAGAAATAAAATTTCCTAATGTGTTATCCAGCTGATATCTATAAAACGAATGATACTTTAGATAATTAGGAGATGTAATGGGAAAGTGTAGATAAAATATTGAATTACCAAAAAACACTAAACTGAAGAAATTACATAGCCTAATTTGGATAAATTTAGTTAAGAAGATTTATTGGAACTCGTGCTTATAAGTTAATTACTTGACATGGCGTTAAATATATATATATATATATATATATATATATATTAAGTTTCTTTTTTGTTAAGGCCTTGATACTATATATGAGATCAGGCTCAAGTCCTTTTACTAATAGTGTGGATCTTTATCCAATCGTATGCTAATATATGTTGATTTTTAAGTAGTAGTAATTAGTAATTAAGTTGATTTTTAATTAGTAGTAATTAGTAATTGCAATCCGTATACTATTTCCCGTAATATGTATGTGTGGATTGTTGCTGTATCCTAATTTTATCCTCTTGATGTCATTTGCCAAGATACAAATCATTCGTTGTGCATTAGACACTCATATTGATCTACTTCATTTGCCAAGAATTGTCTTCATATTCATTTCTCGACTGTAAAGAACTCTTTTATTTCTACGTTCAGCTTGTTACAATGTAAAAATGTTCCACATAAAAAATTTTTAAGACTCAAATTCACTATATAAAGTATTTGGCCACTCCTTATATTAATTAATTAATTTTTATGATACAACCTCGAAGATTCTTTAAGTAGTATTAAAGCTGGACTTTTTGCCCAGTCTCCTGTTGCACATATGTGCACTTGTAACCCATTAAGCTCGTCCATTGTGCACATCCCTTCAAGTGGTGGCCCCTCCTTGCAAGCAACTTAGTTGCATTAGTTCCTATCCAAGTCCAAGTCCAAGTCCATGTCGGGGGGGGGGGGTGTTATAATATAAAAAATGTCTCACATGACAATTAGTTTTTATAGTGGAACCTCGATGATTCTTTAAGCAATTTTAAAATGGAGTTGTATTTTAGTTAATCTGGAAATATGTTTGGCGCCTTTTGGTTGGGTCCCATCTCAGAAGTCTTAAGGAATTAAAAGCCTTGACTAACTTCGTGCTTATTTGGTCTCAAAGCTAATCGGCTAGTAGATATATGTATGGCTCGTGGCCTCGAGCAACAAGGCCATGGATGCACTAGCTATTGGCACATAAGGGAGTAGTTGTTAAGGTTTCTCGACCTAGTATTCTACACCTCATTGTTGCATGAAAGCAAAAGTTGAGTTTTATTTTGGGTTAAATAGTGCCTACACTATTTGGATGAACATTTGACCCAGAACAATGGATGGGTCATCACAACTCAGAACAAATGCGGCTTTGGTAGATTTCTTGCAAGGATAAGCTATCATGTGAATGGATATGCACGATGAACAAGCTGGATAAGTCACGCATGGATGGATATGTGCAGCATGAAAACTGGACCAAAAGCTTAGCTTTAGTATTAATGATTTTATTTTTAGGATAAATAGTAATTTACCCCCTTTATAGTTTGTAATAAGTGTAAGTCATCTCCTTGTAGCTTCAAAATAGGCACGGAACCTCTTTGTTCTTTTCAAAATTAGAGTACAATCACCCCAATTGGTAAACCGTTATTTTTTTAAAATGAAAAAAGCACAATGTCTAATATATCCTTCAAAATCAGGGGGATCATGCAATTATAGAAAAACACAGAGGGTTATTATATACTTATAACAAAGCATAGGAGGGTGAGAGGTATAACTTATATATTTGTTTTATGAAAATACATTTATATCTCGTTGACAAAACACATTATTAACCTGACCGAAAACATGAAAGAGGAACTAGAATGCTTGTGTTTTGAAAAACGTAGGGAGTTTTTTGTGCCTATTCTATGATTGTAAAGCGGGTGGATGTATCTACTCTTATTTTAATAAACTAAACTAAATTAAATAAACTTCAAGCAAACTTAGTTACATAGATATGATAATATTACCCATTCCTTTTCAAATTCTGGTCTCTTCTCTATTTTTTATGACTTCTAAAATAATATAAAAAATGCTAGATTTAGACAAGAAGGTTAATTGCTAATGTAGGTAAGGCGAAACATGCTAAATCTCATAAGAGGGTTCTTATTATATTTCAATCTGACTATTACATATGACTTTGACCTACATTTGATCCTTACAATCTAGCTTCTATAGTTCTATATATATTTACTAGTCAAAATTTATTATATTTTTTTCTTGAATTACGAATGAATATTGCGTTTTTTTTTTGGTCCCTATATTATATATCACCATAATCTTCTCATGTCTATTTATCAACTTAAAATTACGCGGAAATGAAACTGATAATTTTGACGTTGCAACTTACAAGTGTCACTGGTGAAAAAAATATAGGATATGTTGAAAAAGAAAATTATTAAAAAATAACTAGGATATGTTATGAAATAATTTGAATACAATAATTCTCTCTCTCTCTCTATTTCTCTTCTGAAATCTTTTCTATTTCAAACCCATATGTTCTTCCAATCCCGACCTTTTATAACCAAGGCTAGGGAGACAATGCATTAAATGAAAAGATTTTGTTAGAACCAAATTTCATGCTACTTACTACAATTGTTGCTGCTGATTCCTAATCATTTGAGCTTTCTTTTTCCAAACTCACAATGTTATTTTGTCAAGATGATAAGCCATCATCTTTGACCTTTTGGTGAATGTCAGTTTCATTCACAACATTTCCCTTGGACATTCATCACAATAATATGCCTCTTCAAGATCTTACTAGAAAAAACCTAGTGGGTAAAAGTCTAGTAAAAGAAAATAGTACAATATTCTTGTTATACGTTTTATACTATCTCATTAAAAACCTTGCTAGGAAAACCCTGTGGACAAAACTTAGGCTAATGGACAAAGAGTACAGTGCGCATAATTCTCCCCTTTTGAAGATAATCATGAGCAATCTCTGAGTCATCACATGCCAATCTTATGTACCAATTTTTTTAATGTTGTTGCAGGTAATGCCTTTGCAAACAAGTTTGGTAAGTTTTCATTTGAGTGAATTTGGCAAACATCAATCTCACTTTTCTTTTGGAGTTTATTGATAAAGAAGAACTTTGGTGAAATATGCTTAGTTTTGTCACCTTTGATGTAGCCTTTTTTAGCTTGAACAATACAAGTAGTATTATGTTCATACAATATGGTTGGTCCTTTTTTACTAGTTGAAATGTTATATTCTCCTTCAATATGTTGAGTTAAATATCTCGACCATACATATTTTCAGCTCGTCTCATGTAGTGCAAGTATTTTAGCGTGATTTAAGGAAGTGGCAGCAATAGTTTATTTTGTTGCACCAAGAAATAGCTGTTCCATCATATCTGAAGAGATATCCGATTTGGAATTGTCCTTTATACGGGTTGGGTAAATACTCAGCATCTACATACCTAATTAATTTAGGTTGTGCATGTTTTGAATATAATAAGCTTATATCAATTGTTCTGCGAAGATAACGAGATATCTGTTTAATACTGGCCCAATATCTTTGTGTTGGTGCAACACTAAATCTTGTTAATGGATTTACAGAAAATGCCATATCTGGACATGTATTGTTAGCAAGATATATTAATACACCAATCGTACTAAGATACGGTACTTTAGGGTCAAGTATTTTTTTGTTACCTTTTCGAGGATGAAAAGGATCCTCTTTAATATCAAGAGATAAAACAACCATTAGGTACTCAATGGATAAGCTTTGTCCATATTGAATCTCTTTAGAGCTTTTTTAGTATAAGTCTTTTGGTGAACTAAAATTCCACTTGATAAATGCTCAGTTTGTTGGCCAAAACAAAATTTAGTTTTGTCTAGATTTTTCATCTCAAATTCTTTACATAAATATGCAACTACTAATGTAAGCTCTTCAATAGTTTATATGATGTTTAAATCATCAACATATATAGCAATAATAAAAAACCCTTTTGTTGATCAGTAAATATAAGCACATAAAAAGAAATTAAAATATTACAAATATGGCATATGAGATTTATAATCATAATATTGTATAGCATAAAATGTTAATCTCAAGTGTAAATATCGTGTTAGTGTAATTGTTACAATTAATCATTATGCTAGTGTTTATCTCCTTATAAGTCATTTTTTTAAGTCATAATAATCACATTTCCAAGAGACAAGGTGATCACGTTCCCAAAAGTCATGGTAATCGGCTCTTCAAAAATTACGGTACTTGTTACTATTATTTTATTTATTTATTTATTTTATTAAATAGAGAATATTGTAATAATATGTTAAAAGAAATTCTAAAAGAAGTAATTTAATAGAATTTTTATTTTCAAAATAAATGCAAAGTAAAATAAATATGGTATTAAAAATTTTATGCTATAGATATAATGTAATACCAAAAATAAAATAAAAACAGTGACCAAAATTTATGTGTACAGAAATCTGGTCGACAACAGACTTTATGTGTACAGAAATCTCATTAACATGCGGGTTACGTACTTTTACCACTAGTATGTGCATGTACATACATGTGAAAGAAGAATTTAATGTGATTTCTTTTTTTTTTTCCAAAGATGACACGACAAAAACCAATAGTCTTTTTTTTTTTTTTTTCTTTTACAATTCACGATCTGCACAACACGATGCAAGAGAACAAGAACAAGCTTTGCATTTTCCACGTTGTTTTTACATGTATCTTGTAACCCTTTTGCTTGTTTACTGGATCATTTACATGAAATGCGGTTGAAAGCTAAGGAGATTGAGACATGGCTTTGCTTGTTTCTGTGGGCTTTGATGAACGTTCGCCAAATATATATCACCTTTTTATCCCTCTCGTCCTTAATACGCTTCGCGACTCGGCCAAAGTTCGTTAGCGCATAGCTAACTTGAAGTAAATTAATTCCTAGGATGAACTAACGAACTTAAAGGAGTAACTCACCTCGACAGGACCACCTAAATGTCTTGAGAAACAGAAGCCATACACATCTATTTTCATGAACCTGACTTTTGCTTAGCGTTGCAATGCCAGATAAGCCGGGGACGCTTTAGTAGATGACGGCGCAGAATGTGCAGAGCTGAAACGTGGCACCGCGATGTCGACGTCGCGTGGGGTGGGGGTGGGGCGTGGGGCGTGGGGCGAGGGGGGGGGTGGTGTGCTAATCTTGATGATCATTTGATTAATTGTTTGTGGCAAACTATGTAAGATCTTATGTCTTCTTTCAGACTCAAGCTGAAGGCAAAGCAGGAAATTTTTTCGATGAGCTCCATTATTAGATTTTAGCCAAGTATAATTGGACCCCATCAGTTGTCATGATGTATACATGCGTATGCAAAAGCCTAATAATAATAATTGATGATACAGGTCGTGACAAGTTTGGATTTTTGTCCTCATTTTCATGATTATTGCCTTGCCAACAAATTAAAGCCTAATAAAATTCTTGGGTTTCATATCGAAAAACGTTGATTTGTGAAATTATGATAGCTAGAGGTGATGTGCGTCCTCATTGGTAGACCCAGAAACACAAAAAATTGAGGCCTAGCTTTGTGTAGATCTAGAAATTATTCTTCAAAATTTTACATCGAGAGATTGGACAGAATGGACTTGTTATTGCATGATTAGTATTTTTAAGTGAAAGACAGAATAGCTCACTTGATTACAATGTATGATTCAAGTTTTTATACCAGATCGGATGAATGGGGTCTCTGACAATATGTATATAGTACACCCTATTGAGAAAATTCAAAGCATTTTGATGCATTTATATTCATTCTTATAATAGGATTGGTGTCACTTGACAGACAATTGAACTGCTTAGCTAATAATCTTCGTGATTGTAGGTACATGAGCACTAAACTTAATTAGGTTATCCTTACTGTCACGTACGGGGTCTAAGGTTATATGATTATATCTTAGATATTTATTGATGCCAGATATTTTCTTTGGTACCGTCTTTTTTCAATACTAAACTGGTGTCCTAATCCTAACCTACACTTATCTAGCTCGATCAAGCCGATTTGGACAAAGATCTCAACTGATAATTGACCTTATTAGACACAAAGATAAATGGCTCATCTAGGCAAAAAATTTCTATAGATAGGTGTTAATACCTATTATTGTGCTAAAGTTTTTTATTTGGCAAATAATGACTTAGAAACACCCCCTTAAGCTATAGATTTGGATCTCCTCATGATATTATATTTTGTCAGAAAGATTGATGATATTAAATTAGTGATATAGTTATGATAAAATAATTTAAATATTAATTAGATCTCTATTTGGTTTTTCTAATAATATTGAAACTTACCAACACAAAAAAAAGAGAAAGAAAGGAAAAACATGGGGCCGGAGACTATGCTCGGACAATGAACTTGCTGGGCTATTTTATTATATTATTCTTTTTTTTTAATTCCCCTAGCTACTTTTTTAATTTTTTCCTTCACGAGGCCATGTAGAACTAAAAACTGATCATTCTTACAAATGAGACTCCTTTAATATTATCACTCAAAAATTTCCTCAAATCATCTAGAGGACCTCAAGAGCATGAAGCCCTAACGGAAGCGTCGTTTCAAAATTAGCTGCCCAATCTGCACATACTACTTTTTTTTTTTTTTTTTGCGGAGCAAGTGAGTAATTTTTATTAATAAAAATACATGTACAAGAAAATGTACAAGCATCAAAAGATGTACAAAAGAACCTATATAATAGTGTTCTTAAGTTTCCATCTACTAATTTCAACATTCAAGTTTGTAGATGGAAGCTTTCTTTTACAAGCAATTCTAGCTCTAACATCATTATAGATCATAAGGAAAATGTTCTCCTTTGTTTTTGCAAGATGATTGAAGTTTCGGTTGTTTCTTTCAATCCAAAGGTGATAGACGGATGCACCAAGAAAGTTCTTCAGAAGGGTGACCTTCAAATTATTTTTTAGAGCAAATGGAGTAAGATAGCTGATGATGTCATGCCAAGTAATCACCTAATCCGGAAGAAGAGTAAGATGAAGCCATCTTCTCCAAACACGCCTAGTGAAACTATATTAAAAAGAATAAATGATCTCGAGTCTCACAACTCATGCCACAAAAGATGCAAAGAGGATCAATAGAAAGGCCCCAAGAGAGTACTCGATATTTTTTACTTGACTTGTTCTTGAAAGCAAGCCAAACAATGAAACCATGCCTTGGGTTATAACCCTTATACCAAATCAATTCTTGCCCTTGGAATGGATCACCCTTTTTTCTAACATGCTCCTAAGTGCATTTGAAAGAGAAATCACCATTTGGGGAAAGGGACCAAATGAAAGTGTCATCTGCCTTTTCATAAAGAGAAACATTTGGGATACTTAATTGTTGAATATGAGTAGGCCAATCCCAAACACCATTTCGAAAGATTGAGGAGACCCTAGCAAGGAGGGGTAGATGTGGTAGAAAACCTCTATGGTCAAATAAGCAACCCTCGGGGTGCCAAGAATCAAGCCAAAAGAAAGTACTATTTTCATCTCCAAGACTATATTTTATGTGATGCCTTGCAATATCTCGGACATTAAAAATCATTTTGATGACCCAATTAACATCATAGGGAGGTGCCATAGTCCCTATAAACGTAAGTAATGCAGAAATTGGCTGTTTCAACATCGTTTTGAGTTCCTAAGTGAGTGCTTCATAAAGTCCCATGTGTCATAGTGTCCTTGATCCAATGGATGAGTACTTTTTTCCCTAGTTACTTTCAGTGACCAACTTAAGCAGTAAGTCCACTAGTTTTCTTCTATGCGTCTCGCTTTTATAATCCTGAAGTTCCATTTATGCCTTCCATTGTAATGATACAAAAAGAGAATCATAAGAAATCTCGTAGTTAATCTTTTAAATGATATTTGATTTAAATAAAATAGAAATTTGGATTTTAATCACATATTTAGAAGGCATAACCCAGCCATCTGATTCGAATTAGAACACTAAAATAAACTCTAATTCACTCGGAAAATGCAGAAATAAACGGCCAAAAAAAAAAAAAAACCACATATATAGATAGGACAGAGAACAGAGATGAATCGAGCAAAAAATTATTTCGTTAAATTTTGTCTTGATGTGTTTGTATGTATTTTTGCCACGCCCGAAATGTCATGCTCATACAATTGCACCAATTGTTAACAAATATACATATATATAATAAAATAATGATAACAATGGTAGTAAAAAGGAGCTTTATGTAGCTTCTCACCAATTATAAGATTTGTATTCTATACTCTTAATGCAAAAAAAAAAAAAAAAAACCTCCTCCCCTTAAACCCGCAAAAGAGATTTCTTGTGATATTGGTTTTTCTTGAACGTTCCCCACATATCCTAACGAACTACACAAGCATAAACTGCTAGAATGATATACATACAAAATAATATTGGGAAAAGGCACTTGTCAATCCTTCTATCTTTGTTTCTATCTCTTTCTCACTCATCATTTATATACATATACATATATATATATATATATATTTATCTATATATATGTGTGTGTATATAATATATAGAGCCTCCTCTGTTTACATAATATCCACGTAAACAAAGGGAAACGAAACCTGAAATATTCTTTTTCATGCCTACCAACTTCCTTCTTCATTTAATTCTTGAAAGAAAAGTTCTTTAGACCTTTCAAACTTTTAGGAAATTAGTTATTATCATCATATATATCATCACCTAATTAAACATACTCCTTTTTTTTTTTTTTTTCTTTTGTTTTTCTTTTGTGTTCTTTTTTTTTAATTTTCCCTTCCAAAGGAAAAACAAACAAATCAAAAGCATAAATGGGTTTGAAAGACATTGGAGCCACTCTGCCACCTGGGTTCAGATTCTATCCTAGTGATGAAGAGTTGGTGTGCCATTATCTCCACAAGAAGATTACTAATGAAGATGTGCTTAAGGGTACTTTGGTGGAAATTGATCTCCATATTTGTGAACCATGGCAGCTTCCTGGTAGGTTTTTCATATTCTTGTTTATGAGGTGATCTGCAAGACAAACTTTTTTGATTAATATTTTGCACGTTTATTTTTTCTTTTCCTTTGGTTGTCATATTATTGAGTTGTTTCCTCAATTTTTTTTTGGGGTTTTTGTTTTTTTCTCTGTTTTTTTCCCCTTTCCCTTTCTGCATGAAACATATCAATTTTCATGAGCAACCAGCTTCAGACACTGGGGTAGAGTATCTTGTTCTTGGTAGTGTTTGAGGACTCACAATAAGATTAAAAATAGCAAGATTATGTTATTATATAAGCAGACAACAGGCAGCGATGAACTACCTTTCTCTGTTTCTATTCGTCTTCTACTGTTTTTTTTTTTCCTACTCCTTTTCTTTGTTTTCTCTCCTTCTTTTTTCCTTTTTTTTTTTCGCGTTCGGGTGTGTAGGCTGCCGGTGGTGCTGGTTTTTTTTTTCTTTTTTTTTTTTTTGGGGGGGGGGGGGTGGTTATAGGTCGACAGGCGGAGGCGCATGAATAAGATAGAATTCATAAATTCATTTTCATGGATCAGTACTTCCTTTTTTTTTTTTGGTTCCCTGGAAAGTGAAAAAGGTCAAAAAATAATTGAGGTACCACATCTTCTACCTAATTTTAATGGTTTACAAATAGTATGCTAAGATCGTCATGATCAAAGTTTGTGTAACTAAAACCTTATATTTTTCTTGTTTTAAGACTAACCCATATAAAACCTTTGCACCGTCTTTTAATTTGCTTTTGACGATATTCTTCTGAAAGTACGAAGTGATCCTTGGTTTTTACTTCAAAAGTAAGGATCAAAAGGGTGCAACAATGGATGTGGGTTAATTCTTTGACATGTGGAGGAATGAAAAGTACAATGCATATAAGATTTTTTTTAGCTTCTCGTATGATAAGTGCAATAACCAATTATATTGAATTAAACGAAAAGAAAGCTGTAGTGTTTTCTGGAAAATTTTCTCTTTAGGTCACATTTTATATTCACCCTTTTGTAGCTCAGTTTTAGGACAAAGCAGCAAAAAAATATCATGCACAAAGTTTAATGTCTATGCGCGCAAGTTAAGCCAGCCATTCTACGCCTTTGATTTTAAATATTAGTCATAATAATAAGAAGAAGGAAAAAGAATTAAGAAGAAGAAGTAGAAGTAGAGTGCATGGAGAACTAAAACCTAAAAGAAAATAGAAAAAAAAAAAACTGAAACCTAGAAGCATGGCCTTCCGCTTTTCATTTCTTTTTAATTTTGCGTGTTTTTGTGTGTGTGTGTGGGGGGGGTGGGGGGTTGCGTTCGTGGGGGTGGGGAGTGGGTGATGGTGACAACCTAAACAAACTCTTGTTTGTATAAGTTAATTATAGCAAAAGTAACTCTTAACGTAATTCGTTAGTATCGTCAAGTACATATAGTGAATCTTATTAAATAAGATAAGGCTTGATTAGTTCGCGAGAAAGGAACGGTAGGCTCAGTTGCTTGATCTAATTTGTAAGATGCCAGCTTTGGGATGGTGTAAGTAACTAAACAGAGAAAGTGTATCAATTATTAAGCAATTCTTGCAACCCACAAAACATGACATGTACTCTTTTTTTTTTTTTTTTTTTCTGTGATGCCGTTATGGATATTATCCTTTCTGTCCTTCCGACACATTCTGTATTTGGAATTGTCTTGTAACGTGCCATGTGGTATAAACGAGGCACTATTGAAGATAGGGCATCCAACCATATTTCCCTACAACAAGATGCTATCTAATAATTCTTCTACTAATGCAGTACCATTGTACAGCAAAACCTCCGAGGTGAAATTTCAATTCTCGTTTATACGATGAGAATTTATATATTATACATGTGATCGAAATATTTTTTTATACAATTCTTTTTAGCGTGTATATAAGGAAGCGGAAGCGAAATATTCTTCCGCGTTTTTTTCTTTCTTGTCCCTCCCTCCACACCACATGACATGTGGAAGCCTTTGGAGGTGACAGAGGGAAGAAAATCTTGAGGGGAACTACAAATCTAATGATTCTCTTAATTATGATGATTGTCTTTAATTAGTCTAGGTAAAGACATATTGAGGGAGATACAGACTTGCAAGCTTCTGAGGTCTTCCCAACTATTGCGAGACAAAAGTGGATAAACCCTCTCCGTTCTTTTTCCGAGAGTTTGCTTTTAATAACTTTGTGAAAAAAGCAGAAAGGTGCCTCGAGAATCTAGTTGACTTATTGCGCAGCCTTTGCGTCACGGTGTCGCTTATACATTTCCTTTTTCTTTTTTCATTTTAAATTTTAACAAAATCGGTAAATTTTTCAGACGTATACTAGAGTTTAAATTTAACACGTGTGAAATTGTTACGTGACAATTTATTATTTTTCTTTTTTCTTTTTGGAATTCATGTTTCTGTAATTGTTGATTATTATCACGTATGATCGTGGTTTTGCAGAGGTGGCGAAGCTGAATTCAAACGAGTGGTATTTCTTCAGCTTTCGAGATCGCAAGTATGCGACCGGGTACCGGACGAACCGGGCCACAACATCGGGTTATTGGAAAGCCACGGGAAAAGATCGAATGGTGCTTCATCCCAGGACTCGTACTGTGGTAGGGATGAGAAAGACCTTAGTTTTCTACAAAAATAGGGCTCCAAATGGGATTAAAACCGGTTGGATCATGCATGAATTTCGCCTCGAGAACCCTAATACTCCTCCTAAGGTATGTTGTATGTGTTCCCTTTTTGGGATTACGATTTTCTCCTAATTATTAGCATTTTTGAGTGCTATCCATTCATATAATAAGTGAATCAATCTTAACCTTGCATGTAGTTTTAAAATTTAAGGAAAGATGAAGCAATCCCATTTAAGAACTTGTAATTGAAGTATGAATATCTATTAAGTTACACAATAAAGTCATTTTTGCATCAACCCAAGGTCTCTCAAGAAGATTAAACAGGTGTATTGAACGCGCTATGTCATAATAAATTCATTACACATAATATGCTGGGGCCCATTAGCCTATTATTTGTTTTTTTCGCTTTATACTCATAACTCTTCCAAAGCTAGACTTAGACAGAATAGCGTGTGAATAAGATATCAACTCCTAATCACTCGAAGTGTCGACGAAGCATCACCTGTTGATTTTGAATCATTCTCGTGTAGTATAATTGTTTTTCATAATACATGTGGATACGTATAGATCATGCGCGTAAAATAGGGCGAATCAAGTAGTGACGAAAGAGGGGTAGAGATATTCAAGTGAGAATGTCACAATCTTGTCGTGAGAAGCTTCATAGAGAGCTCATCGAGACAAGACAGACGACCATAAGATTCTTTTCCCATCCTCAACTGTGGAAAAATTAGTGAAAAAAGGAGTGAACCAATGGCAACAAAGTCTAGGAAATTTAATATTCTTTTTCTTTTTTACTTTTTTCCCTGCATGCAAACTTCTTTCTTACATGTTTACATGTTTATGATCAATGGCAGGAGGACTGGGTACTGTGCAGAGTGTTCCAAAAGGCCAAAAGTGAGAACGGCAACACCTCGTACGACGCGAAATCTGGCGGCGCCGCCTCGCCAACCATGGCGGCGGTGGCATCGTCTCCTTCAATTGATCATAGCCAGAGCTTGCCTTGTAATTATCTCCAGTTTCCATCCTTCTCCGACATTAATAATCAGACCCATCATCAAGTCGAAAGCACAAACAATTTCTTGCATATATCATCAGTGCTAGGCAACGATAATCTTCATCATCAGTTAACTCAAGATCATCATCAACTGAATGAAGCTCATACCAGCTCCAATAACGCGATTATAAACGCAAAATGTGAGGATGATCAATTTGGATTCTTATTCGATATGGGTTTTCAAGAATCAAACCTGAGAGAATCAGCACCTTCAACACTTGAGGATATCAGATTTGATGAAGATCATACCAGTTCAGTATTCTTCTAAACCGTGATTTAAAAAAAAAAAAAGAATAGATTTGAAGTATATTATTATTTATAAAAGAAACATGGTGTTTAATTATAAGGTACAAAGTAGTGTTTGATTTTTTTTTTTTTTTGGTTTTCTTTTTCCTTCTTTCGTAGGGTTGTTTTAGAGGATACAGGAATTGTGTTATTGAAAATTCGTATAGTTGTCACAGTTTGGGTAGGGACCGTGTTGTTGATAATTTGTAGTTGTCACAGTTTGGGTATGCTGGTGATAATATTCCGTTTGCATTCTCTTCCGTGATTAATTAAAATCAAATCTTTAATTTTACATGAGATATTATATTCTGTATGAATTTCTTTGAAGATCGATACTAAACATTACAAAAAGGGAAAATTGTGTGATGAGAATAGCTGGGTGTACGTAAAGCTTTTAATTGCATCAAAATATGTTGTAATGAATAGAGTAATGAATAGAATGAAAATTAACTCATCAACCTTAAAAAGTATAACAAGACAAGGATGAGGAAAATCGCACTGTTATTCTGAAGATTGAACTGAAACTTATCCATTAGTAGAAAAGAAAATTTCCAGGGCAAACAATAATTTTACATTACCAAAATTTCAACAATTTGGTTGTTCCTGAAATGACGGTTCATCCGTAAAATACTTTTTTGTCTTCTAGAGTAAGCCAAAAAAACAAGTGGCTTTCATATCATGTCACTGGATAATAAAAGAAAAAATTGAAAGGTAATTTTTAATTCATATGATTCCATATCTCCTCTATAAAATTCTATATATTGTCCTTATATATACTATATGTTTATTCTGTAATATGAAAAATGAATTTAAATAGTGAAAAGATTTAAAGATAAATATATGAAAGAATGTAAGTAAGCCAATGCTCTATTGATTTAAGATATCTTTGACGATTTTGTTTGACATCAATGGACAATCAAGGATTCTAGTATAGAGTTACATCACTTTATCTAAAAGTTTAAGATTTTAAAAAGAGGTTTTCTATATTTATTTATTATCTTAACACGTCCTTGACATGTGCCTGTGATTTATTTTGAACCTTATATATGAATTATTTCAATGTTAAAAAGGGTTTTGTTGCACTTTAAGCTTTACATGTGAGCAAATTTGATGTTAGAGAGGAGTTTGCTAGATTTATGTATTGTATTAACATAATCAACCATATTTTGGCGAAATTTATTTTTAACCTTACACATAAACTATTTTGATGTTTTTCAAATAATTGTGGTGAGTTTTAAACCTGTGACGTGTTATACTAAATTACTATTACATTTAAAAGTTTAAAATTATAAAAAGAAGTATTACCTTCACACTTGGGTAAATACAATGTCACATCACATATTGTGTACCCTATCCTGAAATTATTGCCCTATAGCAGAATTTAATAACTCTCGTTTTACATATCTAAACATTTAAAAAGAAAAAGTAATGGATAAAGAATAATTTGTGGGAAGAATTGACTAATTGCTGTGGACCGAGATGCTCTCAATCAAGAATAATTTAAATCATTGTCGAAGTAGTAACATATCGTAATCATTTTATTAATTTATTTAAAAGCTATATAGTGCGCGCCACACACTTTAATTTCAATGAATTATTAACTTGAGGTCATTTTCTTATGGGTAAATTGCACATAACTCCTTTGTAAATTGTTATAAGTGTGCGTTTACTCTTTGTGATTTAAAAATTAATTAGTTACCCCCGTACTTTTTAAAAGTGAAGTACGTTATCCCTCTCAGTTACTTTTTTCGTTAGATTTAGCCAGACATGTGCTACATGCGCCGGGCCTACAACTAGGTGTAATTTTTTTGCTGTTAAATTTGATTTTGGTAAAAAATACCCTTCCTTTTTTATTTTCAACAAACATTTGCAAGAAAAAAAGCTTGAACCCTTGACCTTAGTTTAAAATATGTAAATTTTAACCAATTATACTGCAAATATGTTTGCATTTTATTTTGTTACTACAAGTAAATATTTTTTGTCATCAAAAAATAAAAAATAAATTAATCTCCACTGTCATCACGATCGCACAACACCGTCTCATTAATTAAATTAATTAATTAATTTAAATTTTAATTATTTGATTAATTAATTAATCAATTATTAAATTAAAAATAATCAATTATTTAATTACTAATGATTAATTAATTATTAATTACTTCACTTTTCTAATTAAATAAAAAGGGTAAATAGCGCCACACACCATTGTAATTTGTCATAAGTGTGTCGTACCCCTTGTAATTGCCATAAGTGCACTGTTAGTCCTTGGTTTAAAGGGTAAATTAGTCTTTTTATATGTTTATTAGCCAAAAATTAACGAAATTAAAAAAAATAGGCATATATGCTTTGCTTTTGAGAAGAACAGGGAGTAACTAATTAATTTTTAAATTACAATGAATAAACTCACGCTTATGACAAAACACAAGGGAATTCCGTGCAATTTATCCTTTTCTTATTTTAGTCCTTTCACAAAAAGAAAATCATTGATTGTGCGGGATGGAATGAAGTTTTCGTATGATGATAACAAATTAATATAATAGGAGGGAGTAAAGAGTAACGATATTTAATTTTATTCATAAAGTAATCATTTGATCGAAGAGATAATAATTGATAAATAATTAAGCAATTATTAATTATAGAGTGTGAATCTGAACACTTCTGTTAAAAAGTACCACATTTCATTATGTGAAAGCAAGAAAGAAACCAATAAATAATATGGCAGATAGGATATGCTGATAGTGAAAGCAAGAATACTTCAAGAATGAATGGTTAATCCACAATGATGAGTAGGTGAGTACAATCTGCTGAAAAATGTTATGTAGTTTGTGCATATTAGAGTATCACTATGATGTCACAACTCTCAAAAATAAAAAAGAAAAAACTTTAACAACAAAAACTCAGGTGCTTGTGTGCGTTATTTTATTTATTTATTGATTTGTTCAAAGATTTGGCCCACTTCCCCACCCTTTATTGCCATAATTTCTGGAAGCCGTAGTGTCTTTCGCATATTAATATAAACTTAATAATTATGAAGTTATATAGATAATTTATTTATTAATTTTAATAATTTTTAAACATTTAACTTGATTGATAAATTAATAATAATTTATATTATTATTCAATTGAAAACATTAATATAAAATTATATTCGTCACGTGGAAAGAAGTTATTTATCTATATATAAATAATAGATAATAAAATAATAAATTAATACATTAATTAATCATAAATTAAAAATTGCCATGTAAGTGCTAATGCGAAACTTTTATATTATATATATATATATATATATATATATATATGTTATATAGTAGATAATACATTAGCATTCTATATGGTATATTTCTGTAAATTCATCTTTAATATAAAATTAATTAACTAAAATGGAATTACATTTTGTAAAGATGAAGTGAATAAGTACCAAATTCTATTTAATGTTCTGTTTGTTATAGTCTTATTTTAAGATAGTTATTCTATTGACATGAGGATACATCTTATAAGATTTAAGAGATCTTATCATTCATTATATGAAATTAAAAACAAAACCATATTTTATATATATAAGAAATATAAAATCCATCTTATTTTATTTTTTTACAACTATAGAATATATAGTGTATATGATAAAATATTTTAAATTTTATAAGGTATTTTCAAATTTTATAGGATAAGTATTTTAAAATAAGATCATTTCAAACACACTATTAATCACAACTCTTGGACTCATTTTTATAACACAAGTGAACGAATATTAAGGTTGCGTTTCGTTTGCATGTTTTCATTTTTTATTTTTCATTTTCATTTTCATTTACTAAAAATAATTTTTATTTTATATTTTCTAAAATTTAGAGAATGTGTTTGGTTAACAAAAATGTTTTTCTTTTTAATGTTTATTTACAAAATTTCCAACTTATTTTCTAAATTTTTTAGAAATATTTACAAAATCGCCACTTTGTTTTCTATTTTTTTTTATATTTTTACAAAATTGCCACCTTGTGTTCTAAACTTCTTAGATATATTTATAAAATTGTTACTTTGTTTTCTAAATCTTTTAGAGCTATTTACAAAATTACTACCTTATTTTCTAAATCTTTGGAGTTATTCACAAAATTACCACATTGTTTTTTAAATTTTTTAGAGTTATTCACAAAACTGCCACCTTATTTTCTAAATTTTTTAGAGCTATTTATAAAATTGCCACCTTGTTTTCAGAGAAAACATTTTTTTTATGTTTTTTATTTTCCTAAAAAACTGTTTTCTATTTTCTGAAAATAAAAATAAAAATAATTAACCAAATGAGTTTTCTATCCTTTTTTTTATAAAAATAAAAACAAAAAACAAGTAAACCAAATGTGCCCTGAATTTTTAAATACTGATTATTCTATCTTGGGCATCCATGACTATTGGTAAACTCTAAAAACAGTATCTTAACTTTCTACAAAATGTTATTTTGGTCCCAAATTTTATTTTGTGTTTGAATTATTTATGCTTTAAACAAGAGAGCTCATTGGCTAAACTAATTAATATTTTTCATAATTCTCTAAAAGTTTTAACCTTAGAAAAATAAAAGAGAAAATTGGGCCTTGATAAAGAAAAAAACACAATACTCTACAATTCGCCCAGCACTGGGCCCAAATTTTAGTCCATGTACATGTGGGCTTGAGGTGGGACAAATAGAACCTTCAAAAAATGGGCCCTCGTAAACTGTTAAAATAACACTTCCACTTGCAATGGGCACCTTCATAACGCACCTCGTGTTCTAGCTCAAGGCAAATTCACTGACTAAACAAACGAAGCAAACACTTGTGTAAAAGAAGCCTTCTGTGACTCTTCATTTCTTTTTCGAGGTATGTTATTTTTATTTGCATTTCTTAAATTAAGTTTAATCATTTTTATTTGATTTTTTTTCTTGTTTAAACTTCGTCAGATATTAACTGTATTGAAGATCTTCAAGAAAATTGGATTAATTTTTTAATATGATTTTAGATGCTTTTCCCTGTATTTTAGGTTTGAATTGATTTCATTTGGATTATATTTGATTATATAGAAGCTCAAGGTAAGCCATAAAGGATTGTCTTTGAGAGAGAAAGACAGAGAGAAACACTTTTAGCTGAAAATTTGAGTTTAGGCTATATATAATCATGTAATTGGCTTAAATATCACTGTATTCGCGCAGCTGCTAGTTCTCTAAACAGTAAAATTCGTGTGCGCAGGAGAGAACGGAGAAACTGTGGCAGTAAGGGCTCGTTTGAATTGGCTTCTTCTCCAAAAGCACTTTTTTATACGACTTCTAGAGACACGTTTGTTTGAGAAGTTCAAATTTTAGGCTTCTCAAACGAAGATTTTTTTTTTTTTTTTTCCCAAGGAAAAAATTAATCTTTCATGAAAAAAGGTCAACCAAAATGGGCGTCAAGTATAATACCATTTGGAACTTAAAAGCGTAATTTTAATGCATCCCATCTGTGTTTGGCAAAATTGCTTGACGAGCAGACTAAGGTACAGTTGCACTGTGTGGACTGTGAAACAAGTCAAGTGCTTGTTATCAATCTTCTTGTATGCTAATAGTGTCATTAAAATTCTATATGTGAGGGTCATCTCTCGGATGAGTGTGTGGAGTGCATGTTAGAATTTGTAAGGAGAATTCTGCCATGATATTGAGGAAAATTTTTGCTGGATAGGTATAAAAAGTGCATGTAATGAGTCATACATAACTGTTATAGTCCATATATTAGTTGATTTGTCTGAAATTGATGTTGGTTTCTGATAACTTCAGTTGCATGGCCTCTCTCGAGTGGTGGAAGATAGAACTGGTTTTTACCATTTCGTCATCTCTTGCCATAAATAAACTTGAGAAGTGTCTGTGGATAGGTGTCCCTCGGCAGACATCATCAAATTGTTCTTATAGACTGTAGAGGAGTTACAAGGTGGATGTTGCTCTGTCTATATTGGGTAATTTTCTTCATAACAGAACATTGATATAGTTTCCGTATTTAATGATTTCTTCTTTACTTTTCCAGTGCTAATGGGGACAGAACATAAAAGAAGTGGTCCTAAGGAAAACAACATGGAGGAAATCCCTGTTCCACCTGGTTTTGTTTCACTAACATCATTCACACTGAAGAGGATTGACAATACTGAACAAACTCATTGCTCTAAGGCAGTTGGGGATGAACTTGAAATAGAGACACGCCAGCTGGACGCCTCGGCACACATTGTTGACATTGGAAAACTTAAGAGGTCTCTCAGGCATAGACCGTGGATCCTTCCCAGTCGACTTGGATATTTTCCAGTGGAATCTGACTCTCCATTTGATGTGGTCATTTATCTTTTCTCTTATTTCCTGAACTATCTCTTCCAAGATCCAACATCTATCAAGTATATGGCAAATTTTCTTACAAGAACCCAGTTCAATAAAGTTCTGCAAGAAAATCTAAGGTGTGGAGTTTGATAGTATATGCAAATTTGTCATTTAGTTTGGAGATAAAAAGAAGCACAAATTTGTCTTGTACTATGAATATTATCACAAAGACGGCTTGTTGAAAGGCGATTACAGAAAAATGTAACACGAGAACTTTGAAGTTATCTAAGTGATTGGTTAATATGACTTGATCTGGTATGACAAAGTCTACTTTCTCTTTGGTGAAGTGCTAAACCATTTTTTCTTAGGGGTTGTGGAAAGTGGTACAAAACACTTCTACTTTTTAGCATGTTATACTTGTGAAATTCATTGTACATCGTTGTTCAGCAGAGGCTTTTGCAGTTGGTTCGTACTTTGTTCCATTGATCTCTAGCGCGTTTTGACAGGGACCAAGTTGCTTCTCTCATTGGTATATGTAAACTGCTTTTTGTAAAGCAATATTTTGCTTCTCGTGAAATGTCAGACCTCAGCTTCTATGTGCATACTAGACTTTGGCACCAAAGGTGAGCATCCAATTTTGCAGGTGCACCTTGGGTAGTTAAATGGGGTATCTATATGTTGTGTTCGGTTAATTATAGTGGCACAGATGCTTGCAGTAGCATATGTAAACTTTTCTTCATGAATGTGTTGTGCTTTAGAGTGTTAGTGATTTGCTGGTAAATTATGTGTGCGAATCTTATGAAAAGCACTCAAGCTGGCTAAGTTTCCCAAAGACATTGAAGAATATGGTTTGTTTGGTTATTTCTTTTAGACTTGGTAGTATAGGTCTTAAAATTATGATATTGAATTTCTTTTGCAGAATGTCCCTTTGAGAGCTCACTTTCCTAAAGGAGTGATTCGAGGATGCTCAAGTTGTGACAACTGCCAAAAGGTTCCTTGTGCCTTATCATCTTGAAGTTTGATTTATGTTGTCTAGGTTCTACTTTAAACTTGGGCTAGTTTTATGTAAAGATGTGTTAGTAGTATGTGCAGCTGCTTTTATTTTCACTTTGATTTGATGATCTTGATTTATTGCTGGATTCTGAAAAGGTCATGGCTAGCTGGCATCTGGAAGAATCTCGCATTCCTGTACTGGAAGAGGTTCCTGTATTCCATCCTACTGAAGAGGTAAATCTGTAAAATCCTTGTTTCTTGCCTTTCATGTTCTCATTACATTTTTTTTCTCTATGGAGTGCTTTGGCTAGTATGGGTTTCATGAGCTCAGATATTATGGCAGGAGTTTAAGGATGCAATTAAGTATGTCACGAGCATACGTTCAAAAGCTGAGATGTATGGAATATGCCGTATTGTTCCTCCTGCTTCTTGGCAACCTCCCTGCCTTCTCAAGGAGAAGACTACATGGGCATCTTCGAAGTTTAATACCTGCGTTGAAAGGATTAATGAACTTCAAAATCTTTGTTTGGCAAGTGAATATTGTAGAGTTCATGGAAAAGTCAAATGTAAAAGGAGAAAAGTTCTAAAGGATTCAGAGAGTGAGTCATGTGAAGGACCTACTACAGATGCTGGTGAAGATGAACCGGATGCTGAAAGCTTTAAATCTGAGAGTGGGCCACTTTTCACGTTGGAGACTTTCAAGAAGTATGCTGATGATTTCCAGAGGCAATACTTTGGCAAGAAAGATGAGGTTGCAGATTCTAGCAGTATTGCAACTGTATTCACAGAACTAGAAGGACCTTCAGTTGTGGATGTTGAGGGTGAGTATTGGCGAGTCATTGAGACGCCTACTGAAGAAATTGAGGTACATAAGTACCATCATCGTGCTGAACTTCCTTTCTGGTTGTATTCCTTGTTCTCAGGAGGCTTAGTTCTCTATCTTGATTTGTTATTCTAGGTGCTTTCTGCTGTTGGTGTGGACACCAGATCAATTGGAAGTGGGTTTCCAGTGAAATCCAACTTAATAGAGGGTCTCAAGTATCACGAATATACCAATTCAGCTTGGAATTTGAATAACATACCTACACTTTCTGGCTCTCTCCTTAGTTTTGAAAACCGTGGAACTTCTGCAACTTTATTTCCTCGGCTCTCTATAGGAATGTGTTTTTCCTCGTTTTGTTGGGTAAGATTCAGAATTCACTACTGGTCCAGCCAACAACACCTCTCTCTCTCTCCCCCCACCCCCTCTCTCCCTCTCTTTCTATATCTCTATCTCTATCTCTATCTCCACTTCCATCCCATCCACCCATCCCTCTTTCTTTATTTTCTTTGCTCTTGGGTGAATTCCTTTCCCGGGGCTTTTTTTTTTTTTTTTTTGGTTCTTGTGGGGGCGGGGGCCGGCTGCAGGTGCTCATGCTTGCTTTCTGTTGACTCATAATGCATGTATATATGTTCTTTTTCATGCTTTAAACACGTTATTGTTTCCTAGTTGAGATGGATGTGGAATGTTATTATTGTTAGTCTTGAGAAAGTTCATAGATTAATCACCTATAATAACTTATTGTGAAGCAGAATGTTGAAGAGCATCATTTGTACTCATTATGTTATTCACATGCCGGTGCTTCGAGAGTATGGTATTGCATCCCAGGAAGCTATCACTCTAAATTTGAGGAAGTTGTGAGGAAACAGTATCCACAACTGTCAGAACACCCTGAGCTGCTCCATAAGCTTGTAAGGATTACTCCTTTACATACATTACAAGAATTTCTCAATTCATCTCTCTCTGTGGATAATTGTAATTATACAAATTGTATTAGAAGCACTTGTTAGTTACCAAAAGATAGATCAAATTTATGTCTTTACAATTTTTAGGCTTTGATAGCTGGGGACAATCTCAGCTCTTTAGTGGAAGAGTTTCCTTTTCATTTCTGACATATTTATAGTTGTTCCCTGGTGCATTACTTGTTTCACTACTGAAGTACTAAATTGATTCAGCTGGCATTGGAAATTCTCTTGGCTTGTATATGGAAAAGGTAGAATTTAAAAAGAAAAAAAAAAGAAAAAACAATGCCATGCACTGGACCCCCAATTCACTGCCATCTACTTGTGAACCTCATGATCACGAAAGCAGGGAATTTTTTATGCAAATCTCACTTGTACAGGAACTTACCCTGCATATGGGCTGATTGCTGCTATCGGTTCAGATGATTCTCCAGTTATTACCTCTAATACGACTCTACGGGAATTGTCTGCCAAACAATGAAATACTTTCACCAGGAGGCTGCTGTTTATATTGTTATTACCTACTTAATTACTCTTTAAGCGTTGTGTGCTCCTTTAAGCAATTGTGCTCTTCCTACTTGGGGAGAAATGCCTAGCGGTGTTTGTACTTCATTAATTTAAAAGTGCTGCCTACAAATTACATGAGACACACTAATGTTATTTAGTGTTATGATGTGGAAGAAAGGCTTCTTCTTTTTGAAATAAAAAATTGAAGCAGCTCTTTATAATTTATTTTTGGAAGAAAACCTTATATGATTTAGGGCTTTGGAAGAAAAAAGTCCCCAGTTTTCACTTTATCTTTTTCATCGTATGTAATTGATGCAGGTAATTCAAATCTCCCCCTCTCTGATACCTGATGGTGTACCTGTCTATCGTTGCGTGCAATATCCCAGAGAATTTGTGCTTGTTTTGCCTGGAGCATACCATTCTGTGTTCAATTGTGGATTTAATTGTTCTGAAGCAGCTAATTTTGCTACCTTGGACTGGTTGCCTCATGGTCAGAATATTACAGAACTGTATAGCGAGCAGCGACGGAAGACATCAATCTCCCATGACAAGATATTGTTGAGAGCTGCCATGAAAGCTGTGAGGGCACAGTTGGAACTTTCATTGATGAAGAATAAATCTTCAGATGATGAACAATGGAGTAGTGCCCGCGGGAAGGATAGTGTTTTAGTAAAAACATTTAAGGTAAGCCCCTTCTATCCTGACTTGAGTATGATCCGACACCCCTATACTTCTGTATCACATAATAATAACTTGCTGCTGCCAGTTTCTCTCCCTTTAGAGGTCTTCTTTTGTCTAGATTGTTATTTCTATTATTGTCCTGACCTCCAATTTTAGTTTCTTTAACTTGGTTATTGATAATTGTATGCTGTTACTCTGATTGCCTTGTCATATATCTTATATGAAATGCCTAGAGGTTCTCTCGACCACTAATATTTAGGGAGAATGCACGCATCTGTGGCCTTGATTTTGTTGCTGGAAAACCTGAACCAGTCACTACCGCTTATAGTAGCAAGTGAAAGACAAATTTGGACTGTCATCACTGCATGGGGAGAATCTGATGGGAGATTGTGGGAGATTTGAAGTGGCTGGCACAGTAAAAAGTAGATCAGCTTGGTTTCCTTCTTGGTGCTGCATAATTGAACTTAATGACAATCCTCCTGTCAGTTTTAAATCTTAAATCGTTATCCTTGCCCTTTTTAAACTAAAATATTGATCAAGTTGGGATGATGGAGGGAGACTTCTTACTAGTGTCAACTACTACATTCTTCTATTGGTTAGGTGCTTAAACTATGTTATTTAGGGTTCTTCTGGCAGCTAATTTGGTATTAAAATTGTGTTGTTGAATTTATTGGAACTATAAGGTTTGTTATGCCTACAGCCAGTAGTTACTTTTCATTAAAGTCCAATTATTTCTCCAATGTCACATTTGAAGTTTGAAATGCATGCTGTTACTTGGATAGTTACGCATCGAGCAGGAAAGCAGGAGGAGGGAATATCTATGCAGTTCTTCTTTGTCAAGGAAAATGGAGGATGACTTCGATGCTACCACTAAAAGAGAGTGCTGTGTATGCCATTACGATCTGCATCTTTCTGCTGCAGGCTGTTCATGTTCCCCAGACAAATATACCTGTCTTCGTCATGCAAAGCAGCTCTGTTCTTGTCCTTGGACTGCCAGATATTTCCTTTTCCGATATGAAATCAATGAGTTGAATATCCTAGCAGAAGCTCTTGAAGGGAAGTCAACAGCAATCTACAGGTGGACTAGAGAAAAACTTGGACGGACTTTGTCTTCCTCTCTCTCCAAAGATGCTGGAAATCATCTCAGGCATGGTGTTGAATTGTCTTCCACGAACCCAGTGAAGCAGAGGGCGTCGAATTTCACCAATCTTACTATGTCCAGTGGTGTACCAAAAGAACCAGCATTCACGGTAGAGACAGTGATAAAAGGATCTATGCTTCAAGGAGAATGCTTTAGGAAAGAGGAAGAAAGAGCAAAGAGATCGACACCTACAGTCGGTACAAGTAATAGTGTATTTGAATTAGATTTGATTTCTGCTTTGGAAAATGAAAATGGTGCAACAGACGATAGGTCCCAATTGATGAAGGATACAGTATTAATTTCTAATGCAAATCCTCACGCTCACCAAACAAAACAAGTCCCAGTGGAGAAACTTTCTCATAGTGGGAAAAATACAGTGATATGTTCCAATCCAACTAGGGATGACACTTCTACCAGAAATGCAGCAGAAAAATCGTCACGTGATCAAATTATTGTTATTCTTAGTGATGATGATGATGATGAGTAGCCTTGATAACAGATCGCTTTTGCAAGTCATGAGGTTTTATCATGGACTCGATATTGCAGTGTTGGTTTTGTTGACTTGTTATGCTTGGTTCAGCTGTTTCAGTTGCCGATTATGAAATGAGAGATTCTCAAGGCAATGTCAGTGGTGCCGAACGGGCAACTGTGAACTCTGGATTTGTTTACAAAGTCGGTTTCTGGATGAAGTTTGAAGGATTGGCTTCAATGTGTGATTATTGCTAGTACATATTGAATGCGATCCAGAATTTGTTCTCAACCTGTGTTCTTTACGAATTTCAAATATCGACGGCAGATGTAGAAGTTCAAGTACAGTTGATATAGTCGGAGCACAGTCCAATATAGTTTTCTGGTTGGAATGTGTGGTGTCAACCTAGAGTTCATATTCTTTGTCTTAGGTTTTCTATTTTCCACTTAATTAGGGTTCTGACTTTACCGAGCTGATGCATCTTCAGTGTGAGGTGGTGGGATTGAATTAGTTCCAATCCTGTGTGTATGTAATACGTAGTCTTGAAAGAGTGCTTTGTATTTGGCCTTTCAGATGTTATAATTGTATTGAAGAGGCATGTTCGCTGATTCTTAATGTTTCATAGGAATTTAAATCAGGAATGTCCATGAGAGACACGCTTAAGAATCTCTTCATTTTAATATCTTTAAGAATTCGTAATAATACTTTAAGAATCTTTTGTATATTTATATATGGAGAAAACATTGCTAGATAAACTCATAGTTAGGGCTTGTTTGGATTGATTTTTTCTATGAAAATGTGTTTTTTTAAGGAGAGAGTGTTTTTTTCTTCGTGTAAAAAGCACATTTTTTTGCAATAAGTATTTAGTTTAATTTTTATTGGTAAATTCAAGTTACTCTTGTTATATGAAAAGACTGAAACTTTAAAAAAGTTTAAATTTAATTTTTTTTTCAAAAGTAAAAAAAAATTAGTTTTTAAAAAAGTATTTCTTTTTAAAAGTTATAAAAATAAAGTACTTGTAAAAAAAAGTCAATCCAATTGAACCCTTAATGTAGCTATGCTTGTTATACAAATTGTAACTTTTTTTTTTTTAAATATGAAGGAAGCAAAGTCAACGGTCAAGAGAGAATATGTAAGAGGCTGGATAAAATAATTCAATATTTTGAGAGATTTCTCATTTCAATTTTCTTTCGTTTCTTCCTTATAATATTTTCACCTTAATTAGGTATCGACCAAAAAAAAAAAAAGAAAGAAAGAAAGTTTCCGACTTCCTTATAGTATTTTCACCCTAATTTGGTATCCACCCAAAAAAAAAAAAATAAAGAAAGCTTCCAACTTTGGTAATGCTGATCAACGCACTACCACTACCTTAAGGCGCACAGTAATTGTAGTGCACAATAAAATTTATCATTATTCACCAATCATAACTTTTTTTTTTAGTTTAAAGGAAACAAAATCAAGGGGCAAGACAAAATATGTAAGAAATTTGATAAAATAAATTCAATATTTTGGGAGCCTTCTCATTTCATTTATCTTTCATTCCTTCCTTGGAGTATTTTCACCTTGATTTGGTATCGACCGAAAAAAAGAAGAAAGAAAAAGAAAGAATAAATGAATGATAGAAAGTTTTCAACCCTTGTAAAGCTGATCAAATACACTAGGAACACCTGTAATTTGAAAAGCCAATATATTCAAAATTTAACTGTTGAAAAAGTGGAAAAAGACAAAGACAAACAATCAATCATTATAAAAAAGGGGACCCACGAATCTCAGTGGCTTTTACCACTTTCCATCTTAAACCTCTTTTAAGACGGCAATGATGTTGCGGTGTGACGTGGACAAGACAAAGCTCTTTCGTAACCCCCACGCTCAACATGGGTTAATAGCACAAGTATAGGGTTTTTTTTTTTTTTCCCCTAAGCCATTTTTCTAAACCTATTTTAAAAATAACTTACTTTTACAACTGATTTCAAAATTAGTCCAACCTAAATCTAGAAATTTGAAAACGAAACTTTGGGAGTTCAAAACGAATTCCTAGAATTCGAAACAAAAATAAAATATATTGGGTGTCTAGTCTAGTCGATAAGATGTTTATTTTTAAAAGAAAGGTGCAGGTTCAAGACCTGAGTTTGATATTTTTAATATTTTCTTTTCCTAAGCAACATTTAATTTTTAGATAGAAATGGTATAATTGACTTTCTTTAATTAAACAATCCTATTTTAATTTTTTCTTTTGACCAACCAAATTATTAAAAAAATGGTCGAATGATTGTCTAATTAAAGAATGTTAATTATACCATTTCTATCAATTTTAAACTTTTAAATTATTTTTATCATATGAAAAATCATAATATATAAATATTTAAAATAATTTATGAATTTAAATAAAAGAGTAAAAAAATTTATGTTTAGAAAAGTCATTTGAGTTACGAATTTTATATTATTTTTTTCTTAAAAACAATCCAAATAGGCTTTCAATTTTCTTTTCTTTTTTTTTTAATTTGGTTGGTTAAAAGGAACAATTAAAGAATGACTGTCTAATTAAAGAAGGTTGATTATACCTTTTCTATCTGAGAATTAAATGCTGGTTAATTATTCTTTTTTATTTTTTTGTTCCACAAATAACACTAATTAGACTGAGGAAAAAAAAAAAAAGCAATGAACTCTCACAACCTTCCTTTTAAAACATAAGCATCTTGCCAGTTTGGTTATGTGCCCATTACGCTTTATTTTTATTTTCGAATTATAGGAATTCGTTCAAACTCTTAGAGATCGTTTTCGAATTCTTAGAATTCGTTTAGGGTAGTTTTTAAATCAATTGTAAAATTAGGTTATTTTTAAAATAGATTCGAAAAAATGAATTAAAAAAAATCCCGTAATAATAAATGAAATTCCTCGTAATGTTTCGATTTAAAAAAAAAGAAAAAATTTGCTCATGACCTCATTAACTAACACTCAACAATCATGAACTATTTGTGTAATTATGATGAAATAATATAAATAATTTTTAAATTTATTAATAACTTTTACTCGGTCAAAAGAAAATTTTTATTCCGATGCATGAGGATTTAGGGGTAGGTGTGCTGACGTGGACGAGGAAAGAGGCAGGGAAAGGAGAGTGGAGTGGACCCGACATGAGGACAGAGATACACGTGCAAGCAACTGACAAGGTTGGACTAACAACAGAGGCAGAAAAAAAATAATAATAATAATAGAGGGGTTATGTGGGGTTTACATCAGTTGTCTCTCATGAGTCCAAATTGAACGTCCCATCGGATTGACCGGAGGGTGCGGGATTCTCGTACCACTCTTCTTTTTGAAATTTACGGTGAACACCACCACCCTCTCAGTGCATGCCCACGTGTATTCTTCAATTGTACCCCTTTGCTATATGCAAATTAATAAATAATTTATCGAAATGACAATGATATCTTACTCTATTACACTCCGCAAAAATACTGTACAAGTAGGGGTAGAATTTTTGACAAAAAATCCCGCTAAGAGTAGGGTGGGATTTGTTTCCTCCTACCCCAGTTCAGGGGTTGGGCTAGCTGGGCTAGGGTAGGGATTCGTCTTGTCTTATTATATATGTACATTTATTACTATTAATATATTCTTATATATTTTCTTAAATAAACATTATAACATTATATCATCTTGTTTATATTTTGAATATATTTTTGTGATTTTTTTATATAAATTTAATGTCATTAGAGATTTCTTTTATTTAGGGTAAAAGTTAACTTATTTTAATACATTCTTATGTATTAGCATTTTTTAAAAAAAATATAATATTATTCACTTTGTTGATCGGCAATGCATGGGGACGGGGCGAGGTTCTTTTTTCATTTAACAAGGACAAAATTGGTAAGAGGAGTTTATTTTGTACCAAGTGCAAAGTGGGCTAAAAGTAAGAGGAGAGCTTTATTAATAGATGCAAAGTAAGATTAAATACACCCTACTCCTACCACCCCGTTGCCGTCCCTAATAGTAGTTAGCACAACTTATGATGATAATTTACCAATAATAAAAAGATTCAAGTTGGGACGACAGATAGGTATTGTTGGAGTTTAATTATTTTACGTTTTATTATCTTTAATAAAAATCAAAATTTCTTTTTGTAGTCTGAAAAAAGGTGGGGTCGGGTGACCTTGGATGTGAATAAAATTAAGCTTAAAGATAATTATTTAAGATAGTTAGAAATATTAAGAGATAGACCCGTAAAAAGACATTTATTAGAAAGCACAAAGATCACTATAGAATGCGTTTTTTTGCCTATATAAACCCCAACCCCTTCCTCCACCGGATCATTCAATCCATTACCCATCATTCCATTTTCTACCAAATAAATTTTCTACCAAATTCATTCAATTTGTCAGTATAAGTTTCTACCAAAGCACCTGAAAGAATGAATTCAACCGATGTTACTGTTCTTTTATACTACGGTGGTCACACAATAATGACCGATTACAGTCTTGATTATAGAAGTCCAAATATACCACGCAAAATCAAAATTCATCCCGATACAACTTACGATCAATTTGTTTCTCGTGTAATTAGAAAACTAGGGTTGCGTCCGACCATCGATAAGGTTAACTTATGCTATTGTGACCCTAGATGAGATGCTACATTGCAGCAGATATATTATTATCCAAGTGCAATAATTGATGATGACGATATGCGGGAGATGTATGGCACAGCTTGCTGTGAATGGAACCGTTGTGTAGCACACGTAATAGTGGACGTTCAGTCCGTTCAGTCTGATGACGTGTATGTGCCACAACAAATGTCTGACGTCCCGTACCAGTCCAACATGCTGGACCTAAATGCAACATCATCGTATGAAAAAGATGAACATATCAATATTGCAACAATAACAATAGAGTTTGCCACTTTTTCCCTATCCCAGCAACCACAGTCCACTTTTGAAGTCGGAGGACCCTCTCATCATGGTGGTGGTACGAAAGAGAGATGTGACGTTGCAGCAGATACTGTCTTGTCAGAGGCAGACGAAGAAAACGAGAATGGTGAATTGAACGAACAAGAAGAAGATGCAGTCTCAGAGGCAAGTTTGAACCACCAAATTGAGAACAAGGTAGATGGATCGGATGTCAATACAGAGGCGGAGATAGATGCAGAGGAAGCGGAGGAGTTCCATACTACTAGGACTGAATTTTACACGACAAGCAGGTATGAGATCACCAAACGTCCAATATGAGACCCCGACAGGATGGAACTGGCTAAAGGAATGGTGTTCCTATCCAAAGTGGATGGGATAAGGGTTAGTCAACAGAACGCGATAAAAATACCAAAGGAATATAGGGTCGTCAAGTCGAGTAAGACCCTGTGAAAGGTACGATGTAGGGAAACACACAGTGGAAATGTAGCATGCCCATGGTATGTATGCGTCATAAGGAAGGCAATGCACAAGCAGTAGGAGATTACGCAGTATAACGCCAGACATGTATGTATGGCGCAAATAATTGCATCGGGGCACAGAAATTTGACCTCGGGTTTGGTTGGATATTTGGTTAGGCATTTCATAGCTAAGAAGTCTTATTATGAGGTCGGGCTTATCCAAGCTCACATGAAGGAGAAGCTTAACGCGGATGTCAGTTACGGAAAAGCATAGAATGGCCGGAATAAAACAATTGAACTAGTGTATGGCAATTGGGACACGTCGTATCAAATGCTCCCACAGTTTCTTGGTGTCGTGATGGCCAAGAATCTAGGTAGTGTTGTGAGATATAGGTTTGCCGAAGGTTCAACGCAAGTTAAAAAAATTTTCGACATGGTTTACTGGGCGTTCGGTCCATGCATTGCGGCGTAGAGGCATTGTAAGCCTATTGTTTCGCTGGACGGCACACACTTATGGGGAAAGTACAAGGGTCATCTCCTAGTTGCATTAGCCACAGACGCCAACTGCCAAGTGTTGCAGTTGTGGATGCAGAGATAATTCGTACTTGGTTATGATTCTTACATCACTTGCGTGAGAACTTTTTCACCGGGATGCCCCAAGTGTATATCATTTCAGATAGGCATGCAAGCATCGCATCTGCAATCGAACGGGTTATACGTGACGGTCAACTTGAAATAAAACATCACATTTGCTTGAGACATCTGAGAAGCAATGTGATGAAAAGATGGTGGAATCAATTCATTAAAGACATGTGTTAGACAGCTGGCCGAGAATGTCAAGCACGCAAATATGTGCATGCAAGAAACATGATCCTTGCCGTGGACCCTAGTAAGAATGGTATTGGCAGACGAGTACACAAGTTCCTATCTGATATCCCTGCTGATACATGGACCATGAGCACTGACGAAGGATTCAAATGGGGCGTGATGACCACAAATAATGTTGAATGCTTCAACGATGTCCTCGTCGGTGCAAGGGGTTACCTATCACGACTCTTGTTATTAATACTTTTATGAAGATAAAAGGTTACTTTCATGATAGGTTGGTCAATGCCATGCAGTTGGAAAGTGAAGGCCATCGGTTCCCTCCTAGTGTGAGGGAGCTCTTTGAGAAGTGGGAGACCTCATCACATCGTCATCGCGTTCTTAGTTTCAGAGAGGATGGCAGATACCACGTCAGTCGGTCGCCAGTGCGATGGAATGAGAATTCGTCAAACCAGGTTGTCAACTGGGAAGAAAGTATGTGTACTTGCGGCAAGTGGGTTGAATATCACTTGCTATGCTCGCATGTGCAAACTGTTGCTCGGTTTAGGGAGTTTAATATGGAGAACATGATACCTCAACAGCTGACAGTGAAATCGTACAAAGATACCTATTGGCCGACAATCGATTATCTTGGACACCAATTTTATTAGCCTTCAGCGCCTGCATGGACGTTGCATCTGAACCCAAGTCGTGTTCGACAGAGAAGAGGACGAGCCGGAGGCCAGCATATCCCAAACGAGATAGATCACTCGGATCGCTGTGAACGACAAAGGTGTACAGCATGTGGTCAACCAGGTCACACTGCTTCAATTTGCCCCAACAACCAGAATGCGTAATACGTTATGTTTAGCAGTTGCCACAAGTTTCATATGTAATCATCTTATGTCTACTTGTTTTGATGTTGTAATGTTATTGTGTAATCGTTTTATGCTTATTTGTTGTGACGTTGTAATGTTAATGTCTAATTAACGTTGTTAGGTAAATGATAACGTAACTAAAATAAAAAAAAAAACCAAATAAAAGTCCATTCAACAAAAAATAATGTGTCACCAAGTACATATGAAAAAAAAGTGCTCGAAAACTAAATACATCATCCAAGTGTGTAATGATCAGACCCTTTCCCCCTGTTAGTACGGTCAGGTAAATGATGTCTAACAGGGGATGGTGCGTTGCGTTTTCTGGATGAACGTGTCTGACATGGCGGAGGCTCATGTACCTATGGCTGGTGCCTGGGTCGCATGTGCCTTGGATGAATGCGGCGGTAGGTCCTGCTGCTCAACACCACTGTCCACCAACTGTTCGTGAACGTAGTCCCGGGACCGCCATGTATCTGCTCGGAGACCTTCCTGATGACTCGCTTTGCGTCGCCTCGTCATCCTCCTCGCCGTCATTTGGCTCATCAGTCACCGGTCTGGATGATCCACCAGCCTTGAACGTACCCTGTCTACTGCCACTGATCTGACCTACACCCCCGCTGGAAAAGTCAACAGGGAATAAATGCCACGTGGGTCGCTGCAATGGCGGCCGTGTGGGTGGACGATATGCTGGCAATGGTGCATCGGGGGTAAATGGCTGTGATGACCTGGTGGGAGACGAGCATGCTATGAACGATGCTCTCTATGCTGCTGCAATGGCTGCATTGAAGGCGCATCAGGCAACTCACACATGGCTCTCTGCTGTATGAGATGCTCGTGCTGTGTGTGTCGGAGTACACTCTTTCCATGCAATTGCATCAGCTGCAAGTGTCGCATCACATGTTCCATCGAATTCGCATCGCCGCAAAAGTCCCCCTGCTCGTAACGCTGCAGCAAATCACGGGAATGATGGACCACATACTGAACAATAGACGCTTGTAGGCAACAAAACATATCATATTATTGTTAATATCAACTAATAGTCCACAATTTTCATTGAGGAACATAAAAAAGAGTACAAAGGCAGTAGTACAAAGGCAGCTCACCAGTGACGTCTCCTCACGTGCAGACGCCATATAGCCATCTCTCCTATGACTTGTACCTGGACGACCGACATGTAATATGGTCACCTGACGGTACCAAGTCATGTAAGTCCTCAGTGGTGCTGCCGTCAGCACATCCTCCACCTGTCTATGTAAAACGTGCCGCTGCCAATTCTTCCACATTGCCACAACCCCTGTCAGCGCATCTCCCTCAACTTTTTCCTTCCTGTCCCTATGTTTCTCATGTGCAAGCGGATCATAAGGGATTGCCAACCTTAGTCCAAACTGATGCAACCCATGATCCTGACGGTGCCACTCAACAATATGCCCGAATATCAGCGAGATCTGGGCACGCCAGACGTCACTGTCGGCAACACAATACGGAGGGAGGTTACCCAGTATCGTCCTGAATGGCTGCTATATGAATTGTAACCAAAATAAGCACGTGTTCAATAATACAGGATATGAATATTTAATAAAGCAACTTGAGTGTACTATACCTCGTCTGGCTGCAGATGGTCTATAACATCCCGACACTCAACTTAACCTAACTTTCCGGATGCATCTGTCATTTCCTTTTTCACGTAAAACAGTGCACCTCGTGAAACACCAGGGAGATAAAACATAGGCTCTAAATGATACTGCTGTTGCTGTAGCCGCTCTTGTATGGGATGTAGGAGTTGAGGTCGAAAAGCCGTGAATCTATCCCATGCAAAAAACTGCAAGTATTAAACATGTGTTATGTTATAATAACGTTTGTAATAATAAAGTTAACATACATAAAATCTAAATGTAACTACATGATGCAAACCAATACCTGGACTAGTGTCACGGCTCCGCATACACCCTTACATTGACGGAAGGAGGTGCGATCAAGCTGTTGGTACAAATATGATAGTACAGCCGCGCCCCAATTGTACTGCCGGATACGCTCAAAGTCTGTCAATAACAGTAACCAGGACAAATTACCGACATTCGTACTCATGTTAGCAAAAAGGTGACAACAAATTATGAGAAATATCCACAGCTGTGTTCGCTACTGTGCTTAATGCAGAGTGGGGTTATCCAGAGTGCCCTGCATCACAAACCTGTCCCCCAGCTGGACGAAATTTATCGAGTTCCCCACAATGTCAATACTGCCGGTACCGTCATCCGCAACCGCATTTGCATCGATCCTCAACAAATCACGGATCGTGACAACCCAATCGTCCCTCAAGCGTGGGACTGCATCAAGCACCGGAATAGGAGTACCAGTTATGGGAAGACCCCAATACACGGCCATATCCTGCAGGGTGATGATAGCCTCCCTTACGGGTAAATGAAATGTGTGGGTCTCCGGCCACCACCTCTCTATCATGGCAGTAATCAATCCACGATTAAGCTGATGGTAGCGAGATTTATAACACCTGTGGAATCCTGTCCCCACCAATTGCTGCTGTACCAATGGATGCTCTGGATTATTAAACAAAGACTGATCTGATCTATAGCACCTAAAAGTACCCAAATGGTATGGATCCTGCAAATATTACACCCGGTGCTCCAGAAAGTGGCACAGTAATGTGGTGTCTACTGGTGCAAGTCGAGTATCCATAATGAGTCCTAAAATAAAAATAATAATAACGATTAACTAAGTATACTTGACTCTAAACATTAAATATCTAATTTTATCAAATAATAATAATGATAACACTAATCTTATTAATAATAATATCAATAATAGTATTAATAATAATAATAATAATAATAACAAAAAGAAAACATTAATCATCCATCATCATCATCATCATAATAATAAATAATGATAATAATATCAATAATAGTAATAATAAAATTAATAATAACATCTAACATATAACATTAATCATAAAAATAATAATATTGTTAATAATAATGATAATCTTAATAATAATTATTATGATAACATTTATTATTAATAATACGATTAATAATAATGATCATACTAATAATAATAATAATAATAATAATAATAATAATAATAATAATAATAATAATAATAATAATATTAATTCTATTTCTAATGATCATGCGGAAATTATGTTCAAAAACTTAATCTATAATTCTAACAATGATTAAAATACAACTTATCACAAACTAAAATTAACTATTAAAACAAAAATTACACAATCTAAAAACAAATTACATAACTTAAAACATTAAATACAATTGCAAAAAACAACATAAAATAAAGATAACTTACAAGATTAAGGCGGTATCCTCGCAATGACGTTGAAAAAACTAAAAATTTCGTCTAGGGGAGGGGTTTGGGAGAATCTTTTTCAAAATGCAAAGAAGAGAATGAGAGGAAAGGGCTAAAGTTTCGAATTTATTGAACGCGGCCTCATTCATCATTCCGTTGCACTTTGCGTTTTGTGTTCTGGGAATGCGTGAAACGCGTTCCCAGAACTAGTTTGGGTCATTTTTCAAAATCCTTTACAAATGAGGTTAGTTTTGCATGTCATTTTAAAATTTAGGTAAAAAAAAAAAATCCGGTGATCCAACAGAGTTAGATGCTCCCTCACTTATTTAACACGTCTTTCTCTCTCTCTCTATCTCCTTTCATTTCTCTCTCCTTACCTCTCTCTTTTTCTTTTCTTTCCTTCTTTGCTTCACCAATGACACCATCACTTATTTCACGCCGGATAAAAACTACCATAAAATTTGTCTTTCTTCATAATCGTAATGATATACATCATGTTTAAGATAACTTCTTAGATATTGATCCACCATTAAAGCTTGTCGTCTTCTTCCTCATGCCGGCAAAGATTCCGGTATCATCTCGCCACGCTGCATTTACCAAACTCTTTCTCTCCTCGCCTGCGATTTTAACCATATCTCTCACACGGTGTTTGAACGCTTCAAGATCAATCTGCCATTAAAGCCTACCTTTAGCTTTAAGTATGCATACATATGAGATGAACATATAATTGTGAGGCAGTGAACAAATATATATTGTGCATAAACAATAGTGAGTACTATTCATGCACAGGAGAAGCACAATACTTAATGAAGGAACACGTTGTAAAGAACCATGATATAAGGTCCCTCAAATTCATATAGCACCATATCTGGTGCTGAGAAGTTGGGTTCGAAATATGAAAATTTATAAAATTTTATACTTCAAGGCATGTAACAAGGCCACTTTCTTAAAGTATAATTTGCTAATCTTTGTCTTACTCTTGAGAGAAATTAATTAGCCTTGAAAGTGACTGTATATTTTCAAAAATGTGTATGAGGAGAGCATAAAGTTGTTTTTCTTGTAGTAAAAACCTCTTTATATAAGATAATTATAATTTTTGAGTGAATAAGCACCTTTTGATAAGAATCTGTGCAAACTTTGAGTGAACAAACTCCTTTTCAAATGAATTGATGCACTGTTCAAACTAGTTTATTTTAAAAATGTTTTAACATCAGTCATCAAGTAGGATAAGGCTCAGAAAATTCTTACTGAGCAATACATGTAGACATGATTTTTTTTTTAAAAAAAAACGATAGAAAAGATACTCCTGGTACAATAAATTATATATCATTTGGAACAATAATTTCTTATTTTGAAAACATAATGTATGTCAGTGAAAAGTAAGTATTTTTTTTTTTTTTGTATTTTGGTCAAAAGGCGTAATTAGTTGATGATAGTGTCTATTATAACATGCTAAAGGCCTACTGCGTGAAATAAAGGACGCTATAGTATGACAAACCGACCGAAAAATTTAGGTTCTTGGCTCGGCTTAATGAAGAGATAATAGCTAGGTTCTCTTGCTGTTTCTAAACGAAGAAGAATGATCCAATTGTCTATTATAATTGAACATTCTGTAGCTTATACAACAGTTCAATGGAAGAAAAATTATGTAAAAGAACTAAATCTAACATAATAATCCAAAGGTTTCATTAAGCTGCAAGAAAAATTCGTTTTGACACTTCTATGTCCTTGGTGCTGTAATATATTGAAGTGATCACCTAATTTAAAATTTCAAACAATTACAAATTAAAAAGATATTTCATTTAGAATCTTCAATCCCATTATACTCATTATTCACAAATATAATCCCTTTTAGTGTGTAAAGATTTGTGCAAAATGTTAATTATATTTCCCATGAGAGAAAAAAAAAAAAAAAAGAAGTAAAGATTGTGAAATCCTTGAATAGATATGAAAACCACACATGTTTCATGTTCTGATAGTTGAATGTAATATATATTATTATCATAAAAATAGTATATGTCTCCAAAAGTCCAATGAATATGATAGATATGAATTATTGCCTTGAAGTTTCTTACTACGACAAAGAAAATTCATTCAAGCATGACATAAAAATGTGCCATGTTTTATAATAATCGATAGTACATTTTGACTAGTGCTGCTTTAGAGGAATAATTAATTTAGCACCCTTATGTTTAGAAAAGGCTCTAACTAAGAATAGCATGCAAATCTGATGTACATGTTGATGTTAGAAAATAAATTTTTTTTAATACATTTAATTATTATTTTCAATACTTTCCTTCGAAAAGGTACTTATATACTCTTTTTTGCAAGGGAAATGCAGCTGATGGGGAGTCCGACTACTAGAATATTCGACAGAACCTGACTATCAATTGATAAACTTCAGGTGCATAGCATGTTCTCCAAATTATGGACCAGTAAAGTCAAGAGCACTTAATCTAGGAAAGGCTGCCTTCAATGCATTTTCTAGCAATGCCTGTTGGACTAAACATTATATGTAGAGTGATGCGTGTCATTTGTGCGTGTTTGCATCTTGTTTTTGCATGCACATTTAAGGGTGTTTAGAGTATAATTGAGTGCGCTTAGTATAAAGTTTATGCATATTTGCTAATATTTGTACACAATGTATTTAGGTGCATAAATACTATACTAAGTGTTATATTCCATGTTTTAGGAGTGTTTTGGAAGGGTTCAAGCTTATGCGAGGAAGAAATGAGCTAGCGGATGAAGACCGGAAGAAAAGAAATAAAGAAGAGATCATTCTGATTCAGCCGGTTGACTTAGAAGAAGAATAAAAGAGTTGAAGCCGGTCGACCGGCCATTCCAGAGAGCATTATGATTTAAGCCGGTCTAGCAAGAAAGAGGAGCCGGTCGACCGGCTGTGCGCTGAAGAAATCCATAAAAAGCTCGTTTCAGCTCATTTTCAAGGGAGGAACTTTGATTTCTTAAATCCTAATAAACCCTAACCTTTTACCCACTTCACAAAACACCCTAAACGACCATCTAAACCCCACACCAAGCTAGGATTGAAGCATTAAACAAAGATTTGAAGGATTTGTACAGATTTGGAAGCAAGAATTTAGGGAAGTTCTTCTTGTTCTTTCTCTATTTCTTGTAAATATGTTGCTAGATTAGGCTAGATTTAGGGTTGATTGTTGTTGTATATTAGATTAGGGCTTTGAATAATGGATTTGTGTAGATCTTTGGCTCTTAATACATGTTTATTTACATAAATTTATGACATGATTCAATATGTCTATGTATTGGAAATTAAACATGTCTATGTGTTTGTTAAAATGCCTAAGTGAATATGCATATGTTATTTGTGCTTAAAATGCTCTTATCTACTTATTTGGGTGATGTGATTGTGCTTAATCTCATGGCTTTGCTTAGTAGAGTAGGCTTTAGCTTTAAATCCAACTAATAGGTTACATGCTTTGCTTAGTCGAGTTTAGGTGCTAGTCCTTGGCTTTAAATCCAGCCAAGCGGATAAGTTAGCCTAGACTAGAGTATCCCTCACTCACGTTAGTGTTGGCTAATCGAGCTTTAATGTCACGTAGTGTTTAGATACTAGTGCTTGGCTTTAAATCCAGCCAAGAGGATAAGTTCTAAGCACGGATTGCGTAGGCTAGGAGGGATTGGCCCTTAGCTTTAAATCCAGCTAACGGGTTAAACCACTAGTAGTTGTTAAGAAAGCCCCCGATCAACACAACGGCAATAGAAGTCCCGAGCCTTAGATAGACATCATCTGTTATCATAGCCCAAGTCTTGTTGCAATGCAATCGTCCTAGGTCCCCTTCTTCTTTATTAGTGTTTCCTTCCTTAGTTTGGCTCCCTTAAGTTCCTCCATAGATTAGTTTTTATTTTCCTTTTTTCGAGCTCCCTTCCATCCCAAAGTAAGTACACACACGCACGTAGCTAGTTTAAGGCACCCGAGCACATAGAGACTAAACTAAGGTAGCCTCCCTGTGGATTCGACCCTGCACTTGCACACACTGTACTACACACGTCCCATGCACTTACGGGCTATTTAGGCTTGTGCTCATATAGCGATATCATAGAGAAATATATTTATTTGAATTGATGATGCTGAAACTTAAACTCATATATCTATTTTGACGATTTAAACTTAAATATGTTTAGTAACCACGATATTGAAAAAAAAGTAAACTATTAGAAAGAAATTTGTAATATTTATTTACTTATGATCTTCAAACATTCCTTAGAAACTTGAATTGTTAGGATTAGTATGCCCTAAAGCTCACTTGTGTATGACATTTTGGATGTTAAATAATGTATGATCATTTTGTTAAATGGCATTATAAGTTTCTTACGTATTATCTCTAGTATGTTTAATTGATGTATGTATAAAGGTCTTTTAACTTGAACTAATGACTTGGGTGCGCAGTGAGGCTGGACGCGCAGTAGGTCCAAGTCTAAATTTAGTCATGTCATAAATTGAGTTTGTAACCGAATGGTAGTGTTGGACACTCTATCGGGATAAGGTTATATTAAGCAAGTCTCCTCATTGAGGGTGATCTACCCAAGTCATTGGACGACTTTTTGGATTTGTCTCGATAGTATGTGGGTCACGTATTAGACAGGACCATTGTAAGTATGTTTTCTAGAGACGTATTATCAAAGAAAGAAAATAAGATACTCACTGCTATTAAATGATCATTACTCTTAATTTTGAGCGTATGTGGATGACCTAATGAAGTTAAGGTTTGATACTTTGATTTACTGTGGGTGAGATCTTATTTTATTAGGATCAACAACTTTGTGCATCAAGTGCTAAGTTCTAATTAACTGGAACATGCATATGCAATATGGAATCTATGTGCCCCCTTTGAGATTGTCCAAATTTATCATCCGAATCTAGATCTAGTGATATTACCTTTGTGGTTGCATTGGTCATATGACTTGAGGGTCACTCCCTAGATCAAGAGAATCCATGACCAAGGATGGTTGGCAATAGGACAAGAAACCCAATGAAAAAAGATGTAGCTAAGGAGGTAATAGTACACAAGCCAAAGGACCGACCTTAGCTATGAGTATACATAGAGGGGAATTATGGTCGGTTATTTAGTAGGTCAAAGACAAAGTTCACATTCTTTTGTGATAAGCTTTTAGGTAATAGTAATTATTCTTGGAGTGCAACTTTGATCTTATGGTGGAATAGATCGAAATTAAAAATAATTATTATGTCGTTTAGAACGAGCAAGGACATTTTTTTATTATTTTTGGAAGCCAAGGTTAATTGTGTCTCTTAGTCCTTTCATTAGTTGAAATGACTTTGAGAGAGTAATCTTGAAAGGTCAAATTTCATATTGTGATAGTTGCCTTATTAGACCAAAGCTTGGAATTGGGTTTGGGATTTCTTTAGAGTCCAAGATAACCTAATTGGATTTGAATGGTTTCTTATTGGGTTTGGGCCTCCACATATATTATGGACTATATGTTGGGCTTGGATTGTGGGTTTGGCCCAATCTTCCAAGACATGTGCTAGAAAGTTATTACAAGAAGAATTCAAATTATACAAGTAACTTCCATGACATATGGCAAATATTTACTACTAAGAAAAAGTTTCCCACATTGAAAGTTTACAAAGTTTAGGTGCTAAACTTTTCCTATAAATAGGCAAGACCTTAAACCATTTCTAGCATCCAAAAAATTTTGTAGTTGATCTCTTTGATTTTGGCAAGAGAATACTACAACACATAGCACACACTTATTGTGTGATTTTTGTTTTAGATTTTCAAGAGCACATTACTTTGTTTCTTCCTACACAAGAGGCTATTCTCTCAAGATAAGTCTCTTTAATCATAAGAAAAAAGATTAGGAAGTTACCTATTGCAACACCCTTGTTGTAAAATTTTTGTGGCCTTGTTCGTGAGCGAGAACAAATCTCATGATGGTTATAGCTTCATCAAAGTTCTATGCTTCAAGAGGTTAGCTTTACATATTTTTGCAAATACTAGTTATGTTCTATATGTTCTTAAGCATGTTCTTGTTTGTGTTATGTGGTCATTTTATTTTCCTAACATGTTTTCTTGATAGAATTTTAAAGTTTGGACTAGGATAAACCACATGTAATATTATCGATTCTACATAAATAAGTGTGAAGTCAGTCTCACAAAACTAAGAATCAATATCATGCATATAAAAATGATATACAACAACATTTTAGACTTCTTGCAATGCTTGAAAATTATTACAATAAAATAGTAAACTGTTGTAAATGATTTTATGCAACAGTTTTTTAGCCATTGTATAAAGTCATCATTGCAAATTCTATATTGCAATAAGTTTTTTGTAAATCAAACGAAAGAGTGGAAAACTATTGCAATATATGTTTTTTTGCAACAATTTCTTTTAAAACTAAATGAGGTCAATTATCTAATCTGCAACAGTTTGAAAGAGTTACTGCAATAGTTTTTCATACTTTCTGCAACACTTTTATTAATTTTTGCAATTGTTTTGAAAAATATTAGCAACATTTTTAATATTTCTTGTAACAGTTTTGAATAGTAGTGTAACACTTTTTTATATTTTTCGTGACATTTCTACTAGGCATTGGAACCATATTTATAATTTTTTGTGACAATTTTTGTTGGTTATCACAACGGTTTTCAAAAGAACAAGCAACGAAATTTTAATAGTTGCGTGACAATTTTTGTTGGTTATTTTTAATAGTTGCAAGTTAGTTGTTGTCAAAAAAGAAAAAAAGAAAAAAATCATTTTTCTTTTCTATTACAGAGTAGGACTCGAACCTGTAATCTTTTGATGATTAACTCTATTGTCATGTTATATTGGGAGACTTTATATCATAGTCCATTATAACATGCTCTTGCAAAAAGCACTGTGCACCACTCTATATATATTTGTTCATTACTCTATATCTATTTGTTTATCACTCTCTCACACACAAGTACAAACACTTTTTTTTTGTCACCACTCTCTTGCATACAAACACAAACACTTACCAATGCCTACTACAACCAAGCTCAAAATTCAACATTTTCTGAACAAACTACCCATACAAAAAAAACACAAACACTAGTAAAAATCAAAACTTTAGCATAACTATGCTACTAACACATCAAGATCTTACCAATCACCTATCCACTACTTGCAAGGCTACTGACCAGCTAAGCATAACCGATTTTAGCTTACTTTCTTCTACTTTCCTTTGTATACCAAGGTTCAAATCTGCTTATCAACTAAGAATAAAGTTTAGATAAATTTAAAAATTCATAAAAAGTCAAGAACTACCATCAAAGCATATGTAGCACACCATACGCCAATAGCAAAAACCAAAGCTTGTTAAATTAGATAAACAACCCATACAGCATTACCATAGTCAAAAGAAACATCACAAAACTGCATTCAAAGCATATGTGTGTTCTGTGTGTGAGAATGAGATATAGAGATAAAGATCGATCTCCAAACCGATTTTGTAAGTGTGTGTTCTGCGTGTGAGAGTAAGAGAGAGAGATCGTGTGTGTGATTATGTGTTCTATGTGTGAGAGTGAAAGATGGAGATGCCGATGGAACATCTGTTTTTTTTTAAGTGTGAATATCCCATGCTTTGAAAGAGTATAATCCCCAGCATGATATAATTTGCGTTATAGTGGTCATCTCATCTAATAGCATATATTGATAAATAAAAATTTACTTTATTTAGTTATTGTCTTCAACAATTAACAATTTTACTATAATTTTCTTAAAAAATAAATAATAATTTTTGCAAATCATGGGTTGTGATAGTTTCTCTTTATAATTAAATGCATTAAATTTTTTCAAGTACAAAATATATCAATATATCGTAGATATAATAATTGCTAAAAGCAACACATACAAAATTCTTGTATTGCAATAGATTATTTAGTATTGTAATAAAATTATATTTGTAAAACCATTGCAAAATTGACATAATAAGAAACACGTATTAAAAAGTGTTGCATGTAATAAAATTATTATACGGTAACAATTTTTTAGTGTTACAAATAAACTATAATTTTGTGACCTGCTGCAAGACAATAACATATCATTGGTATTACACGACAATGATTTTTACCGTTACAAATATGCAAAATACTATGCAACACTTAACAAAAAAAATGTTGCATATTATAGATATCTATAATTTTGTGAACTGTTGTAAGAACAAAACATATCATTGGTATTGCTCGACAATGATTTTTTACCGTTAGAAATATGCAAACTACTATGCAACACTTAATAAAAAAATGTTGCATATTATAAATATTGCATTGGTATTGGATTGGCTTTTTTTCAAAAATAAGTACTTTTTTTCCTAAAAAAAATTACATTAAATTTGTAATAACTATTTGATTTGATTTCCAAAAAACCTGAAACTTTGACAAAAACTCAAATACAACTTTTTTTAGAAGCAAAATTTTCAGCTTCTAAAAAGAACTGTTTTTTAAAAACTGTTAAAAAAAGTGCTTTGGAAAAAAGCTAATCCAAACAGACCCTAAGGGTTCATTTGGATTGATTTTTTTTAAAGTATTTTTTATTAATTTTTAAAAAATAATTTTTTTAATAAATTAAAATTTTTTATTTATAAAAAAGTTGTATTTGAAACTTTTTTTTAGAGTTTTAACTTTTTTGAAAGCTAAATGAAATAGTTATTACAAATTTAATGTAATTTTTAAAAAAAAATAATTTTTTTTTTAAAAAAAACCAATTCAAACTGACCCTAAATGCCTACAAAAAATCTTAATTAGAGAACCTCGAATTTCCTTATCAAGCATTCTCAAAGTAGCAGCAAGTATGATTATGTTACATTACATAATGGTGCCCAACAAAAACGCCAACCAAAAATCTTTGCTTTGTTAAACCTAAACTATATTGGCACGTCGATTTTTACTCAAGAATTAAAGAATAATCAGGTTAATTAACTAGTATCAATAATTTACTAGCTAGGAAATCCATCTCTAGTGTCAAAGATTTCTCGAGCTACGTACTAGGGTTTCTGCCACCTGAAATAATGTTGATTCATGAAAATTTCTACTAAAGAAATTCTCATCCAGCAAAACTACTTAAGAAAATTTCCACTCATCTGTTGATTCATGAGAGCAAAAGTAAAGGAAAGTTCTACAAATTTGTTGACTCATCAAGCAAAATTACCTGCACATTATATCGAAGACTCTATATCTGAGTAACTGAATAGCAAATACATGTACCAGAGATGAAAGCTCTGGAAATATATAGATCACCAGCTGCACGAGACAAAGCAGTTTTTATGGGGCTTATCACTGACCCTTTAATTCATCAGGTTATTATTAGGTTTCCCAAAGAACATTTTTATATACACATTTTCATATATACAATCAGGTTATTGTACTTTCCAAGGTGTACTTAACTGGGGACTTGGCCCACCTGATTTGTAACGATTTTTTTGAGATTGAATAACATCTTTTGGCCTCTGGCCTTTTGAGAAAAAAAAAAAATATATATATATATATATATATATATATATATATCACGCAAATAGAAAGAAACAAGAAAACCCTGCTAGTTCCTTATTTTAATTAAACAAATTAGCAACGGATAAAAAAAAAAAGACCCTTCTAGTAACTACTTGTAAAATTAGCAACCAGTTAATCCCAGTCAAAATTTTCAACAATTAGCAGGACGAAGTTATATATATGAAATAATCATATCCTACAAAATCGATGTTTAAGTTTGTAAAACAGTATTAATTAACACCAAAAATAAGGATCAAACTTCTAAAAGACTCTATGTACGTAGCATCAAAAGCTTTCAGAGCATTTATAAATGTTCGCTCAACATATAATTTTCAGATTAATTTTTGGATGGGGGATTAGATATATAATTAAGCTTTTAAAAGAGGACTAAATGCACTTGTAGAAATTTCACATCATGTGCAGCTAAAGATGTTAAAAAATAAATACTTCAAGAGATTGAAACTTTGAAAATTGAACAATCAAGCCGTACGTAAGATACACATTATGATACAAGAACAGATATGTGGGCTACGTGTTGCTGTATTATTAATCATATACATATTGACTTTTATGTAATGAATCAATAAATCAGGAAGAAATAATTCTACTTTGACCATTCTCCTAGTCATTCACTACACAGTGGGTCCCAATATTTTTGAAATATTTTAGAATCATTATGATGGTATCCTAAATGCATGATTAGTAGTGCGAAAGGATTATTCATTTGTCAGAGTGCGCGTTTCACCAGTCACACTTTTCTATCTCCTCCTAAATTTAACATTTAATATATAAATTCTCATCATATACAATTAAGAACAGTAGAAACTAAAAGAATAATATAAAACATTATTCTACCGACCGGCCACTAAATAACATAAAAAGAAGAGCAAGTTTCTAACACATTTCCCATATATATATATATATATATATATATATATATATATATAACATAAGCATTATTTTTCAAGTACTAATTGGTTTTTTTTTTTTTGTAATTATTCTCTTCAAAGCAAACTAATCACTCAAAAGCATAGCTCTAGTAGTCCCTAAGTAGTACATTACATATCAAGCATACATTTACTTGACCTAGTTGCTATGAACTTGTATCTACTTTTTATCCTTTTGCCTTTATACAGATAGCTTAATCAATTCGAAAAATTAAGAACGTTTCTATTCAAAGGTAAGCTAATATTTTATATGCTGTTTGGACTAATTAGGGTCAACTCCAACTGTTTTCCTATTCTTTCTTTACATATAAATTTGAAATTTTAATATCTTTATCAATAATTTTATTCCAATAACTTTCTTATTTTTACTAGTCTACTAATTTAGGAGATTCCTATTTTTAGTCCCTCTTTAGCAGTCTATCTCATATAATTAATACAAGGATTTAGGGGATAGGATTGGTCATTAAAAAAAACTCCTAAATTTGGGGGTTTCAATTTTAATATAAGGAATTCCTAAAAATTTAGGAATTTGATAAGAGAATTATTAGAAATAACTTTAAGGAATTAAAAATTAAAGAAAATATATACATACATACCTAATATATATATATATACATAGAGTCCAACTTGCATCTACCATAATAAGGACCCCCTAAAGGCGTTAAAGGAGGCGCCACAACACAATATGTCTGCCAACTTCATCAACTCTCTGAGTGAAATGACAGCACCAATACTAACAACACCTATAACAGTTCATGATCGATCAGCTGCTGCTGCACCTTTGGAGACTTTACTTTGCATGTGCAGCTCCCTCTCTACACGTACGAAACCTAACGAACTTGTAGTAAATTTAATGAACCCCCCATTTTATTCACTCTTTTCTGAACCTTGTTATTTCTCACAGACAATAAAAAGCTTTAAGCATCAGAACAAGTGAAAAAAGATAGAAGAAAAAGCTAAGTCACGGGCAAAGGTTCTGTACATAAAAACAAAGAAGAATGACAACAAGAGATCATTACAGATGAAGCAACATATATGATGATTAAGGTCATATATGATGAGATGAATGTTCATGTCCAAATGGATCACCACTGATGATAGTATCAAACTGTAGTTTTAAAAGAAGAAAAAGGGGTACCAAGATCCAAGCAATTAATAGAAACACATAAACAAAGTTGCATCGCTTCAGGGGGGAAAAAAAAGAAAAAAGGAAAAAAGGAAAAGGTCATTAACTAACCGTACAATGATGTAGCTTAATATAGATGAGACTAACAGGAAAGTGTACCCATTTAAAGGTTAATCTACCATTGGGGAAGATTGAAGAACATCTTCACCAATTTTGCCATTCTTGAATACAAACCTTTCGCTAGTATCTTCCATGGCCGGAGCAGCTAGATCATCAGCTAATTGCTCGGCAGCTTCAGGGCAGCATGTTGGTTTCAGCTGCTGGTGGTAGCGGTTGCGCCGGCGGCTGCTGCGGGCGCTTCCGCTTCTTCTTCTCATAACTTATTCCCCGCGCCTTAGATTGCAAATCACGCACTTCACGGAGATAAAGCCTCACAGCTCGAGCCCCAAAAGGGTTAGTTTCAGGCTTGCCACCATTTTCCTCATACGCAGCTCTCAAGCGGCCTATGAGGGCATCAAGGCTTCCCCAAGCTTGGCGAAGTGGGCATGGACATGGCGCAGGTGGATTAGGGTGGCCATAGAAAGGGCAAATAGGGGTGTGAACTTTGGTCTTGCCAAATTGGTCTAAATACCTAAGAAATTCAAGCACATGAGCACCACTGCAGCGAGAGAGAGCAAGTGGGGGCCTGTGATTCTTCAGATACTGCCCGAAAGTGTTCCAGTCTCGACGCTTTTGGTTCTCGTATCGGCTCGACGACGACGCCGGCGTTGTTGCAGATGAATTAGCCACTAGGGTACTGGAGTTTATGCTGCTGTTGTTGTTGTTGTTGTTGCTGCTGCTGCTGTTGCTGACTATATTGATAAAGCTAGTCATGTTCTGATGATGATCAGAGTTGGAACTCTCAATTTCTTGAAATGAATCCATAAAGGGGTTGCTTTTGAGCTGATCTCTTGGATCTTTCTGGAAGCAGAGAATGTTTAGACCTGCTGGCCAAGATGGTGATGAATATATCAGTTTCTCCGTTAGGGTTTCACAGACTGTACGGAAAGGTGAAGTGGTGAGCTTTGATTGATTAAAGATTACAAAAAGAGATGAAGATCATAATCCTGCTAGACGTATATGTGCCAGAGATGTTGTATAATGTAAACTATATTATATATATATATATATATATATATATATATATATAAATTATCAGACACAGTACAAAGTAGGAAACAACAGAATAAGAAAAAATAATCTGCAAAAAGAAAAACAGAATAAGAAAAATAATTTTAGTTTCCAAGGGTTCTTGATTGATGCATCAGAAGATTACCATATATGTGATGAGGGATTGAGACTAGATAGAGAAAGAAGTGAAGCAACAAATGAAGAAAAGAGTTTGATGTCAAAGATGTGATGATAAAATGGATGATGAGACAGATGAAGAAAAACTGTTCTGGTCTTCGGAGGAGTTCTCTGTTTAAGCAAATGCTAGAAGGGAAAATATATTATTGGAAGACAGCAGCACACAGTGCTAAGCTGAAATGCTTGAGCAAGTGAATTTTACCAAATTAGGGGGAAGCAGCTGACCACACCTTTAATTTATTTATTTATTTTTGATGGCTTATATTTAGTGAAAAGGTGAATGTGTTGGGGCTTTGCTGGGAATTGGAGGGGGGGGGGGGAACAGTAGGGTTGAGGTGGAGACAGAAAAAACAAAAAAAAAGGCTTAATTGCAGAATTTAAGATGGCTTGAATTGTTTCACCATCCACTAAGTTAATTGATAGTTCTACACGTGTGAGGAAAGTACATTTGCATTTATTACTTAGAACTATATACTGCAGTTAACATTAATATATTAGAACCAACAAACTATTTATTAAAGTGATAACGATATTATCTCCATAAAAAATATATATAAATTCGAATATAAAAAAAAATACTTGTTGAGAGGACTTTCCTTTAACGTTCTTCGCCCAAAATCAAGATTAGTCTCAAATTTAATAGCAATTTAAGTCTACTGTAACACATAGTCTAGTAATGTGTTATTTACTTTTTATGTAAAATGTCTTGAGATTAATTTTTATTTTATATATTACCAGACTATAAAAGTTTCCCTATAATTAATAAAAGAAGAAATATATTAGAATTTTAACTTTCATTTCTCTACTTTATTGAGAGTTGACATAAAATTTGAACTCGAAAATATAACCCAAAAAAGGTCCAATATATAAGAATAGAGATAAATATCCTAATATAATTGTATACATAGAATTTTTTAAATTTATAATTAGTTGACACACAACTATAAAGGGATTAGGATTCTCTTATATCAAATACGCTCTCATATTGATATGAGAAAAAATTTTGACCATTCATGAATGGAGCATATCATTTTTGCCATTTATGAAATCCAAATTTTAAAAAAAGGTCATTTTTTTTTAAATACTTTTTCTCCCTCCCAATGCCCACCTTTCATGAAATTTGAATTTTATAAGTGATTGAGATGAAATGTTTCCCCATTAATGGTCAAGACTAAGAAGTGATATGAGAGGATCTCAGTCCACCATAAAGGTACAGTGCTTTGTACTTTTTTCTGAAAAGAGTTGATTATGTAAGAGAAAATTTAGATTCTTCTCATGTATAACGTCATTATAACTATTATCAGAATAGGAAAATTTATAGACATAAACAAAACAGGGCGAATCATATTTAAGATATTATGTGTGTTCTTGTTAATTATTTTGATGCATGTATGTGTGTATGTCCTTTTCCTTACACTTCTTATATAATTCACGTCTCTTGTCCTGTTATTTTATTTTATTAAAAAAGAAGAAGAAGAAATATAATCGCTTCACTAAGTAAAATGATGAAAATAGTAAAAGAAATTAGTACTCTCGGTGCGTTAACATTATTCATTTCTTTTGGATTAATTAACATTTTTTGAATTAAGTTTCTAATAAAAATTAATATCTTATTAAAAAGAAAAGAAAAGACCAATGATGTCCGACAAAGGGGGGGAACTTTGAAAATCTTTTGGAGTGATAAAAGGGATACTATAAGCAAGCTATAATATATATATATATATATATATATATATATAAATTATATGTGAATGTGTTATTAGCATCTAAATGTCCTATATATGTTGTCTATATATTTCAATTTGGAGAATTAGATTTGGAACTTTTTTTATTTAACAAATATATAATATAATCCATGAAAACCTATTATTATACAATAAGGTAAAACAATTCTTTTCTGAAGGCATAAAGTTGAAGGGGGAGCAAAGAACATCATAGGGACATATAGTTGATACCACGGGCCCTCTATCTTAAGATGGTTTAATTCTCCCTTAATTAATTATACTTAATTAAACTTCTCGGGTACCTGGTTATTTGCCTAACATAGGATGCCCCTAATAGTAGCCAGCTTGACTACTCAGAACACAGAATCATACGATTGTTATATATATATATATATATATATATATAGACACACGCACTATGTCGGATATATGCCAAATTGATACGCAAATTTTACTGTGTTCTGTAGGTACTGTGTACTGGCGGAGCACGGTGTTCCTTAAATCGCGTGTTATATACATTCTATTGAAACGATGTTATTTGACGTCGTTTAAAATTAAAAAAATAAATAAAACATATTTTAATAGGTCAAAGCGAAATCATTAAAATCGTTGTTGTAGTTTTGTGTATATGCTTTCTGAGGATTTATTTTCTAATTTTTGAGCACCTATCTTCTAATTTGTTATTGAGATCTCTTTTGCTAGGCCATTTTGAGCATATATCTTTGTTGAGCAGTGGTATTGTGTTTTGTTATGTCATTCTTTTACTGATGAGCTTTTATTTTTAATTCTAATAATTATACATATAGTATAATTGTTTTGAACTAGTAATTTATGAATTTTGAACATGTAGAGTAAATGTTTTGAACTAATACTGTTAATTTATCAAAGATAACAGTATTTTGTAAACTACTAGTGTAACATATGAAATACTATATTGATTTTACACATGTAGTGTATAAATTTTGAATCAGTAATTTATTTATTTTGAACTAATAGTTTATTATTTTGAACCATATTTTTTATTTTATTAGGTAGCATAATATCAATTTTGAATCAATAGTTTATTTATTTTGAACAAGTCGTTTTTTCAGTTTGAACCAGTAATTTAATTATTTTGAAATAGTAATTTATTCATTTTGAACCAGTAGTTTATTCATGTTAAACCATTAGTTTATTTATTTTGAATCATTATTTTATTCATTTTGAATCAGTACTTTATTTATTTTGAATCATGATTTTTATTTTAAACCATTAGTTTATTTATTTTGAATCATTACTTTATTCATTTTGAATCAGTACTTTATTTATTTTGAATCATGATTTTTATTTTAAACCATTAGTTTATTTATTTTGAATCATTACTTTATTCATTTTGAATCAGTACTTTATTTATTTTGAATCATGATTTTTATTTTATCAGATAGATAGCATGATATCAATTTTGACTCACTAGTTTATTCAGTTTGAACTAGTACTTTATTCATTTTGAACCAGTATTTTTATTTTATCAAGTAGCATGATATCAATTGTGAACTAGTAATTTATACATTTTGAACTAGTACTTTATTCATTTTGAACCATGATTTTTATTTTATCAGGTAGCATAATATCAATTTTGAACTAGTAGTTATTCAATTTGAATCAGTACTTTATTCATTTTAAACTAGTGGTTTATTTAGTTTGAACTAATAGTTTAGTCATTTTGAATTAATAGTTTATTCATTTTGAATGAGTAGTTTATTTAATTTGAACTAGTACTTTATTTATTTGAACTATGATTTTTATTTTATTAGGTAGTATGATATCAATTTTGAACCAGTAGTTTATCCAATTTGAATTAGTACTTTATTCATTTTGAACCATGATTTTTATTTTATCAGGTAGCATCATATTAATTTTCAACCAGTAGTTTATTCAATTTGAACCAATAGTTTAGTTATTTTGAGCTAGTAGTTTATTCATTTTGAATATACAGAGCAAATGTTTTGAACTTTGATTTTTGTTTATTATATATATATGTGTGTGTGTGTGTGTGTGTGTGTTGCGGTAGAAATTCTTACCTTTGTACCAATGTTGTTGATTTGGATGAAGTCGTCGAAGTTTTTTTGTCATAGGAGAGGTTGTTGTCGTTGGAGTCACAAGTTAAAAAGAGAGGTTTCTATGTGTTTCAGATGCGACGCCTCGTATTTCTGGAAATTTTGGTTGATTTAAGTCTTATTATATAGCGCGTGTGTCTCACTCGCGTGAAGGTGCACGGTGATTGTTAGGCTCACAATAATTAGGGAACATAATGTAGGCACCATTAATGATATAATTACTTCCATTCCATTAAGATATATAGATTTATCTTTTCTTATTTATCCCGAATTGTTATCTTATTTTCTTTTTTGAAAGAGTAGTTGATTTTGATTGCTTTATATCCCTTTGGGCAATGGGTATTGGTTAAATAGATATTATTTAACTAATTTTGTTTATTATACATAATATTAATGAAAAGATATATCAGGAAAAGATTTAAGTAAATACTTTACTTGAATTATACTAATCACTTTTCTTAACTATTTAAAAATATAAATAAATCATATCTATCTTTGTGGAACTGGCAAGAGAATACTTTCAAACATAATTAAATAATTATATGGTAATGACTCTAATAATAATAATAATAGTAATAATAAGTGTTATAATCCAGTCCAGACCACAGTAGCTTCGGGCAAAACAATAGCGCAAAAATGGTAAAACATAGGGTTGGGAAATGCAAAATCTCGTACTTGCACTAATACTATTTTGCAGATACCTACAAATGGCTTCTCGATCAGACAAATTTGATATGTTTTTTAGCCGACAAAAATTGTTAGCACTTCCTTATACAAAGAATGGAAAAGGAAAAAAGAAAAAGAAGTTAAGATATTTCCGACAAGTACCATCGTAGACGGCTCATTGGTGTCCAATTTGGTACTCTTATTCCCGAGATAACATTGTCATCCTCTCCGTTTCTTTTTTGTTTTTCTCGAAAACAAGAAATTCACCTAGGTTGTACGAGTAAATTATGATAATTGTATATGTAATAAAAGAAAATAAGTTCAAATTCACGATTCACGGTTTTTAGTCGTGATAAATTAAAGCATCGTTTTTTTTTTTTTGACAACAAAAGAAATCCAACTAATTGAATTCGATCACTGAAAAACAACGATGAAATCTAACTATCAACTGACAAACTTTAGATTTTCAGTATGTCTAATATACTAAGTATCGAATAAGTTGAGTGTACTTATACAAGGTTGGGGATTGATATCCCTCATCTCTTGCTACTGGCGCATTCATGAGAGACAATTACAGCATCATTTTGTCTTATGCTATTCAAGACTTGTTTCCGTTATTAATTTTTTACTATGCATATGGCCATTTAGATTCTTTAATTAGAAGATTAGACAAATCATAATGTGCTTTCGTTGCCTTTTTAACACAACACATGGAATAAATCTTCTCCAGCTCACCTAGATACTGTCCGGGCAGCAGGCAAAAAGTGGAAAAAAAAAAGCTGCCCGGATTTTTTTTTCTTTTTCTTGTTTTTCCTCGATAAAAGAAGAGTGTAAAAGAGACTAGGAATATCATGTCCCCTAAGGGCTGTTGAAGCAACTAAAAGCTTTTAACACATCTGATTGGATTTTGTCTTGACAAAGCCAACTCGTGATTAAAGCCCATGCTGGATTCTTCTCATCAAACTTCTTGAAAGTTGGCTGAACGTTCAGATTGTAACTTTGTACGTTCAAATCTTTCAATGCCACTTTCTTCTCAGACAAAAAAAAAAAAGATTTAATGTTTTAGCTAATCTTTTTGCTTAATGTTGTGGTTATCAGAAACCCAGCATTGCTGATTGACTCAAAATGTTATAATCCTATGAGAGAAATCAATAATGTAATAACAATTATAATTATTCGCCACAATTAACCATAAGTTATTCTATCATCATTATTTTTTCCACAATGTTGTAACATTATGATTAGATCCAAATGCGTTTTTAAGGGGGGCATTTCTTGCTGTTTTGCTGACTAATGGTTCCTATCAGGCAGCAGTTTCTGGCGTAAGGACCTTGGGGCCATATTCTAGATATCATAAAAGCATCAAGCATTAAAGTTCCACTAGCCGAAGTGTTCTTGTGAGAAAAACTCTTTTGTTGGAGTTCAAAAATCAGAACTGCAAGCATCCCTAACACGGATATGGACAAAATCTTTCTACATGGGTTTAGGTATATATATACAAACTCCACTCGCAACGTTACAACCAAGACCAAGGCTACACAATAACACCTCACAGCCACTAGTGCTGATTGCTTAAGCTATGAGATAACCTACTTACATCTGCATATTATGCGAACGTGAGGCGTTGGAAGCAGATATGAAATGGAAGAAGAAAGAATATTCTAGAAACAGCCGACGAAGGCAACCTCGTACTCCATTATAAAGAAAACTCGAATAAGTTCATCATGATTCTTTTCTTTTATTACTTTCCCTTCCCTGCTTCACGCTGATTGCGGAAGTGACTGAGAAGCTGTTGTGCCTGTGATGATGAGAAAAGAACAGCAACTCTAAATGTGTTGGAAGAAACTTAACAATCAAATCAAAACTCATCTAGTATGCAAAAAGATTCCTTGTGGTGTATTGAAAATGAGAAAGTACTGCTGATGCAACAATCTTTACCTCTCTTTTGGTTGTGTAAGAGAAATGGCATCAGTAACAATATAATAGCTCATGAAGGAACGGATCAACAAAGTACAGAAAATGTGGCTACTAACAATCCAAGAAAAAGAACAGAGTCACCTACCTTCTCCTTTGCTCTTGGAGTGCCAGACTGTGACAACGCAACCAGAGGTGGGACAGCTCCTTCTTGCAAAATAAGTCGACAATATTTAGAGCTATTAATGCACAGTTGCAACATTGTTGAAGCAGCATTTTCCTTTCCCCTTGGAGATCCTGTTTCAACAATCTCAACTAGCGGAGGTATGCCCCCTTGTCGAGCAATAGCTGCACATCCTTCAGGAATAGTAGACAAATTGGCAAGAAGTGCAACAGCTTTGTCAAGCATTTCCTTAGAAGGGTCCATAAACTCAACAAGATACTTCACAGCTCCGGCCTGTACTATACGAGCCTTGTTTTCGTGAAAGATTGATAGGTTAAATAAAGCAGTAGCAGCATCTTTCTTCCCTCTGAGTGTACCTGATCCTAGAAGATCAACCAAGGCTTTAACTGCACCAGAGCGGCCTATCTTTATCCGGTACTCATCCAGAAGAGATAAACTGAAAAGAGCTGCTGCAGCATTCTCTTTTGCCCCAGCATTTCCAGTTCTCAAGACATGGATAAGTGGTTCAACTGCACCTTCATCTGCAATCATGGCCTTTATGTTTTCATTTATTGACAGATTCAGAAGGGCAGTGACAGCATGCTCTTGTGTTATCTGGATATCAGAATGTAATAGCGAGATTAATGGAGCAATAGCCCCACAATGACCTATGATGACTCGATTCTCCGTGTTGTTTTTTGCAAGAAACCGCAATTCTGCAGCAGCTGAAGTTTGCAATTCATTTGACCCACTCTTCAGATCCTCAACAAGTTTTTCTACACGAGAATTTGTCGTCAAATCACTAGAACCTGATTCAGACTGGAAGGAGAGGTTTCTCGAGAGACTACGCTTCCCATTCACAGCCAGTTCACCTAATGTCCTGGAGCTGTGATATGGTTTTGCAGACAAAGAAGGAGAATATTCAGAATGTTTATTAAAAGAACAAGTGCGGCTATGAGGTGTTATATCTCCTGACAAGTCACTATGATTATCATGTTTACTCGATATCCTTGAGACATCAGTTGATACTGCAGGGATATACTCAATGCTAGAAACGGCACTTGATGTTGATCCAGTCCTGCTGTGACTATATGAATGTTCTGGAGATGAGTGGGCAAATTTTGCAACACGCCCATCTGAATGCACATTCAATTCTTCTTCATTAACTCCAGAAGCACCACTTTCCAATTTCTCACAATTATGTCCAACTTCACTAGAGGACTTTTGTGTTGAATTATTGCTCTGTAAAGAACACTGGAAACTATCCACATGAACAGAATCTGCAGATTGGGACAGAACTGAGAAGCTACTGTGGCATTCAGGAGTTTTGGGGAGATTTATTTTGTTTACCTCACACCAATTTGCTATCAAAGCTTTAACTGTGTAATTTGGAATAAGATTTGTATGTGAGAGTTTTTTATGTGTTTTGGGGCATACATGTAATCCACTATCCAGCCATTTTTTTATGGACGCTCTCTCAAAGGTTTGGCCTGAAGCCAGAATAACTGGATCAACCATGAGTTCCGAGGACAGAGGGCAGCAGAAGTATGAAGGAATTAGAGTACCATTTATGGTCGTAAAACTTTCAAGTTTAGCCATGTAATCACGAATGTGAGATATAAGATAGATGGTGTGGACGATTCTATCTAAATTTCCTTTCAAATTGTTGTTTTCAGCTTTTATTCTCTCCTTCTCAAGTGCAATACACTCGTTCAGCAGTTCGTGCTTTGATGTTAACATAAGTGATTCCATTATTGCCCTAAGATGTTCTGGCTGAGGAATCTTTCCTTGCCTTTGAATTTCAAGAGCCTCTTCTATACGTACCGATATTTTATCCAACTTCAGATTTTGAAATTCCTCCATGCAGTGCTGAAACAGAAAAATCAGTTGAGAGCAGTTGGATAAAAAGTACAAGGCAAAAGGTGCAGTTACACTGAAGGATTGATGAACAAGCTACTAAATGCCAAGAAATTACAAGAACAAAAGCCCAAGCCTCAGAGTAGGAAATATATGATTAAGCTTGGGGCAAGGAAGGATTAATACCTTAAAATGAAGCAACAAAAGGAATTCAATTTCTTCCATACCTGAGCATCAGGTAGGCTAAAAGTAGACGAAGATAATTCCAGAAATTTATGTAGTATGCAAGAGATCTTGATAGATAAGCTTTGGATCTTCACCACCAATTGCTCACTTTGAAGAACCTAGAGAAATCAAATAATTAAAAGAAATTCCAGTTGGAGGTTGAAAATGATTGATTTATCCATAGACTTTATTTCCTTGTCTATATTATAGAGAACTAGAGGTTTACATAAATGATGCCATAATAAGAGTAATCATCAATTTCCTTTTTTGGGTATTGATTCCATTTTGATACAAAAAATTTTCGAGATGACGATGCCCCAAGAACAGGTCCTATGGTAAGACTTCTATAACTGCAGAATTGCTGATATGTTTTTAAAGCATTGAAAGTGAGGTCAACATTGATTCCAGAAGTACATAGATACTGATCTCCATTACTTTTGGACCTTAACAAAATAATTAGCATAGACATTTCTTCATTTTCCATTTTCAGGTGAGTATGATTACTGCAACCCGAAAAGTCATTCTTCTATGTGGCACCTCCACCAAGTGTGCATTTTAGTCTTTTACCATATCAACTGCTATATGGTTGAATTAAAAAATCTGTGTTAACTGAAGGTACTTACACATAGAATCTTGCTCATCTTCACGGACCATTTTTCAAGGAACTCTCTTGCTTCATTAACAGCTATATCCAGTTCTTCGCATTCTTGACAAACAGTCTCATCTGAAGGTATCTTGTTATCAATAATAACATCAAGTAGTGGTTTTAGATTCTTCAAGCAACTAGCAATATTTCTAAAATCCTTCTGACATGGCATCTTTGATGTACAACATGTTGCTAGATGAATGAACCGAGATATACTGTTTACAAGGCATCTTACAGATGTTAATTCCATGGACCTGTGAAGGTAGCCAAAAGATTATAATTTGAAGACTTCAATAAATATTTGGAGCTGTCAAAAAAATAATAATAAATATGTGGGGGTGTAAGAGAATAACTGTTAGTGGAAACATGTATCACTTCTCTCAAAAGAATATAAAAGCTCTAGATTAGATGGAAGCACGAAAAAGTACCTTCTTTATTGTTGATTCACAATTTGCAGGGATCAACCAGTATGTGGATAACTTATCTTCAATAGATTTAACAAATGCCTAACTACTTATCCACAGTAGACATCTTAAGGACATGTGCACAAGACTTAGCTAGCAGGTAGAAGATAATATTAATAGCATGCCCACACACATGGTCTCATATGTACAATCCAGGGACAGAATTATAAGAAACCTTAGATTGTGTCACACCATGAGTAATTACAGTAGCTATAGGAAAAGGAAAAGATGAATTCCATGAGCTTGACCAACTCGTAAGTGTGCAAGAGAATCTTGCAGTTGAAATCCAGTCTTAGTTCCTGTGACTGGAATACAACAGGTGAACTTGTGATGGAAAAAGGATCCAAATTGTGTTTAAAGTCTGAGTAACAGTGAGGGAAGATCAAAGAAGTTTCCCTTGAGTGTCTAAGCAAAAGATGTGTTTTAAAGGTACTAAAAGTTATGGAATATGATTATGGAACTAAATGAACACTGGACAACAGAGAGGATGACAAAATTATGGAGATATCCGACTTAGCTCCAGCTGGCCATGGAAAGGGTCAACCATAAAAGGCAAACCTTTACAAGGTCAGGCTAGAAGTAATTGTAAAAGCCTCTATTTTGACCAGAAAGCAGGAAAGTTTCTCTATTATCACAAGCATTTAAGCGCATTCTATATCTTGTCACCTATGAGTGTAAGTTTATGCCAAACTCCTCTAACCAACTTACAATCGAGGAGGCTGTATTTCTGATACGAAGATGATCAACACCTTAGTTTACTTTTCCTTCATTCTGTTGTATATACACGCCGATGATAGCATGCCGTTTTAGAGAACTGAAAGACTAGGCTGTCTGTATTAGCTGTAATACTTACTATGCCTACTTCAAAGATGCTCTTTCCCATTTCTCTGTTCAGCGAAAGAGGCCAAAAATGAAAAGAAGCAGAATGTTAATACTTCGAAGCTTATGAACTAGTCTGACAAGCGCAAACCCTCTTGAATTTTAAAGCACTAGCCATGAAGGGATTAAATTCCCCCATACCTATTAGATAATAAATGGAAAATACTATAATATGAAAGGTGCCATTTTGATCTACATGTGCTCGTTGATAGTTAATACCTCCGGAAAAAGCAATTCATTTTGAACCTCATAATTATAATTATAAAAGAGTCACAATCGCACAAATGAATGAATTCAACATGGAGCAAGAGATGAAAACAACAAAAGAAGTGGGAAATCATTATAAGAAGGTTCATAACTTGGGATTTCAAAGCATCAACAGAGATACTGGTTCCATAAACCTTCAGAGATATTGTACTAATAATGCTAAAGCTGTGAAGCACTTATCATTGTGTGCTGTTACTTAACAAACAACATAAATTTTCGTTTTCTATATTAGCTGCAAAAAAGAAAAGGGGCATATAAAATCATTTTAAGTCCACTCCCCTGCGGCCCACCCCAAAATAAATGTCTCCCCTTTTTCTATCAATGGCTGAAAGAAAACATTTGTACATTACTGTAGTTGGACAGGTTATTAGCCTCTTGCAAGAAGCTACTGAATGAAGATCCTTCCTCAGACATGCATATACTCTTAACTCTTTAAGTACTTGTACGAAAGATAAATCCACCAATCTTTCAAATGTGTTCTTTGTTTCCTCTATTGAACAAATTCTGGAAAAATCAAACAAATTCAACCAAGAAAACATTCACACAAATATTTTACATGCATCGAAAACAATGAACAGCAGCCTGTAGATAACATGCTAAAATTCAGACAAAATGAAGAAAAGCCCAACAAAATTCCAACAAAGTTTGAATCTTCCCCTTCGAAAACAAGAAATTATCATGCAAGAATCACAAGAAATATATAAATGCATAAAAGGGTTGAATTGAAATGCACCTCTGCACATGTACCTGAAGCTGAACGGAAAAAACAACCCCAGATCTTGATTAAAATGAAACCCCAGAAAGCAATGAAATTCTTAACATGAAAATTTGCATATCCTCGATCAAAATGATGAAATTATTCCAGAATTATTTTAACCTCTTTTTTTCTCAAAGATTTTTGCCAACCCTTTTCATAATGCGAGGAGAAGAGTGTGTTGGAAAGGGACTAAAAGAAATACAAGAAAGAAGAGAGAAAAAAAGGGGGTTAAATTTGTGGGGCCCTGTTCTGGTTGCATGTTTGGGTATTTCAGTATTTGCTGTAATGCTGAATATATTATTAAACAGATGATTAAAGAATTGAAAACTAAATGAGAGATGTAACAATTTTATTAATTAATCTTGGGTGATGATTAGGAGAGGCTAAAAAAAAGCTGGGACCTTTTTATAATGAACTGATAAAAGAGAATGATATCCAAAGGGGATTGCTGACAAACTACCATGAATGTCTTTCCAGCCATGCTGTTAGCCTCATTTTCTTTAATAGGAAAAATGGAAATTTTGCTACTTTTTTCTTTTTCCTTTTACTTTGTTGATTTTTTATTTTATTTTGTTTTATTTATATTTTTTTGTGAAGTGATGTTTTAAATTGAATGAATTGAATCAATTAAACATTTGCTGAAAAATTTACAAAGATATGGTTATAAAGACAGTAAATGCCAGACAAGAACTCGAGTTAATTAATGAGACATTAGCCTACTATTAACATAGGTAATATCGGGACTCAAAAAATTAAGATTTAAATTTTTTTATTACCTTACTTTCCTATTTTTACGTTCTAGACGATTGATACATAAAAATCAAACTTACAGCATATAAAATTCATAATGTACATATCTACTAAAAAAATTATCTAATATAAGAGAAGAATTTAAATGATCGTCATGTGTATAACGTGTCAATTTTACATCTATATAAACTTTACAAGACAAATATATCGAGTGTAATCGTTTGAAAAGTAGGAAAATTAGGATTTTTTTAAGGTTAATTAAAATTAGTGTTCCACTGTTTATTGCATTATTATGCTGAAGGGCATCAGGCCCCTAGTGAACAGGATCAGAAGGTACACAAGGATCACGTGCTGCATTTAACTATTTACCCCACTCAGCTCTTCTTTTTGTTTTCCTTTTTCTTGTATAGAATAAAGTATTTATTTTGTCAGAGCATTTTCTTTTTCTTTAGGAACCTGAATGAGGGTTTGTGCCATGATTTTCTTCTTCTTTCATTTTCCAACCCCAGCTTTTTCACATCCATTTATAGCATTTGCATGCATGAAAGTAAAACGCTCAGTCTGAATATAAGTAACTTATCAAAAGTATAACTATTGGGATAGGACATGCATAAACGACTATATATATATATATATATATATATATATATGTATGTATGTATGTATATGCGTGTGTGTGTATACACACACTATGTGTTGCTGTGGTGCTGAACGTGCAAATTGAAAGAGTCAAAACAGGCCTAACGTATTTGTATCCTTATACATACATATGCATATATTTAATACTTTTAAGGAGGTGGCATGCAGTAGTTTTTTATTATGCAAAAGCCACATACTCCAAATTGTTATCCAAAGTAATGATGAAGGTTGATATATGATCCTGCAAAGGAAAATCCAGATGAAACCGGAAGCTGGCGTTATTGTAATTCTCTCAAAAAATGATCAACACTTTAAAATTGGATCAATATAATATCTATAACAATTTTAAATCTCATATTTGTGAAAAGCACATTTTGTCACTAGACAATGTTGGTCACAACCTGCCCTCGTTATAGCATAATCTAATACAACTTTAGTTGCCACAAAAAGGTTGGACACAAATCTCAAACTTTTCTAATGGGGGCTTCTTTGTTTTGGCTTAAATGGATGACAGTTTTTGCATTGCCAAATTGTAGAGAACAAGTTGACATTTTAAATATGAATCCAAAGAGACCCTTAAGCTGGCACCTTATAAGAGAGTATAAGATTGTTCTTTGCTCTACATACACGAGTAAGTTCAATTTATGCAGTTGAGCTTGTGGTCCTCTCGCATGAGCTCACACTGCTAGTGACCTTCAAATTTTATTTTCAGGTCCTTTTAGTTAATAAAAGAAGTTTTTATCTTCTAACCTTTTTAAAATCAGTTATCATTATGGCTCCAAAAGAATTTGATTGGTGCAACGGTCAGCAAATTGCCCGAGACCTATGCTTTTTTGTATCCAATTGTAGACATTATGCCAATCATACTTGTGCTTTTTTTTTTCTCTTTGCCTTTGTTTGGCAAGCTGCTATAAGTTTTTGATAAGAGCAAATAAGTTTTACAATATGAACTCTTGATTCAAGCATTGAAATTCTTGAATAGTCCCGATAAATTATAAATATAATTCGAGTTACAAAAACAACTTATAAAATACAAAGTCAATGATCAAGCCTAGCCAATCCGTGGAGGGTACACCATCATCTTGGGCCAAATAACAAAATAAGAGAGTGCCGGGGCAATAACCATCTTAATCGGTTGGATGATTTTGATGGGGTTGGGTTAGGGGGTTGGCGCCGAAAGCCAACTCAGTCTCAATTGGATGATTTTGATTGGGAATTGGGAATCCTAATTTAATGCCAGAAAAAAGATTAATTTTTGCTTAAGGTATACGGGCATTCATGAAAGAGCCTCTGCGAGTCAATACATACATGTCACTTTAATTGATAGGTTCCAAATATATTTTATATATGTATACATTGTACTCTAACCAAAAAAAATAATAATCAACAATAGCCACATCGAATCTCAATGTTGCGAAGAGATTCAAATCTATCAGGGTATGCTCTGTTTAACTTTATCGTAACTGGAATCTTGGACTCTAAATTTGAATTGACCAGTGGGGTTTTTATGCAACAAAAATTGAAACAATCGTTCTGCAAAAAAAATGGAGAAAAGAGCACAACTTTACAACTTTCCAGTAAACAGCAAACGTAATCCAGAATGACTACGCACATAAGTAAAATGGAGAATGTGAAACTGCCTTTTCATTCCGTCGTTTTATCTGTTTGTACATCAGGAGGGGAGAAGGAATAATGGGTTCAAATTTGTGGACGATATGCTATCTGATATCTGCTATCTTCAATGTAATAGTAACTACAAACAATGTTATTGCATAATCAAAATAATAACAAACCAATAAATGACAATTCACAACTGCAAATAAATCGCTGTTCCACTATTTTTCTTGGACCAGTCAGCTTTCTCTTTCCCTGGCATTTGAATGAATAAGGACACGCTCGACTAGGACCAACGGTCTCAACAGTCTATGCACGAGGAAAAAGGGAAAAGGTGAAATGCATTCTAGGGGGGAGTTAATGGAAAATGTGGTCCGTTAGGGGTATCATTCCGTCTAAAATGTGCATCTTCTTAAATCCATGCGACTGCTGTAGTGTTAGCAGCCACAACAAGAGTTTATCAGGATTTTTCTTGAGTCAAACAGCATAGAGCTTTATAATCTGATCAATCTTAGCTCGACAGACAGGGCATTCCCCTTTCTTAGATTTGATCTCGCTCAAGCATGGCGTGCACCCAGCCATGTGACCACAGGGAACACACACTCCATCAACCGGAGCTTCCCAACATATTATACACAAAGAAGAACTGTTATCTTTTCCAGCATCATTGGTTTTTGAAGCTTCATGCATTTTAGAAGGAACAGCCATGCCCACAGGGCTTGAATCTGATGGAAAATGACCTATGCCTTTGGGTAAGACTTCCTCAGGAAGAGGTGGAGCTGAAGGAGTTAGAGGAACCAATGTAGGATTATCATTGCTAGAGTGACTTAGAGGTTTAATACCATCTGGTGTTTGAGTATCCTCAATTGGATTGTCAATATGCATGGACTGCAGTACCCCCCATCCATTGTACTCGTCGTTAACTGGCTCATCTATCCATCCATTGAACTCCCTTTTAGCTGGCTCACTGATCCATCCTCTGTACTCCTCTCTAACCGGCTCATCCATCCATCCGCTACTGCACACTTCTGGACGTGTGGGTTTGCTAGCTGAGCACTTTTCAGTGTTGTCCTTGGACAGAATAGCTCTTTCTCCCCATCCATTGTATTGAGCTTCTGTAGACTTGTCTAGCCATCCTTGGTCATTGACTCCAGTTGAACCACCAGATGACCCCCAACCAAGATGACTAGATTCACCTGCAACATTTTCCCAACCATTTGCTTTACTTGCTTCAGCGGTCAGATGGTAACTGGCAACAGGCTCTCTACCCTCCTTAGCAGACTGAACAGACGTGCTATTTCCCATCACTAATTCTGCCACATTTTCAGCACTTTCTATACCAATTGGTGGTATTGGATTTTGTATATCATGTTGAACACTTGTACCTAAGAAGACAGAACCTGAAATGTTAAGATGCTGTTGTACCTTTCATCTTAGATGCAACATGAATATTCAGAGAGAAACAGGCAGATCTGTTTTAAAGTAAGTCATGTATGAGAATCAAATTTTTGCTTCGCCGGTAATATCGCAAGCCTGTGCAGCGGACCAGAATCCTTATTCCTCCCCACCCCCCTCCCCCCACCTCGCATGCACCAAGACAGTATTCACTAGTATAAATCATTCTGGTGAAATAGTGAACCGAATACATAGATACTATTTCCAGTCAACATATGATAAGCACTGAATAATTCTTCTGTGGTACAAGCCATCATCTATTCATCTATTTGAATGACATCTGTGCTTCTACTATCACTTCAAATCACAGGCATTTGAATAACAACTGGGGCATCAAAGACAAAATCAAAATGCGGAAAAAATAATACCCCGTGAGAGAACTTTTCTTTCCACTCAGAGTATGTTCACTATTAACCTTTACCCGTCTTTGCATAAGAAATACCTGCATCGCCAATAGCAGCTACTAGTTTACAATGGACTTCTCATTATTAAAACAGCTCCTGTGCCTTCAAATGCATCGGTCCTGAACTACTGATATTTCATACTATCGTAAAACAAACAAACAGGTGAATGTGCGTGGCTGCGCACACGCGTGTTCACATTTCTTCTCATTTGTCGCAATCTAGGTCTAACAAATCATAGCATATCACTTAGAATTCTGGCTTTCGCGATACCTAAATGAGCGGTTTGACATTCCCATCAACTCATATGCTAATGTTATAAAGAAGAAGCTTATCCAATCTGAGCTCATTGTGAAAAATATGGATTCATCAAAAGAATTCACTGGAAACATTTTGTCCCAAAACTCCCCCAGCCACCAGGGGGTTTCACCTATTGTTCCCGAGCACGGATAAAGGAGGAAGGCTTTATTAGGAAGCCGATATACAGAAACATCATTGGTCACTAATGGATTTGAGACATTGCGCTGTCAAATTTATATAACCGACTCTCTTATTAGCGGGATAAGTATAGAACATAATCAAAAGATAATCCCTTTTAAATGGGCATTAAACTGTGATTATCCATAATTGTTAATTACTAGAGCTTAAGCAGTACATCATCAATGGTAATAATTTGTTTCAATTAAACTGAAGATTATACATTAGCAATTTCACTAAATACTGATATTCGCCACGGAAAAAAATTTAGTAATTGAAAGAAGGTAAGTTTACCTGATGAAAGAGATGATTGAGTTTGAATTGAGAGAGGGCTTCTCGAAACGCCATCAACGTGTGTGGAGAATATATGAATGGAATAGTCTTTCGTTTAAAAAAATTAAATTAATGAATAGTCTCTCGATCACAAAATGCGTGTAGTTTTCTTTTTTTTTTTTCTCTCTCTATCTTTTTCTTTTTCGTTGTCTTTTCTTTTTATCACCAGCCACCCTAGTAGGATTTGAACGAATCGTCACCGTTGAGAAGGAATCTCACGTCCTCAATCATTTCCTCCCTAATTCTAATATAGTAATACTTTTTTTTTAAAAAAAAATTAATACTTATAATATTTTTCTTCTTTAAACAAAAATTAAACCACCAAAATATATCAACAGAAGACTAGATAATATTTTTAATAAGTTACAACCATACAATTTAACAGTCATTTATAAATACTTTTTTTTAAATAATTTTTAATATAAAAACATCTTTACAACATCTATAATTTTCAAAAAAAAAAAAAAAAGCTCCAATCCATTTCTTAATTAACGGTCTAAACCACTCGCATTCATGGTTCGGGGAAATCTAGTTACCACACCGATTTTAGGATATGTGAAAATCAAGTTTGGGAAATCAAGGAATGGAACAAAGAATTTTGGGGATATGGAAAAATCTAGGGGAAATGGATTGGGGAATGGAATAGATTTTATTTGGGGAGAAAAACCCAAAACTCAAATTTTTCCTTTTTTGTATATAATATATAAATAATTTAGTTATATCATATATGTTATAATATATTAATTAATATATCTTAAATTTTTTTAATCTTTTTTCCTTACTTCACTTTACTACTTCAACATCTTCCTAGCCACTTAACCTATTTTTATTTTCTTCACTTCTCTTTGCATTTACTTCGGGTATACTGACGTTTGGCTATTATTTTTATTTATATATTAAGATGTAAATAATTTATTTTTATTTATATTTTGGATTTAAAATCATTCGATATAAGTTGTGTTTAAAATTACTTTTGGACTTTTAAAAAAAATTTAGAGATATTCTAATCCCCAGTAGTTTTTTCCCGGTCCTCATTTCCCCAAATCATCCCATTGGTGAATTAGGCTGGGGAACATCAAACATCTCTTCACCAAAAACTATTTCGGGAAAAAAAAAAAAAAGTGTTTGTTGATTGGAGCGAGAATTCCCAAATGAACACCCCTATTGAAAGCTCACACTCATACACTTCACTCAAAAATCAAAATAAAATGCACAGTTTCACCATGAAATCAAGCAGCATAAATCCCTTGTGCAGACATAGTGGAGCCGCACAAGAGTCAGCAGGTTGAATTGGAAAAATCTTTTACTAATTCACTACAAAAATTTCTGTAACTGTAACTCGATATATCCACCATCAAGATTTCAAGCCCTAACAGTTTATGTGGAAGATAAACATAACAACAAAGAAGCAGCATGTGAAAACAAAACTCTTGCGCAGCAGCTGGACACTCATTTTACTCCACGCAGAACAATATCAAAATTAACCTCCGCTAAGCAGCTCGATGAGTTCACGTTTCTTTAACTTTGAGAATCCTTTCACACCCCGTGATTTTGCCAGTGCCCTCAGTTCAGGTAGCTTCATTTCACTCAAGTCACTAGACTCAGCCATATCATGCTCCTCAGCTTCTTTATCCTTGTCAGTGTTGTATATTTCCGAAGTTTCATCTTCTGACATCTCATCAAACACACCCTCATCAGAGAAAATTTGCTCTGTGTCAGATTCAGTCTCAGACTCCATCTCAAGTTCAGGAATGTGGATGGATTCAGGCTTCTCGCCTTCAATATTAGTATGTGAGACAGAGTTTACAGTCTCCACATCAGAATAAACAGGCTGAGGTTTCACTTGACGGATTGGTGATCTTCGCTGGAAAACTGATCTTGGCCGGTTAGTGACTGAAGCTTCAACATCTTGCCTTTCCTGTCTAGCACTACTATTTGGGCCAAGGGTATTGGTACTTTTATCTTCAGAAAAGAAGTTTGGTTCAGGCTGCTCCAGTGTGAAGTCTCTGCTGCTGATGCTATTGCTACTTTTATTTGATTGTTGAACAGAATGTTTCCTGAGAAGTTTTAGAAGAGAATCAACTGTTTCACTCTCTTTACCTTTTCCTCGTGCCTCCTCGCTTTTCTTCTCTTCCTTCATTGCAGCTCTTTCCCGAAGCTGCGCCTGAACCTTCCTGAAAAGTTCAACAATCTCCTTTTCCCTTGGACCTGGAGTTGCAGTAGCCTGGAACTTCGGAGTACCTGAGCCCGTTAGCAGCGGCCCATTCTTTGAAGTGAACATTTCAGAATCCTCAAAATTCTCAAAACCATCTTTTTCTTCATATTGTCTGTTCCTGCTCCTCGAGAATCCTTGCCTGTTTTGCCTTGAGAAGTCAGGGTTCCTCCGGTGGCCACTTGAACTTGCATTGCAAACATAAGATGTGCTCCTAGAAGCACATTTCAGAGTCAAAAGCTTGGGTGTTTGACTGTGTCTATGATCAGCACGAGAAGAACATGGTGATGCACTCACTGCTACTCCAGACACTCCTGAACAAGGAAGACATCCGCCATCTGGTGGTCCATATCCTAAGATGAAAATATGAAAGCATGATTTGAAATATTTATGATTTAGGTATATTCAGGTAGTATTAACTTTTCCACAAACTTTATTCACATATTGCCGCCAACAGTGTCATTACATGGACAAATGAGTAGTAGCGGTGATTACTACATGGGATATCTATAAATAGACACCTGATATGACATTTTTGACAATCAGACTTCACACTTTTCACGTAAAAGAAAAACAAAAGCGAAAGATAGAGCACATCTCCTTCTCGCAACTATAAAATCAAAAGGAGAGCAAAAGAAGGGGAAGAAAGAAAAGGCACGGCAAATGGGAGTGAGGGAAGCTAAAAAAGAAATTTCAGGCAAATGGGAGTGAGGGAAGCTAGGAAAGAAAGGTAGAAGAAATCTAGTAATGACACTGCAAGATGGAGACCGTAATCATCACAGAAATACTTCACATTGAAATCAAGGTGAAGTGATACATCCATATCTCAATGATAGATGAGAATTTTGTTATTGTCACTCATGAGTTGTCAATAAAATTTCATTCTTCAAGGCAAAATTTGTGCTTGGTAAGCACATATATCTGCTACAATTAATTTCAGTACTGTAATAACATGTTATAGAACTCAATTAGGAGAAAAGAATAAGTAAGAAAAATCAACCTCAACTATACATGAACAACTCAGCATAACAGGACATCTACTCCAGGAAGATAAAGCTCGAATTGATAAGAATTACGACACATAACTGAATAATACAACATGTAGACATGACACCCAGTTAAATACACATTACATTTCGCTGCATCTTTTAATTCACATACTTGACTAAGAAACATTACGGAAAGTTGGATCCGGTTGGACAGGCAACCATCTTACATTTTACACAGTGATCAACTTTATGTGCTTGATTCAGCAAACTAAACATAAGTGGAGACTGCTTAGAGTTTACAACCCACCATTCGGGGTAACATAATGAGCGTAAGGCAGATGCCAGCAGCAGCACACATTCAGCCATCTCAACATCTTGCTATAGTTTCAAAGAACTTGTTTAAGATGAAACTCCATCAAGAATCCTCTTTCTAGTTAGCTTCACTTCCCCCATAAGAAAAACAAGCCAAATTTCTTATTCCAGCATTAACATGTTAAAGAGCTTCATTCTGCCATTAACCCGTCGAGATTTAACTGGTCGTTTTCAAAGAGGCTAATGTCAGAACATTATTCTCGTTTTTCAGCAAGGATGTCCAAGCCTTAAGTGGGAAAGTTCAGATAAAGCTCACTGAACAGGTAAACTAATTTAATTGCAATTGATAATTTCTTTAAAGAGTAAAATTAGCTTAAACTTAATACTGCCATGTAAAAGTGGATTTTGTTGGTGGATATACACGTGCTTAGCAAGAGCTAAAAAAAAAAAAAAAGTCATTTACCATAACAGACATTCATCAAACACCTGGCAAGCAAAACTCCGAAAAGAAATTAAGACAACCCAATTAAAATTTATCAAACGAGACTGACTAAGAATTAATATAACACGTAAATGTGAGGGAAACTTGTACAATTTTGTAAAATCCTACATGTATGTGGATGTCTGTGTGCATATATACATAATATATATGAAAAAAGAAAAGTTGAAAAGAGAAAGTGCACCAGGAAGGGTTTTGGAGATGAGATGCATAGCTTGCGACATTGCTGTCGTGGTAACGAGAGAAGGGTGTAGAATAGATATATATACGAATATATATATATATATATATATCTGTGTGTGTGTGTGTACGTTATTTCAATGGTGTGTTTGCATATTTTCTCCTTCAAGTGAGTGCTATTGACGAGGGTACAGAGCGGCGTGCGCCTCAGCACCTTACACGACGCTGATAAGGGGGTCTCCTTTTGTAATAAACGATTTTTAGTGTGGCAAAAATGAGTAAATCGGGAAATGTTGCGTTCTCTTCTCGGTTTGTCTCTTTCTCCCGTGTATACAAGAGCAATTTTGAGGGATGTTCCAAAGGCAAAAATTAAAAGCGAATATATTTATGATTTGAGTTTTAATTCAATCTTTTATTTTAAATGCAAGGATTAACAAATTTGAGATAATTAAGGCCTAAATTTGATTTATCATCCTTAAGACCTCTATTGTTCCACGACACTCTTATGGTCATTGATGGGTTTTTTTTTTTTCATTCTTTCTTAGAGATGAGTAGTATGTTTGTTGAATTCAATAGTAGAAAAGATTCTTTAAGTACAGTCAGTATAAATTTTTAAACAAATTTAAATTACTTTAGTCATATACACTTGTTTTTTTTTTGTTTTAAAATTTGAAGAGATCATATAAAACTAGCAAAATCAGTTGAGACCAATAGGTCGACTCACCTAATCCATTAATAAAGGAGGTTACAGTTGAGAATTTGGTGACATACCAGACAAATGGGCCAACCATTACCTCACCTGTCAAACAAATGGGTCTTGTTGGTCTAGTCTGAGGTGATCTGCCTAACCCGCCAACCCTTAACTGGCATTTATTAGAAAAAAATTGTATATAGCTAATGTGATTTAAGATTAATTACTATTTTGTGATAGATTACTATCACATGTTATGATTTAACAATTTACATATTTGATTTCGTAATTATTTTGTTAAAAATACATAGTTTTTTACTTTGTCTTATTGAAAATATGGAGAGACAACCCGTCAACTTACAAGTTAACCCACCAACCTGATGACCACCAAACGCCAAGGTATGGGTTGGCACTTTGCTATCTTCTCTCGCTCTGTCTCTCATACTCGACTTAACAACCAAATTAACTCGCCTCAAACAAGTAGGGTCAAATTTCACCCGACCCATTTGCTGGCTCTAGGGTCATTTCACCCCATCATTGGATAAGTGACACCGTCCCTTGATTGAGTTAGGGTAGGAAATTAGGATTGTCTTTCTTTTAACTAATATTTTACCCGAAGTATTGTATTTTCAACATTTATTTTATTTAAGATGTATAATATTTTATCTTTTCATATTTTCTGAAATTAAAAGATAAAATAACATACTGTGGTATCATTTTATAATAATAGAACACATCATTAGTTAATCTAATTCTAATTCTACAAGGATCGGGAAACCCAAACAATCGAAGACTAAAGATACATGGATGAATATGGGAAAAGATGTTAGATTTTGTCCTACTTTTGTCAATCATTTATTTGTCTTTTATGTGAATTTTTCATGCTAAAACATTAATGTTTTAATGTGATAATTAGACTTATATATAGGGGATTGTAAATAGTATAGATAATAAAATGGGTAGGTCCAACCAGAAAATGCATGGGAATCTTTGGACATTGTTTGAGCAAAGTCAAGTTTGGATTTTTTTTTTTATTTTTATGTAAAGGTTGGTTATCTAGATCAAGAACATTTCAAATTAGTGTTTTATTCTAATATTTTAACGTTATATTTTAGCTAACATTTCAAATTAGTGTTTTGCTCTAATATTTTAACACTATATTTGAGCTATTTATTCAAATTTTAGTATACAAAAATGAAGCAAATGAAATATTATATATTCTGAGTTAAATAAATGAGTGACGTGCAATAGGAATATTAGATTAGAACTCTAATAAAGAGAAATTTATAGTTCAATAGAATTTGGAGTAATAGGTAATAATGCTCTAAATTAACATCTTAAGTTTATATGAACTAACCTAATAACCTTTAAATACCCTAACCTAAAAATAATATATCTAAAAAAACTTTTCCACTACTGTTTTGATCTTCTAAATTTTCATTAGTTAAGTGTTGATTATTCATCATCCAACCTGCCACGTACATATAACAACACTTAGTAATTTAAGGGCTCGTTTATATTGGTTTTTTTTTAAGTATTCTTTTTAATAGTTTTTGAAAAATATTTTTTTTTTAGAAGCTGAAAATTTTTACTTTCTGAAAAAAACTGTATTTGATGTTTTTTCAAATTTTTAACTTTTCTGAAAATCAAATTAAATAGTTTTTACAAAAATAATATAACTTTAAAATTTTTTTTTTCTTAAAAAAAAAAACAATCCAAACAAATTCTAAATTCATTATTCATAACGAGACAGTATAAACATATCGAGATCTCTCTAAAATATTTTAAAATTGACCTAATAAGCTGAGCTTGTTCACTCCACCATTGATTGATCAGACACAGAGTTTGCACTGAATGAGTTAAAATCACTCGATTGTAGAACCTTACTTCAAAATATATCAAATGAGGCGGGACAAAACTTTCACTCATGGTCGGTTTGGGTTAAACCGCTTGAAGGGTTCAAACCTGCTTGAAAGTAGGGATATATTTGTTAAATGCTGTTAAGATTAGATTTTTAATTATTTTGATACATGTCTTGAGTGAACTACTGCATCCTGAAATTTTGATTCACATTTATCTTTTTAACCAGGTAACAGGATGCAGGTCTGTGGGACTCAATCCATAGTAAAATCAGTACTAATTCTGTTTATGTATTTTGGACGAATCGGGGAGAGGGTTGTTAGTCAAATTATTAAATAAAAAAAAAAAGAAAAGAATTGGGGATACCGGTGTACAGAAAATGAGAAATAAGTTACAGAAAAACTTTAAAGGTAGCGAAGTAAGATTGTGAAAGATTTGCACAAAGATATCTATGGGTGGGCCCACGAGGTGACTGAACTGTTAAAAAACAAGCCACGCGTATCTTAGACCATGCTTCCCCACACAACTTGTTAGCCACACCTCTTCAAGACCATTTCAGAGTTTCATACTTTCATCACTTGAAACTCGACACACGCACACACACTTCTCTTCCACATCGATTCTCTTCTGCTTCTCAAACCCAACAAAAATGGACAAATTCGACAAACTGAAGATCGCGTCATCCTCCATAGGCGAGAGGTTGAAAACAGGCGGAGCCCAAATGAGCCGAGCTCTGAGCACCAAGGTCAAAGACCTCCTGGCCGGGCCCACGCCGGAGTCTAAGCTAGTCGACGACGCCACCTTAGAAACCATGCCGGAACCCAACTGGGGACTCAACCTCCGTATCTGCTCCATGATCAACAACGAGGAGATCAACGGCGCCGAGATCGTCAAGGCAATCAAGAAGAAGATGGTGGGCAAAAGCGTAATTAGCCAGCGGCTCTGTTTGGATTTGTTGGAAGCTTGTGCCTCCAATTGCGACAAGGTCTCGTCGGAGGTGGCGTCTGAGAGATTGTTGGATGATATGGTTAAGATGATCGAGGACACCAAAACGGACCACGGGAATAGAGTGAGGGCGTTGCAGCTGATCCGCGCCTGGGGTGAGTCTGAGGAGTTAGCTTACTTGCCTGTCTTTCGTCAAACTTATGAGGTGAGCGCTTCACTTTTGTTATTGATTTTTCTTTTCAAAACTTTTAGCAATTGGTTTGTAATATGTTTTTTTTTTAATTTATTTTTATTATTTGTAACTGAGCAAAAAATCTTTACTTTTGGTTAAAATGTTAAAAAAAAAAAAGTTTTTTGGGTTGAAGTTGCATGTTGCTGTGATAATTAAATAACCGGAGACATGATATTAGATCATTATAAGGTAATAGGGTATAATCAGCAAATTTCGCTGCGTAAATAGATCCACATGTGAATTATGTGCATCGGGCTGCTCTTTAATTATAGTCGATAGTATTCTCAGGGTAAAATGGAAAAAGGAAAAACAAAATGTTTTGTTGAAGATGTATGTTAGATATATAGTAATAATCTAATCCTTAAGAATGTCATCGAGAAGCTCTTGTCATCATCATTACGTTGCATAAATTATTGGCAATATTAGATTCTTACGGTACAACATATTATAGTGTGCGATTTTGGTACAGAAAGGGGTCGTTTTGCAATTTGTTATTTTCTCTAGATTGGAATTATTGATGGCATTGATGTGGCTTTGCTTGAGCTGCTGGTTTGTCAATTTGTAAAATTTCTTTGTGGGTGTGTGAAATTTGAGTGTGTCATTGGTCATGCACAGAATTATTTATGCAGAATAATAAGCTGCTGGGAGAACAGTTAATGATACCTTTGCTTTTGCATAGAGTGTTTCTGTGTGAGTTAGGTGATTACTGGACCACCTAGTTTTATTTGGATGCTTAAGTTGGGTAAAGGTGTAACTATAGCATTTTTGCTATCCTTTGAAGCCCCCAACTCTCGTGGGTGACCTAATTAATATGTTAGGTAAAAGGAGGATGGGAAGGTGAGAAGGTGGAAATTTTCGGACAAGTAAGACATTTTTATCTATGTTTTCTTTTAGAATTATGTGAGCTTGTAGACGAGTTTCTTGAGGAGCTTTACTGATGTGTTGCTAATGATTTGTCAAGTTGGTTGGTTTTGTCTTTGAGAGTCATTCTACAGTTAATTCAGCCCTCGTATTGACCTGTTCAAGGACGCTATATCTGGCTAACTGCCATCTTTCACAATTTAATGGAAGGATATTTTTGTTAATAATTTCTACTTCAGTTAGAGTTTTAATTTAGAATTGGTAATTGCGTGCTACCAATGGAGCCATTTCCTGAGCAAGTTGGTTCGTCTCCATGCTTAATTGGTATAATTCGGTCGACATTATTCCTTGAGTCATATTCTGGTACTTGCCTTCTTTTCCCTTATCTGTTTCTTATGTAGAATGTTGCCACGAAAGGAACAAGCACACTGAAATGCAGTAGCGCTGTTTTCCGTATTGTCCTCTTTGTATGAGGGGATAGATTGCCCATGATCTTCAGTAAGCTTGTAATTTATGCTTCTAATAAGTTTTTTGTTCGTTACTATGTCAACCTCTTATCTTATGTTCACTCTTCGTGTCTTTGTAAATTTTTGCTTCTTCCCTCTGTTTGAAAGCTGCAAATGCGGTGAGTCTGACCTTTCTGCTTGTGCTTCTTGTCCTTGCCTGAAGTATACTCATGGTTCTTCCTGTGTTAATTGTGGCAGAATTTGAAGACAAGAGAATTACATATAGGAGCACCAAGCAATATGGAGTCATATTTTGATCAACAGCCGCTATCACCTCCTGAGAGATACCCTATTCCGGACATGGGTTTTCAAGATGCAGAACCAACCTCTTATGTCAGTTATAGGCTCCAATCAGTTGAAGAAAAGAAAGAGTTTCTTGTAGTAACTCGAAACAGTCTTGAGATTCTTTCCAGCATCCTGAACTCTGAAGCTGAACCAAAACCTGTCAAGGTTACTATTCTTCTTCCTTCCTGTTATTAGTCTCATCACCCATGCTATAATTAAAAGAATCCACTTCCCTTTAGGTTAGTTGCTTTGGTTGATTTGGTTCTAGTTTTGTTCTTTCTGTGATGAATCTATTTCAAGCCTCGTTTTTAATGTACTCCATTACAACAAATCTGGCTTACTACTAGTCGTCAGCTATGACCTTTTCTTCCTCCCAAAAATTTAGTTATTCCCCTTTTGTTTTCAGAATCATATTTACACTAGTTGGCACCTTTATATTTGTATTCAGGCAGTCTTTCTTTTCATCATAAAGTATCTCTAATATGCAAAAATCTCTCCAAATGTGTTTGCTAACTTGTTAGACAAACTTGCAGCATGACATGTCAACTGTGTGTCTTCTAATAAATGCATTAATTTGGAGCTACTGAATTTGAGAAGCAATTTTTTTGGAAGCTTCCTACTTTATGTTTCCATTGGTGTTGATGATTCTCATAGCTTGTTGGTGATCTTCGTAATTTCTGGAGTATCTACAGGAAGATCTGACCACGAGCATGTATGAGAAGTGCAAGCAATCTCTTCCTGTCATCCAGAGAATCATCCAAACTACCTCAGATGATGAGGTAATGTTGTTTGATGCCCTAAATCTTCATGATGAGCTTCATCAAGTCACTTCCAGATACGAGGAAATGGTAGCTGCCTTGGAGCCACAAGTGGCTGAAAAATCTGCAGCAGCAGAACAGCAAGATGGCTCTGAAGCCCACGAAGCTAAATCATCTTTGCTGGTTGAGAATTCCGGCAATGAAGCTAAATTGTCTTCGCAGGTTGAAGACCACAGCCAAACCGAAACAGCAGATTTGTTGAAAGATGAGAGAACTGAGTCCAGCAGTAAAACCAAAGATACAGGTTCTACGATGAAAGAATCTCATCAGTAAGAGCAGAAGATGATTGACGCCAGATAGAGTGGCTGCTTCTCTCTTATTGTGTCAACTTACAAGTAGTGATGCTTAGTTAATTTCGCTGAAACTGCAGTACTTTTGCCTCCGTGAGATGATAAGTTATGATTTTTCTGGTTAGTGGCCATGTTGGTATGTGGGTTACAGTGAGCAGTAGAAAACTGGAGTATGCTTCCAGTAGTTCCCTAAATTTGCTTTTCCATCACTTTCTATCTGTAGTATGTTCACCTCCTGGTATGGTTGAATTCAACTTGCTGTAAATGCTACCCTTCTGCATTTCGTCTCTAACTATAGCCTTCTGGTCACGCTTGAATTTGAATCTTCTATTTATCACTTACCAGTTACCAATGTTGATATCCAATTTATCCTTATTATAGGTTTCTCCATTTAGTAGCATAATAAAGCTGGGTCTAATTTTATTTGGTTTGGTTTATTGGTGCTGAAGTTATTTCCAATCTGACTCGCAGATTCGACCAATGGTGATGGTGCCTAGTCTCGATACCATTTGGAAACTCGAGACCTGGATGCAGAGGTTGTTTGTTTTGGCTTTTGAGTTGGTTAGATTTGTTTATTATGCTGTTTAAGTTAATAGACGTGTTTGGTTTATTAAAAACGTATTTTTGAAAGAGGTTTTAAGTGGAATTACGAAATCGTTCCACCCCACTTCGGTTATTTTAATTAAAGCCTCAACTTTGTCAAGACCTTAGATAGGACTGATGTCACTAGAGCTGTTAAAATGGGTTAAGATGTATGAGTAGGTTTGCTTACTCTGTCAAAATGGCGGGATAGGGATAGGATTGAGGATTTAGCGATCTGCCAAATGACCTTGATGATCTGACTAATGATTGATTAGGTTGGTTAATTTGCACTAACCCACTTATATTTAAGAGAAAAAGAAAAATACACTTATTAACACGCCAACCAAATACATCTGTGACAATTCTCATTTTCTATAAAGATGAAAATAAGAAAAATGAAAACTAAAAACAAAAATGAAAAAATCAAACTCGTTCTCAGTCATAATTCTTATTTTCAATAATTATTTTTAAAAAAACCAACCAAACGCAACAGAAATTTGCCCTGCTCTAGTTTTTCTCTTTTCCTTTTTGCTTTTGCCTTTTTTGGTCAAACTACTCCGGTTAAGCCTCTAGAAAAATCACGTATATAATTTATATATCTGCTGAATCAGCAACGGTGTAAAAGACGTGTAAGTCAAACAATACATTTTGATATTAGAGGACAGAGACAGACTCCATCTATGTAATGGTCTACGCGTCAGCTAAAGCAACGGTCTTGCTATCAAAATAAATGTTGATCCACCCCTGAGAGCCCCTCAACACCATCTTCTATTTCAGTCTCCGCAGAAAACTACGAGACCCAAAAAAAGGGCAAAAAAAAAAAGAAAGAAAAAAAAGTCATCTCCTCTTTCATTTCTCTCAATTTTTACCTTTTTAATCTGAACATTTCCTCTTGGTTCTGGGTTGCCGGCGAGCATCTGTCCAGCCGCCGGGACACCATCAAAAATGCGTGAAGAAAAAGTTTTCCCAGCTAAGGAACCAAGCGACGAAAGCATCATCGTCACCCAATACGATGAAGAAGACACGGATGATGAAGAATTCTTCGATCCGTTGCCTGATATAATCGAAGAAGAAGCTCTCGAGAACCCTATACCCGTAATCGAATTGACGCATTCGAAGAAAAAAGCCATGCTAGAATTGCGTTGCCTGGTGGAAGATGCGATCCTCAGCAACAAACTTTCCGGGGAAAAAAACAAAGGAAACGATGGTAATAATAATAATAATAATAATGAAGACGACGACGGTGATCATCATCAGGATAGAGAAAGCCTGAGGGACGACTTTAAAATCTGGGGTGTCCCATTATTGCCCAGCAAGGGTCACGAAGGCACGGACATCGTCCTGATGAAGTTCTTGAAAGCCAAAGATTACAAGCCTTCGGAGGCATTCCAAATGCTTCGCAACACACTGACATGGCGGAGGGATCACAAAATCGATGACATTCTTGACGAAGAATTCAGTCCGGGGCTTCAAAACATGTGGAGCGAGCATGGCAGAGACAAGGAAGGGCGTTTAATATGTTACTACAAGCTCGGGGCATTGAAGGATAGAGAGATGCGACACAAGCTGTTGGGGTCGGCTGAGAAATACGAAGAGTTCACCAGGTGGAGGATTCAATGCGTTGAGAGAGGAGTCAGGAAGATTCTGTTCAAAGAGGGCGCTGTTAACTCTATTCTCCAGATTGTTGATCTGAAGAATGCGCCTGCTACGGCCATGAGAGAGGTGCAGTGGATTAACAGGAAGATGTTGACACAGGTTCAAGAAAATTATCCAGGGCTTATCCATAAAAATGTAAGTGCACTATCATATATTGTGCCTTAATTTAATTGTTCAACGTAACCCTTCTCCGGAACCTTGCATGCAACTGGAGTTTCATATGCATGTTAATACATTAATTAACAAATACACCAATATGCTCTTTACAAGTTAGAATTTTTATATATAATGGTAATTTTAATATAATATATGAGTTTAGAAACTAAATGGTCTTAGATTCAAACTCATAGGCAACAAAACAAACCCAACTTACATGTAAAAGAGTGTGTTAATACAATTAATAAATACACCAACATGTTCTCTATAAACTTCACGTGTTGGTGAGAGTGTGTTAATACAATTAATAAATACACCAACATGTTCTCTATAAACTTCACGTGTTGGTGAGAGAGCATGTTAATACAATTAATTTCTTTTATATAAATTTAAACTTTTAAATGAGACATTAGTTTTAACAATAGTTTCATGTTTGCATGCAGTTAGTCATACAAGTTCCTGTTTGGTTTATGGCGTTCCATGCACTGCATTTGAGCCATCTTACGCACCGAAGCAGAAACAAGGTAGTGTTCGTGCGGTCAGGAAAGGTTACGTACGACACCCTTCTCAAGTAAGAAACTCTCTCTTGTTCTTTTCCCTTTTTGCTTTGTTTATATTTGACTCGAGATTAATCTCTGAACGGGAATAATGAAAAAAAATTCTCCCGGACAAGTGAGCTTCTCGAGATTTGAATTTGTGCTTCCAATTTAATTTCCAGGTCCATTAGATCATTTAATGTATTAATTTTGCTCAACATGCATGCAGGTATATCACTCCAGAAAACCTACCAGTGCAATATGGTGGCCTCAACAGGGCGAACGATTCCGAGTTCTCGACCGATGACAAAGTCCTCGAAGTAAACGTCAAAGCTAATGGCACTACACAAATACAGATCGCCGTCAATGAGGTAACGCTATTAATAACACATTGTTCCGATTTCTCATCGATAATATGCTTCCTTAATTTATTCTGAGTCTTGCACGTGCGTGCTCGTTTTTGATTCATTAAATTTCGCAACGTTTATGAAAATGAATCAGGCTAATGTCACTGTTACATGGGACACGACTGTGGTCGGACACGAAGTGACATACAAGGAGGAATTTATTCCGACAGATGATTGCTCGTACAAGGTTTTGCTGCAAAAGGAAAAGAAAATGGTGGACACGATCAGAAATTCGTTTCATATTAGAGAACCAGGGAATATAGTGATAACCATCGGGAACGGGACATTCAAGAAGAGAAAGGCTTTCTATAGATATAAAAGCAAACCCAGTGTACCCTTGTATATGTTCAAGAAATGATTTTAATTTTTATGCATACGATATAATATAATCCCCATTTTTTCAGTTAAACCTTATTTTTATTCACTGTAAAAATGGGTAGTTCAAGTTAAAAGCTATATATACTACCAATCTTTGCTCTTGAGCAATATCAAATTAATTTAACTTCAATTTGATCTTCTTGACCTTATATATTTTCTCCTGTCTCAACCAATAAGGACGGATTTAGAATATTCTAGTTACGAAAATACTTTCGAATCTCAACCTTCAAGTGTAATTAATTTCGTCTTATCAAATAGAATGGGCATAAGGGATTAAAAATGGCTTTGCATCCGACCTTTGCCAAATTTAATATACGAATATCCATTTTCAGCATTGACTTCATTTTTTCATTTTAATTATTAATTTCTTTTTCTTGTTCCTGTCATTATCTCCGTTACTTTTTCTTGAAAGGTTGAGTTAGGTGATGTAATGTTGTGCACGTTGTTATATATGGCCAAGCTGTCGAGCTGGTTGGTGGAATTAATATGCAAGTGTACTTCATGTTATGCACATCACTGATACATGTGGTAAGGACTAATATTTGTTTTGCTTCTTTTATCACGTCCTTGAGCTCAAATTCCCAAAGTCCATCATCAATGTTGTTACTTGTAACTTGTAGGCATAAAAAATAAATATTTAGAATTATAAATTAATTAATCAGAAATAAATAACCAAAAAATTATTAATTATACCAACAATATCTATTTATAAACACTCAAATATCTCTTCCCAAACCAATATGAGACATTATACTTTTTCTTGAATTTATCCACTTCATGACCTTTTTCGAGATTAATTTCCTTTTACACTTCTACGGAGGAAGGATGCCATTTTTTTTACGAGGCTAAGCCAAGTTACACAGGTATTAAACGTGGAAAAGAAACTCCTTTCATATCATCCCCAAGCAAGGTCTTAAGCTGTTAGAGTGGTTCCTTGATAACATGTACTCCAATCGGCAACTGCAGACTAAAATTAGATAACCAATCTGCATATCTGTTGGCTTCTCTGTACACATGTTTTAAGGTGAACTCCGGATGCTCATTCATAATCCTCCTACATTCAACTGTGATTGGTTGTAGAACACTACTCCGGAGGAAGGATGCCTCTACCTAAATCCTAAAGGCCCCTGTGAAGTATTAATTTTATCCATTTTTCCCTATGTCATCAAGTTTTGCGAAATAATACCTTGTACTTAATGACATTTTGTCATTTTTATTTTTTATTTTTTTGTTTGGCAATTTAATTCTACTTTATTGCTAGTATTTTTATTTTCTTAAACATTAGCTTGTCATAGTAATATTATTATTCTATTTTGGTTTTATACATGTATCTATATTTTCATAAAAAGATAAATTTTAATCAAAATTTAATATTTATTTAATTTAATGTCTAATACAAATTTTATACAATAAATTACTTTTATTTTCATTTTCTTTATTCTTAAAAATTAGTTGATTCCAAAATATATGCATTAATTTAAGTAGAAAAGATTCATTCTATTTAAAATGTACATAAATATATTGAAAAAATAGACCATAATTGAATCTAATTTTTTTTTTCTCTTTAACCTCGTGGGCGAGGAAAAGAATTATCAATAGGCTATTTTATATATTTTTCCATCTAAGACCTTTTTTTGTTTTCGAATTGATTGTAGATTCTTATTAAATTATATTATCTATTTTTACTTTAATAAATAAATAGATAAGAAATTAAAAAAACTAAATGGTAGTTTTTTGTAAAGAAAATTTGTTTAGTTATAAACTATTTTTATTTTTATATTTAAAATTAAAAATTTTATGATTTGAAAATTGATTGTAGATTTTTTTTTTGTTGAACAACTTTATCATATTATTATATTTTTTACTTTAATAAATATATAGAACATATTTTTTTTATATAAGGTTTTGTTTGATAAAGTTTGATGGTGTGGGGAATATGGGTAAAATTATAATTTTATAGGGGGAGTTTAGAATTTAAGCCAAAATTCATGAGAAAAATGGGATTTACCCCTTCTACGGACGTTTGAATTCACTTTTACAGAAAAATTAAAAATTTTAGAAAAAGTTCATATTGTGTTCTTCTTCAAAAGTCTAAATTTTGAATCTATCAAAAATGATTTTTTTGTTAGGAAAAAATTATGCATAAAAGCACTATTTTATAAGGGCAATCAGGACGGGCTCTAATCCATTTGTAAACCGGCTTAGTGTGGTGAAGTCAAAGGATGCAGATCCTCTAGCTCCTACCTTTTATTTGGTCGTAATCTTCTAATTTAAAATTTTGATCATTATTTTATATATCAATAAATTTTGATCATTGATTTAAATATTTTATCCCTACTAAAAATAATTTATTGTTCTTATTTTCTCATTCTTCTTTATTTAAGTCAATGGTCAAGATTTCTTGACATATAAAATACATAGTTATGATTTCAAATTTCAAAAAATTAGGACCAAATAAGAGTTAGAGGAAGATTCTTGTTTAAATAAAAAAAATAAGCCTGAAAACATGCATCAATATCAATACTGGCAAGACAATAAATTAAATAAAAAAATAATCTTTATATAAACTTATGTTTTTAAATAAAATAACCATTTTAATAAGACACTAAGAAATCACTATTATCGATTTAAAAATATTAAAAATATTTATACAAAACTTAAAACAAATTCCACCCTACACCTGATGTGCAGGATCATCTAATAATATCACTGGCTTTACTCGAATAAAACATAACAGTGTAAGACGTGGATTTAATTCGTTTCTATTTTGTTTTATAGGGTTTCAAATTATGCCCAACTTTTACTTATCCAGCGAACCAATCTTAAAAAGATTTCGTTACCCCATAACATGCAAATCTCGAGTTATTTTTATTGAAATAATCACAATAGAATCTATCTAATTTATTAGATAAATGAATTCTGAGCATCACACTTCGTGAGTGTTTTGAATGAAGTTTGTAGTTAATAATCCAATCTCATTTCAGGATGATGATTTTCTCCTAACTTCTAGTTCCTTACCTTTTAATTTAAAATCATAACTATGTATTTAATTCCTAAAATTTTGTATAGATCTTGACCATTGATCTAAATAGAAAAGTTTGCAATGGTGGAGAAGAAGAGTGAGAAAATGAGAATGAAAAATTATTTTTAGAAGAGGTAAGATATTTAGATCAATGGTTTAGATTTGTTGATATTTTAAGAATCAAATACATAGTTGAAATTTTAAATTAAAAGGTTAAGCCCAAATAAAAATTAGGAGAGGATCTTCATCCCTCGTTCAAAGTAGATTGATTTACTTTTAAAATCCTATTAGAAGAAAATAAAAATCTTTGATTATTCATAATGTGGATATAATTAACACAATAAATTTGAGTCCCAAAGGCTTGATCAAAACCCGAAGCGATCCAAGAGAGAGTTGATAAAAGAGTAAAAGAACTTGGTGCACCATTAGATCTGTTTTTTTTTTTTTTTTTAAATACCTATAAAAAGCGGTTTTGTGCGTGAAATGTAGTACTGTTATGTCACACTCATATATTTTCTCCATGATATAATAAACTTCTTGTAATTTTATAAATGTAAACATAATTAATTGTACGTGTCGTAATTGTATTTTCCGTTACACTTCTATGTTTTCCATTTTATATTTGTCCTCACCACGCACACTTATAATCGAAAATTTGGTGGTTGAGTGGTATGTCTCTCACCTTTAACATAAATTGGTCTAGGAATCAATTCTCGCTAGTTGTAGCTTAATCAACTTTTGCCTCCTTTAAGTGAAAAGAGATAAAAAATATATGTACACCTATATATATATATATATATATATCTTGTGATAACGATCAGTAATGGCAAGGATACACCCATTGTTTTTTATGCATGCAACCATCCATGCATGCATGCATGCATAATATATAGTCTCTCCAGTCGTCCCAAGGATCAGACATATACAAACAAGGCAATCGCTAGTCTCATTTGCATTATTCTCAGAAGAAATAGGCCACCTGTTCTTGAACAAGCCATTATGTGTAACCCCTGAGAGTATGAATAGCCATGCAAACTGCAAAATGTCACAGCTCTCTCACCAGCTATCACACATATGTGTCAAATGCTAACGCAAGCTTTGCCCCTATAAATATTCACTCTTCCCACTCGCCACTTCACATCAGCAACCGATAACAACATTTCCACCTTCTCATCAGCCTCTCTTCTCTTTAAGCCTGCCTCCATGGCTTATAAGCTTTCGTTGCTCTCCATCTTCCTGAGCTCTGTTTTGCTCTTCCATTGCTGCTTAGCCCAGCAGCAGCCACAGCAGGAGCAGCACCAGCAGCGAGGCGAGTGCCGGATCAGTTCAATCAATGCCCTAGAACCATCGTATAGAGTGGAAGCTGAGGCTGGTTTTACTGAGTTTTGGGACCACTACAACGAGCAGTTCCGGTGCGCCGGTGTTGCCGTCCTCCGCCACAACATCCAACCCAGAGGCCTTCTCTTGCCTTCCTACACTAATGCACCCCTCCTCGTCTACATTGTTCAAGGTATAATTAAATATAACATGCCTAGCTAGTATAAGATTTTACTCGGTGTAACTGTGACATTTCACCTAGCTCTAGAAAGTTTTTAGTAATCGAGTTCTGTTCTGGGTAGAAGTGTCGTAGATTAGAAGTCATGATTAGTTTTGTAGTTTAGAAGTTGAGTTATCAACTATTTTGAAGGTAATAGTGCACTCTTAAAAATACAAACTAATATTTTTAAGGAAAAAATAAGAATAATTTTTGATATGATACAAAAACAACTTTTTAAATGTTTTTTCCGAGGATCTCTAGTTTGGAGCTTAGTTTTTCAATTTTAGTTTTTATTTAGAATCTCTTTGAGAAAAACGAGCCAAACATGTTAAGTTGTTGTATATCAGCAGCTGGGTCGAACAAACTCCAAATTCATGGCAATATGCAGTCATGATAGAGTGGTAATTGCCTTCGTTGATGAACGTGGAAATCTGAAATTGTGCAGGTAGGGGAGTTCAAGGGATCACGTTGCCTGGCTGCCCAGAAACATTCCAATCATCCCAAGGATCGCAAGAATTTGAACAAGAGAGAGGCGGCGCCGAAGAGAGAGGCCGGAGATTCCGCGACCGTCATCAGAAGGTTGAACACTTCCGTGAGGGTGAAGTGTTGGCCATCCAAGCCGGAGCAGCTCACTGGTTGTACAATGATGGAAACCAGGAACTTATTGCTGTGGTTCTTCTTGACACTACCAATAATGCTAACCAGCTTGATCGTAACCCAAGGGTATTATATATATATATATATATATATTTTTTTTTTTCAACCCATGCATGCATGCTTGTGATCTTCTACTATTCTCATATTACAACTTAGGGGGTTGTTTGACTTTGTTTTTAAACTGGCCAAATCAAACTTACTTACAATTTAGTTGTTTTATTTTTTAGTCTCCTACTCCCATGAGAAAGTTCTTTAGTCATTTTAACAAATAATATCTATATTTACATATTTATCAAATATATAAATAGATTATAAGCATATTTTATTCGATCATTTATCATTTGCTTACAAGTAAAAATTGCTTGTTTTCATGATCATGCAGAGATTCTTCCTAGCTGGAAACCCACAAGGCCAAGAGCAGCGACAACTAAGATACGATCATAGGCGCGGCCAGGAGCAACAACAATTCAGGTCAGGCAACGTTTTCAGGGGCCTCGACGTCGAGACATTGGCGGAGGCCTTCGTCGTAGATGAGAGGACTGCCAGAAGGCTTCAGTCTGAGGATGACTCAAGAGGCCACATTGTTAATGCAGAGCAAGGTCTTCAGGTGATCAGGCCCCCACATGGCCGCGAGAGACGAGGAGAAGCTGGTTATTCAGAGGAAGAAGAGTACTACGAGCGCGCAAATGGCTTCGAGGAGACTGTTTGCACCGCCAGGATCAGAGAGAACATCGACAACCCTGCACGCGCCGACATCTACAACCCACGCGCCGGGCGGTTCACCACCGTCAACAGCTACAATCTGCCCATTCTTAGATACCTTCAACTCAGCGCTCAGAGAGGTGTCCTCTACAGAGTAAGACTACTCTACGTCATAAGTTTTTTTTTTAATTTTCTTTATTTAATTCAAATAAAAAAGTGGGTCTGACATTTTTTCGAATCTAATCTTCAGAACGCACTCTTTGCGCCACACTGGTACACGAACAGCCACAACGTGATCTACGTAACAAGGGGTGAGTCAAGAATGCAGATAGTTAACCACAGGGGACAAGCCATCTTCGATGGGCAAGTCCGAGAGGGACAGATCGTGGTTGTGCCCCAGAATTTCGCGGCGGTGAAACGAGCCGGAGAGCGAGGGTTCGAGTGGGTCGGGTTCAACACGAGGGACAACGCGATGCTCAACACCCTCAGCGGCCGCACTTCGGCCATCCGTGCCTTGCCGGTGGACGTGATCGCCAATTCTTACCAGGTATCTCGGGACGAGGCACGGAGGATGAAGTTCAGCAGGGATCAAACCCTCATCTTCGAATCGCGTTTCAGGTCCGGGAGGGCTGCCTCTGCATAAGCCAGAGAGCTTAACAACAACCTCCTAAGAAGATGATCTGATCGATGACGAATGTAACATGTTTTGTGAGTAGAAGCTGAGAGATTAATAATAATAATAATAATAAGGGGGCATTTTGTTGTCGCGTTTAATCTTTCATTACTATGTACGAAGAGAGAAGTTCCATGTTTGAATAAGTATAAATAATAAAAGCTATGACCTTTCGTATGTTTATGTATCTGGTGTCCTTTTAATATTTCCCAAATCGCGTTCTAGTGAAGTTTTATCCACAATTAAGGTGGGTTGGAACGTGACACTAACAATTATCTCTAAAGCCCTTTAGACAAATTACTTAGAACAATTTATTAATCAGGATTTTCTGAAAAGAAAATTTCTTTTATAGATTTTTACTTTTTAATGTGCAAGAAACATTTCTAGCATCATTTAAATTGGGAAACTAGCTTTTGCTTGCAGCAAAAATTCTTGTGCCACTTTGTTATAGGTGGGGTTGTTGAATTTTCTTTCACTTGAAAGACACGGATCTTTTTCAAGAAGACATCAAAAGAGAGATTCCAGAATTTGAAGATTTCAAGGCTAAGCATGAGAGGAGAAGATTACAGGTGTGATGCACTTCTGGCTCGTCTCGACACTATCACATTCATAAAAAGAGAACAGAATTTTTTTTTTAAGAAAATAAAGAAAATTTAACAAAAATGTGTTATGTTTCTGTGCCACTTGTTTGAGTTTCATGTAGCTCGATCTATTGAAATAATTATGTACTGTGATGGAGTTGATTTTGGACATCCTTAGGTACTCACGTAATGATGGTATCATGAATGCACAATAATGTGCATTTCTTTTTCCTTTTTTGGTCAAGATCTTTTAAGTAGTTAGTTGAAAGAATAATCAAATGAGACCAACAAAGTTTTCTTGTGGAAACAATTAGTTTTATATTGAATGATATTTCTGTTGTTAATTTCGCACACATATATAAATTTCTCGTATAAATGTTTTTTCTTTTTAGATTATATTAATTTTTTTTGTTCCTATGGTTGAAAGACGGATGGGATTGACTTGTTTTTTCTCCCATATCATATTAAAACAAGAAAAGAAAATTATAGTAGACTTGTACAAATACGAAGAAGCTATTTGAGATGCAAAAAAATTTTATGCTCCAAATTATTTTATAGTGGACAATCCAAAAAGAGAGATTAATTCCTTACAAATGGTGATTCAACTATTACGACTTCAATTAATAATCTCATAAATGATAAATAAGTTTATTTGCATGTATTTGCACTTGGATGACTAGCCAAAAATTATTACTTCAGACAAGCATGGTTCGTACAATGCGTTGAATCGCGGCTGACCATTGTGTGTATGTACTGTGTCGTATGATGCCTGAGTGAGAAATGCATTACTTGACAAATTTCATGGATTCAGACGCATGAGTTGATGCCCTTCTAGTTAAAATGGAAGTAACTTGTGCGTATTTTGTACTAACATGTGATCATATAGATAAAGGTTGTTTCAACTTATCTAAACTATACTTCTGCCTTTATGCTTATTGATCGATTATAATTAATTTTAATATGAGATAATCTTAATCCATAAGCTCCGTCTAATAAAATTTTGCTTTAAAACATGCTAGATATTACCCGACACCTGCGTCAGCTCGGCCAAGAATTTCCCACTCCATCATTATTGAGTCGTGACATTAAAAAAATAAAAATCATTCAGGGTCTAGAGATGAGTGAAAGTGACCACATGGCGTTTGGGGGGGGTGGGGGCGATCTAGCAATAATTCTAATTTACTTATTACACAAAAAATTCAGGTTGGTAAATTAATCAACATCGGAGGGCAAACACGTCCAGAAACTATTGACAACGATAGTTTCGGCCAACCAAAGAAGATCTTCACTTAGAAAATGACACGACTCACGGAGCACAACACAACACGTACCAAAACATTTCCGGTTCAAATCTTTATAAATCCGTAACATAACTTTTGTGTCGAAAGCGAAACGTAAATAGAAGATGGGAAGAGAACTTGGTGTGCTGCTGAGTCGACTCGTTTCTCTTCTGTTTCTTGCTGGCTTTGCCGCTGCAGCTGTTCAGCAGCGCAGGCCTGGATTCCTCTACACCAGAGCCAGAGGAAAATGCACTCCCCAGTAAGGAGCATCCTTTCCCATCTTTTTCTTCGTTTACTAACTACATTTACACCTGTACTATTTCTTAAAAGAGTCGTGACGAAGATGCACTCACTTCCCACTAAAGAGCTTCCTTCTTTTCTGTCTCTCTCTCTCTCGCTTTATTAACTAGATTTACACTCGTACTATTTGTTAAGAATCGTGAAATTTCATTTTCTTGAATGCATCGGTAATAAAAAGAGTAGTTCAAGATTTCCAGATACTGACGCTCTCGAGATCAGCATATATATATATATATATATATATGTGTGTGTGTGTGTGTGTGTGTGTGTGTGTGTGTGTGTTGTCACATTCTTCCTAGAGATAACATTTTGTACAAGTGTAGCAAGTCGAATTGCGAGAGTTCCTTCGTTCAGGTGTGATGCAGGTATTGGAGCAGCAGGCAGGAGTCATGGCCAAAGATGGTGCCACAGATGTCAACAGTGTCTAACGTGTTTGGTTCAAGAGCATTTGAACGGTACAGATACGATCTGAGTCTGTTGGAAGCGACCTCGGGAAACGACGACGCAGAGAACGTTTTTGCTGGGCTCGTCAAGGAGTCCACGGCGGCATTGCTCAACTCGTATGCTAGAAAGGGCTACCCCTACTCGGCCTGGGAAGTCAAGACTCTGGTCATCCGGGCTCTGGTCTCTGAAGAGGCTGCTGCTCTTCAGGCCCAACGCTTCCATGAGGCCAATCAGGCCTGTAATTAGTTTTACAGGCCCAATATTAAAGGCACCTCAGTTTGCTTATAGGACTGCCATGTGTTGTTTCTGTATTGTGTATTTGTGAGGGTAGAGAACAACTTCTTGATGTTAATCCCTTTTGTAATCTAGACTCGTTGGGTTAAATTCCAGATTAACTCTTCATGTTAAGGTGACATATCTTTTGGATTTCAAATGAAAAGATAAAACTTCGTTCCGTAACGTGTTTATCCTGGGCATTGTTGTCGAATTTAAATAAGAGAGAAGGGTGGCATTAAGCAATCCACCCACGGTCAGGCAGCGTGAACCCTAAACGTTGTCGTTGAATTCTTCAAATCCAATTATTCAAATTTATATAATCGATCTTACTTGATAGAATAACACAAGACTTTGTTTTGATTTGCAGCAACGGTAACAATCATTTGATAACTGATCAACTATGAAATTTTCTAGCTTATGAAACTTACAAAAGAAAAACTCTCGCGCGAACGATGATTAGACAATCAGGTTTAGCATCCGCAATTCTTCATTTTCATAGGGAGAGCAAATATTTGAGGATGCTATGAAGGCATGATGAATAATAATAGCCATCTTTTTGCAAAACACAAATATACAATTCCATACGATACCACCATTCCCGGCCATCAAAGCCAGCACTTAACTAATTAAACAATTTTTTTTCATAAGTTGAAAATTCTGACTTTTAAAAAAAATTGTATATGAGCGTTTTTCAGAGTTTCGGCTTTTTTAGAACCCAAATCAAATAGTTATTGCATATTTAATGTATTTTTTTTGAGAAAAAAGTAATTTTTCATTAAAAAAATAAATTCAAACAAGCCTTTAGAAGAAAGAATGAAACACAAATCGCCTGTTCCAAAAAGAAAAGATAAAATTAAAATGAAACACAGCTCAGTAAGATAGGCTCGGCCCAATGCCCATACCCTTATTTTGTTAATCACGTAACCCAAAAGATGGACAGGAAAATAAAAGCCCAAAAGCCCAAAACGAAAACAATATAAACTTGAGAAAGAACAAGGAGTCAACAAAGAATATAATAATGAAAAAATAATATCTCAAGCGCTACTACTATTCACAACTGGTTAGGGCAAGAAAGGAAAAGAAGACAAACATATATACATATATATAAGAAGGGCCAAACAAAGCCACCTGCAATTTTTCTTTTTCTTCTTGAACAATTTTGTTTTGTTTTTAATTTTTTTTTTAAGCTAAAACCACATCTTTCATGGCTAGCAGAAAACTAGTACGCGATTTATGTTTGTCCAAGCAGCCACTTTTTCGTCAGATATTATCACCTCAACAGGTTTCTTTTTGCACAAGACTATGCCATATTTTATACCCATTTTAATTTTTTTGTAAAAGTATACTATATCATAGTATGCATATATATATATATATAATTTTTTTTTATGTTCTTTAACGATATTTGGTTTGTTCCTAGGTTTCAAGTAGAAGTACGAGATTGCAGTACATTCAGCCAAATGGGTATTTGCCGAGGCGTGAATTTGGTGTTTTTAATGAGTTCTCCAAGAAGGTTAAAGGCGAAGCTGACAGGTTTTTTTTTTTAACTTTATTTTTGAAGGTTTTTGTTTTCATTACAATTTTTCAGGATTTTTTTTAAAGATTATTTATTGATGTGTAATCTAATTTGTAGATAGCAGCTGTATGGTGGTTTTAATTGCTAAAAAGATTAGAGTTTTAGCATAAGCTAGGGAGTTAATAGCTATGAAGATTAAAGTTTTAGCATAATTTAAGATTTTAATAACGAAATAAACCAACCTGAAGAAAGATAATGTGGAGATTCTTACTGTCAAGTGTCAAAGAGAGTTTGGTAGCAGGGTAAACAGATTCGTTGCCTGGGTGCACCATTTTTAGTGTTTTAATCACCCGTCTGGCACTTTAACTTGACATAGATAGAAAGTTTTGAGCTTTTTCATTTTGCTGCTGTTGCTTATTCTGCTGTAATGAGTTTGTCAATCTTTTTTGATAGGGGTTCGTAAAATTATGGTTTCAATCTTAAACTTGGTTATCTTTCAGTAAAATGGATTTGACATGTTCTTATGTTGAGTTCCATGAAGAGGGGCTCAGCTTCTACCATTTTGGTCTTCTAATGTGCCTTTTCTGTTTTTGTAAAATGGTCATGCATGTTTATTACTGGATGAAGAAAGAGAAAATTTTTTGGCCCTTGTTTTCTTCATCTTACTAATGGCATGTTTTATATCTGCTTTTTTCCTTCTGGGTTGATTTCTTTTGTCTATTTTTGAAACTTGAATGAAAATTTTTATGTGGCGGAAGTGGATTAAAATTTGATCTTTTCATTATTGATCATAGACCTTGCTGTAAAAATTTCCATGTACTGGAACCATCGTCTGAAGAATGAAGTCTGGCCACATCGATACCTTCATTCTTGTGGCTTCAGTCACCAATATTTTTAGACTCTCCTAAGTTACTCTTTTAATTTTATTAGGAACCAGGAATTTAAACAATCAGTGAAGGAGCTGAAGGAGAAAGCGGAGGAGCTTAAAGAAGTGAAAGAAGGTCTAAAAGCTAGGTACTTTATGCGTTATTCATGATTCCCAGTTATATTTTGTAGTCAGTTGTTTAGAGGCTGAGACATACTGTTGTATGTCAAGGCTGGCAGACACTTCAATGGGGAACCTGAGATGGTGAACTGGCGAATGCAGAACGAAGCAGACAACTGAGCAGCTATACAAGCAGGTGGATGGCGTTTGGAATGAGGCTGAAGCTGCTGCTAAAAAGGTACAAGTGGGATTTCTCTGGAGTTCTCTTCACTCTTTGAACATGATTGGTGGATAAGAATCTCATCTTGTGAATATGAATGGTTTTATTGTCAAGGCAACTTTCCTTTTTCTTTTTGTTGTTGGGTGGCTGTATGCACATGTTAAAGATAGGCCCATTTTGGAACATGTTTGAGTGACTTTAAAGGCTCCTTTGTTGTGTCCTAGGTTTATGCCAATGTGGAAGAAAAGATTTCAACTGCGAAAGAGGAGGTGTGTGAAGCTTTAAATTTCAGGCTTTGATAATGCATGAATCAGCAGAGGTGTGAATAAGTGTTTGAGATGCTCAATGATCATTTATTGTCTACTTTGATATTTAGGTTAAACAAAATCTGGGAATTGGGAAGCAAGAGGCCCCTGGAACTTCTGGTACTTCAGGCAGTCAGGGTGCAGAAAGAGAAACCAGAAACAAATTTGCATCTGTAGGTGAAAAACAGCAGGAGCAACAGCAGCAAGCTGGATCGACTGATCCACAGTCATTATTTAGCAGGGTAAAGTCTGGCGTTTCTTCCATTTCTCCAAAGGTGTTCATGGCCTTCCAGAAATTAAAGGAAGCAAAGCCCATTGACTTGGCGAAGAAGGGTTATGATATTGTAAAGGAGGAGCTTAAAGGCAACCCTAACAAGAGAAAACATATTGTACATGAAGCTTCTTCTGAAACTTCATCAGCAAAGGTTGAAAGGAGTACGAAAACTGATGTTGTCATCTTTCCGTCAAAGCAATCCAAATTTAGTAAGAAATGGGATGAACTGAAGGAAAAGGTAATTTGTGTGAAATTAAATTAATATTTGTTTTGATGGTTGAATAAATTAAGCTAATATTTGAATCATGGTTGAATAAATTAAGGTAATACATGTTGATGGTTGAATTTCACTTTTTCATTATCTCCCCTAAAATCAACTATTTCCATCTTTCAGATGCGAGGTCATCCTCTATTTAAGCGTGTCAGTGGGTTAAGTGAACCTGTTGTGCAGAAAAGCCAGGAGGTACTATGTGGTCCTTTACCACACCATTGTCTTTCTTGTTGTGATCTGTTTCATAATCATTCTTCCATTTTTCATCATAAGCAAGGTGCTTTTCTTTGGTTTCTGTTGTGTGTATCTCAAGGCATTGCTGATACATTGTTATGCGTGCCGAACTCACAGATTGCTGAGGATATGCGCGAGAGATGGGAGACTAGTGATCATCCTGTTGTTCACAAAATTCAAGAGTAAAGGCTTATCTTTCTCTGTTCATATACTTTGAGTGTCTAGTAGATATTCATGTCATATTGAACTTGATTATTTGGTTACTTTATGTGACAGCCTCAGTGAAACAGCTTTTGGTGAAACAACTAGTGCAATGTCACTAAAGGAAATACGTCGCAGAGATCCGTATGACCACACTTCTTGTTGTTTCTGCTCTTTTTTATTCATTGTGAGATTCTCATAAATCTCATTGTGTTATATTTTAGGTCTTTCTCTTTACCAGAATTTGTGGCTGAGGTTCAAGAAGTGATCAGGCCAGTCCTTAATGCTTACTTCAAAGTAAGTTCCTGATGCTAGAGATTGATATTGTATTCCTGCTCTGCCTCTCTCTTCCACCCATCCTCTCACCATTCAACAACTGGCTAGTGATGGTTCTTGAATCTCTATATCACTATGAAATTTTGGATTCTTCTATAGGGGGATGCTGAAGCTCTGAAGAAGTATTGTAGCTCTGAGGTTGTTGAACGGTGCAAGGCAGAACACAGTGCATATGCAAGCCAGGGTATTTTCTTTGATCACAAGGTGAGAATCGAGGATTTATTTTCTTGTTGAAATCCCTCTTAAGATTCTATGTCTTTGATCAAGATATAGGCTACAGAGTGCATTAGTGTCTTTCTCCTCAGGTTTCTGAACAGTTGTTTCTTACTAATTTTAGGTTATCTACCAATTTTTCTAATGTAATTTTAAAAAGATCACAAACCTGAAAAGTGTCTGACAAGTGCCAATCATTTTTGTCAATGTAGTATAGCATAAAACTCGCCTTATAAAAAGAACATAATTCACATTATTAGTGTGGTTTAGACTTTAGATGGTCTGTTTATATAAAAATATTTATTCACTTCTATTTGAGATTCAAAAAGTGATTGTTGTATCTCAGTTGACCATCTCCAGTTGATTCTTGTTGGTCTAACTGTTGGGCTACCCCCTCCGAACTGTTCAAATATTTTCTTTTTCCTGATTTAACCTTGTACCAAAACCAACTCTTGAGGACCCTCTAGTTGTTCATTTGTCACCTATTGTAGGAACAACCATTTTGCTCAGTTGATTTTTCACTTATCAGAAACACCTCATTGAACTTCTTATTTCATCTTAATTGGTAACTAATTTTGGTTGTCATTCTGTTTGGAATTTTATAGCTCATTTGCTTTAGATAAATATGATTGGTCACGTCATTAATTTCAAGAAAATTCGTTATATTTAGTTATATTCAAACAAACTTGACAAATTCTTGTTGATTACCCCAATATATGAGAGGTGTGGCATTTTTTTTACCTGTTTCACTTTAATTTAATTCACATTTGCGAGAAGGTTGCATCAACCAAATACTATTTTCTGGTGCAGATCCTTCATGTATCTGAAGTCGAAGTTCGAGAGACCAAAATGATGGGAGACAGTCCTATAATTATATTGGCGGTATGCATATTTCTTGCATCCAAATATCTCAAGACTGCTCTTCGCCCTCTCCTCGTTGTTAATGATATAGCACGTGTATCTGAATTGCATTTCTATTGCCAATATGTGCAGTTCCAAACGCAACAAGTATACTGTGTACGTGATAGACATGGTGTAATAACTGAAGGCGGCAAGGTAACTTTTACTTCTTGATATAGTATGCTGTTTATTTTGCAGCATTCCAAGTGTTCATTGCTGAAATAGAATGACTTACTAGTATTATTGTTTGGTCATGAAATTTGCTTATATAAATGTTGCGCTGTATTAGGACACGATTCATACCATATACTACGCTTGGGCTATGCAACAAGTGGATCCTGAAGAACTTGGTGAAGGTGCCCTCTACCCTATATGGAGGCTGAGAGAAATGCAGCAATTTGGTGTCCAGGCCCTTATCTGATTTTGTTGTCGCCTGTTCTTGTTTCGATCTGCCGACATTGAGAGGAAAAACTTTCCTTTTTTTGATTTTATTCTTTTTCTTTGTAACGTTTTTATATCTATTGAATGAGCAGTCATGGTTACTCATTTTATAGAACTTGGTAGCTGATTTTGTTGCCACCGGGCATGTACATTTTTACTGCAAATAAATGTCAAACACTAGTTTCATAGAACAACCCAGGCCAACAAGGCTCATTATGTTGCTAGGCATGAAGAATCCCGTTTTTGCTGAGTAATTTTAGGCGGCGTCGAAAAGTTTCTTTCCTGAAACAGCTTCTTTCTTTGCTGCTATTTTGTATGGTTTTTCTTTCCTGAAACAGCTTCTCTCTTTGCTGCTATTTTGTATGGTTTTGAATTTCTTTGTAACGTTATAACATTAGTGATCTTCCTCGTTGATGGAAGTCGATGGCTCCAGGAGCTTGGACATGATCTCTACTGCTATTTAGTAGAGATTCGACCTTTTTTTTTTCCCCCTCTTTCCAACATTTATGATGCTCAATTGCTAATAATCCTGTTTTAGGGCTATAGCCTCTTACGTATGACGTATGCTAATGCAAGATTTTGACCCAAGTGTCACGATCTATGGCAACAATTAGTCGATGAATGAATTACGTTTTAATTTGTAGTACTAATAAAAGCGCGGCCTTCGTTCCACACATTTCTTGTTCGTTTAATTATTTCTTGGGCTTTGTATTATGTCATACTTTTCTCATTATTTTTATATCAAGAAAAAGGTTGTTAATAAGACGTCAATTAGGCATATACATCAAAAAGAAATATACAATAATAACAATAAAGAAGGATGAGAAAATGAATGTCGACGAGAGTTCACACAGCGAGGCCATGATCTTTACGACACAGAGCAAATGCAGCAACATGGTGCCGCGCTCATTCAAATTGCTCAAGGTTTACGGATATATTTTTGCCTAGTGGAGCCCATAAATATATATATATATATATATATATATATATATATATATATATTTTCTCCTCTAGAAAATACCTTTTTCCCCCTTAGAGAAGACATCGAATTTGCAATAAAAAATTGTATTCACTTTAAAAAAATTCAAAGAAAAGTTTTAACCTTTGTTAAAAAAATTATATAAGAAATTGCTTTCAATCCGAATGAACCCTTCGAGTTTTGCAGTAGTACATGAACATGTCATTTGAGAAAGTTTAATACTATACTCTGTTGAAAATGTAGTCCAAAAATAAATAGCAAAAATAACGCAACAATAAGTTTGGAGAGAAATAATTTTAAATAGTAACAATATAAAATAATAACTTGAGGCGTGTTATGAACGTTGTCCTTAAGGATATTTCGCCTAACTGGTAAGCGTATCCCCTAGAATTCAACGAGCTCATCTAGTATTTGCAACTAGGAATGAGAACAGCAAAAAATATATTATCAAACACAGCAAAATGATAAACAAACAAATATGAAATAGAGAAAGAACAAAGAGTAGAAGAGAAGTCTTAAGAAGGATTGTTTGTGCAAGTCATCCAGTGCTACAGGCTCTATTTATAGGCAGTAAGGGCAACAGAAGCAGAGAAATAAAAAGAGCTGAATCTGAAACTGCACTGGATTCAGCACATGTGTTTTACTTATTCAATTTGGAGCAAAATAATTTTGGTAAGCATTCTAGGAGTAAAATTCGAACAAGTAACTGAGATTGAAAATAAATAAATTATATAAAATAATAAAAAATGACTTGGACCGGGGCTCGCGTATATCTCGAGTGCGCGGGGCAAATCTACCAATTTGAAATTTCGACCCAAATTTCATGCGCGCAAGTCCAACCCTTTGTTCTTTCTTTCACAAGTCTACTAAAGTGTGAACTAATGTCAGATGAAAAAATGTTTATCATTTTTTTAATGTAGAAAATAAACTATTCTTCTGATAAATAAACAAAGACACCCAACATACTCTACCCTAAATGACCTTGGGGATGTTTTAATTATTATGTCATTAACAGAAAGAAATAAATGTTATTTCTCTATTAAATGATTATGCTGGTTACTGAATCAGATTTAATATTATATATTTCCTCCTGACTTAAATAGGTGATAAAACCTTATTGTAAAGAGGTTTTAGCAAGGGGGCTGATGCTTAGAAGCAGAAACGTGGAAATGAAAAAGCCGCATTATTCTTTATTGATACTACAAAACAGCTTATAAGCTAATCCATACATCACCAGCTTATTATTATTATTATAGCAGCACAAAACATGAAACTTGGGTTTCTCTTACACTTAGCACATGCATGCGTGGATGTTACATTAGAAAAACAAAATCCAGCTTTCTCTCGTTCATCTCGTTCTTCTTCTAATAAGAAGACCTCCTTCCAGGGGAAAGCATCAGGCTCTGAGCACCCCTGTTGAACTTCAAGTCCTGAGCCTCTCTCGGCGAGATTTGATAAGCATTGGTGATCACCTGCAGAGGCATGGCTCTTATCACCGATGTGTAGCCGACGAGAGGGCTCCTCATCGGCGTACCGGTCGTCTTGATGTTCACCCACTCGAACCCGTCCCTTCCGGCCCTGAAGGTTGTGGTGAAGTACTGTGGAACAACGAACATGTCTCCCTGGTTCACCCTGTCGTTCATCACGGTTTGGCCGCTGTGATCGACGACTTGGATTTGGGCTTCACCTCTTGTGGCATAGCAGATTGAGTGGCCGTTCATTGACCAATGTGGGCTCAACAATGCATTCTGCAAAAACATCCATATGCATGTTAAATATTTTCATAAATTATAAGCTGACACTGATTGACATGAAATATATATTTGAGTTGAAGTTGATCGAAAAAACTCAATATATATATATATATATATATATATATATATATATTATGGTGATCCATCTTAGTTGAGCCTAGAACGCTTGATGAATATTATCAATTTTAATAGTGGTGTGATATGAAAAGTACAGTGATTGTTTAAATATTAGGACATCTCGATAGCGGCCAATGAAATTTGTAATGCTAGGCCCCGACCCCTGAGGAATAGACTATTTGTGTGCCTAATATAACACACATTGCAAAAGTTTTAGGACTATCAAAAGACAACTTTGGTGACTTCAAATCAAATCAAGGTACGCTTCTAAAATCTAACAATGAATGCATGCATGCATTGCATTTAGAGCTCGAACATGTCTTGTTTAGTAGAGAAGATTAAGATATTAATTAAGCAAATGTGAGGTTACCGGGTAGAGTCTTCCTTTCTCAGCACTCATGTCCATGGCCCTGAGAATCGGAAGCTTGTGGCTGTTGACAATGTGAAGCTTTCCAGCTTGCCTGGAATAGATATCGACTTCTCTGCGGCTGTCAATGTTGGTGCGGATCTTGGTGGTGCATAGAGTTTCCTCCAGACCATTATCAAACTCACGCCCGCGCCCTTGTTCGTATTCTTCCCGGTCATCAGGCCTGATTACGGTTCTCATTTCTCGTGCGTAGACAATCAGGCCGCGCTCGTCTTCGCTCTGCATCTGCCTCACTATCTGTGAGGGGATATTGTAGGCCTCCGCCATCAGTTCAGCGTCGAAAGCTCGGAAGATGTTCTGGAAAGTCTCCCTCGCGTGCTCCCCTTTCACCCCTCGGTGGTCTGCCCTTGCTGGTGCACCAGCCAAGTAAAATGCCTGCAGAAACCAATCCAAAGTTAGACATGCATTAATTGAGGCAAGAAGTTATGGGGGTTTCAAATTTAACTTTTTTCAGAAACTAACATTTTCATTCTTCCAAAAAGCACTTTTTTTTAAAAAAAAAAAAAAATTTAGGAAAAACACTTTAAAAAAAAACCAATTCAAACGGGCACATTATATTGTGGTGTGGATTAATCACCCTGAATTTTTGGTCAAGCTGGTTGGAGCGGTGGTTGAGGTCATTTACAGAAATGGCAACAAGCTCTTCATTGCCATCGTTGAAGCACCAGTGTGCTGCACCAGCAGGAATGGCTATAATGTCGCCTTGGCGAATGCGGTGGACCTTCTGGTGCTGGTCCCTTCTCTGCCCTCCATATCTTTCCTGCCCTCTTTCTTCTTGTTCTCCTTCTCCTCCTGCTCGCCTCTCAAACGGCTGTGCCTGCGAGTGGAATGTCTCTGCACACCCTGGGAAAGTTATTCCCAGCAAGCCTTGACCTGCATTTTTTCTCTCAACTCATCATTGATCATGCACAGGCGTGCATAGTAATCTAAAGCGCAAATCCAATCACTACTAAAAAACTGCTGATCAGTGACTGATTAGTGACAGAATTTGCAGTCCCTAAATTGGAGACGAACACATTGTCTCTAATTAGACAAGAACATTTTGTCTCCAATCAGCAGTTTTCTAGTAGTGAATACAGACCCTGATAATAAAATAAATACCTCGCTCGATGTAAACAACGCGTGGGGTTGGCTGGAAGTTTGGCAAAGAGAGGCCATTAGGCTGCAATCTACTCCTGATTGCAGCAACTCCAGCGCACTGGAATTGTTCCTCGAATTCGTCCCAGAGCTCAGTGACGCCGGCTTCGGATTCAATGCGTTGAGATGGCTGGCTAGCAGCCAGCCTCTGGAAGCGGCATTGCTGGGCTCGGGTTAGCCTGTAACCAGTAGGCCTTTGTTCTTGGTATTCACCGAATGCTGCAGACACAAAGCAAGAGAGAAATAGAGCTACAAGTAGCTTATAAGCAGTAGCCATCCCTCTGAGCGCAGAGAGTAAGCAAGTAAGTGAGTGAGTGGAGAATGGAGTTTTGATGGTGTGGGGTGAGGCTTGTGAAGGCCATTATATAGCAGGGAGAGTTTTGGAGGGATTATAAGATGTGTGGCAATCCAGTGGTGTTTTCATTTGCATGGAGAGTTTGGTTTTGTTTTGTTATTGACACCTTGCGAGGGTGGTTGATACATGTGTTGAGTGAAGAAGTTTCTACGTGTTGGTATAGAGGGGTTTGTGTCTTCCTAACACACCTCTATATGTAATGCACTAATGCATGCATGCACAAAAACACTTGGCCATGCTTGTCTTCTGCTGTCAAAATGTGGAAGTATCGACGGCAAACACGACAGTGGAAGCATTGATTTTTAGACTAGCATGCATACAAGGAAGAAAAGAGAAGGCGAAGGGAGGGGAAAAAAAAAAAAAAAAGAAGAAGGCTGTACACTGTTCGTTAATTAAATTAACATCAATTAGTGATATTTTCATAGTGGATAATCAGTTATTAGTTGAGATAATAACAACTTTATTTTTATAAAGAGAACACTCAAATTTAAACTCTGCGAAGTGCATTTATTGGGAGAATTTTTTTTTTTTATCGTTCTTGATTTAATAGGATTAATTTTTAAGTTCTATATAATTGGAATTACTCTAACTCAAAGAAAAAAAAATTAAAATTGATTTTTTTTTCTTTTTTTAACAAGGAAGCCATCAAAAAAGAAAAATTAATAAATGAATGTTCCAATAGACGTAACTCCACTCATATCATCTCATCAAACATCTAATTAGAGGGTTCTTCCACCACATGGCTTACGGAAGGCAAATGGAGACATTACCTTGATTAGACTATATAGTATGGTGGTATGTCATGACACTAAAGTTATATATATGCTTTTGCGCACGCTTTTTTGAGTTAGGATATTTTTAGTTACATTACATTTAATGTCACGCATTTGGACTTAGGCTTGTGAGCGAGATCAGTGTTATAAACAAAATTAATAACTATTAGACTTGTAAACAGCTAGCCAGTATTATAAACAAAATTAATAACTATTAGATTTCTATTCAGCTAACCCAAAATTGTCAACCAAGTTGTTAGTTATACTCACACCATTCACTTTTAAACAAGTCATAAGTCACCCTACAAATCGATGTGGGAGATTACATTCACCTACCGTTGAGGACCTGATCACATTCACCTCCCGTTGAAGACCTAACATCCTCGTTAGGAGCACACAATTACATACAAGACCAAGCAGTGCAGGATTCTAGAGGTAACTTGTACAAGCTCAAGAGGAGGCTCTCACCGCACACTTGGTGTGGTACTTTGTCCTGCATAACATTTAGTTACTGCAACTGGCTTGGATACCATTTTGTCACACCCTTAGACCCAAGCCTGCGAGCGAGACCAGTATTGTAGGCATAACTAATAATTACTAACTTCTAATCAACTAGTTCAAAATAGTCAACTCAAGTTGTTAGTTATATCCACATCACTCACTTATAAACAAGTCACAAGTCACCCTACAAACTAATGTAGAATATCACATTTAAAATTATTTTTTACCTGGAATGTTAAAGAAAAAATCAAAGTATGTCATGTATATATATATATATATACACACACACACTATATAATAAAGCAAAATAAGTTGTAATTTTGCGCTGCCAAGTAACGCTCTATATGAGAAGCTTTCTATAATTACTTATCAATTAATTAAATATGCCCATTCTTAGGTCATTTTTATTTTTCATTATTTATTTAGTTCCATTCCTATATTAAATATTTTAATTTAATTAATATTATGCAATTTCTTTATATATATCATCATTGTTTATTAATTCTATAGTATATATTTGTTTTAATAAATATTTAGTAAGATGCAAAAACTCTATAGTTTTAATATATCCAATCATATATGTCGCTCCCTGTGCATCGCACGGGCGTCACACTAGTACACACACATACACACACACACACACACACACATATATATATATATATGTATATGTCAGCTCACATTAAACCTGAAATTAATTCTTATTAGACTATGAGCGATAAAGGAAAGCCTAGTGAAAGTATGTTGAAACTAATTTTTATTGGACCATGAGCAGAAAAAGGAAAAATCCTACCAAAAGCTTACTTCAAAACTTAAAACTAATCCTTATTAGACTAGGTGAGATGAAGGAAAAATCTCACCAATAGGTGCGCTTCATGCTTCTCATGAAGGTGGACTTCTATTTGTTTTATAGAATGAACTGATTACCACCTCAATCAATCACATATTAATAAAATATGTAATCTTGAAGTATATTAAATTAAATACGCTTCTGTCTCATGTGAACTTATATCAGGACAAATGGAATCAAGTACTTCATACGTCTTATCCAACGGAAAATAGGTATTTGTTTTATGTTAGGTGCCTCAATTTCTAAGGAGAATATTTATATGTGAAATTATTTCTCCAAACAATCTTCCATTCCCTTCGCGAACCACACACCCTTTGCCCAAATGAATGGGAAATTAAATGGTCGATTTTCTGACCCATTAAAAACAAAAGAAAAGAAAAAAAGAAGAGAGAGATTAAGATTTGATAGATTAGATTTTAACATTTCCTGATGAAAATAATAGACGTGCTATATTCACAACCTTTGAAGTAACTTATTCTATGCAAAATCTGGTGTTAGAAAGACATTTGAGATGAACTCTCTGGCTATTTCTCGAGTAAGCATCCCTCCATTTATCATTCAAGCAATCATTAATCATCTTTTTTTTTTTTTTGGGTCCGAATCAAATCATAAATATTGGGGTGTTATTTTTAATTTACCACCATAAATCTAAGTAGAAGAAAAGATTGAATCTGATTCTAAGAGCTTTGGGAATTCAAATGATAAGCACCCAAATAAACAATGCCAAACCCACTCTTAGTTATTGCAAAGTAATAATTAACATCGGGAAAATTGATCTTTCTCTAGGATCACAATACTGAAAAAAGAAAACATGAAACAAAAGAAAAGCTGCAAGAGGTTTTCAAGCTTTATTAGGCACTTCGATATAACATGCCTTAATACATACCCCAAATTAATAAAGAAAAAAAAAACTTAAAAGTCGAATTTTTTTACCCATGAGATCTTATCCGCACAAATTTCATGATATAACATGTCTTAATACATACTCCAAATTAATAAAGAAAAAAAAACTTAAAAGTCGAATTTTTTTTCCCATGGGATCTTATCAGCATAAAAGCAGGAGGCAGAAATGCTTATTTTCCAGAGGCAAATGCAACAAGTTGAGACCACGCCAACAAGGAGAAAAATAGGGTAAAAGCGAATCCCAACTGGTCCAAGATCACTAGTTGCTGAAAAGAAACGCATTTTGCATCTACTAATTGATTCCTGCACATTCTCGCGTCATATAACTAGCGTAAGAATTAAGTCGACAGGGTCTGCTTATACCCTCCTACTCCTCTCCACACCATCACTTTATATGATACATGCTTCCTTTCTCTATAGCCTTGCCCGTGCTCATAAGCTACTTCCCATATTTATCATACCATCACTTTATATGACACATGCTTTCTTTCTCTATAGCCTTGCCCGTGCTCATAAGCTACTTCCCATATTTATCATTATCTTATGACAATGAGAAGACTCCAATCGGCTAGAAAGGCCTGGAAGGTCTTCACCAACATGCTGCAAACTCAATTACTCAAGCTCAATAGATCAAGAGCCTTCAAGAAAGTACCATCAAAGAGCCAGCTCACCAAAACTAGCAAGAAAGTTTCCTGGCCAACTTTCTTGATTCAACCCCGACGTAAAAACAAAAAGTTTCTTCTGAAGACATCACAGAAACTTCGCTACCGGCATCACCATCACCATCACCATCACTACCTGCAAAGCAGACCTTCACCTGTATACATTAATCAATTATTTCTCGAGCCTATAACGATGAAGGATATGCAGCCATCAAATAAAAAGATAGCACAACAGGAGAGTCACAAGGAGATATGTTCAACCAGTGCAAAGACAAGTGACCTGATTAATGAGCAAGGAAGCATGACGGGTACAAGTAATCAAGATAATGAAACGGTGCATACAGCGGACGATATGTGGGAATCATTGCTATTAGCATCACCACAAATGCATGGAATCAATGAAAGAGCTGAGGAGTTCATAGCCAGGTTTCGTGCGGAAATGCAACATCAAGAAATATTAGCTCGTAGATAGCAACTCTTTCCTTTGTACTCCCTTTTATGTTTCTTTCTTCTCTGCGCATCACATTCAGATTGCAAAATTCTCGCAGAAAGAACAGCTCAGATTTCTAATCCGATACAACTACCTGGTGTATATTTTTTGTGCATGGAATGAGATTACACAAAACTTAATAGGTTTCACAAAGCGTTAGTTGAGATTAACAACACACAAAGGACAAGATCATTATGTACAACACCCTTATCCGTAGTTTTCATTTCATTTCATAAGTAGATTTCAGAAACAATTTCCTATTACATGCACCATAAAGCCAATATGCTTTTAGCTACTTTATGACTTTGTAATTGCAACATGAGAATAAGACTAGTATGACACAAAAGACCAGGACCATAACCAAAGCAAACAAGTACAAATGCAAATTTTCTGCTCTATCTGTAAAATTTAATGCAGAAAATCCTTCATCGGGTCATCATGATGGATCTTCTTCATTCTGTAGGCCTCCATCTCCTCAGGGGTAACCTGTGAGCATAAGTGGTCACAAAATGAAGATACACAAAGATTTGATGCTTCCTTATTCATAAAGGAAACCTGATAATGAAATATGTACCTCATCAGTCCACTTAACATTGTATTTTCGTTTTCTTTCATCCTTCTCTTCTCTTCTTCTTTCATCCTCCTGCTCACACCAAAGAAAATCCAAGTTAACGATGCACTTTGAAATAGGACAAAGACAAAGCCACACAAATGTAAGAAGAAAAAAAAATACCTTCTTAAGTGCTTCAGTGAGTTTCTTCTCGTCCAAAACCAGGTCATCTGGCACATCAGTCCCCCAGTTTGCCATTCTCTTTGCCTCTGTTTGTACAGGTACATCTGGTTTGAATGGGAAATGTCCGAGCCATCAGATTACAAATATTTTCACATTGGCAAGAATCTCACAGAGAAGTTTCAAGTAGAAAATAACATATAAACACAAACCTCCAGAAGCCTCCTTCCGAGCAATGTTGGCCTTCATAAGATCTGCTGAAGCCTCGGCAGCTTCAATACCAGCTGCACCAGTACAATAGCTGTTTCGAATGGTCTGATGACAGCACCTGTAACCCCATTGATGATCCTTCCACCATGAACCCCAAACACTAGTGTGGTTATTGATGAATACATCTTCTTCATACTTGCTTTTTGGCAGGGATGATTCCTGAAATTATCATCTACTAAGTTAGGCTCAAGAAAGAAAAATTCAAAAATGAAACATCAATTGCTATAAATTTTACTTCTTGTCCTGTAGGTATTCAGGGATAAACAACATCCCGTAAGTCCCTAAGAACAAATATAAAAAGCTCTGGTTCATAAATGAAGCAACTAAATCCCTCATCTTTCAGAAGTCCAAAATTGAATGTAGTCCACAAGTCAGAAGTAACACAAATAACAATATTACAGCTAGTGCCTTCAAAATGCAGCATTAACTAAAAACCCAAAAACCACAAAATTTTGTTCGCCAGAAAGTGTCACTCAACAATACCTGGCCCTTTATGATCCTACCAGCACGATCATATTCCACTTCTCGTTCACTTTGACCCAGAAGAAGTTCCCTTGGAAGTGATTCTTCCTGAGCAGCATTGCCATATTTCTCCATTATGGTATCCTTGTTCTGAGATTTCAGTTTCTCCTTATTAATCTTGTAGTTTTTGTAAAGCAACTCAGCCTGGGAAGGAGCTGCCTGAATATGAACATCATGACCCTTTTCAAATGCTTCCCAGGCATGCATGTTCAGCTGCTTGAAGTCCAAAGCCTGGCCACTTATTCTATTTTGATTGTCACCCTGTAGTATACAGAAAGGTAGATCAGCATCAAGTGATACATGCAAACCATCCCAGTGGAAGTAAACTGTCATATTATTGAGATGCACTTACAGCGTAAAACTTCTCATTAGGATCCATATCTGGAAGAGGATCTTCACGCATAGACCGGGTTTTGGGATCGTAATATGCAGAATTGACATCAAGATTAAGAAGATATTTAGCTGTATCTTCTCGGATACGAAGGTTCCTGGAGCAAAAACGTGGATCAGTATATGCACAAATTGTAAGTCTTATTGAAGTTCCAAAGGGGGAAAGAAGGAACCATAACATGCCGGATATGACTGTGATTACATATCTGAGCCACACAAGCTGTAATATAACAACTCCCTCCCCCTTCTACTCTCTCTCTCTCTCTCTCACAAATAAAATTTGAAAAACAGACACACACACACACACAGAGACTTACACAGGAGGAAACAAAAAGGAACACAAAACCGACTCAAACTTGTGTGTAGTAGCAGTTATATAAGCCAAAAGAAGCCTTACCCCACAAGGTGGGGTTGGCTGAGATGGTAGCTGCTATCTGTTCAGATAAAAGAGAAATCAGAAACGAAAAACCAAAAATACCTAACAGTCCCAGTACTCCCACCGCCAGTTGTGCGGACACGCTTCTCAACCTTTGCAAAGTCCATCTGCTTGCTTTCATCAACCTTGGCTTCATCAACTTTCAGAGCATCTTCATAATCTTCATCATCACTGGCCCCACCTTCTTCATTTTTGTTATTGTTCTTCTCCTCCAATTTTTTGAGCTGCTGCTCCTTCAAGTACTTCTTTCTTGCTTCATCCCTTGCTTCATATCTTTCAATGACATGGATATATTGGGCAGCATCATAACCGTTCCAGCGGTCACGTTTACCATCATAATCCAGTTCAAAGGTCTCTATTTTCTCATCTGGAGCAATATTTTTCCCCGACCATTTTGCACCCAACTTCCGAGGCCTTTCCATGCATGACTTTGCATTATGTGTCATTGCTCCACAGCTGCACATCACACAACAAAAAACTCATTGATAGATCCCAATAGTCCAAAAACAACTCAGAGGTAGCAAGAAAGCCATGATACAACAAATAAAATTCCTAGCACTATAACCAAAAAGTATCCAAAATTATTTTATTTCATAAACAAAATAAATAATTAACATATTCATAAAGATGCCTATATTCGTGTGCATTAGGATCAATACAAACCATCATGTAACAAGATAAACAGAAGTAAACTTAGGGTGTGGTCTACAAAGTTTGTAAGTGAAGTTTTTTTCCCCCTCTCTGTAGTTCACTTTTCTTCCTTCTCCTTTTAGTAGGACAAGTCATCCAGCAAATGACGGCCAGTTTATGTGCACAACTTGCTAATCTAGATATAGCACAAATGAAATGCAATAGACAACTGAATTACATGTAACAAATCTGACTTCAGAAGGTACAGCTAACACGTTGATCATCACAAATACCAGTCCGGAATCATCAAAGCCACAATCCTCAACTAGCTACACCCAAAACCATATGTTTATGCAGGAAAAGGCAACAAAATTAAACCCATTGAGGATAGTTGTCCCCGTACCACAAAAAAAGCGAAAGGAGAATGGTCCTACAAGACTCAATAGAAAGTGAACAAAAACGAAGAGCATTAAATAACAGCAACATTTGCCACAAGAAAAGGACAAAGTTAGCAGAGAGAGAATCATACTTTTCACAAGCACCCTTCCGATACTTGTCAGCCTGAAATATTTTTGCACCTCTGTCATACCATGATTTGGTATAATTTGGATCTGATTTCCATTTCCTTTGATGTTTCAAACTCTGAAACACAAAACAGAAAGAACACATCTCACTTCCTGGTCTCAAAACAATTGAATGGACAACAAAAACCTACTTAAAAACTGAAAAAGGCAGCAGTACAGAACAACAGGACATGGAAAGAACCGAAGATATGGGTCACATACCGGTCTCTCAGCATTGAGATACCAAGGTGCAGAAGACATATACTGAGGAATGTGAGGATTAATTTCTTTCCCATCTTCGTCAACCTCAGCTGGTGCAAGCCCAGCCTTTCGAGCCTCTTCCAATTCCATCTGCTTACGATGGTCCTCCCTAGATTTAAATGCCACTGTACCACAAACAGAAAACCCACCATCAGTGAAAGAGATCATGAACAACAAGGAAACATTTCCCCTGAAAATTAGTTGCTCTCAGCAAAAATATTAACTTTTCCCTAATTAATTTGGGAAGAATTCATAACAACGAAGCCACCATTATAGAAGCAGCATCAAGCTAAACTATAATAACCATTCCCAACATAAACTTTTTCCTTCATCAACTTGGCAACAATCTTTCTTTCCAAACTCAATTTCGCCACAAATGCCATGAAGTTGCAATCTTTTATCATAAAATAAGATATGCGCCATTAACAAGTAACAAATTTTCCATTCAAGTTTTTTTCCTTTTTTTTTTTAAAAAGAGCAATTCATATCGAAATCTTGAATCCAGAAAGTAAAAGGAACCCTAAGTTGAGGTAAAGCACAAAAATAGAGAACCAGAAAATTTATCTCTTGCGACTAATTGAAGAATAAGTTTATACAAATTGGTAACATAGTAAAGATCACAACTTTTGTGGCAATTCCCATAATGCACAACACACATATATACACGTATGTATTACATATATGATATATTATATTGTGGGTAAGTGTTCCGTACCTGAAGCGGTCGCCATAATTGGTGTTGATGCAGAAAACCCTAAAAGAAATTGGCCCGACAAGACAGAGAATAGAGATGTGATTGTAAAAAGAGAAAACAAACCCTAAATAATAAGAAGAAAAGATGAAGAAGAGGAGAAATTATTAAAATCTGTGTTTATCTTTGCCTTTAATTTTATGTATATACTGGTGAAATCTTGCCGGTTCGACCCCCGGCCCCCCAAACAAAAACAAAAACAAAACTCGGGTCGGTGCTTTGCACGGGCGAATCCATGAATATTAGAAAATGTATTATAAATAATACATTAAATAAGTAATAATAATTTTTTAAATTGTAATCGCATTTTTTGAAGAAATTGTAAAAATATTTTTAAATTTAACAACAAAATTAAGTTAGTTCCCGTCAACTTTATTTCCAATTAATTAATATTTAAAGATAATATTTAATCATGATTTCAAAAGATTTATTTTTTTTATCAATTATGAATATATATTATTAGTTTTAATTTAAAATTTTAATTACTAATTAATTAATATTTAAAACTTTAAAGTATTTTTTGTTTAATATTAAACTTGAATAATTTAATATTTATTATTTAAAAATTTGTACAGAATACAAAATATTTGTGACTAAATTTGTTACCTGTTATTTAAAAAAAAAAAGTGGGTCAAAGTGCATGTATTAAAAGAAAAACAAATTAGCACAAAGCAAAGTATCAACCGATGCCAGAAGGAACCAAATCATCACAAAGCACGGAGTAGAATGTAGAGGAAACGTTAAAGTTCTAATCAAAAGGTAAGGAGCCACCCTAGAGGCTTTGGTTACCTAACCACATGTTTGTAATTGTTGCCTCCTATTCAAACGAGTGAAAAGTTGACGCTGGGTATAATTTGGTGGAGAAAATGTTATGAGGCAAATAATCTTAAGAGGGGAGTAAATTAAGATTATGCTACTTTTTCGTAGATAATAAAATTGATTTAATGCAATATTGGAAGCAATATGATGAACACACTTTATACAAGCAATTTATCAAATATCTAGAAAGTAATGTAAGAGTAATAACATAGAATGCAAAAGAGATAGAGTGCATTGCGATTTAGGTGGTTCAATCAAGCTTACATTTACCGCCTAGGGATTCTCCATTTAGGACTTTACAACAACTTCACTAGATAAATGATGCTTCTTTAATTGTTGGTGAAGCACAAACTAACTCTATTAAAACTCTTTGAAGCCAAATCTTCAAAGAACCTAAGTGAACGCACCTCACTAGGTTTTCCCCACTCCCTTCTAGTTAAGAATTTACTCTCGATTCTATTATAGCTTTGGGAGTGTAAAGTGTTTGATAATGGAGTACAAGAAATATAGATAATACTCAAAAGTTTACTCGAGAATATGAAAGTGTATAGCTCTTTGTATAACTCAAGAATCAACAATCCAAAGCTCAAAGAATGATTTTTATTCATCAATTAATATGTTAAAAAGCTTTAGGATTGAGTTTATATAGTGTATGAAAGAGCTAATATAGGGAAAGAGTTGTTTGAGTGAGAAAAATATGAAAATCAAGCCAAAAATATTTTTCAACATATAAATTTTAAAACAGCTCTCCAGAAGCCGGTCGACTAGGGGGTGCGTCCAGCCTTTTTTGCGCTTCTCTGGATACCCCTGGTTGCCTAGGTTGGTCGCCCGGCCTGGGAGTCCAGCTAGGTCCAAAAAACAACAAATTTTGAGCTGTCAAGAGCATCAAGGTCGGAGCTCGGCTAACGAGTCTAACTATCACCAGAAAATGTAGTTTTTGGCTAATTTTGAACATCTTTTGAGATAAAAAATAGATTGACAATATAAAGCGTGTCTATATGTTCACAAAATTGTGATGATATTCATGCCAAAGGCACTTATGACAAATATTTTCATCACTTTTAAATAATATTCTAGGGCATGATTTGGATTATTTCTTTTCCCTTGTAAGTTCAGTTCGTTATCATTGGAACTCAAGTTATATAATTGAATTGACCACTTCAAACCTAGTTGAAATTTGATTACCACCCGTTATTTTCAGGCTGCCTAATTTAGGCCATTGATTGGAAATTTCAAGTAATGTTCGATTTTTTTCCCTTCATCCTCTCATGCTATATAGTTGTGATATTTGGGATGATTTTGGTAGTAGTTGATCACAACGTCATGCATAATCTCTGGGCAATAGATAAAATAATGAGTTCTAGATAAAGATTGATTAGAAGGTTAAAACCAGAATAAGTTCTAGTCGAAGATTTGTTGGTTTTGAGGCAAAGAAAGAGTTTGGGATGCCTTTTTGACTTCATCATGAGAAGTCTATGTTAAATAGCATTATGATGTACAGTTTCTAACGAACTATTTATACATCTTTTGTTAATTTGTAGAATACTTAGGAGTTAAAAGCTTGGAGAGTGAATTGATGCAATTGAAATTAAAGGCTTCAACTCAGAAGAAGCTCACACAAAAGCTTACAGAAATGATTTCCTTACAAGCTCTGGTAGAGGAAATAATGCGATTGATGCTTGAAAAAAATTACCTTCTCTAAGCATATTGGAGGCACACATTGAAGACATGTCAGATGTTCTTGACATAATCCTCTCAGAGTATAGGTTGGATGAAGTTCTTGGTCTCCTAGAGAAAGAAGCAGAGTCTTTTGAAAATATGCAGTCAGAAGGGAATTTTCTCTCATATGAGATGATGATGTATAATACTGCTATATTGGAACGGAGGGCTATGCTTTTAGATCAATTGGCCCTAATTGCAGAAAATCCTCACACCATTCCCCTAAAACTGCGGAAGGCCTTGTCAGGACTTTGCCAGCTTGGGGAAACTCATCTTGCTACTGAATTACTGCTGAAGTACTATCATTCATAGATTCCATCTTGTTCGAGCAATCTGCACTCTTCAAAAGCATTTTCACACGGATTTCATATTCAAGATGTCGTAAAGTATGTGTTCTCTAGGATCTCTTAAGCAGCAAAGAGTTATTTGGCTCTACATGGAGAAACTTTTGCATAACCTCTGGAGCTAATTGAGTGGGCTAGTGAAGAAACTGAACTCTTTGCTGCATGTTTCAATCAGTACGTTAAGTCTACATCAATAGCAAGTAGTGGACTGTCAACAGTTGTTGAGGTTGTGCATTTTGCCATGTACTACTGCTCTTTGTTAAAGAGTCATAGGATCAACCTTCCACCATGTTTGATCAAGCATCCCCATATGGAAGAAATTTTGTAGACACATATTGATAGATTATAATCAGTTTATTTGCTTAGCTTTATCACATATTACAATTAGTTTAACGACTATCTATAGCTAGGGTGAGTAGGAACTAACTTTTACAACATTCTTCTAATTAACTAACTATAACTGGAACTAGCTGCTACTGCATTTCTAAATCACATCAGCATTCTCTCAGACTGAAAGTTCTATAATTTCTACATTTTCTTCAGGAGCCAACAATGCTCTTTCTTCAACCAGAGCAGGCTCTTCAACCGAAGTAGGCTCTTCAACCAAAGCAATCATCATAAAGATCACCAAGAAGGATGACTTTGCTGCAAAGGATGGGGATCGGCATGGTTATGCATGTGATTATCATGGTGATCACTTGCTTGGTTAAGTGAAAAAGACTGAATGTGGCTAAGGAGAACAAGATATTTGGGAAAAACCAAGTTGTTTCCCTTTCAATATTCATTCTCCCTATTCAGTTTGCGCTTATGGGGATAGCCGACAACTTTTTAGAGGTCGGGAAAAATGAACTTTTCTATGATCAAGCGCCGAAAAGAATGAAAAGCCTTGGGATGGCATACTCCAATACATGTATTGGAGTAGGACATTTCCTTAATAGTTGCCTGGTGTCAACTGTTGCTCGTGTCACAGAGAAATATGACGCAGTAAGAGTTGGATCTCAGGCAACCTTAACGAGTTCTACATGGACTACTACTATGCCTTCCTAGCTGTCTCGAACTTTATCAACTTGCTGATCTATCTAATTTTTGCAAAGTGGTTTGTTTACGACACAAATGCAAGAGATGCTAAAGAAGGGTTGCAAGAAGCCATGATTACTTCGATTGAAGAGCCTACTCCGGTTGAAGAAAGAGCATTGTCGGCTCTTGAAGAAAGTGTAAAAATTATAGAACTTTCAGTCTGAGAGAACGCTGACGTGATCAAGAAATGCAGTAGCAGCTAGTTCCAGTTATAGTTAGTTAATTAAAAGAATGCTGTACAAGTTAGTTACTAACTTACTCTGGCTATAGATAGTCATTGAACTGATTGTAATATGTGATAAAGCTAAGCCAATGAATCAACCCTTTAATTTTCTCTCAGAAAGTCTTTTGCTTTTGTTAGACTATAAATATTGTGATATACTGTTATCTGCTCTTTTGTTTAGATCAAAATATTGATGCTGATCCTAAATTTTGCAAGTTATCAGTTTTGCTTGCTCTTTGTGTCTTTTCAAGCAACATGGCAAATGTGAGACACTTCCTATGACCAAGCTCTCTAGTCTTTACTATGATTATTTCTAGTAAGTTTGTTTTTGATGTCTGTTTTGCCAAATTCTTAATGTATTGTGGGTGAGCCTTGAATTTGGGTGAAACAATGAAATGGTGATGAAATTGTGCAGAAGTCTTTGAAGTAATGCGCGAGCAAACACATTTACCCGACTAGCAAACGTTTAGTGGAAGAGAGTTTTTAGGTGAGTAAATTAGTTGAAGAATGTAGGGTTCGAGAGAGAAGTCATGCAAGTAGAGTCCGCATAGCTGAACGATTAGAGTCCTGGCTGAATGACTGATAGGGAGAGCTACTGCTGGAAAGAAGACCATATCCAAGATACCTAGTGTCGAGGAGGATGCAAACAACCTTAAGAGGCCGAGGTTAGATGGTATGAAGAGAGATATTGGTGATGACTCCGAAAACCTGCTAAAATGTGTTGGTAGCTGTTCTCGTGAAAAGTGTTGTCAAGCGAGAGCTTCAGCATGAAGACTGTGAAGAGGTTTCAATTGCGGCAAAGAAGCTTTAGACTTTTCGCCAAGGGAGGAATTTGTTGGGTTATGGCTCAAAATCTAAGATTAAACAAAATAGGAAACTTGTGAAAGGTAATTAATTGTGTTACCAAAATATAAGCTGCCTAAATAGTAAAGGAAAAATCTTAGAGAACAAGAATTTCTCTTTTATAAATAGAGGGCCTTGTAGCTTGTATTTGTAGTGTGCCTTAGGGCCACACCCAATTGGGGGTATAGGTAAGAAGGAGAGCCTAAGAGTATCGAGAGTGTCTTACATTCGTTCTAGTCTTGTTGAAGATAGAACTATTGTAAGAACTCTATGAGAGAAAGTTTACACTTTTATATCCGTGCAAAAAGTCACTTGAGTTGTAATACTCTTTTCTATGTAGTGGAAGTTTTCGTGGACGTAGGCAAAGGATCGAACCACGTTAAAAATATTACGTGTTCTTTGTGTGTGTTTTCCGCTATGTTTTGATGTGTGTGCGTATGTCCTCGATTTTTCCAACAACAGGCTTCTAATAGAGCATGTCTACATTAACTCTCTTGCGAACCAAAAGTGCACTCTTGTGACAAAATTGAGAAGGGAAGATTTCTAAAACTAGTAATGCTGAAAAAGTTGTTCCTTCTTCTCTTACTTCTTTGATGTTGAATCAACTGTATTTGTGCCTCTGGTGTTGGTGATTGCATTTATCATTTGGAAATATAAAGAACCAAGGTTGAATAGATGTAACATTTTTGTTGGTTTCGAGATACATTAGCATGTTGTCAAAGCCTCAACCAAAAACAACTTGAAAGAATGCGATGATGAGACTTGATATGTTCCTTTTTCTGAGTTTCCCTGACAGTTTTGATGTGTTTATGTGGTTTCACTTTCAGTTGCTTAGAAAGAAAGGAAGATATTAGGAAGCTAGGAGATACAATAATTGGTTTACATGAATGAAAGTCTACAATAGTCCCCTCTGCAAATTAATAAATAATTGCACTCTAGCAGAATGTTCTTCCGACACTAAGACTGGTGCCTGTGTGTCTAAGTATTTGGTATGTGTTGGAATTGTCCATGTCATTAATAAGTAACAAGCGACAATTAACTTATGTAAGCTTTGGTGCAAGTTAAATAGAGCTTGGTTGAAATATTTGGAACTTATGGACCAGTAAGTAGATATCGGAGCTCTTATCTCCATCTTTCACGTCCAAACTCCGGCAATCAATCACAAGTCCCTTTAACTATTTCATGAATTAGCCACAGTAAGAAACATAGAAATAATGAAAGGAAAAGTAAGTGTCAAATGGGAAGGAACTTAAAGATCAATTATAAACAGGATGAAAAAATGGGGGAACAAACTTGTATTTTTTTCCCCTCAAAAGTTAGAAGCAATACGGATGTCAACAGAAGTACTATGTGAAGAGTCTAGCCCTAGAAAGCCTGCAAGGGCTGAGCAATGTTCTCTATAAATATAATTACAACATGATAATCTAGATACCTTCGACTTCTTTAACAGATATTGAATGTCATCTCTAGTCATTCTATGGCCACTGGACGAGTTCATGAAGAGAAACATTTTCAGGCTCATCAATTCATGAAGAGAGAGTCGAGCAAGGATCTTATCACATAAGCTTCTTCCATCATTTTCACACCAAAGAAAGAAAAGGGTTCAACTTGTAAACTTATTAAATTATTGTGTGACTTTTGTAGTTCTCTTTCAGTCATTTCTTTCTGATCTGATCCTTTCTCCAGGTATGGCTGTTATTTTATTTTATTTTTTTCTGTTGGATATTTTAGATGCAACCTATTTATTGAGGATTGAAACAGAGGAAGTGTTGGTTTTAACACTTGCAGTTTTATTTGAGAATTTTGAGATAATGATTTTTTGTGAAGCCGCTGCTTCAATTTTCAAGAAATGGACACTGTACTCAGGCATTGATTCAGTTTTGACACTAGGGCTGCCAGGCTATACATCTTTTGCTTCTGTTTAGACAATTTTGTTGGAGCCCCTCGGATATACTTGAAATAGTAGATTTTTCATGGCATACATTCAGATCTGTCTCAAGGTTATACAGGGAGCCAAAAAAAAAAATATCACAATGCTATACACGGAGCCAAAAAAAAAAAAAAAAGTACGGGCTTTACCGACGAATTAATAGCAAGCTTTCTATCTCCCCGTGTGTGATCTCCGCTAGTCAGGGCCTTGACCTTCTTCTCTGGTCGTCATCATCATCATCTATGCATAGATCTAGAAAGAAAGCGGGTGTGTGCGTCTGTGTGTGCGCGTTTGTGTGAGTGTGCGTCCATAGTTGGCGTCGCTGGCAAGCGGGGGGGGCGGGGGCGGCGGTATTCAGTTCGCCGCTTGAGAGAGTGTGTGAGAGAGGGTTTAGTTTGTCGTTTGAGAGAGTGAGAGATAGAGAAAGAGTTAACGTTTTGTAAGGGGTGGGGGGATGGGTTCTTCGTCAATCAAGAGAGGGAGAGGAGGGAGTTGCCTGAAGTGGTGACTGACTTTTCATGTACAGTTGCTGAGCTGCCTGAGCTTCAGTTTGCATGCAACGGAAAACTGGAAGCAAAGCATGCACGGGAAACGAAAAAAGAAAAAATATAACAATTTGAGCAAAAAATACTTTTTAAGATTCCAGATCGAACTTTGCATCATCGTTTTAAACCATTTACAACTACATGTCATTAATGTATCTAGCTTCTAAGATTCCTGAACTTCTACATCATCATTTCAAATTTTATTGACCCAAAATTTTTCAGTCTCTATTTTATATCAAAATATTTTTTGCCTCAAAATTTGAAACGATAATTTCATCCCTAAACCGTCTCTGTCATCACAAATTTGAGATAAATATCTTGTCTTTATTCCTTCTCAAATTTCATCATGCTATTTTATCTTTGTCTTTGATTTTGTTGGGCCATTATATTTTTCTCCCTAGTTTCACCTCAAACTTATGAAACAAAATTCAATTTCATCTTCCATGAAATGATGCAAAATAAATTACATTATACAAAATTAGTATTTACACACACACACACACACATATATATATATATATATATATATGTAGTGTAATAAAAATTTATATTACAAAATAAAATTTATACAAATTCAGGTCACTTGGTCTTTTTGGCTGTTAAGCTCATCCCAACTTTCAGAGGCGGAACTAAGGGGGGCCAACGGGGGTCAAACGTCAAAAATATTTATTAGCGTATATAAAATTTTTTAAAATTCTTCTTGTGCAACCCCCCTCCCCCCAATTTTTTTTCTCTTCTTTCTTTTGTTCGAAATTATTCTCGTAATAATCATTTAGTAATTTTTCTATGTCTATGATATTTAAGAGATTAAACTTTTTGTAATAAATAAGTAAATTTAGCGTATAACTTTCAACAATCTTTAATTTATTTATTTTTCCTCGTAAGTACTTGGAGTTCTTTCTTACAAGATAAATTTCATAAATTTTAGATGACTTTTGCATAGAGAATTTATTTACTTAGGAAGTTTCTTCATATATTATTTATGTATTTATTTTGGCTAGATAATTTCATAAAGGAGAGAAAAATTTAATTTTATTGACTGAATTAGTAAAATTATCTTTACATAATCTTATACTATTTGCTAAATAGTATTTTACACTTGTTTATGTTTAAAAAAAATCTAATATAAAAAAAAACACATGTCCGTATATCAGGAAGCGTGCTCGTTCGTGGTGCTTTCCTTAACCATTCCCAACCCAATAGGGATGAGTGTCAAATCTAACGTGACTTGAAGATCGGAGACCCTAGCTCAAAGCCAAAAAAAAAAAAAAATCTTTTGTTGTTATTATTATTGTCATATATAATATATTCTCTCACATTAGAAGAAAGGAAAACTTTTTCTTACTTAATATTATCTTGATAATATTTTTCATTCAAATATATAAATAAAATCTCGGCCCCGATGAAAAGTTCTTGGTTCTGCCCCTGCCAACTTTGGTTTCATTCTCCAGCGTCCTCTACCTTTACAAACTACAAAAATAATTACAAATTCAAGAAAAAGAACACACCATGAGAATAAATAAGGAAAAAAGAAGATGAGTCTATATGGTCGAACAGCAACGAAGAGACGAAGGATAAAACAAAGTTTGCTCTTTCCTGCACATTTTGAGTTAACCAAATCTTTATACTTCTTTTCTTCTTTTTTATGATATAACCCTTCCTACTAATATATAAGACTTAAGAGAGGGAGAAGGGTGAATTTTCTTGCTCATACCGTGTAAAAGCACAAGGAAATGAATATTTTCTATTCAAAACAAATCGAAATGGTTGCTTGGATGTCAAATTTGGTTTTGTTCAAGTACAAACACATGCACCAGAAGAAATGCAGCTGTAGTTGCGGTTTTACCAGACGAAGTAATTAGATTGGATTAATATGGCGTATAATTCCATTTTAAGAAACAGAATTCACCTTGGCAAGCAGCAAAAAAGTCATCCACATCAATAGAATACAAGCAAAAGGAATAACACATCTGAAATATACATAACTTGTATCAATCACAGTCAAAATTAGAATGTCTACATCCTTGAAGGAATTAGCCGATAACAAGTTATGCTAAAAAGCAAATCGTGCTCCTGTTCCATCAAGAAAACGATCGGTATGCCATCCTTTAGCCTGCAGCTCAGTGAGAAATGGAGAGACGACATTATTCATCCTCTCATATGCATCTTGCAAGATATTTCGATTCTGTTCCAGAGCAGCATTGTCCATATTTGCAGCATGTGCAGCAAATGCAGCAACAAGCCACCCCCTCAACGCATCTTCTCCGGTAGCGTTATGCTCCAATATCATGTCAGTCCATCTAGATCCAAAATTTAAAAGAAATTTCTCGTCTTGGAATGTTTCTTTAAGTTGGCGTAGCTTTGAAGGCTTAACAACTTTGTGCAGTTGCCTTCCCACTTTAACGTTCCCAGAATCCTCTACGAGTCGTCCAGGAAACAGAAGATCTTCTCTGTATCTTAGGTCAGCAGGGCTCGATACTTTTCCTGTCTGATTACAGTGACTGATTCTAAGTTAAACGGAAATACGTGCTAACATGTACTGATGCTTTCAAGTATTGACACGAACCTTGACAAAATCTGCCACAATCATTGCAGTTCTTTGTGGATTCAGTGTGTTCACAGGAGCAGCTCGCATTTCTTCAGAGACGCTGTAAACATGTATGAAAGACAGAAGAGGTCCAACAACCAACTGCAGTATAATATAAAATATCAGAATTGAGCACATGCTTCCCAGTATACGAATGTTATCCGCATCACATAAAAGAACTCAAAGAACATGATCCAAGCATTTGGGAATAGGACCAGCTAGATGACCCGATACATCATCTCATCCTTGCAGGCAGAAAAAGAAATTCTCCACATTCAGGAACTATATCAAAATCTTTAGTCCAATTTATATATATGCATGTTCGTTGCTGATTGAAAATTTTTACCAATACTAGAACATCTTACTGCTACTTGGGTTCTTCACCCAAAAGTCCAGTCCATAAATTTTGAAAACATTCTAGAAGCCCAAGGATTTTAGCTGTGTGAGGAACCACTTTTCCTTTTCATTTAAAGGTATAAACCAAATTAGATTAACTCCAACTATCATAGAAAAGAAACTATTAAGTAATTATCTCTTCCTGAACTTCCTTCATGGTTTTCCATTTTCTGGTTCCAAAAGGGTAAAAAAGAAAAAGGTTTCCTTGCTTGAAGGCTCTAACAAGAGGGAACGCTACTAACAAAGACCAAGATAGCATGCCGCCACATCCAGCAACCTTTCAGGAATCTCATTTCCTGATGCCTAATAGAGGATTTATATACATTAATGTTTTCTTTAGTGAGGGAAGATGACACGTACAATTTGCAATTGGTAAACATACATCTCATGTATTTCTTGAAGGTCCCAATTCATGTCACAGTGTAACAAAAGGAATTACTCGAAATCATCAACACATTGTTAACACTGGTACATCACGACGCAACTGTAGCAGCAAAGACAGAATTCTGAAGCTCCGAGACATCTCCAATGTTCCCCCGCAGCAGTCTCTCTCCTCCTCTCCGCTAATTGACCTCTACAAGCTTATGCAATATGTTTGCTTATATTACTTTATTTCTTCTAACTATTAGTGGAATGGGCATGACAAAATAGAGGCAACTATATATGAAGATTCTGAGGGTTGTCAACCAATAGCCAAGCAATTGGAGGAATAAAAAAGATAAAATATATCTGAACAGTCATTCTTCGTTTCCAACTTGACTGATAATTATTTCCTCTAATTTCACAGGGGTTAAAGTACCAAACATTGCATATCAGAGTTATGTCATGCATATCAGCCAACAAAAGATTCAATTACGCACAATCATAAAGGAAAGATTGGTAAAAAGTTAATGACTTTTTAGTCAATCTTATATGTATAGCTAGCTGGTCCCAAGATAAATAAACTAATCTTGAATGCCAAATCTCTACACAACTTATATCATGGCAATAGTGGATTGTACCTTTCCTTGTGTTGATGAACAAACTGTTGATGCTAACTGGATTCCTACTCCTATTCCAATGACGTTGAAAAGGGTGGAAATGGCCTCTCCTTTTGCAAAAAGATCACTAAGATTTCCTTCTTTGGCAAAAGATGAGTATATTGGCAATCTTGTCGCTCTTGCTGCAACAACAGCCATTCCCTGTCAACCAAACATATGAGGAGAAAAGTTTAGCAAAGACTACACAAGGAAGAAGATCCAGAACACCAAAACGTAAGCCACACAGAACACCAAGAAGTAGGATATTAAAGCAATTAAATAAATTCATACTCCTGATATGGTGTCCTTGTGCCAAAATATAATTTATTTCTAATTATAAATTCCCATATATCAACAGGAAATTATAATAGACATTTTAACCACATAACACAGGTGACATGACACTTGGATATCCTCAAGCTATACACACTGCACCCCCTAGCGCAGGGCTGTAGGCCAAACTCATGTCAATAAAAAGACCAGGAGAGGTGTATACTTTGACCCGCCTTAAGGTGCTTAGGGACCAGAAATCAAACCAAAAGAAGGCGAAATATGGTTAGTCCCTGAAATTAATTAAAAAGCCAGCAATCACTCCTTAATCACACTCAGTTTAGATAAGATAGTAGCTATCTAACTGAATAGCCAGTAACACAGCACTTAACAGAACAAGCAGGGACAAGTTCAGAACTTGTAACTTGTTCAACTAACTAAGAATTATCAAGACCAAAGGATAGATGAAAAAACTTATGTTGAAACTTCCACGCTTCAAGGGGGTGAGGAAATTAATACAATCTATGGAAAAAGAAAAACATAATATCACATGTGAAGCTATTGAAATCTTAAAGAACTTGGGGGGAGCCTTGGCCCTACATTTGCTTCACTGCTGAGAATGAAAAAGAAACTTACAATGAAATGATGAACGAATCTTTCAAATTCCTAGACGTCATTCAACTGACCTTTGCAAAATTGCCAAGCCCAGCCATTTCAAGAAATAATTGAGGACATAATGGGGAAAGAACCTCCAATCCAGAACCCATATCATAGAGAACATCAGCTGCCATATGAAACTAAACTTATCTTTGCATTCTTGTAAATTACAAAAAACAGAACAAATATTAACAACAAAACAGAACAAGTTGCAGAAAGGTAGAGGAAAGCAAAAATATTGAATGCTACACAGACCCAGGATTCTCCAACGTTTAGGCTCAGAATCCATCCTTGCACCCAAATTACTACATACCAGCTTTCCAACATGTTCCATGCCGTCCTTCAATATCTGTATATGGTCAAAGCAATCTAATTCAAGAGCTGTTTCAATTGGGTTGACCAACCATAAAATATCTTACCCAACTCACAGCAGTTGCTTGGGCAGGGGTAGGTCGCAGACCTGCAGCAAATAGCAGTGACTGCAAAAGAGTAAGAATACAGAGACACACTTCCACGAAAAAAAATGGCATTTGACATATTAAGGCCTAGACAACCTTTTTGACCAAACACTCCCACAATCATCATAAACGAGAAAGATGAGCTTCCACACAGAAAACAAATTCTAGTTTCAGTACCAGAAATAACTTTCTTACTCTGAAAAGCTACAAATTGAGATGAAGTAGGAAGCAAAATTTTGAAAAAATAAAACGCCAAGAAACCTGAGATGACAACACAAATAATGCTGCACTAGAGAGGTGTTGCAGTGCTCGGAACTGTGTGTATCTAAGGTACCCATCATTCACACTGCAGATTGAAGAGACCACCAGTGAGTAACATGAAAACCATCCTACTCTTTTTTCAAGCTTGAAGAAATGAAAGTATTCAAGCGTGACAAATTACCTGTATGGATAACCTGAAGGGAAGAATTTATTCACAAAGGATTCAACCATTCTGTAGGCAACTGGTCTAGGGTCATCCAATGTCATCACCTGCATTAAAGAATTTATTTTCTCAATCAATAAAAGTCAGCCCAAAACTTCATCAAGTCCTAAGGAAAAAATAAAAGTAACAAATTTCATTGGCAATTCTGAAGCACTACTGACTACAACAAATAAGGACTTTAAGGGCCTGTTTGGATTGGCTTAAAACGTACTTTTTTCCTGGAAAAATATATTCTTTTTGTAATAACTATTTGGCCTGATTTTCATAACAGCTGAAAACTCTAAATTCTTAGCTTCCCAAAGAAGCACAAAAAACACTTTTGAGAAAAGCCATTCAAAGGGGCCCTATAACTGGCATGATTTGTAGAAGTTGATTGCAGAAAGTCCATAAAAGCACATTACTGATAGAAGTTGGTGGAACATTTACATTTTCGCTGTAAATATTAAACAATAATCTCAGGAAAAAAAAATTCACACCAAGAATAATTTTTCAAAAAGAATGGCGGAAAAGAGTGGAGCCATACAGAAAGGTGGCCGTCGGGTTCAAACTGGTAGCGACGGGAAACGGAATCGGAGGTCTCAATCCAGAACACTGTCTCTTGTGGCAGCGCCTTATCATTTCGCTGTTTCTTTTGCATTTTTATCTTTTCCTTCTTCCAAGTCAAAGAAATAAAAATATTAGTGCCAAAAATTTAGCAGCTAGTTAACTAAAATCCTACGTGAAATTAACACACACGTATATGTGTGTGTGTGTGACTAACCAGAAAGTTCATGGACGGCGGAGGTGTGGAAGATGGGGAGTGGAGTTGAGCTCGCCGGGAAATCCCGGATTTGCGATAACGTGGTTACGAGGTGGCTTTTCTTGTTTCCGGAAAAATGATTAGATATGCTGTTGACTGATACGACGGCGTAAAGACTGTTTGAGCACTACTACGACGTCGTTGGAGGTGCGGATCCAGTTATATTTCTTTTTTTTTTAGTAGTCATCCTTGCTCTTTTCTCGTTGGACATGATGAGAGCCCAAATTTGGGCAGGAGAGATGGGCCGAATATTCATGGGCCATGGGCCATGTGCTAGCAAATTAACCTCTTTGATCCTTGCCTGTTTAACGAGAGCTGAAAGAGGAGAGCGCCCAAAACTTGCCTTCGTATAGGAAAGAAAGTGTATATACCCAATTGTTAATCTAAACTATATATTTCTAAAACAGACTCATATATTTCAAATTTTGAAACTTTAATTATGAGTTCAACAAGTTTGTCGAAAAAACTTTTTCAATCATAAAAAATATACTTATAGAATTAAATTTGGGAATACTTTTATTATATGTGATGACTTGAATGTTAAAGGTTGAGTTGAAGGTGCGATTGAATAACTTAAAATGACTTACAAACAAAATCATAGCTGTTAAATAATTTCAAATGACTTAACAGACAATAACTGGGTAAAGATTTCTGTGGCACTTCAATTAAAAGAAAATAGTCCATATAAATTTTATTGGATCACTTCTAGTTAGGATTTGTACACTTTTATCTAGAGCCATGTATATTGTACATCTAATTTATCTTTTCTCAATGCTCTATTGATATTAATATAAAAATGAAAAAATTCACGTTACCCCCTATGAGATGTGAAAGTATCACGTTACCTCCTGTGTTTCAAAAACTTCAAATCACGCCCTTGTGTTTTTTCAAAAATTATCATGTTAACTCCCTATGTCTATTTTTCTGTCAAATTTGAGCCACACATGCTACAATCGCAGCTGGCCTAATATTTTTAATCAGTTTGCCCTCTATTTGGACGAAAATGTCCTTGACAACACGGTTAAAACCTTACTCTCAATATGTGTATGCATATATATATATATATATATATATATATATATATCATTAAACCCTTGATCAACATCATCTTCATCTTCTTCAATCTACAACTCAGTGAACCCAAACAAGCTTCAAACCAAACCTTACTCTTAATATGTGTATGTGTGTGTAAGTATATAGCATTAAACCCTTGATCAATATCATCTTCATATTTTTCATTCTGCAATCCAATGAACCCAAACAAGCTTCAAACCAAACCTTACTCTTAATATACATATATACATCTCTGCAACCCAGTGAACCCAAACAAGCTTCAAACCAAACGTGACCCAAAGCTACCTCATATTCCAAACCCGACTACTCCACATCGAGCCACGACCATAAGAAACTTCTTCTCAACACCGCGACTCCACTAATGTCCTCAAAACTCAGTTTAACAACTACAAGCCATAACCACTATTGAACACGCTAACTTTGAGCTCCTTCCACTGCCATCAATGGCCTTCAAAAGCTACGATGTCATCAAAATTCTCGACACAAATTCTTGTCCGATTAGGGGTTTCGTGAATTGTGGGGAAGAGATTAGAAGTTGGGGATTTTAGGGTATTTATAGCTTATTATATTTCAGGTACAAAATGATCATTTCACTTTTAAATTTAACACTGTTAAAGTTAAAGTAACAGTAGGGGAGAGTATGTTAAATTTTGGAAAAATATAAAAGAACGATCTGAAGTTTTTGGAATACAGGAGGGTAACGTGATACTTTCGCATATCACAGAGGGTAATGTGAATTTTTTCTATATAAATATTTAGTTTGGTTTTAGACATAAAAAAGAAAAAAGAAAAGGAAGAAAATTCCATTGGATGACGTGTGGTTTAGCTTTTGCATTTGGAAAAAGAAGGGTGGCGTACGTTTAAAGCACCGCCCTGGTGGAAGGTCTCACATTATCCTCCATATGCTAATGAATATTTGCTTTGTTAATTTGACACCATATGCATCCCTTGACTAACTTTATTTTTTTCTTTTTTCTCCTTTTCTTTCTTTGAACCAATAAAAAAAAAAGAAGTCATTTTTCGTTTTACCTTATTCTTCAGTTTTTGGTCTTTGGTATTTGTTTAGGATGTTAAGATCTTTTCTTTGGCTTTGAATTTCCCGACTGTTGAATATATGAAGAGAGAGAAAGACAAATGACATTTAATAGACAAAAAAAAAAAAAGAAACTGAAAAAGGGCCACTTTTGTGATATCTATCTATCTATCTATCTATCTATCTATCTATCTACATATATATATATATATATATATATATAGATAGATAGATAGATATCACAAAAGGGGCCCTATTTCAGTTTCTTTTTTTTTTGTCTATATATATATATATATACGCACACTCATCTAATTATATGCACTAACAATTACTACAATAATTTGAGTAACTAGCTTTACTCTCATTATACTCTTCTAGAATTTAACAAAATATTTTAACTCTGTCGGTAGAAACAAAAATCACCATTCTTTTTTTCATTGACAAGAAAATATAATGGGAAACCCGATTGTCGAACAATCAGTAGAGATCGATTGCCAATTTTTTTACTAAATAAGCAAGTGCATTTAATTGAAAAGTAAATCATTTACAACCACCCAAACAAAGCAAAAGTAAGGCTTAGTAGTTGATATCTACATTCCAAACTCGGACAAATAGCTTGTTAGTGTTATTGTTCCTATAAGTATAATTGGTGTACAACAAGTATTTGATAGATTGCCAATTGATAAATTAAGATGAAAAGAATAATCCCATAGTTTAACTATCAAGTAAATAAAATAACTTAATTCAAAAGAAAACATGAGATTTATCTTGACTCTTCATCTGTGTCTGATCCCCAACTCTTATAGTTGAACATTTACCAGGGATAAGAAAGAATTCACCATTATTGGTCGATATAGTTTTTCCATTCTTAGCCGTACCCGTATTTGATATTTTGGCAAATAATTCTAAAATAATTAATTAGGGTACGTTAATAATTATGATGAAATAATATCAGTAATGGAATTTTTAAAATGGTGATCCAAATCGAACACGGGTCTGGGAAAGCTGTCGTCAGGGAATATTTGTCAGAAACAGACAAGACATCAAAGGTAAACTGAGAATGAGAATCCAGGAGAAGTCACATTTCTCACTCTCATTTACTTTTTCTGTTCATTATCTCTCTCTCGCTTACTTTCTGTCCAAAACTTGAAAACAAATTTCCAATCTCTTGGACGTTTGTGCACGTTAACTTATATTATAGGCCTAGTTACAAGCACTCAATACTTTATTTATCTTTCTTTCTTCGAAGACTTGCGAGTGTTTTTTTTTTTTTTTCCCTTGTCTTTGTAGCTTCAGTTTGTTCTTCACACATCAACCATGTCGTTCAGAGCAAGAGGGGTATGTTTCTTCTCTCTTATCTAGCTAATAAGTTTTTATCTTTTCTCTTTCATTTTTTATGCCTAATCTGTTCATAATATTATAATGTTACAAATGATCAAATTCCAATGTTAGTGCTACTAGTTCTGATATTTATCTGTTTTACATGGACATAAATGACTGTAACATGCATATATGCAATCATAGTGATCTGATCTTCAGCTGATTGATAAAATTATACTAATGTTAGTAGGTGATGCTTAATGCTCTAGTTTTTAATTGGAGATGAAATGTTTTAGTTTCTACAACATTCAATATTCTGCAGACTGATTTTTTTTCCTTTAAAAAAAAAAAAACTTTGTTAAATATATGGAAATGAAAATTGAAAGATTAACTGTACAGATAAGGAAGGTCTTAATTACTTGTGTTATGGAATTTTTATTTTCTCAAAAATCTTGAGAGAGTTGTATGCGCCTACTAATCTTTATGCAATTTTTGGGACCTATTTTGATAGCCAAATGCGTCTTCTGGTATGGAAGTTGCTGACCATAGCTTAAACACCTTCTTGGAGCTGAAGAGGAAGAAGGCGCATCGATATGTGATCTTCAAGATCGATGAGAAGAAAAAGGAGATTGTGGTCGAGAAGACTGGTGGCCCTGCTGAGAGTTATGATGATTTCACTGCTGCCATGCCCGAGAACGATTGCCGTTATGCTGTTTATGACTTCGATTTCGTGACCCCTGAGAATTGTCAGAAGAGCAAGATATTCTTCATTGCGTGGTTAGTTTTCATGCCCCTTCTCAATGTTTTTGTTCTACTCTGGATCGTGATAATTTTTGTTCAATAAGTCTAAAACGAACAAGATCAAACACCTGCTTCTTGCATTGATTAGGTCTCCTGCTGTCTCTCGGATCCGTGCCAAGATGCTGTATGCCACATCCAAAGAGAGATTCAAGAGAGAATTGGACGGCATTCATTATGAGATACAGGCAACTGACCCTACCGAAATGGATCTTGATGTAATCAAAGACCGTGCACGTTGAAGCGTCTGTACCTCAAGAATTCTCCTTCGTAAGAAAGGAGAATGAAGAAAGAGTAAAGACACAACAGACCTTTCTGTCTAACTTACTCACAAGCAATGAAGCAATGCTTTGAACTCTGAAAACTTATTTTTCTGCAGAGCCATTCTGGACAAGTATATGAAATAAATTGGTGCTTACCATTGATAAACCATAGTCCAGCTGTACCTGGTGTTACAAGATAGTTTTTATAATTCGCTGTTAATCTCATTTCCTAGTGTGCTGTTACTCAATTGCTAGTGTTAAACATTAATTGCATGTTCACATGCTCATTGTTACATACACGGAAGGGGAGCACAGGGCTTTGCGGACTCAAAAGGCAGAGGGGCTGTAAGGCAAACTGTTCTATATCCGCTTCTCAGGTATATAGTCTGCATTTCTCGTTAAGGGGTTAGCCTTTGAATCCATCCAGGAGCCTACCCCTTCAAGCTAATCATATACAGAGCTCTGCGTCATCCATAGATGTGTAACCAGTTAAAGTATTTACACTTTCTATGGTCTTGCAGACATATGTGGTGTTTCATGGGTGTTCGTGCATTTGTCATCGTTAATGTAATTCCTTACAAGATAAGGGACAGTGAAGAGAAAGACGAGCAAAATGTAATTCAGGAAAGACATGAACTTTTTATGGTGGCATAGTGCTTACGGAAGTCATAAACCCCACATTTTCTCAACCTCCTGCAACTAAATATGACAGACTGGTTGGTGAAGACTTATTCTATATGAAGGGGTCAAGAGATTGGCATGGTTATTAGAGTTAAAACAGGAGATGATTGTTAATAAGTAGTCTTTTCAGATTCTTATAACCAAGAGGCTAAAACAAATCCTGAAACTCCTGATATTATCATCACACTGTGAATCACAACTTCTATATTTTGCAGGCGCTCTTTATGGATCAAATCAAACCAAATTTTATTCTAGCAAGTGGAATTAGTTATATAGATTTAACGTTCCATTCATTTTGTTGAGAACCGTCTGCTCTATAAAATCTATACTTGCGATATCTCAGTTATCTTGTCACTTTACCTACCACTGGAGGCAACAGACTAACATTATTTTTGATGATGTAGATGAATTCAGAATTAACTGTAATGCTATTTTAGTGACTTGTGTTAAATAAAATAGCTGGTGTGGTGATAGTTGAAGAGGAGATAAACTTTATTTGGCAGTACACTTATACTCTACAGAACAGCAGCAAAAGAAAAGGATCACAGATAACCAAAAAAGAAAAGGGAAAATTACCAAAAAAGGAAGAAGTAAAATGCAAGAAAATTGAAGCAAAATGGATTAAGGGGCTGTCCCTGATTCATCATGTTTCACCAGATTCCTCATTTTCACCTGATATCTCTTCCAGTGATTTTCCTTTCGATTCAGGGACCAAGAAAGTAAACAACAACCCCAGAAGATTGACAAAACCCAACACGATAAGCGAATTCCTCACACCAATTCCAGCAGGATACCCTGGATCAGCCTTAGCAGGGTCCTGGTCCTGAGCAAGGTACAAAAACCCGAATGCACCCACGATTGCTCCCAGCTTTCCAGATGCAGCCGATATTCCATGACAAGTAGCCCGCAGCCTGGCTGGGAAAATCTCAGCCGGGACCACAAACGTGGTAGCATTAGGCCCAAAGTTCGCGAAGAAGAAAGTGAGCGAGTACATCACCACGAACCCAATGCGGTTGTCCGGGCGAGTCCAGTGGTAGTACGGAATGGCCAGAGCAAACATAAACGCTGTCATCATGAAAAACCCCATCAATTGGATAAAAAATCTGCCGATCCTATCAATCAAAGCCACCGTAAACCAATAGCCTGGAACAGTGCTACACAAAGCGATAAGAGTTTGTGCTCTTGCTATAACAAACACCTCCTGGATCGCATTCATGGTTTTAGCAGCTGGAATCCATCCAATTGCACTGAAGATGTCCTTCTGGAATAAATTCTGGCTGTAGAATGCAATGTCTAGTAAGAACCACGTGCTCGTCGTGCCCAGCAAGTGAAGCCCGTGGCGACGAACAAATTGCTTCGAAAACAACCCGAATCCGTTGTTCTGCTTTGCAGCAATTTCCTCCACCTTCTGCTCCTCGGCCTCAATATCAGTGTTCAACACTTTGGACATATCAGCCGCGGCCTGTTTCGCGTTCTTCGCCACCAGGGCGGTGTAGCGCGCCGTTTCCGGCATCTTCATCCGCCAGTAGTAAGTCAGGAGAGCCGGAAGAGCCCCAACCATCAAAATAATCCTCCATACATAATCAGCTTCAGGAACAGTTGAACCAATGGGATCAACCTCATAAGGGGGAGCTCTAAACCGGGCCTGGAATGCAGCAGAGACAATCATCCCAAACACACCACCCGCCAAGATCCCAAACCCTTGCATGGCAAACACCGCGGCAATGAACGCGCCACGAGTCTTCTTGTTCGCGTATTCGGACATGATGGTGGCGGAGAGAGGGTAATCGCCGCCAATGCCGAACCCAAGCCAGAAGCGAAAGAAGCAAAGAGTTGCCATGACGGCTTCAGGCTCCTTCCCGAAGGAAAGGCCTGAAGCAACTGAACTAAGACTCATCAGCATCAATGTCATGCCATAAACTTTCTTCCGACCCATTTTATCACCCAGCCACCCAAAGAAGAGCTGCCCAGCAAGAGTTCCACAGAATGCTACGCCATTGACAGAAGCAGAGACATTAGGAGGTAAGCTTCCGGGCTTTGGTGAGCCATTTTCATGGTAGTAAATGCGCCCCAGCAGCTTGGTGACAAGGGATATGCAGAAGAGATCATAGGCATCTGTGAAGAAGCCCATTCCTGCAACGATGATTGCAGTGAAATGGTACCATTGTGTCTTTGCCACATCTAGTGCATTTAGCACCTGCAAATTTTCTCCTGCCATTTTTTTCTGAGCTCAGAAACAAAGAAAATCTCTCTCCCTTTCTCACCAACTCCTTTCTTCTCTATCTCTTTCCTTGTGTTCTATCTGAAAGTGATAAACAGCTATGTTAACATCAGCACACACTTACATATCTGCAACAATTAATGGAATTAATCCAAGATTCCAAAATTTCTGTAACGTAAAACAGGCATATAAAAGATCCCGTTTAATGAATTTTACAATTTGCACGTAAAATAGTGATTCTCAAGATACTATAATGGGATTCGAGTGAATTTTCATGCAAAGTATATAACAAAATTGATGGAATTCAAACAAGAAAACATTTCAAGAAATAATATAACAAAAAATGGAAAGAAAAAATCTACAGTTGTGCATGCAACACGGGAAAGGCTTCGTCCAAAATGACAAAATAAATAAATAAAAGAAAAAACAAGCCTCATTAATACGATCATGCATGCATGTCCATATATAACCAATATGTAAGAAAATGTACAAAAAGAAGCTTTTTGAAACTGACCTGTTAATTCTGTCTCAAATAGAATGGCAAAAGAGAAAAGAGAAAAAAGAAGAAGAGAGAAAGAGAGAAGAGAAGTAATAGAGGTTTTTGAAACGGTATTTTGAGATGTTGAGATTGTTTTGGAGATACGTCGAGTATTTATATGGCTCGGCCACGCCGCAACGGCCCGGGATCTTCCACGGAATATTCTTTTCTTTTATGTACTTTTTCCTGTTCCCATTTTTGTATTATAATAAAACAATAAATATTTATTTATTTGGTCAGAATTTTTTCCGCTTCTACCTCTCACACCACTCAAATATTAAATATTCCATCTAAATATAACTTTTACAGCATTTTGAGAGTTGGCTTAATTAGTTTAATTTGCTCATTATCATTGTTATTATTAATATAGGATTTGATATTGATCGCAAATTCAACTTTGGTTTTATCCCTACTATTAAGGTTGAGCCAACACCATGCTTTTTTATTTTTTTGGCGCGTTAGTATCCACCTCTTATCAAAACAATTGAAATAAGATTCTTTCCTTGAAAAATTGATGGGAGTTCATTTCAATTATAGGGGAATTAATCATAATCTTTCTCATGACATTGTAATAATTGTATAAACTCTTGGTATGAGTATTATAATTTTATTTATGTGTGAGCAGATTGATGCACATTCTTGTCCGTTGGAGTCGGATTGTGGTTTGTTTTTACTTTATAATCAAATTTAAACAAATATACATTTTTTTTAATTTTTTAAACAAGAAGGATATTTTATGCTTTATGTATTATAACCCTTATTAAAAAGAATCTTTAGTAATAGAAAATTTGTCAGTCAAATATAATTTGTAAAATAAACATGATACTTCATCTAATATCCTAGTCGCCTCATGAACCTATCTGGTAATATTGAATCTTTAAACACTGTGCACCGAATATAAAGCGATACATGGTACTTTTCCATGCTGCTGGAAGAGACCATTTGTACCACTTTTTGCATTAGAAACTAGTTGTGAATTTGACATAATATAAGACTAAATTGAGAAAAATATATATAATGGGGACTAATATTGAGGTTATATAACAGGGAAGACTATTTATACCATTATCTTGCAATATTGAAAACTAGTTGTGCTACATATTTTTTGAAATAATGGGACTTAAATTTAAAAAAAAAAAAGAAAATTATAGATAATGGGTACTGTATACAACAGAATGGACCATTTACACTATTTGTTGGGTTAGACATAAGAAACTAGATGCACTCCTTTTAAAACAATGGACTGAAGTGAAAAAAAATGTAAACAATGAAGATTAAATGTAAAATTTACCCCCAAAAACGTTAGTTGTACGCTTTTACACAGTTGAAAAGGTAAGTAGATAAATTGTTTTGATTTATTAGGAAAAAACTTTTACAAAGAGTTGTCATTTAACGACATTATAGAATATCCTTAATTTATTGTTTCATAATACTGTTTTTTAATATATTATTAATTTTTCAAAGTACTTTTTGAAGGAATATACTAACAAAGAATTAGAAAAGTCGGCATAATTCAAATCAAATGAACACCCAAGAGGCACTTGTAGCACTATGAATGAACCATATAAATTTAAGCCAAGATGTATAGCAATCATGACACATTCCTGACTAACTTCAAATGAAACTTGGTACTAAGTATATCTTTGTTGGCCTAGAATTAATTAATAATTAAAGAGCTGTAAAAAATAATAATAATGATAAGAAAGAATGAGTGAAGCCATTAAGCATTATGGAGGAGCTTATAGGGTATAATAATTTGTAGCTAGGGGAGATATTATGAGATTTTCTTAGTGCTTTGAAGGTGTCATAGTTCTACATGGAAATTAATTGCTAAAAAGTATGTTACTTTCTGCATCTCGTTACCATTATGTTACCTCCCACCTTCTCTGATAAATGCATAAGCTTTCATGGCCGCCCAATCTTGACGACCATGGTTCAAAGTGGATCTCTATTTCCTATATCCTTCTTTCCCTCTTGATACAGATTGAGACCCTCTCATATTATTGTAGTGTTATGAGAAGAAAAAAAAATAGTTTTATTAATTAAATTATAATGAAATAACTAAACATTCTATCGCTTTAATTAAGATTTTGATTATTTGATATGAGAGAATTCAACTTTTTTTTTTCCGTAATTATTCAAAAATGGATCTACTCTTCAAATTATGCTACTTGTAGTCTCATTGAGCACATAAAATGGTATATATAAAACATTATTATATTATTGATATGTAGAATTTTAATCTTCCATTTAATTTCGGCGACGTTTCTACTACTTTTAATTTATAAAACTAGTTAATGCTGATGGTGTGATAAATACTTATACTTTTTAATTAGATTTAAGAAACAAACAAGCAAAAATATTAACCTAGATTCGCCACTCACTATGACTATCTAACAATGGGAAGTCAATTATCTTCTCTTGAGGACGGACATCAAATCAAAATTGGGATGGGTTTATGTGAGTGGGGAACACAATAAAAGTCCAATTCCTATACAGTTTCTCAGCCACCCACCAGAACTCAACCCACAAGGATTTCTTCCCATTTACGCATTACAAGATGAGGCAGCCCAACTAAACTAGGCACTTGAGGTGAAATTCTTGGAAACACCAAAATATTAAGTGTGTTAAGCTTCAAAGCATGAGCAACTTAGAGGGTGTTTGGCTTTGCTTATTTGGTTCTTATAAGTACCTAAATAGTAAAAAAAAATATGTGAGAGGGTATTTTTTTTTAGGTGCTTATAAGCATCCAAAATAAGCAAAGTCAAACACCCTCTTCTACAACCTGATTTCCTCACCTCCTGAGAGTTGACATATGCAATTTCCTGGATCAAACTGTTAGAGTTTTAGCCCATCGAACAGGACCCCGAATTGTTCACATGAAAGGAATACTCTACTGGGAGTTTACCTGGGCCCATTATGAGCAGTGTTAGAAGCCCATCACTAACCAACAGACTAATGTTGTTGTGGCCCAATCTCCGTTTTCTTTACAAAGTAAAACACAAACACATTGCAAAATCATCACAAAACCTCTCAGATCTTACGTTTTAATTAATTTACATCAAAGTATTATCCTTTCATGCTTGAACTTGAAAATTCTCGTATCTTCTCTGTGACTGCCTATGTGTATTCTTACAGGAGAGAAACATGGACGCGGTACCAGGTATGTGGGTATGGGTGGAGAAATTTAGCTAGTAAACTTGTAACTGCCAACATGATTGTTTATAATTATATATGATTTTCAGTCACAATTTATCTCGTAGCTTTTCTTGTGGGTAAATACACAAATTGACAATTAATAGTTAATTGGTGTTATCAATTCTTTCTTTTTCACACAAATTATTATTCTAAAACGATAAATAATTCATCTAGGCTCTTATCTTTAGCTTTCTTGACAACAAAGTCTCTTATTTTTAGATGCGATAATTTAGTTCCTTATTTTTACAATTTGTTACGCCATTAGTAATAAATTCAAAGATGTTGAGAAATTAATGAAGTTAGAACTAATGTTGTCACAAATTATAAATATAAAAGACCGACAATAGTATAAATTACAAAGATAAAAAACTAAATTATCATATTTTAAAAATAAAAAAATTTAATTATCAAAGAAATTAAAAATAAAGGACTGAAATAGGTCACCCATACTAAAACTTCAAATAACTCATGTTATAAGATATGTCTCTTATATATGACCCCATTCAATTAATAAACGTGTAAAAATGTTTTATGACACAAAACATGCAAAAACTGCATATCAACACAAGGTACAACAATGTCACGAGAATCATGAGAGACATCTTTTTTTTTTTTCTCCCATCTCTCTTTCACCTCAAAAATCCTTTCAATGGAATTATAAATAGGACAAACAAAATTTGCTCGACGACATCATCGAAAGTGACATTCACTTTCGTCTTTAATTCCATTATTGATCCCTATAGTTTTAGCTCCAATCAAAGCTCAGACCACATTTTTTCTTGGCTGCTTGCGTGTCTCATTCTAATTTTTTCATCTTTCCACCATACAAAAAGTTTGTCTTCATCAACCCTTCATATTATCAATTAATCAGACATTTCTTTATCTTGAAAAACTTTAAGTAGCCATTTGATGGTTGACTCTTGGCATTACTATACTCTTACAAATATTACGAAAAATAATTATACGAGTTAAGCTTTCATTTTTTTTTTTGGCTATATATATGTACAACTTTAATAAAATATTTAATCGGGAGAGAAAAAGTAAGAGAATGAGATAGAATAAGCCGTGATTTGGATCACTTCATTTAATACATTTACATTTCGTATGTCACGATGTTTTGCCAAGTGAATTCGAAACCATCCCTTGACTTTTATACACTTGGCATTTCCCGAAAAGCTTACAAGATTTTTAAGCAAGATAATTAAATAAACCAAAAAAAAAAAAAAGAAAGCAAAAATCACGTGTTCACTCCATCACTCGTGTCTACAAAGAAGTCAATAAATATGCCGATTACATTGTTAATTTAGATCAGCAAACACCTATTGAGTTCTATCACTTACAAGAACCTCTCGAGGAACCAAGGCATACTTTTGGAGAAGATTAAAGAGGAGTTCTAACCCCTACACTTGTTCGAACGTAATTAGTATGGCCTCCCTTAAAAGAAAAAGAAAACTTCACGTATTGACAAGTTCTGTAAAGTGATTTTAAAAAAAAATAATATCAATTTGTGGAATTTTTCTCAGAGGAATTTAACAATTCCTCAAGATACTCAGCCTCCAAATCCTCCAGCACCACCAAAGCTCAGACCACATTTTTCTTGGCTGCTTGCGTCTCTCATTCTAATTTTTTCATCTTTCCACCACACGAAAAGTTTGTATTCATTAGCTTTTCATGTTATAAAATTAATCAGACATTTCTTTATCTTGAAAAACTTTATGTAGCCATTTGATGGTCGACTCTTGGCATTGCTATACTCTTACAAATATTACGAAGAAATATTATACGAGTTAAGCTTTCTTTTTCTTTTTCTTTTTTTGGCGATATATATGTATGACCTTAATAAAATATTTAATAATTGAGAGAAAAAATAAAAGAATGAGATAGAAAAAGTCGTTTTTTTGGATCACATCATCTGATAAATTTACATTTTGTACACCACAATCTTTCGCCAAGTGAATTTCGAAACCATCCCTTCACTTTTATACAATTGGCATTGCCCAAAATGGCTACAAGATTTCTAAGTAAAATAAGTGAATAAACCGAAAAAGAAAGAAAGAAAGAAAGCAAAACTCAAGTGTATAGAAAAACTAATAGGTATGCCGATTGAATTGGTAATTTTGATCTTCAAACACCTATTGGTTCCACCACTTGCAAGATCCTCTCAAGGAACAAAGGCATATTCTTGGAGAAGATTATAGATGGGTTGTGACCCCTAAGCTTCTTCAGATGCGGTCAACGTCCCCTCCCTCGAAGCGCCAAAAAGAAAGAAAAAAAAAAAAAAGGAAGAAAAATTCAGGTATTGACAGGATCCTAAAAAGCGATGTTAAAAAAAAGAGGGTATCTAATTTGTAGAAGTATTCTCGGAGGAATTTAACAATTCCTCAAGATACTCAGCTCCCAAATCCTCCAGCACCACCACATTCTCCAACTTGGCTTCATGAATCTTGCCCCTGTTATCTTTCCCTGATTTCTTCCTCAAAGAATGTCTCTTCTTTAGCGCAATCACAGGTGAGCAGCCTTCTTCAAATCCATACTTCATCTCACGCAGAGACTCTTTAACTCTCTCCACTGGAAAATTGAGCACAGCCATGGAACCCCTCATGGAAAATGCAGCTTGATCATAAGCCAAAGCCGCAGCCTCAGCACTATCGAACGTTCCAAGCCACACCCTTATCCCATTCCTCGTAGAATCTCGAATTTCCGCCGCGAATTTGCCCCATGGCCTTCTCCTTACACCTCTGTAGCTCTTCTCCTTCTTGGGTTGCTGCTGCTTAACTCTTGAGCTCACCTCTTCGGCTTCTTTACAACAATTTGTTTCTGATGATTCTGTAGCAGCCACAGTGCCCTTGGATAGCACATCCAATAAAAGCATCTCTTCGGAGTCATTAAAGTTAAATGGCAAAGAATTGTTCGAAAACATGAGTTGGTCCCAGGAGAAAGATTGAAACGAGCAAAATGATGAATCGGGTGAGCAATCTGCAGAAGAATATGGTTGGCTATGGAAGAACAAGGAGGAAGAAGATGAATAATCCATGTCTGGATTTGAGAATTGATTACTTATGTGTGATTTTTTTCGTTTTTCAAGCTTTAGTTGCTTTGTTTCTTGGGTGGCTAATGGTGTTTGACGATTTTTTCTGATTATGAAAAAGCCTTCCAAGATATATATATATATATATATATATATATATATATACACACACACATATATATATATATGTGTGTGTATATATGTGTGTATATATGTGTATATATGTATATGTACGAGAAGAAAATGGATAAAGTTAGTAGCAAGTGGGCAAAGAATGATCAACCCATAGGGCGATTAGATTAAAGAGTGCCCCAGGTTTACGTGTTAAGTGGGATGTTTCATTGTTATTATATTAATACTACATTGTTCTGTTTATTTTATATTATTGGTCATGGCAGATTTTAGAGCACGTGAGTCAAATGGTGCTCGGTGACCACGTCTCTGTCATCTTGCATTTGTGCTGACGTCTCTCCTCCCCTCTCATTTCCTCTCAGGTTCCTCAATTCTTCATCAGTTAATGAGTATACATCACACTGCTGAAAACCACAACTAAGCATATTGTATGCTAAAATTGCAAATAAATTGAGTATTGTGACACTCCGTCTCACATCAATTGTTTGTCAGACCTGCTTTTAATCTGTTGTAACATCGATCTTAATTTGGTATGAACTTTTGTTCCCACTTTCGTTTCCACTTCATTAGGCTTTTATTGTTTACTTTCAGTTTTAAGTTTGAATTATCTCAGGGTCAGCAATAAACAATGTTATAGAACAAAACATATTAATTGGCTAATGAAGCCGGTTGAGCAGCTGGAAGCTTTTGTCTTGGTACAAAAAATATATGTTATTGAAAATACTTGTAAACTCCTGTATAGACTACTAAACGGCTAAGCAATTCCTCTGTTTTTTAAGTTTAGTTTCCTTCTTCCCCTCCAACAACAAGGAGGTTCAGTCCAATATTTTGTATAAATTTGCAGAAACGTTTAGTATATATACCCACCTTAACCTTTGAATGTCGTAAAAAATCAGTTTATCGTACAAAATGATGTCAAAATCATGTGTTCATAATATATAAAAGAGTACTGCAAAATCTAGAGAATTCAAATTGGAAAATATCCAAGCTTTATAAATCATATGACCGAAATTTCAGTTTGTCACAATTTTAACTTGTTTCATCGTGCATCGTCATGTATACCACAGCTTAAGGGCAGGCATTTGTAGTCACAAGACTCCGTGTCATTATCACCAATTGCTTGTTTTCAAGAGAATGTTTGTCATATACCACAAAATTCACAATCAAAATTTGTAGATAAATTTCAAACGATCTCAGAGATATCTCTATTTTTTTCCAAGAATTTTTAAATTACTCCTTAGTTTTCAACTCGTCTTATCATATTCTTAGAGAAGAATCATAGTTACACTCCTACGAACATGGAAAATATACTCAACTGGATGATTTGAATTGGAATTATTGGAAGAAGGAAGAAAAATGTTGAAAATAAAATTCAAAAAAAACTTTTGTGGTAGAATCGAACTCTCATGATATGTTTTAGACTGGTACAAGATGCTTGCTGCAACTATTGACTGAAGTTCTGGAAAAGAGATGATGGTCAAACAAAAGAACCATCTTCTAGTTTGATCACATGTCAAAATACCAATATTATACTCGACAAAAATTAGAGGAAAATGGAGAATTTTAACTAACTTGGAATAACATTCAAATTGAAATTATTATATAGGATTGAGTTTGCTTTCAAGCTTAGCCAAATTTTGTCGTGGCGTATCTGAGTGGTGAAAACCAAATGAAACATTAATGAGAAAATAGAAAAAAGATTTTCAGCCCCCAGGGGCATAGGTGAGTTGGTAAGTGGCCAGGTGATTAGGGTGGAATGCGACAACGCGGGATCAGTCAGTGTGGCGGCGATCTTTCATTGAAATATTGCGGTGTTCTTTGGATTTCCACGCCGTTGGTCCTCTCGCAGTGGTGCGCAGCGTCCTCGATTCTAAGCGCAAGGTTAGCGTTAATGAGTGGGAAAGGGGTTCTCCTTTGGTTAACCCTTTTAGGAAAAAAGATTTTCAGCTGTAAATAGTGACAGGACATTTTAATTTAGGCAGAAGACAAAGGAAACGTCTTATGTCTTGAAGTGGAAAATAAAAGGTCCAGATTCAGGCCTCCTTGTGTGTAAGGAATTGACATCATTGGACCACCTGCGAGCATTGCCGATTGTGTTGGAATGTCGTAAGCCTTCCAAGAAATTGCATTTTTATTGACGGTTTAGATCTTCTTTGCATTTTTATTGACGGTTTAGATCTTCTCGTATAAAATGCTGATGAACCGAATGCTCGACAGACAGTCATATTCATTTTGGCAAAAGCAATGTATTATGATGGTAATTGTGCCCTATTCACGTTTGTATGCTCTTCCTTTTTATGAATGTTCACTGGGGTTGATTTTACGTGTTTTTGGTCGGTGAAAGTAGCACTATGGGATTTTTGTGATCAAATTCAACAGTAAAAATAGATGATTTTACAAATTACGATTATTATTCTTTTTCTTTAAGCACTCTGTGAAAATGTTATTGTGTTCCCCCCTCTTGTCTTATATTTATGGATGCTAGTTAAGTTCATTTGATTAAAATTTTCTACATCCAATTCTGAATTCTTTGAAACAGTTATTCCTATTCCTTTTTTTTTTTCCCGTTTTTCTTTCTCAAACTTGGATTCTTTTCTAATGCCATCTTCTTGGTAGGAGCATGCAACACGACAAAATCATATCCCAATCATTTATTTTAAAATCACGTTCAGAACAAGAGGGTTTTTGTTTTTTTTTTTTTTTTTTGGGGGGGGGGGGGGAAACAGAAAAAGAGGAAGGAAGAGTGACTATCAAAATGAATAGTTGATGCTTGTTCAAAATTACTTTAAAATAAGATACTTATTTTGATTGGTGGTCTTATATAAAACTAATATTTTGTATGAATTTATCGAAAGTATCTTTGAATACATTCTCTTATTTATAGTTATAAAAAAAAGATAAATTTTGATTATTATATATTATTGAAATAAGGAGAAAATTAATGAAATTTTCAATAAAGTTTTCTTTTCTATAATACCTTAGTAATATAGTCTTATTAGGCTAGACCAAACCATCTTTTCATATCTAATGTTTATATTATATTAAACGTGAAATATTTTGCTTTTCAATTTTTAAATTTAAAATAAATTTTTTTCAAATAGATCATTAATCTTGAGAAGTCGGAGTGAATTTTTTCTTTTCTTCTCTTTTTTTTCCCCGAAAACTAGAGTCGGGTGTTAAATAATCCAAATCCAACCTCTTACTAACTAAAGACGATAATTATAAGATTATCCAAACTTATATACTTTTAAACTTCGGAGACTTCTACGTAAGACTTGGGGCAGTTGCCTCGCGCTCTATATAAGTGGTCCATTCAACTTATCTTAGATCTCAAGTCCTGCTTGAGTCATTTATAAATTGACTTATTGCCATTAGACATGTACGCATGGTTTTTTAATACAAAATAGATTCATGGTATGTAGTCATTGTTTAGTTAATTCTTGACTTGTCAATTATTTTCAAGGAATCAAATGGAACATTTGCAGGTTAGTCCTCATTGTATGAATCTAAGCTACGGGCATACATCATCAAAACCAATTTAATTTAAATGGATAGAGAAGACAATGGGAAAAAAAAAAAACGTTTATTGATATTGTAAAGACAAAAAGTTGGGGAGAAGATTAGATGACTATAATTTGTTTGGCCAAACTTTTAGATAATTAAAAATATTTTTTATGAGTTTAAAAGTTAAAAATAATCTATTTGACCTATTTTTAGAAGAACTTTCATATAAAGGTTGATGTTAAGAAAAGTTAAAAAACCAGACATTCTAAATTAGAATTTTTCAAAAAAACGTTTTTGAGAGATTGATTTTTACAACATGTTAGAATTTATTTTTTTTTCATTTTTTTCTCAAAAATACTAACTTATATTTTTCAAAGTCGAATTTTGTTCTTAAAACAACTTAAAATGATAACAGACTTTTGGTTTTTATTTCTTTTGAATTTCAAATACACTTGTATTTTTGTTGTATTTGGTTAGGCTATCCTTCTTCAGATGTTTTGTCTTTGGTTTCTAGGCACAATAAAGATGTAGTTTCTAATTCAAATATTTGTTTACATATACTTCAATTACTAAAATATAAAGTTAAACAATCAACGATAATTTAAACTTCAAATCCTGAATTATAAGGGCAAACAATGAACGATTTTATTTTAACAACCCTTTTACTCAAAACTTTACTGTTAAGAGCTTTATAGTTCGATCAGTGACTAACTCCACAAGATTTTAGATCAGAGCATATTTCACACAATATATTTTTCCTTTTTTGTGACAACTAGAAGTAACGGGTTGAATAGCGAAATAGTTTTCACGAAAATATTAAATAAGATTGCATATAAATAAAGCTTGATTGAGTTTAACCCTCTCAAACTCGCAATTTCACCAAAAGCCAAATCCTATCCTTGTTTAAAAGCAACTATGGCGGCAAACTTTGCTTTTCCAACTTCGCTTCTCTCATTTTGTGGACCGTTCAAGAATGTTCAAGTGAGGACTGAGGTGGAATTTGGCGACTCTAAGAATTTGAAAAATGAACACAAGCTTACAGAAAGATAATGGTGAAATTTAATGAACACTTCCTTTAAGCAAACCAAAAGGTTAAAGAAAAAAACCTAAGTTAAGAAGAAGTCGTAGAAGGACTCCTCACTTGAGATTTGCAAGTTTCGAGTGGTAGGATCCCTCGTTTGGGACTTGTAAATCCCAAGTTCGAGTTATAATGAACGTAAGTGGAAAATCTTTTAAGTTAAAAGAAAGAAAAAGAAAACCTAAATTAAGAGGAAGTTCTAGAAGGATCAATAAGGCTCCTTGACCATTGTCCTATTACTGAAAGTGTATCTCATATTATATTATAAGCAAAATGAAAATATACAATTGGGTGATAGTGATCTAGCACTGTCAAATGCGAAGCACGGGCTTTTGACATCGAACATATTATGGCTACGGGGAAGGTAACGGAGGTCCCTTTCCTATATAAGAGCATTTCTTAACTAATTAAGGCCCCGTTTGAATTATTGACTGACTTTTGAAGAAAAAATGTCTTTTATATAATCTTTAAGAAAAGAATTTTTTTTAAACTTAAAATTTTTGCTTTTGTGCAAAATATAAAGTCCAATTTAAACTTTTTGAAAAGTTTTAACCTTTTTTGAAGTTAATTAAAACATTTATTAGAAAAAGAACTCTTTTTTTTTTTTTTTTGAAGAAGAATTCCTCTCATATTAATAAATCTCAAATTTCTTGAAATGCAACTCTAATAATTCTTAACATTTGAAATGAAATAATTATTTCTTTTAATGGGAAGAAACAAATTAAAACGAGTCCTAAATTTGGTAATCATCACGCAAGAGTCCTAAGATTATAACATCAAAAGCTAAGCCTATGGAAAAAACACTCATCAGTAACCTCAACAAAGCAAATGCATGCACATGATCAAGATTACATCGGTATCAATCCCCCGTTTTGACAAACACAGGGAGCTTAATACGAGCCAATCCTCCTCGTTTCGTAATTAATTATGTTTTGAAAACCAATTAATTAATGAACAATTTAATAAAGCAAGTGATAACAGTGAAATAACTACTTTTTTTGGTCAATAATGTTAATAGGGTACTCAATCTAATGCATTGTTCACAATCCACCTAACGAGACCAATTTAAATTAAAATATGTGAAAGTTGGTGTCGCCACTTTCATTATTTAAGATATTCGGGTTATAGCGGCTGCTGGATATTGTATAGCCTTTTGGAGCAATTTAAAGGCTTACTAGACGGGATCAAATCTTGGTGCGATGAGGATGAATTGTTAATTGAATGGCTATTGGCTTGTTTGGAAAAATCTTATTTTAAATTTAAAATCTGATAAGTCTCTTATTTGATAAGTATCTTATAAAAAATAAGTGTCTGATATAATAAGACTGTTTGGCCTAAATTATTATTAGCTTAAAGTGAAATGCTGAATTAACCAAAATACTTGAAATGTTAATAATGAAACTGATTGGTGTGCAAGTATTATAAGTATTTGCTTCGCAAAAAAAAAAAAAATTTATTATATTGTTAAAATTGTTAATATAACAGAGTCACAATTCTAATTCACACAAAAACCCATGTAAACATAAAGACATACTCAATCACATACACACAGAGATACTCCTACCTCCATATGAACAAATGACGAAGATGAGATCTTAAAAATCACAACCACAATATAAAAATTTTCATCAGACACAACATCGACCTCATTTTTCTTTCTAGAAACATAACTTTTAGCTATCCACAACACAAACTTCTCGAAGCCTCAAACTTCATTCACCAATTTTACAACGTCTACCAGCTCAAAATAGCTCAACAACCATTCCCTAAATACCTACATCACAGAAACCCAAAAAATTCAAAAAAGTTTACTCAAATTCCACAAAATTCAACAAACCCACATTAACTTCACACTAAAAACCCAATTTCTACAAAAACTGATGAAACATATTCTTGTATAACTCGTTTCAACAGCTCAAGAACGCACATAATAGAAGTAAAGATTGAAAGAAAATTCCAATCGTGACCCAAAAAAAAAAAAAGCAAACTCCAAATAGATAGATGAAAAACGTTGGAAAAAAAATTATCAGATGGTAACGGTGGTTCGAATTTGAGGACGATCTTATTCCTTCGATGCTGTTCTTTCTTTTTTTGGTTAGCTTGATTCCTCTTTTTTTCTTTTCTGCAGAGCTTGGTAACAAAGGGCTAAGGTTTTGGTGTTTTGTCGATGGAGATGAGAAGGTAAAAGGAGGAGAAAATAAGTATGTTGACAAAATAGTGACGGTAACTTTGGAAAAAAAAGTTTTATTAAACTTTTCAAAAATACCAAGCGTCTCGTAATAAGCCATAAATCACTAAAGCCTGGCTTATTTTTCACAACTACAAATAAGTTGTCTTATAAAAACATCTTATCATAAGATGAAAACAAACATACTTTTGAAATAAGAAAAGTTACTTAAAATACAACGCAAACAAACATAGCATATATCGTTGTCCTCGTTAATTTTTGGACGTGTCTGTTTAATATATACATGATAATATAAAGTAATACACGTATAGTGAAAGACTATACATTTGATTATATGTTACCCATAATTGTTTGTCTCACGAGACAAACTTAAATCTTGGTACAACGAGGAAGGATTTTGAATTGAGTGGCTATATCCCTATGCTCGTCAATTTTTGGACGTGTCAATTTAATATATATTTAGTCTTCGTCACTAGAAATGATGATACAAAGAAGTAGACATATAATGAAAGACAATATATTTGATTACGTGGTATCCAGAATTGCCTTTCTCATTCAAACTTCTCCTCCTTTTCAGGATATAATATTTCTTTTAATTAAACCACCAACCATTAGCCTGGTATTGGTTATTGGTTTTCAGTTTCCACTCAATCTCTAACAACTGGCTCCCTCATTTCCTAGAAGCTGCAAAATATGAGTGTCAAGACTAAAATTAAAAGATTCTCAGCTTCAGTCAATTAATTATATTCTATGACTCATTTTGGAGTGGGATTTATACTTCGAGAATGTTTTGAGCCTGTGGACTATCAAAATGGACCATGGAATAGATGAAAAATAAATAAAAAATTAATTCTGGTTTTGATTTGACAATTCATTTTATAGTACTTGATATTGACTGTGGAACATTCCGATGAACGTTAGGTGACAATGAAGAACTCTTTTTTGGACGAACGCATGTTTGATGAGAATTTTTTTTTTAAAAATAGAATCACATTAAATTTAAAATGTGATAAAATATATACCTTGATACATGTCTTGATTAAATTAGTTAATACAATCTTATAATATTTATGATGTATATTTGAAAAAAAAATACTATAATACAAAATTTATTGCCAAATCATTATGCTTAACTCTTAAGGACAAAGAAGACTTCCATTTAGTGAGAGCGAGATTGAATTATATTGTAATACTTGATTTCATATCATAAAGAATGATATTTCATTTTGCGTAATTTTTTTCAATCTCATCTCCAAAGCGATTTGTAGCCTGTTTGGAATAGTCTTATCTGAAATCTGAAATCTGATAAACATCTTATCTGATAAGTGTCTTATAAGAAATAAGTGTTTGATATAATAAGACTGTTTGGTTTGTTAGCTGAAATGCTGTTATAAGTTATTTTGATAATAATGTTATCAATTTTAATTCATGATATTTTAATTTTATAATTAAATAATAAATATAAAATATAAATATTAATTAATTTTTATTTTAAAATTTTTAAATTTTTGAAATTTTAATTTTTAACATTTAATTTTTTAGTTTTTAAATTTTAATTTTTTTTTTAAATTTTTTTAATTTTAATATTTTATATTTTATTTTTAAATTTTAAATTTTTTATTTTTATTTTAAAATTTTTAGTTTTCTTTATTTTTATTTTTAATTTTAAATTTTAAATTTTTATTTTTAATTATTTTCTAACTGCTAAGATATAAGTATCCTAAACCCAATTTATTTTTTTATAACTACAAATAAGACATCTTATAAAAAGTATCTTATAAGTATTTTATAATAAGCTGATAACAAATAATTCTTTTTACATAAGTTGTCAAATAAGATAAGTGTTTTATAATAAACTCCAAACAAGCACAACATTGGACTTAAATTTATATTTTCATTTGAATTATATTTAAATATGTTTTATTGTTTCTCCCAAATATCCTTTTTTAATGAGCACACATCAACACAGACCAAGATACACGTGTAGTCCGTATAACTCCAACATGTACACAAATAATTTTTCTAAATCGCATTTTTTGAATTTTTTTTTTAATCTTGTCAGCTAAACACATTTTTTTAAATGTTATAAAATTAAAAACCAAAATTATTTATTTAAAAAAAATTAAATGAATCACTCCTTCAAATGCAGCCTACATTTTCTTTCTTTTATTTTTGAGGGAAAGCTTGGTAATGATGGGAACTGGTCCATCAGGCTGCCATGAGCACCCTGAAACTTGGGTCTTGGATTGATTGGGCCATCTTCTGTGATTCAATATGGGCTTATACTAGCCGTTAATGTTGCAAGACGCCAAGCCCACAATCAGTTGACACGTTTTATCCAAAAGAAAGAAAAGATGAGGAATCCTCTTGACAATATTCGAACATGACAAGGAAATTAATAGTGGTAAAATAATGATGTAATTATAGTAAAGTAGTTTAGATTTTAACGAAAGGAAAGAAACAATAGCCTCATTATTGAGAAAAAAGAGAAATATGTTGACTGAAAATGTATTTGATCAAATGATTTTCTCATAATGCTATAATGTGATGAGGAAACTAATAACAGTGAAATAATTATTCATATAAAAAAGATTAAATTATTAGTAAAGAGATCAAATAACTATGTTATCATTTTATCACTATTAATTTTCCTCTTATTATCATATGGCTATAAACCTATGAGGGGGTTGAAATTTGCTTATGAGTTTAGATGCTTTCTTTCTTTTAAGGGTTAACAAAAATGCATTGTCTCTCAAAAATCCAATATATTTCCTTATCAACAGGTTATGCACGCCAATTATTGCCACATAGCCTTGCTCATTGTATTAATGTATTCTATGACCATAAAGTGCATTTATGAAATCTCCTCGAAATTGATCAGGAGACATAATATACTGCTGCTAAACAATCTCCCACTTCGATTGGACTCTTCATATTCCAATCCAAATCTCTGCCCTTAGCGTGAGAGATTTTGTAATTTGTTTCCCATCACAATATGAAATTTTCACTGACCAAAACAAAAAAAAAAAGAAAAAGAAAAAAGAAGAAACTGTAGTTTTAAAATAGGTATTTATTCTTCATACCTGAAATTAGATCCTTATGTATGTCTAATTTTTTTGTTGATAAAGGAATTCAATTGACGAACTTGATCGCCAAAGTTCCCATAGAGGCTAACAACCATTTGGTAAATTTTAAATGTAATAGTACTATGCCCTAATACATGCACTGGTTCAATCAAAACATTTAAGTTAAGGTCGGAGCAAAATTCAAACTTAACTGTGAACGGTGTTTTGGTCCTATTCTTATCACTGAAGCGCTCCGAAAAAACAATTTAACTCCTTATTTCAGTTAGGGTTGATATTCAAACCTACTTTTAGACTTAAAATTTTACCCAATCATTGACAAAACCATTGCATCAGCTAGGTTAATCAAGTAGACCAAACAACTCCTCCCCAATCCCCGAAAAGAAACCAGGAGTAAATAGTAATAGGCAATTGAAAACACATGTATATATATACATACACACACATACATATATATTCTTTTTTGGGTCAAAGAAAAATAGAGACACTTAACAAACTATAATAACCTATACGTAATGCTGAAAAAGGTGGCGAGGTGATTGGATTGCAGAACTTTGCACCCCCCGCGAAGAAACTTCCCCTCAGCCAAAATTTCCATCTCCTGGAAGAATTCCAACCGTCAGAAATGACCCACTTCTACTTTGCCCAACAAGAAATCTATAGCTACCCATCATCAGTGCACCAGGTTTGCCGCCAGTGTTGAACCCACAATAGAGTAGACTATTTGACACAAAATTCTTATGTGGATTTAATCATTACTCACACATATATATTAATTACTGCAAACTATATATGGATTGGACTACCTTTAGATACATGGCAAGCTAGACAATATTGATGGAGAATTTTAATCCAGACAAGAGTAGGAGATCTTCGGAGGTAAAGTACCGGGGGATACGCCGGCGGCCTTGGGGGAAGTACGCGGCGGAGATTCGCGATCCTAACCGGAACGGTGCGCGGCAATGGCTCGGCACGTTTGATACAGCGGAAGAAGCAGCGAGAGCGTATGATCGAGCAGCGTTTGCTCTTAGGGGTCACCAAGCCATTCTCAATTTCCCAAATGATGGACTTTACCAAGATTCTTCATATCCTCCATCGCCGAGCTGTTTCACGATCACCTCTTCCATGCAATCGCCGCCGCCGCCGCCATCGTCGTCGTCGTCATCTTCATCTATGTTTTATAATTCATCCTCATCCTCATCGTCATCTAATGTTCCTCCAGCTGTGGAAAATTCAGAACAAGTTGTTGAGTTTGAGTATTTGGATAATAAGCTGCTGGAGGAGCTTCTTGGGTCTCAGGCGCAAAGGCAAGATAACAAAAGGCCAAAGTATAAGTGAATATATCCATGTGTTATTTATTAATTCTACTAAGCGAAATGTTGGTTTTTTTTTTTTTTTAAAGCAATGATATTCTTTGTAAGTTTTTAAATTTTTCTTGGTTTCCTTCGAAATGTGCTCCGTAGATCTTCAATTTCCATGTAAGAAACAGTTCCGCTAAAATACTTCGCCATGATTTGAGATTATATAGTGTTTGGTGTAAGTTTACATTAAGATGCTATTTTATTTGTTGTTTTATATAAAAAGTATGATTTGTTTTGAGATTTCTTAGATTAAAATTTTTGAATTACATAACAGCTCTTAATATTAGTATGGTTTTGTTGTTCGTTACTTTTCTTCAGCAACAAATAAGATAAGTTTTTTCCAAGCACAACATTGTGTGGTATTTAACGTGCCTTAAAATAACGGGACATCTAAGAATTAAAGGATTATTTTAAAAATTAATTAGTATTAAGTAAAATAATCGTCATTAATAATACATCGTATTTCAACCTTAGAGTTCAAAATTAATCAATATGGAAGGACTTTAATCTTTAATATTGGTAATGTTGAGACGAAATAACTCGCGAACAAAAAGAAAAAAAAAATTTCGTTCAAAGAATCATTGTAAGTGTTAAAAATGCGTAAATCCTCACACCTATGGAGTTCACACGCTATATACCAATGTACGTTAGGCCATTCCGAACACGCATACATTTTGAGTAATTTTCCCAAATTGAATCCATGCATGACATACAAATCTGGGATAGATTTTATTATTTACTGAGGAAAACACGCCAATTTATCAAATTTAAAACAGAATTCATCTAAGACAAACATTTTGTCTTGCAACACCCATTATTTTTGTTCAATAATATTGATTATATACTAATTAGATTTTGAGCTTGAAAGATTCGAATATAGCTCTAGAATCTCCATATTTGGCTCCATAGGTGTTAAGAAACTCCTTGTATTGGTAAGCCTTGTATTTTGGTGGATTGCTAACAAGGTCTCTTGCAGGTTCAATGTAACAGTCTGCAGTTGGAAGGATGAAGGTGCCAAGACTTGTTCGAACCTTTTCTGAATTTGTAACTACCCGATGTTCAGCACTTCTAATCTTCTCATTACTGATAATCTACACTTGAAAGAGAAAGGAGATTATTACCCTAATTTTACTTTTGAAGTAAAACTGCAACACACAGAGGGGTTAGCTTGGTCGTGTTATATTTGAAGTGGGTAAAAAGACTTATTCACATTTCAAGTTTTCAGTAAAAAAAATTAATTTTTTTTTTTAAATTAACTCCGACTTTTGTTTAACTAACTTAAACTATACGTTCTTTGAGTGGTCATTCATCTGGGGCTTGACAAACCTTCGTAAGAGTTCCATCTTTTTTTTTTTTTTCCTTTTTCTCTCTAAAAAAGGAGAATAAAACATCTGCAAATGGAGAATACCTGTAATTGGCAGCCAATAATTACCACAAATGCATTTGGAAGAGGTTCGGCCCAAATCCATTGGCCATCCTTGAGGACTTGAAGCCCATGAACATTCCCTTGGTGCAGAAAAGTTATTAAGTTTGGGTCACAGTGGCTATGCATTCCCAAGGCCAAAGTAGGATCAGGGCATGGTGGATAATAGTTGACTGATAACAAATTAACTTCGCTAAGTTCTTTTTCAAAATACCCCTTCTCAAGTCCAAGCCCTTCACAAATCAACTCCAAGATTTTAGAAACCAGCATCGAAACCTCAGCTGAATATTTCCCAACAATCTCCCTGAAATACATGATCGATGCTTCATTTCATTTGAAAGCATGTACTATAAAAGAAACTTTTGCAATGAAAAACGGGACGTTATATTTGCTAATATCGAGTATTATATTGTTCTATATCAGTAGTTCAATTAACAAACTCTTACCCTACAAAAGAAAGTAAAAGACAAAGGGCGAAAAAACGACATAAAGTGTTACTCACCGGTATCTACTTGGTTTCTCAGGCCAGAATTGCATGCACTCCTCCAGGGGTTGACAAGAGTGTGTCAAATTATCCCTCCAGAAATGCTTGTCTTCAGAATCGTAGTTGTACGTGCTTGTGTATAGCCTGCAGCGTGAATTAGGGTCAACAGAATAGTACTTTGCCTTCTCCTCAGCTCGCATGTTAAAGAATTCTTGGCATACATCTAGAGTTTCATCGATTTGTGTCTCAGAAATTCCATGGTTGATCACCTAACGCGAAAGATAAATTACCGTATTGGAATTAATTAGGTTAAAAAGAATATACTGGGGAAAAGCACGCAAGTTCATTGGGGCGTGGATAGAGACCACAGGCTGACTTTAAGTTTGAATCAATCAAGAAATTAACTTTTTACAGTACCTGAAAGAATCCAAATTCGTGGCTTGCTTTCATCAAATGCTGAATCGTTCCAGTGCGATCATGATCCAATGCTGCAAGATCAATTACAGGGTTAGTTTGGGTGGCAGTTTCGATCTCTCCAGGCCTTTTATCTGGAGGAAAAATGTATTCTTCAGGCATAGACTCAACATTTTTGTACCAACTTGAGACAAGAGTTGCCATAGACAATGTCTTATCTTTCAATTGACTACTGTTTTTTTTCATGTAGTTGGAAGATGAGAAGAAACAAAGTATTTATAGTTGCTAGTGCATCATAGTAAGAAAATTACATGTTAATAATAATAATTCTTAATGGTACTCGAAAGAAAAAAAATAATGGTAGTGGTTGTGCATTATTGTGTGCGATGAAGTGATTGTGAGAATAAAATGTTTAAGATTCCTCAATGCTCAAAATTTGTCCTGACAAAAGAGTCATGCTAGGCCCAGAATGACGAGAGGAACTGGTCCTGAATGAATTTTTTCTTTTGCTCAATTGGTGGTCCTGAATGATATGGTATCCATTTGATGTACTAGTATATAAAATAAATATTTTAAAATAAGCAAGTTGTTCGTTAATCTTTAAAATGTGATAAAAAGATTGTACGTTCGATAAAAATTAGAGATAAAACAAAAATATGTCCTCTAATACGACTTTTACCATTCTTACAAAAAGCAATAATTATATAGACCCATTTGGATTGGCACTTCTTTTTTAAGGGAAAAAAATTATTATTTTTTTTATAATTTTTTTCTCAGAAGTTAGAAATAAGAGGCTGTTCAGCTTTGCTTATTTGTGGCTTATAAGCACCAAATAGTAAAAAGTATGTGAGAGAGTACTTTTTTCTAAGTACTTATAAGCACCAAAGTAAGTCAAGCTTAAACACCCTGTTAAACTTTTCAAAATTAAGTACATGTTTCAAAAGTTATATAAAAAATGTTTTTTTTAAAGAAATGAGTCCATAGTAGTTATTTTTGTCCCCTTTATAAGACATTATGTTTAAACAAATTATGCTCCTAAATATTTTCTCATTCTTGCCCTTCCAATCCTCCATCAACCTTCATATAATGATCTTTCTTTTAATAAACTGAATGCAGAGTTGGTTTGGTGGACTTTAGTAACAAGGCTTGGGCTTGATCTTGGAGTCCAATATCAAATGAGTTCATTTTTTTTGGTCCATGTTTTTGGGGACTACTAAAGCATTTCTTGGCCTATGAGGTGTAAAGATTGTGGTCCAATAATTTGGGCTACAAAATTGATTAACTTTCCAAAAGGACAAGAAATTTGAAAATGGTGAACGATCTTCCAGAAGTTGATTATTTTATTCAATAAGTTGCTATGTCAGGATGTTTGCAAATGCCATGTTTGTAGCCAGAAAATACGGAAGCTGCACACATGTTCTCTCAGGAGCAAATATTGTTGAGGGGACGAAACAACTCTAATATGATTAAATGCTAACTTAATTAGTCGTCTCATTTTATTTATTTCTGTTAGAATATCGTAAATCATGTTAGATTTTAGACTAATTATTATCTGACCATGAGTAGTAACTTCACAATTCAAATTTATATATATATATATATATATATATATATATATATATTTCAGGTAAGACAAGTACCACCTTAACCAGGTCAGGACTGTCTCATTTTTTTGGTAATGCATTGTTTCAGTTAGGCCTCCTTTGAAACTCAAAAAGAAAAGCAAATGTATAGACATGCAGCCACATGACAAAAGTGGAATTAGATTAATCATGACCAATCTTTTCCACTAAGCTTGAACCTGTCTCATTCTTACATCTCTCTCTCTCTGTCATATAGTATCATTCTCATTAGGTCAACTTGGGTTTTTCTTTTTTTCCTTTTTGACTTTCTCTCTCAAGCTCCCATCTCCATGTCTCAGCATCTTCAAACACTATGTACATGTGCTTCCCAAAGCTTCCCCCTATTCATTCAATGCTGCTTATACTTTATCACATTTGACCTTTTTTGAGTACTTCATAAACTCATCCACTGATTCATCATCCCCCCTCTCTCTCTCTCTCTCTCTTCTTTGTTCATTTCTAGTGAGATCTTGAAAAGTGTCATAATTCCAACTCCATTGTTGTCATCACTATCCACACTATTGCTTCTTCATCATATACCCTTTTTTTGCATAGTAATCTTTTCATGGATACAGTAAATAAACACATGCACATAGATGAATCACAAGCCTTTTCTCCAATCAAAGGCCAGCAACCTTCAAGCATGCCTGTCTCAGAAAACAGCTTCCCAGTATTAGCCATTGCTGTGCTTGGCATTATGGCCACAGCATTCTTGCTAATCAGCTATTACATCTTTGTCACCAAGTGCTGTTTCAACTGTCAACAAATCGACCCTTTAAGACGATTCATCCGAAGAACAAGGCAGCGTGAAGATCCATTAATGGCTTATTCACCCTCATGGCAAAGCAGAGGGCTTGATGAGATACTAATAAGACAGCTTCCAGCTTTTCAATACACCAAAAGTGGAGCTCAAGAAAGCAGCTTATCTAAGTGTGTGGTGTGTTTGAATGAGTTTCAAGATCAAGAAATGCTCAGATTGCTTCCCAAATGCAGCCATGCTTTTCACCTGGACTGCATTGATGTATGGCTGCAGAGCAACACCAACTGCCCTCTTTGCAGGTCAAGCATTTCAGGCAGGAATCGGTATCCAATCGATAGGATTATAGCGCCAAACTCTTCGCCTCAGGATCCACAACCGTACGTTGAGACCCTGAGAGGAGGCCATGAAGAGTTTGTCCTGATCGATTTCACAGGAGAAGGTGAATCAGGTCCAGACAGGAGTGATTCAAGCAGACAACTGGGGGGGCAGTCCAGGAGACATTCGTCAAGGAAGTTTGAGCAGAATCCTGGAAGGTTGAAAACCAGGAAGTTTCATCATGTTTCAATCATGGGAGATGAATGCTTCATCAATGGAAGAGAGAAAGATGAGCAGTTTTCTTCAATCCAGCCCATCAGGAGATCTTTCTCAATGGATTCTGCAGCCGACCGCCATGTTTACTTGTCAGTTCAAGAAATCATACGGCAAAACAATGAAGAATCAAGTAGCAGAGCTCGGAGATCAATCTTTTCATTTGGACATGGAAGAGGATCTAGAAGCGCAGTTCTTCCTCTTGAGTTTTAACTTAAAAAATTATTCACACACACACACACACACAAAGAAAATGTCTTAATTAGAAATCATTAACATGTATGTTTACCTTTCTGTTTTCTTTAGCTTTGACCTTTGCTTTGATTCTTTTACATTTCATTTTCATTCTACAGCATTGGATTCTTTTCTGGGAAATTTTATTTGATTCGTGTAACATAAGCAAAGTTATAGTGTGAAGCGACTCCCCATATGGTGTTGCACATGGTGGAAGGAGCTTCTTGCGGAGATGTTAATATTAGAAGGCGTATATTTAATTAGTTTGATGTTTCCAACTCTTTCTTTTAACCTGCAAATGAATTTATTACGTTATACTTGTGATTAAAGGGATGATAGTGAAAAGAGTTGTTTCTCGAACAAGTGCAGGCAGGCCAAGAACAAATAATTGCTTCACCACTGTGGCTGAATAAGATGTTTCCTCCGCTTAGAGGTTTCTGTTCATGAGTGAAAATCATTGTGTCTCAGCCATTATGTATCTTGATGCTATCTAAAATGGCCTAACACAAAAGGGGTCGCAAAGAGGCAATCGAATTTCATCCATTAAATTGGGATCCAACATAGCTAACATTGAGAAACCATAAGTAGAAAGAGTCGATGGTCTCCATTGCCATTAATGACTACTTAGTTTAGTCCCTATCGATTTATGCCAATGCAGAACATAGCAATTATGTTCACTATCACAGGGGTCTACTCAAAGAGATACGGAAATTGAAAGGAGAAAACAATTTGTTACTCAAGAACTTAAAATTCGATGGGTCAGATTCAAGTTGTAACGGTCTCTCACATTATTGCTATTACTATCCTCACTAAACTTAACATTTTAGGCCAATTGAGTAAGTTCACTTGTGGTGATTGTTGAAATATGAAAAAAAAAAAATAGAAAAGAGCAACCAAGGGAAACAGATAGAAAAGAGTATATGTATTGAACAACAAGACCCACCACTAACCATGGCTCTAAAAGAGAAAAACTCATAAAGATTATATTGTGAATTTTCGATATTTCATATCTTAAGTTTGCTAAGTATATATAGACTAAGTTACTTGGTATTCAAGTTTGCTTATTTGGTGCCTAAGTTTATAATACTTGGTGTCCAAGTTTAAATATACAAAAATTAAGCTAACATCCCCCTCAAACTCAAGCTTGAGTAGTGGATACTAGCTTGAGTTTGAACGTGAAATCTTGAAGTTGATCAGGAACTGAGAATCAATAACTGAGCCGAGCGTAACTACCAAGATCAAGAACAGGAACTAAGAACGACGATAATGAGATTAAACTCAACCAGAGCCAAAGCAAGAGCCTCGCAAGAATGCTAAGAATGCCAAGAACCAAGAACGGACGCTCAAACGAGCCAAAAACCAAGAATAGGTGCTCAAACGAGCCAAAGAACCAAGAACAGTCAGAAATAGTGTTCATATGAGCCAAGAACCAAGAACAAGTGTTCAAACGAATAAAAAAACCAAGAACAGCAAGAAATATAATACTTTGGCAGCAAGCTTACAATGTACAAAAATTAAGCTAACAGTGACAAGTCAACAATTAGATGTGAGTTGTTGCAAGTGATATCAAAACTGTATTGGGTGTTAAATAAAAAATGTATTTCACGTTGGAGCTGCTTCGCATGCATTGGTCAACGCAAAAACTGCAAACGTAAAAAGTCAGCCCGATGTGAACATCATTTAAATATTAATTAACAGACTAGACAGATTCACATTGTTTAAGCCAAGTGCGACAATCCCTACTTTGACCCCCAAAAAAAAAAAAAAAAAAAAAGACAATCCCTAACTCCCAAGTGAGATTTAAAAATTTGACCCAAAAAATGTAAAATTGGCAAATACAACCCACGTGTCAGAGATACAACTGGTCACGTCCCACAAACACACTAGTCTAAAAACATAGTCAAGCCCAAAACCTCTCCCACCAACTCATCCCAGAACTTGAATATTTGATATAATTTTACACAAAAGATTTAATCATGACAAATTAATAAAAATAAATTATTAACAAAATAATTTAAAATTTTATTAATTTTCAATTTTTCATAGTGTTGTTTTTTATAATGAAGTAACGTGTTTAGAAACTACAGAGGTGGTGAACTGCAAAAGAATTAAAAAGAAAGAACAACAAAGATAGAAATAGTTAATACCACTGCCACTCCTGTTCACAAAGAGTTGACAGCATTTTAATCAATTTTGAGTGAAAAATCCTAGGCTCTCATCAAGCCAATCGTCAAAAGGGAAACTTAGGGGCAAATAGGAGTAACTAGTGGATTGGAATATAATTAAGTTATTGTGAGTGGAAGAGCTTGGCGAATGCAGTCTTCGTCGAACGAAGACGGGCCTCTTTCTACTAAGACCAATTGAACGAAGACAAGCCTCTTTCTCCCGAGACCACAGGACATCAGTTAACAACATCGACAAAAGAAATGTCGAATAGAAAATTAAAATGAAATTTCGGTTGCATGAAGCTAACAGAGAAGATAAAGACGTCACTATTTAGTACGAAGTACGAGGAACTTCGGCATGTGGAATGAACAGAACAGAAACAGAAAATCTATCGATGGATGGATTTTATAGACTTCACAGTTTCAGAAGGCTGACTAGTGGTGGTTGGCACCCATTTTACCTTCCAAAATCAACCTGAGGCCACTTCACAAACTAATGACTCCTAATGAATTATATACATGAAAGAATGCGGAGCGCCCACCTGGTGAGAGATAAGGCAAACTATCCAGACCGGACACTCTGTATACAATCTTACAACCAGAAACTAAAGAATACATCAGACATGAGTTGAGGGTTCTACATCCCAGGAGGGACCTTCTGAAGTTTTCTGATAGATATCGTCGAACGGAAGATTCATTTCTCCTCCATCTAAATCATCCATGTAAAAGGTCTTGGAAAGCCTGTCTGCATTTCTCCAGTCCAAGCGGTCCTCCGGCTCCTCTAGGCTCCTGTCGGATATACTATCATTATCATCAGGAGAAACATTTGATCTCGTGAACTCTGGTGGTTGTATGAAACTTGTATGTGGAGCCACGCTTGATGTCTGACTTCTAGTCCACCAGTTGCTCCTGGTAGGGTACGGTGTGTCACTCAAACCGTGATGTTGTAGAACACTTTGCTCCATCACATGGGTTGATGTTGACGATTCGAGATGATCCTTCTTTGAGGAGTTATTGTAATGATCGAGAGGAGGATTGTGGATGAAATTTGGAGGCTCAAGAAAACTCGTCTGCCGGTCCGCACCTCGGGTCTGATGTCTAGCCCACCAGTGGCTCCCAGTAGTGTGTATAGCATTGCTAGACTCCTGATGCTGTAAAATGCTTTCGTGGAATAAAGGAGCCGATGTTGAAGCTCCAACATGACTCTGTGCTCGGTCATCAAACAAGGACCCCCAGTTCTCATCATACATTGCTTCATTTTCTGGGATGCGGGATGGTGTCCATAAATGTTCAGGGCGATCCTCTCCAGGATTAGATATTCTTGATGGAATGTCTCTTCGATCATGGTGAGACCAAGACGTATAATAACAGTCAAGAATATATGGATAATTGCCCTGCTCACCATTTATCATAAACATTGAACCTAATTGACAGCCAGTTCCTGAATTATTGAAAGGAATTTTCCTTGAGAATAATGTGCGTCTGTTACCCACCACAGCATTTGGATTCCACTGCTGCGTCCTAGAAGGCACATTTGCAGGTCCTACAAGTTGGGCCTGCAGCTTATGCTCTCCAAATGTCTTGAGTGTTGCCAGAAATTGCTTTCCCTGAGTGTTTGGTTCCCAAGAAGGATAGCTATTATGAAAGCTGCAAAGACAGAAGAAGATTTGAGAAAACTAAAAAGGGAAGGAGCATGTTATTAAAAGAAGTCCAACATAAACAGATATATCAGGACAGTTTTTTTCAATTACTTGAAATTTCCAAATTTTTACCTCAAGAACGATTTCTCCATTTTCCCTTGCGAGCTTCTCTGGTTGCGAGGTGTATTGGATGGTGATCCATATTTACTATTGCCGTGGTTTTGAAAATCAAAGACGCTAAAGCTGGAAAGGAGACACTAGAATGGTGAGTTTTACCAATATTTACAGAAATGAAGGAGAATTCTGCAAAATACCGGTTTTTAGACTAAAGAAGAAGATTGCAAGGGGAGATACTAGCCTGCAAACATGACCAACACCTTCAACTTCCAGGGTGAAATCAACCACAAATTGCAAAATGTCATCAACCCGCTGCAAAATCAAAAAAGTTCTTAGTAAATCAACTAGCATCTAGAGTACAGGAAGTAAGCACAAAACAACATTAGAATATAACAACCTTTGGAACAACAAATAGGAGCAGATATGGTGTGAGAAAGATTGAGGCCATCTCCTCCAGTAACATCATTCCAGTATACTGCACCAGGGAATTCTTTAGTATAAGCAATAGATAAACATACATGTGAAATCATATATTTGTTAACCTTTATAAGACATGAAAAATTGGTTTCCTATGAATCTTGTTACAGTCTGTGATGGATCTCCTTGCATCTTAAGCCCCTTAACATAATTGGTTAAGGACAAACAGCATCACGGGGAGAACAAACTCATCAACTCCCAATTAAGAAGTTAATTATGAAATCTAAAATTTGGAAGAAGCAGATAACCATAGCAAATAAGGGCTGAATTTGAAGAACTATTATTTGTTTATCCCATAGTGGTTTGAGTCTGGACAAAATCAAATACCTGAAATAAGGTCTCAAACTCCAACCTTACAGTATCGCTATTTTCTTTCCCACGCCACCTCTTTGGCATATAGTGAGTATGCTGGACAACAAGTGACATTGTGCCTTGTGGGTCAAAGACAAAAAGCTCATCTGTAATTGCAGCTCGACTAATAGCTGTTATAGTTCCAAAAACAGCAGCATACCAGAATAAATTGCGACCAAATATCTGCGAGGTTGAGAAACCCATTATATCTGATTAATAACATCTGAGATCTTTGTCAAATAAATCCTGAACTTTAAGCAAAGTACATTACATGGCCTTCCAGCAGAGATTCGTCAAGAAATGCTATGATGATGAGAACAGCAGCAAAGCCACCAGAAACAAAAGAGATGAACTTTGCAACAACAGATAGAATAGGCGAGGGGAATTGCTTCAAATAGTTAGAAGCATGCACCAAACTGCTGTTGATGCGATGCCTGAACAAATGGTCAACCTGAATTAGAAAGATGACAAGTGTTAAGTGATTAAAACAAGAAAGATGGCTATATTACTAGCGAATGTAAACGATTAAAAAAAAAGGAAAAGAAAAAGAAAGAGGAAATGGTGAAAGTGACAATGGAATCGGTTCAAATCATGTCTTGCAAATGTACGTCCAATTACTACCCAGAGGCAAGATAACTCACACCATATTAGGCACATATTGCAACAGAGGAGAAACTGCAGCTTTGAACAGCTAAAACTTAACAATGAATATATTTTCAAGAAATTATGATTAAATTTGTTGACTTCTGATAACAAACCAGAATTTTCTGACAGAACACTTCCAACTTTTTCACCTAACAATAGTTTCACTAAACCAGCTCACATTTGGGAGGAACTCAAACTCAAGAAAAGCCCACAAATGGAACCTGAACTGGTGATTTTCACAGATTAGTCTCGTAATGCAACCCAAGGAAAAAGCCCCGCTCGAGCAACTTCAGTGGTTAAATTCTCATAAAATCTCAACTCAGCTTTCTCTGGTGCCAGGGTGTGTCCCAACCTATATTGTCTATCATTTGATGGAGCCCACCCCTCCACAGAACCAATAAGAAAAGCACCTTGCATGGTAATTCAGGAGAAGGGTAAGCGGTATATGCCAGGAGATATTCTCCGGACAATAGAGAGTTCATATTAAGAACTACAAGCCTCCAACTCCAACGAAATATTTGTATATTTACTTTTCCTCAAATACTAAGAAACCCAGAAACCAAAGCTACACTTCTGCCAATATTCCACTTCCCTTAGATGGTTAATCACAAAGTTTCTCACTTTCACATACAGATAAATAGAACATAAACTGCAGCAGATGGGGAAAGGAAGGGTAGAGGAGGAAAACAACATTCAAGACAATGATCGTCGGTATCAAATTTTAGTTTGTTATAGAAGATACCTCATTGAATTCCCTAAACATCCACTTTGCAAGATTTGACCATCTCCGGGATGACGCGGTACTTGGATGATTATAGAACTGTTCAGCATGCCTCAAGAAGAGATATACCAGCATAAATATGATAAGAAATGGAGAAAGGAGCAGCATCAGAAAACCAACTATCATAAGCCTTTTCTTTAAGGCTTTGGGATCAGAGATGAACTCCCTCCTTATGCAGAAGTTTCTGCCAAAAAAGAAAACACCGTTTAGACCAAAAGACAGAACAGGATCAGATATAACAATCCTTGACTCAGAGTTATCTCCTTCTGCTGAAACAAGAATGGTTAATTTCCAAAAAGGGGAAAAAAAAAAAATCAACAAGTGATCATCACAATTCTTGAAATATTTACTAGTTTCATTTCCTTCTAGTTTCTTTCTTCTTTTTTCCCATTCTTCTGGTATCATACGTCTACTTTTAGACAAGACTAAAACTCACCGGTCAAACATGCTCTGCAGTATGCACCAATTCAATGTCCACTCAAGGGTCTTAGTTAGGATTAATCTATGCCGGGCACCATTTGGGCCACATTTAATGGTTGGGCCAGCACCAGGAATCCACCGAGTGATAGGAAAAGCAAGCACTCCTTTGTTGAGCATTCCAATCAAGTAATTCTCTTTTCGCATCAACCGCATTGCCGCATCATGAATGGAAAGATCCTTGACAACACACAGTCGCTCGGAACTTTGCAACTGCACAACCTTTTCCAGAATTGATGCCCATGGCATGGTCTGAATTTCCTTATCTGTAACATGGAGACTGCAAAAAGATGTTTCTGTGTTATCTTTAGTGTCCAGGAAAATTTACATCACTCTGCCACACGAGTAATGACAAAAAGCTATATTAATGGTATCCCTGAAAGGTGAATCATATAGTCTATGGAGATCAAATAGCATCCCTCCACCATGGGGAAACAATAAGTGAAGCAAACAAAGACGTAGTTTCAGAGCAAATCAGAATAGCATCGTTCACGTCATCATACCTGTTGTAGTAGAACCGACGGATGCTGAGAGTGTCCTTTAACTGTGCAAAGAAACGTAGGAAACAGAAGATCCAGTAGACGGAGAATATTCCCAAATATCCAACAATAATGGCTTTGGAAATCGTAAATGGAGTCAAAGGGTGCTGATGAAGTGCTTCCTTAGCTAGATCACAAGGCTTTGTTCCAGATTCTACTGCATCAATGCCACATTTCGCATTGCGAAGACCATTCCAATCAACATATAGCAAGAAAAACCCAGAGAAACATATGATGAAAGCAAGGCTGAAAAGCTCAAATATCCACTTTATAATGATGCACCAAAGCCCTTTCTCACAGTAGTAGCAGTAAAGCCTTTCAAAGAACAGGTCCAAATCAGCAATTGGTTCAACATTAAACCTTTCACCATCAAGAAGCCCCGAAGGGCTCTCACTTCCAGGACTTCGTCCTCGTGCATAATCAGATAATTCAATTTCAGGAGGTACATCATTCAGTAATCGTGATGTCAAAGAGGAATTATGCCTTTTCCATTTGAATATACTGAAAGCATTAGCGTCTCTTTGCCCACTGAACATCATTCAGTCGTACAAAAAACAGACAAAGATAGCGAGCCCATTCCAGGAGGGCATCAATTATTAAAGCATACAGCTGCAAAGTGGAGAAGAATAAAGTCATTAATGCTACCATAGGAAACAATCATAGTAGAGACCGGAGAGCTTGGTCACAGGAAGTGGCTCACATTTGCCAGGTTGCATGAAAAGACACAAAGAGCAAGCAAAACAGAAAAGTTGCAAGATTCAGGATCAGTGTCAATGTTTTGATCTAACCAAGAGAGAAGACAACAGTATATTACAATATTCATAGTCCTTTTTCTCTAACAAAAGCAAAACAAACTTTACTTTTTTAAATAAGTTCTCCCTCCATCCCACAAGATTCATTTCTATTTTAAATTTGTCCCAAAAATAGAGTTCAAGTTGACTAGAAAAGGTTAGAGTTTTCCTTTGTACCATTCTATCTCTTTTTAATATTTAAACATTCTATAATCTGTGAAAGCTAGCCATTTAGGATAAAAAAATGAAGGGTCAGTAAGGGAACATCGGCACGACATTGAGGTGGTTGTTTGCTTTTATTATGTTTTCTTAATCTATGTGATTAGTCAAATGCCCCTCTTTTTTGGGTGGAGGGAGAATACATAAAACAGTGGTTCACTAAATAAACAAAAACTCAAAAATTCAATCAACTAGGCTTTCAAGTAATATATAATAGTTAAACAAAGGATCAAAAGTGCCTGTTATAATCTTAAAGAGGATATGGGCTGGTAAAAGGGTCTCCGAAGTATTTGGTCTTTTCCTTTTTAACAGAAGCATCCACTTAGATTTCCAACACAAAAAGTTAGACTCAAGAAGATATTTGCAGGTAAAGTAATAAGGATATCCCAAAAATGTACAGTTCCAAAGAACGCAATAAAAATTTATGGCCTCAATCAACTGTTTCCCATAGAAGGATGTATCCCATCATCCATTATTCTTTTGTACCCAACAAATTTCAATAACATACTTATTAATACAAACTGTAGAACATTTCATGTCTACTACACGAATTTTGACAAATGACATATCCCATTCCATTAACTGAGGCTGAAATTTTTTATCAAGTAGCAATGTATGCAATTGAGGAACCACAGGAGACACATTGTAAATTTTTCTTTACAGTCCTCAAATTATTTAGAGCATCAATTGAAGATGATCAAAAGGAACATTGAACACATTTCATTTATGTCTTGAGAGTAAGAGGAGAAAGCAAAGGGAGGAACTCAAGCATTAACAAACGGGTAAGATATTGCGTCATTCATTGTTTCAGACGATAGACCGACAATAATTTCTTGAACTTGCCACCTAAATAGAATTGTACGGTCATCAAAGTCAATGTCAAGTGATTAAAAAAATGAGATTCTGCCAAGTTGAACTGTAGAAAAAGAAGAAGATGATGATGACTAAAGAAATTCTTAGAGTTACCACCTCATCTAAAAGCTTCAGCTTGTAGAGAGGATATTGATTTATTTATTTATTGTGTTAACACGCTCCCTCACGTGCAGCGTAATTTGTTTAGAGCTTGCACGTAGATAATATAATTAAATGAGTGGCGGTAAGGATCGAACCTGTGTCGTTTGACTTCTAGGCTCTGGTACCATCTTAGAGTTCCCACCTCATCTAAAAGCTTAAGCTTGTAGAGAGGATATTGATTTATTTATTTATTGTGTCAACAAAAATGATGATATTTCCATCACGCAGATGTATTAGCAATCTGGCATGACAGGGTGACAAGAAAACAGCAACAGAAATCCCACGTTAAAACTCCCACGTTAAATCCATCTCCCGAAGGATCAAAGCAAACCAGATGTAAATGCCATTGCCGTACTCAAAGACTGCCACACACTAAGCATCAGAAATTTTCTTTACAAGTAACTCATACTGCGGTAAATGGGCAGATGCCACGTAAAATAGCATATCTTGAAGCATAAGATTGTATCCCTCCAATGGATATTTATATCTGAACACAAGTTTATGACAGCTAAGAAATCTGACAATTACAACTAAAAGTTTCCAGGTGTTGCAAAAAGATAATGACTTCTATAGCTTCACCAGGCACAACCAGTGCTTCGATCCATACCCAATCCTAATTCTTTTACTTACTCTACAATATACTTGAAAATAACAAACTCAATGAGATGGCAAGATAAGAGCATAAAAGAATTATCCTCGAAAATAAACAAGTAGACAATTATAGCTTTATCGTGATAACAAACATCCATGAATTATAGTAGCTACAAAAATCATCTACCTTCATGTAATAATAATTTATTTTTCTTTTCTTGGTGCCTAGCATGTGGCATTGATACTTTAATTAACTGAATCAGAATTAGCCAATATAAAGCAGCTTACTTAATATTAACAATATCTTTACCACGATAACAAAAATCCGTTAATTACACTAACTACAAAAGTAATCAATCTCCATTTAGTACTAATTTATTTTTCTTTTTCTGGTACTTAACATGCATAATTAATACTTTAAGTAACTAAATGAAAATTAGCCAATGTTAAAGCAGCACACTAAATATTAACAAGTGATCAATGCAATTAGATATCAATAAAACTTGATAACCAAAGAAAATTCAATTGGGCCCCAAAAGATTCTACAGCAGATCAAAAAGATTTGAACTTTACCTGCAACCCACAAAATCCTGGGTGCTGATGCAGCCAAACAAAGCACCAACCTTTAAGAGAACAAGTAATTTTCTTTCCTTTTTTTTTTTTTTTAAGAAACAATAATAACACCTAAAACTTCAATCTCGAGTTCTTTAAGGCAATACCCAGTTGATGAATTCAATCAATTGTTAGAAAAAAGGTGAAAATCTTGACTATTTTAGTAGCTTTTCTGCAAGTTCAGAGAGAGAGAAGAGAAGCGCTGAGATTGCGTGGAAGAAAAGAAGAATTCCTTTTTCGGCTGCAAAACGAGAAAAAAAAATTTTTGTTTTTCTTTTTGGGGGGTTTTGAGGGGTCGCTCTTTCTCTGCTCTGTTTGTTCTCCTCTTCTTTTCCCTTTGATGGTTTGATGCGGTGTTGTACCAAGTTTTATTTTATCACAATTGTGTTTTTTGATTTATGGAGATAAATATAAAATAAAATAAATTTAAATGCATAAAGAATTGTTTTTGTAACTTATAATTACTATACAATTTAAATGGAATAAAATATGTTTTGTAAACAACTAAAACAAGAAGAGAAGACGTGAGGGAAGGGTTATTTGGTTTATTATCGTTTACAAGTCAAAGCTGAAGTCGTTCTTTTGTTGCTTACTTCTTTAAGCCTAATTACTCAATAAATTAATGAAATCAACATTTCGTGTATAATTTTGATCATTAATTGTGAATTTCTTATAAAAATATGACCATCGTGGCATTGTTTATGCCAACATAGCCGCCCACATTTGTTTTGGACTGTCCAAGAGTTGGGTGGAGAATTTGGGCTTTAAGGTTGTCTTACATAGGATCAAAGTCCTACGTTTGGGATACCTTGTGAGTAGTCAGTAGATTAATCTACTTTTGTAGCAATGTCAATAGGGTGACAGATATCCTTTTCTTCCAACCCAACCTAACTCCCGATCTTTTATGGGATTTGAATCCAAGATGTTGTTCATCTAGGAGATAGTCTCAACTACTTGAACTACCCCTAATCTCAACTGAAAAATTGGTTAGCTAAATAAGTAAGATTAGGGTTCGTTCTCAAAAATTGGATGATTATTCGTCTAATGAGTTTTTTTTTCTTTAATGCTTTACAATTTGTATTTGAAATTACCGCTGTGGGCTAGTTGATTCTAATGAAATGAGTTTCCTTTCTTTGGTCAAAAAATAAAATTAAAATAGAGCGGACTACAATTTAAAGACCAATGCATCAGTTGCACAAGTACAATGTATCATCCAACAACCCTTATAGGATAAAGGATGTTTTGGAGCTGATATTGTATGGTTATAACATAATATTATTTATTTTTAATCAAACTTAAACTAGATTAAATACGTATAATTTAATTCCATATCAACTATTGATGTATTCTTATATTAAAATCCTTTTGATGGTAACTAATCATCAGTCGCTAGCAATAAATTCATACACAAATCATGAATCGAAGCTAAACACATAGCGGTGGGCTTCAATTGTTAATCAAATTTAGCCTGTAATTTGCTTAATTAAATTCTAAATACATCTTGACGACAAAAGTTTTGCCAAGTCCATAACGATTTATTACAGAACGCGTCCACAGCGGTCAGGTGTTCTATGTCTAATATCAGCTCCCCAGCGGTCCAAAAACATGCACAATTGGTAACATGGGGCCCATTTATAGAAAAGCCCATAAATTTCCTACCTTTCTGGGCTATTAACAGAAGTGGGAAGGCTCCGTTAGCCTCACTAACGCCGTTAACACGCTCCCTCCCTTTTTTTTTGGCGCCAAGTCTGACGTGTCCAACATCCGGCTCAGCTTTCCCGCCAAATTAACCTAACTATACATTAACCCATCTCCTCGTCTCCTCTCCTGTCATCCCCATCTCCGTTCCTCTCCTCCCTCTTTCTCCTCAGCTTTCGACCATGGACTCCGTCGAATCCTCGTCGCTCGATTCGTTTAAGTCAAAGAAGATCCTACGGTCTAGCTCGAAGCAGCCAGCCCCGCCGTCCGATCAGAGGGTTAAGAAAGATTCAGGCCAGACTCCATGGGACACCAAGACACCGGAAAAGCCCATCAACCCTCCTCGCCGTGTTCGGAACCGTGGCGCTGCCCTGTCCCTGAAGGAAGTGAGACAGGCCGCGCAGAGGCTGAGGAAAACGGATCCGAACCCGCATGCTAAACCCGACCCGCTTATGAGCTTAGCCAAAGAGCAGATAACATCGGGGCCTGAATCTTCTCCGGCCAAGCCCAAGAAGCCCGATTCCTCCCCTAAGCTCCCAGAAAAGTAAGCCTTTCTAGAAAATGTTTCACATTTCTTTTTATGCTTATATATTTTTTCTTGTGATTTTGTGACACTTTTTTTTTTTTAAGTGATGAATATTTGTGTTTTTCGTCGAAAAAGTAAATTAGTTCATGTTTACAATGATTCAGTAATCTTGTTTTATTAAATCTGGTAATGTCGCGATGTGGATTATATAACAAACACCAAAGGAATTATTGATAAAAGATTTTATTTTTTAAAAAAGAAATTGGGATGATTGCTTTTAGTAATTTTGGTAGTCAATTTTTTGACAACGATGGTTTGATAATATGTGGTGAAACTCTTTCCAGATACGAAGTATTGGATCAGTTCTTCAACGGCTTGGATAGTTCAATTAGGCTGCTTAGATTGAAGGGATCCACGACAACATTTACAAATATCAGCCCCAAAATGGAATGTTTGACCGATAGGTATGCAAATTTTGATTGAATATGCAATGTTTGAATTCATTAACCAAATGAGATTCTCTTCGTGTGGTTTGCTTATCTTGATTTATTGTTTGGTTCAATAGGAGGTTCACGTATAGTCATTTAGCTCAGCTGAAGTTTATACTACCCGAAGCCATTGAGATAAAGAAGATTCTTGTGCGCGATGAGCGCACCTGTTGTATGAAGCCGGATCTTCATGTTACTCTGAATGCTAGTGCAGTTGAGGATAAGGGAAGGATTAAATCAGACAATGCAAATGGTCTCTTGAGGAAGACCTTTCGCGCTCGACTTGTGGATTTCTTCAGAGCCCATCCTGAGGTACTGCATCTTGTTAATCAGAGTAAATTTGATGTAGAATGATTTTACACCTCTGTTTTTTATACTGGAAAAATCACTTACTGTGGTTGTGCAAAATTTTGTATTCAGGGAGATGAAGTCCCGGAGGAGGCACTACCGGAGCCATTTGGTCCATCAAAGCTAGATCTGCAGATAAAGCAATTAGAAGTCTCGGGTGCATCTTTGACAGATGGGAGGCTGGCTGGTGCAACTTCAGAAGCACAGCCTGCTACAGCATCCCATATATCTCAATCTTTTAGAAGGCGTTTTTCTGCGTCGCTTGCCAGGCCTGTAGCAGAGAAGGCTGGCCAAGAAAAGACAGCTGTATTTATCCGCGATGCAGCTGAGGAAAATCGTGCCTCAGCTGCTATAACTCCTCTCAAATTCTCAACTCCAGTCAAAGATGATCAATTGGCAAAAGGTCAAGATTGCTCATCTACTAAAGCTGCTAGTAGCAAAGGAACTCCTGCAGGGAACCTCACTACTCCAGCCAAATTGATGAGTGCCACACCCAGTCTGCAACCACCTAAGCGGTGTTATAGCAGTCCAGATGATGATCCGGTTAGATCACCGGATAAATTAGTAAGGCGTCCACCCCCGAGTAGGTCATTGAAATTTGACACTCCTAAAAAGGCCAGGAATGTTGAGGATTACAATATGGATGTTGGAGGTTCATCAATCGATGCTGATGTTCTGGACATTCTTCCTGAGAGTCTGCTAGAATCGGTAAGCTCGGCTCAACTTTCTAGCGTTCGTTCTTCAAGTGAATTAATATATGATGGAATTTAAGCATAAGATTTATCCCGTACATTGCTGTGTAGATAAGGGCAAAGGAGAGGAAGGCGTTAATGGAAAAGGATCCAGCTATCTCTCAAGCAAAATGGCGGCAAAAAATGATAGCAGGCTTACCAAAGCTCTTCGACATGATTTACTTCTTATTCCAATCAATCAAGCGTTCTGTCATCACAAAAGAGGAGCTTATGCACAGAATAGTATCAAGCAACCTAGATGTTGTTGATCAAAGTAAGTCCAGAAGCCAATAATTTCGCAACTTCTGTTTTTTTGGATCTTTAAGTTTAGCTGAATTCTCATAATTGTATATTTGCAGGAGAAGTTGAAGAGCAACTAAGATTGTTGCAAGAACTAGTCCCTGAGTGGATTTATGAGAAATTAGCATCTACTGGAGATCTCCTCCTCTGGTAAGCCCTTAACATTTATGATTCAGAATTATATTCCCTCTTATGATTTGTGATGTTTTAGGCTGATATTTGTATTTTTTTTCCCTTTTGTAGTGTTAACAAGATACAGAGTCCAGAATCAATTCGCACCAGACTAGCCGAAGCATTATAGAGATAATGACTATCAGAGAATGTAGCTAACTTTCATCAGTTTTTAGCATAAGGAAGCATGTGGCTTAAGTCCTTTTGTAGATATAATTTTTATGTAGGTGCAAACATGCTTCATCATGTTGATGTTCTCTGTTAACTGTAAGAGAAGGTTTTGTTGCCTCGGTTTAGTTAATAAGCCAAACAAAAGAGACACCTTTACTGGTTTTCATTTCTTGAAGTATCCGTCTTCTTTTGTCTCTAATGAGTTTCCAACTCGCCTCAGTAAATAGATGCTTTTGATCAAGATTAACTCAAATTCATCATGACAATTTTGCCATCAGTTAAGAAAAACCAACATCTACTTTGCTATCCGATGATTTAAAGGGCTCAGGTTTCTGATAATTATTGAACCATTAGACTCAATCTTGGTGCAGCATGGCTACATTAACAGTGCCAATTACTGAAGTCATGCGTCGTTAGATAAAGGTCATGTGTCTTGGGATTTAGTATTCCTAGTTTGAATCTGTTAAAATTTTTCAGTGGAGTAAATAGTATATTATTCCCTTAAAAATAGATACAAGTGCAGAATAAGTCTTTAAATTTTCGAAACTAGCATGTCACTTCTTGTACTTTAAATCCATTTTAACTTTTCCGTTATAAAAGCTAACAAAAATTATTAAATGCCGCTTATGCCCTTGTATGATAAAGTTGCTCAAAATTTGCACAAACATATATTTTTTTAATTTGTCAAAATATCAAACTTTATTATTATAACACAAAAAGTTTATTAATAAAATACAAGAATATGAAACAAATATCCAAACAAAATTGTCGCCAATGCTTTGAAAAAAATCTAATCGATGCAAATCAAATGAAGCAAGTTTTAGAACTGTTAAGCCAAAAAAAAAGGTTTCAGCACTAGTGAACCGATTACATATGGCGAGATTTGCTATTTTGCTTGGTATAGATCCAAAATTTGTGATCTAGATGCTATTGGTTGGAGTAAGAAGTCATAGGCAGATGCAGAGAGGGGACAACCATCTTTCCGGAAAATCAATCCGTCTGTTAACGCTTTCTGTTGTGATATTTTTGAGTTTCTTTCATGAAAAAAAATCAAAAGCCATTAGAGATAGCTGAACAACTTATTAGCTTATACCAAACACTACTACAATTATTTCATATACTCAATTTTTTTTTGATTGTTGCTCAAGGATGACATGAAATTCATGTGAAATATAGAAGAAATTAGGTACAGGCTTTCATGGCATATTTTCACTAAAGGCCCAAATGATAATTGAAGCATGTTGTTTGGTTCATAACATAGAGAGAGGAGTAAAATGGTAGCTTTTGTGTCGCGTGTTGTTGTTGAAAGAAGACGCGGGAAGTTTGGAGAAGAGAGCGTGAGTTTTCATGGCAGTTTTCTATCAGAAGCCCAAAATAATAATCAGAGCATTCTATTTGATTTGTGACGAAGAGAGGAGCAAGATGATAGCCTTTTTGTCCCGTGTTATTGCCAAAAAAATGTGTCGAAAAAAGCTTGAAGTAGCGATGTGGGTGTTAATGATGGATTATTTTTGGAACAACCAAATCAACTAAACTAGTAACATGAGAACCATGACGAGGAGAAGAAACTTTTGATAAGAACAGTGCAACGTGAGGTGGTCAGAAATAGCTTCGGCAAGGGGTTGAATTTTTTTTCCTTTTTTGGTTGAGAGAGGGGTTGGTAGAAAATGAAATGAAGAGGTAAGGTCATTTTGGTCAAAAATCAATTTTTTCAAATGAGTTGTAGATTTAGTTTCTCGTTTTAGGTGTGTGCTGTTCAATTTTTGTCAAATTAAATGAAAACCTAAAGGTAGGGAGTTATGTGCAGACTTTTAAAAAATATAAGGGTGATCAGCTAGTTTCGAAAGTTTAGACACTCATTAAAAGAAAAGTATGAAAATTGTGCAAATTGGCTAGCTATTGGTTGGCTTCTTGCTTGCAACAAAGCAAGTCCTTTGTCCCAATGTTGTCATCCTCATTTTGGTGACAAATATTTTGATGATAGCAACATTTATCCTATTCCATTTGTCATATGCTCTACTATTCTTCTATCTTGAAGAATCCAATGTTGATTTCAAGATTTCTTTCTCACATAGTACATAAACAGAGTTTTGAGATTCTTTTATCTCTACTCAAAATTGGGCACGTTAAAATTACTTTTGGAAAAGATCCGTTTGATAAGAAAAATGAAAGAGATGAGGCAAAGGGAACTTCTTGAATTCAGGACACCACAACATCCATCTTTGCACACAAATCACTGGGGTGGTGCATCTCCCCTGTTGGCAAGGAACATTCCTAAGGAGTCACTTGAACAAAGGTACATTAGGCTCAACACTATACGCACCCGAGATGAAATTTTTCCAGAGATGGGGGATCATGATTTTTACAACTCCTCGAAAACTGAGTCCTCAAGCTATTATGAGTCTGCTCAAACTCCTACCCGCCGAGGACTGTTATCGAAGCTACTGTTTTGGAAATCACGGGAGAAGATGGCAACTCTGGGGTCGAGTCCTAAGAAAAAATGGGTGTTCCGCAGGTGGGACCCCAAAAATAGATGGCCTCAAGGTTGGTGTTGAATGTTTTTGACATCGGCAAAACGATTATCCAGTGGTAAACACTGAGCGAAAAGATTGAGCCCATAACCCAATTAATGGGTAAGTTCGAGCATTTAATCTAAAGTAAGGAACAGGAATTGAGTCCGATTCTTGAACTATATTCAACTCCAATGCTGGGTACTAAGTTAGTGTTGAATGTTGATCTCCAATCAATGTAATATACATATATATATATATATATATATATATATATATATATATATGTTTTCTTGAAGTCTTGCTATTCTGAAATTGTAGCTGTTGCAGATTCTACCTGAATGCTTATTGAGGATATTGACTAAAAAAAAAAGAAAGAAGGTTCATCATGATTTTATTATTGATGATCACGTTCTAAGATCACTTCATCCCTTGTGATGTTAGCTCTTAATCTTCTCTTTTCTTTTGAATGACACCGAAAACATACCAAGTGTCAAATTGCGAAGCATATGCAATGTTGATTCTTAAATAAAAATTTAAAGATTTATAAACTAAAATTAATGTTATAAAGTAAGGAAAAAAATAATTATTTGTATCCCAAAGTTCATGATTTAAAATATAATTGCAATATTTAAGTTATTGCAAGTTAAAATCGAACTTATAAAGTGAAAACTTATAGATATTTATAATGCAACATGGTGATACGTTACATATAGAGTTGTTGGAATTGAATTTGTTAGTGATTCGATTAAAATTTATACAAGCTTGCTCCGTGAAACTAACAAATTAGCCTTGAAAAAACTTTATGGAAAAAGTAAGAAACCAAATCGAACTTCAACTGATATCTATAGAAGCTGTATCCGGGGTGTTACCACACTAAATGTGCCAAACCAGCATATAAGTTAAATTTGACATGCTTGGTACCAACAAGTTATTAGTTGAAGTAGTAACGGCCTCACCCCATGAAGAGGAGAACACAAGTTTGAATTCCAGTAAACGCATTTGTTGGAAGGCTTTTCCTTAACCGCTCTCGGTCCGGTAGGGATTAATTTCAAGTTCAATATAGTTTGAGAGTACCCTAACTTAAAAAAACCTTAGTTCAAGGGTTTACAAATCACTTTTAAGTCTTCATAAGTAAATAAAAACAACCCGTACATATCGTCCTTTTTTTCCGCCACTTAAAAGCACTTATGTTGATCATAGATAAAAACTCTTTTACTTTTCAAGAAATTAGATAGTTTTCATGGTATAAATTAGTGAAGTGTCTTTTTCAATTATTTTAACAATTAATATTGTGCTTATAAAACCTAATTACTTATAAAAATATATAAAAGAAATAAAAGAAAGGCAAAACCAAATGGGCTTAACATCATGAATTATTAGGCAATTGATCCAAGAGGCATGACTGAATCAGTTGGAAGTCTTGTACAACATGTAGAAGCCGAATGAATTAACTTGCCCCCTTTTTCTCATTCTTTTTTGATGTTGTATTTTCCAGATCCCACTTTACGGAGGAAAAAAAATCAAAAAAATAAAAAAAACAATCACGCACCACGTGGAGTCCACACTCTAAACCTAAACCTGTCACTACATATTATTTTGTTGAAAGGGCAAATTAAAAGATCCCATCAATCCCTAATGTTACATTTTCACTGATATGACATCTTATTATGCTTCACCCACTAGGGGATGTCAACAATCGGGTAATTCTTCCGTCGGTATGAAATTGAATAACTGTACTCTCATATTTCAATTCCATTATGAAATATTTTGAAATTCAAAAAATTTTATTCCATTTCATTTTTTTTGGAATTTTTAATTTCATTATTCTGTTCTGCTCCATTCTAACTTGTAATTTGGTTCAAAATTCCATCCTCTTAAAATTTTCCTTGCCTAAATATAAAGGTTTTCTTTCTTTTTTTTTTTTGTTTGTTTTTTGGTCAAAAAATACAAAGATTACGTGTCACGTACGTTGTGTTTTGCGAGACAAATTTTTAGTTTTAACAAGATATGACATGTAGCTGACAAACAATTGCCGGGTCTCCGTGGGCTGATGCACAACGTGTTGACGTTGCAAGAAAAGGATATTTTTCTCCTCAAAATAAATAACTCACTTTAAATAAAATTAGGTTTTATTGCTTTTAAGTAAACAAATCTCGTGGTTTAAGTCTGGAAAAACATGCTCGAACTTACTTAAATTACATGGTAGCGTAATATAGTATTGTAGCAGCTAATTTGGCAATCTAAGTCCGTGTCTCTATGATAACTTTAGAGTCGTTCAACAATAAAATTAAAATGCTTACGATAATAATCTACAAGAATATTAGAAGTATGTGTGCGTATGTACACTCTATATATACATAGAGAGAGAGAGAATTATACAATTCCTGTTATTATGTCTAGCCAAGAATCATAATTACTCATTTGGGACACATGTCCCACAAAATATTTTTTGTTTGTGAATTACTTCTGTTTGGAAGTTCGAAATTACATTATATATAGTTTTATACGCTTTTATAAAAAAATATGAGACTTATATCGTTCTTTAAATTAAATATCCATCATTGACTAGCTTTTTCATCAATAAACTTAAATACTTGAAAAATAAACATAAAGAATTGTAGATCACAGCTGCTGCGGCTCTGCGTCACATTTGCATGTAATGTGCCTCATAAGTACACATATACATATAATACTGAAAGTTGTGATTGTTATAATTTGAGAGGATACCTTACGTACGGTGGAGATTAGTTGGATAAGCTTGACTTCATGGCCTTTGTTCATCACAAAAGGGACTTTAATTTTGCTTGTGGGGAGCTTTTAATTCAATCAAACTAATGATGAACTTTCTATAATGCATGAGACGTAAAGTTAATAAACTACTTAAAAGGTGGTTGAGATGGCTTTTCCATCATCGGATACCCCATTCACAGATCCCATTAGCTTTGTTTGCTATAATATTATTACTCACTCCAATCACATGCAAAAAACAAAAAAAAACTGTATCATATATAGATGGTTATTTTGAAGCGAAAAATAGTTGTGTTTTGTGTCATTTATTTTCTTTACGAGTATATATTAATTATTTATCAAACATTAAGATTTTCATGTATGTAATAAAAATTCTATTATACTGATTACTGAGAGGGTGCTCGTGAGAAAATGAAAAAGATAAAGAACTAGGGGACTGCAGGATGTGGTAACTATGCCTGCAATTCGTCATCAATGCATTTTTTCCTGAATATAAAGAAAATTGTGTTTACTCTTTCTCTTAACTGCCGGAAGCATTGTTAATGAAAATTTTTACACTCTGCTCGGCAAAAGAAAAAAAAAAAAAAGAAAAGAAAATTTTACCACTTACCCTTGCATTGTTCATTATACCTCATTATTTCTCCCCTTCTTTTTTTTTTCTCTGAAAAAATGATTCAAGAATTACTTTTTTCATATATTTAAGGGGGTATTTATTTAGGTGCTTATAAGCACATAAAAAAAACTCTCTCATATATTTTTTACTATTTAGATGCTTATAAACACTAAATAAGCAAAGCCAAACACCTTGTAAGAGTTTTTCACGATATAATCATATCATTTGACCTCACTAGAAGATTAGGGTCCACTTAGATTGACTTTTTCTTTTTTTTTTTTTCATAAACAAGTACTTTTTTAATCAAAAACTTACAATTTTGGGAAAGTATTTGGATTAGCTTAAAAAAGGGTGAAACCCTTAAAAAAAATCAAATTAAGTTTTTCTCAGAAGATCATAAATCTAAATTTCTCAAAAAAGAAACTTCTTTCAGAAGTTATACAATTTTTTTATTTTTTATTTGAAAAGCCAATCTAATTAATGAATCCTTTATTAGAAAAATAAAGTAAAATGTTTGTTAAAGAAAAGAATTGATCATGGCCGGTGACCTTTCCCATAAGCTACTTATGACTTGAGAGTCTTATTTTAACAAAAAGACTGAGTTGATCATTAGTAACACTTTGTTTCATAATATAAAATATGTTAATTCCTATGTAATAATAATAAATCACTACTCTTAGATAGGCACATTTTAGGGGGAGTTTTCATCCACCTTCACGCCTGCCCATTTTGACCTAAAACAATTGTCGGATCAAACCGTTACTCATTACCATGAAGACTTATTAGCGATCTAGATTACATGCTACTAAAAAGCTGAGCTACAAAATCTATTTGGGATGATTTTGGTTCCCAATTGTATTTTTCTTTTGTGTATGAGAGAGAGAGAGAGAGAGAGAGAGAGAGAGAGAGAGAGAGAGAGAGAGAGAGAGAGAGAGAGAGAGAGAGAGAGAGAGAGAGAGAGAGAAAGGCAAAGCAAAAGTGGAAAAATGATAGGAATGATAGAATGAGATGGCCTCCGGATCCAATTACATATGGAGTATTGACACCTTATAAAATTGTCGCACCATCGTCCGATCATCATACTTGCCTCATCTGGGAACGAGACCCCATAATGAACTTCCTCATTAATCAATTGAATATGTTTCCTTTTTTAGGATAAATCATTTGAAATGGCTCTCAAATATTGAATAGAGGGGTTTGCTAATAATTTGTTACCGTTAAAGTTTAGAAGTTTATTTAGACTGTGGATTGAGGAATGAAAAGAGATCTTGCATAGCAATAGAGAGACAAATCGATATACAGATTAAATGCGAACTGTTGCCAGAACCATCCCATGGAAAAATTGACCTATTTGCAGTTGTTCCTACATTGTTGCGCTTGCAACTAGGTAGAGGTAAAAGAGTCAAGATATGTTTTAAAAGAGTGTTTGGTTTGGCTTTTAAGTTGATCAAACCTATTTAAAGTTTAATTTAGGCCAATAGATATGCTTGTTTTAATAAAAAAAGTACTTATTTTAAGTGACTTTTAAGTAGAACTATAAAGTTCTATGTTCCTAACTTCTGCTTTTTATAATTTTATATTGGAAAATAGTATGTAAATCATAAAAATTCAGAATGCAAATAAAAAAACTAAATAAAAAATACTTAAAAATAGCTGAGGCTCGTAAACGATATCTTTAAGGGATTTAAGCTCTCTCAACTGGTGCTAAAGGGGTGTGTGGAGCATTCCTATCAGGATAAAATGGCTATATATCTCTTGATGTTGGTAGCACTTCACAGCAAGGATTTGCGAATTGGTAAGTAAATAACTCTCTCCATAGAAATGCACTATATGAAAATGAAATGTTCAAACTAATAGAATTTTCTCTCTATAGCTCTACTAGAATGAACGAATATATATAATGGTAAAGTGATAAGCTACATTTAATTCGGGGATTAATGCTAAAATATGTAACGGTTGAAACCAATCCCTATAATATGCCATAACTCCTAGCCATTAATGCTAGAATTAGCGGAGAGTTTTGTAACCACAACTGTCATAACTCCTAGGCTTTAATTCGGATATGAATGGCTTTTGGTTATAAACCATTTTGGATTTCTGTTCAAAAAATTAAACTGGAGCAAAAATCCGAGCCACACTCGTGTCGTGTCCCTAGGGCCTGTCGGCCGCGCCAGGCCAGTGCATGTTGTGGTTGATTTTGATACCAAGCCCACACCATGTATGCTCCTATAAGTTGAATAAAATCGTACAACCAAATTAGTTAATAATCTAACTTTGATTGCTAATTTCTCATTTACCACAAACTCATTTTTTACATGTAAATATACCAAACTCATATACTTGGAACAAAATCCAACCTGTCAGATGAGCAGAACCTGACCTAAATTCCAAGTCCATGTAACTTTGACCTCGATGTCAAAAATCATAATTCTAACATTTTAAGCACTTAAAAAAAGTTTGACCAAATCATTTACTATTTTCCCCTTATCTTTTACAAACATATTTTTTTAAGGTCTTATTGTAGTTTATTTAATAATCTAGATCTTTATATTATTATAAATTAATTATAATATTTTAATAATATATTTTTGCGAAAAAGTTAAACAATTATATTTATATTTTGACTAGTATTCTATTTTTATATCTTTAATGGTTAATTTGACAATATAGTTTGCTTCTAGAATTACTAACCAAACAATTAAGTGCTTATTTTATAATTAAAATTTTTATTTAAATAGGTAATTATTTAAAATTAGAAATAAAAGTAGTCATTTAAGTCAAAATTATTTTAAGTAACTTTTTATAAGTCAATCCAAACACCCTATTTTTAAGCAGTATGGATTTGCCTCCAATAACACAAACAAAAAAAGAAAGTGAAACAAATCTAAAATTTGAACATTTGCTCCTATGTTCTAAATATGCCTAATCCTTAACTAACTTGAAAAATATATTTAGGTGTATCTGATCCGTTATAAGATTTGGATCCTCTCTTAGTGGAGTTGTCTTATAGTATTGAGGTAAACCTGATAAAGACCTATAATATAAGTTATTTGAAAAATATATCCTTTATTTGCTAATTATAAGTTCTTTGTGATATACATGTACATATTAATATAAAGACACATATAGAGAGAAAATGAAAGAGGAAGGCGTCATGGTCCGTTGTTATTTTGTGTATGCACGGTCCATCCAACTTACTATACGATGAATACGACAAAGAAAAATATCTTGTTTACCATAATTCTTTACAATTATTAAAGTTCTACAAATTGACTTTGTTTAATTGTCTTCCATTAAGTTACAATTTGACAAACCATTGATATTGCTCCATTTATTTTGAAACAAGAAATTCGGATAAATCGAATTCACATATACACCCATCATTACCAAGAAAGGAAAATGACATATCATAAGCACGCTACACACTAGTAGTAGGTTAGCAATTTTTAGCGTATTGAACTCGTATACGCCCACTTGTCTACGCATTATGAACATTTATGGGCGTGAGGTCATTAACCTATTATCTATATTGAGTATATTGAAATACTAAAACTCCTATTTTTTAAACTATCTCTATATTTATGATTTACACTAAAAATAAATTGGATGTCAGCAATAATCTTCTCAAAAATTTGTTCTTCCGTGGTAATTTGAGTACCATGAATTCTACAATTACGCTCCTGTCAAAGCTAATAGACAGTGAACAAAAAACAACTCTTGACTAATTCTAACTGAAGATTTTTTCCTTTGCCAATCAAACTCAGTTCTTGAAGCAAAACATCCCAACCTAAAGTAAGGAAACTGCACCTTATGCGTAAACAAGTCTTTTACTCTTAAATTCTATTGTATAAGAATAAGAACTCCTATTTTCTTCTTATTCTATTATATAAGAAGAATTAAGTCAAATTTAAACTATTTTACAATCATCATAAAAATATCTTACATACATACCTCTTTTGTTCTTATCCAGAGACAGGCGTAGCTTTCAATAGGTCAAAGCACCTGTATATTTGTAATTTTTCAACTGATTCGTATTTGATTTATCAATCATCATCATAAGTAGCAAGAATTCAGGAAGCCTCAGAATACTTATTTTGTCCAAAAAATAAAATGATTGTTGCCGCTAAATATTCCATGACCTAGGTAGATGTTGTCCGAAAAATTGAATCTTTTGGGACTAAAGCAACCATGCTAAATGACAATTTTAGATGATTAAACATCGATCTTTTCCCATTCATATATATCTTTTCTTTTTATTACTTTCCTTTTTTTTTTTTTGGTTGTTTATTACCGGTAGATTCACAGTGACAGCCATTGTCACTCTTTTTGGCAAAAGAAAAGGTCTGAAAAAAGATGCATGAAAATGATTGGACATCAATGACTATAATCACTTGTGATTTAAATTTTTTTGGTAGTGAATTATGAGATGCCAAGGATAATGTTGAGTTGGTGTGGTACAGGAAGAATAACGTCATGAACATGCGTTTGTAAGAATTCATGAAAACTTGTCCGAAAATATGCACTTCTAGGAAATGGAGCAAGACCAAATGTGGACTGAACCACCATTGTTGATCAGTTGGCCAAGACCAATCATAATTCTCACATTCATTTTTCTCAATATGAATAAAATAAAATTTCAAAATGAGCATATAAAATCTGAAAATTATTCTATTTGACATAAATATATAACAAAACCATGTAATTCTTATTTGACATAAATTTATAACAAAACCACGTAATGTTCGACCAATGTTCTTATTTCACGCTTTAATTTGGTTTGGCTTCTCCTTGGTTGTTATAACCAATTACACTATCAACAAGCAATTGTTACGAGTCATTAGTTATTTCGCTGGTTTTCTAGTGCTAATATCATCAAACGAGTATAAGAATACTTTTGTTATGTCCAGCAAAAAATCAAATTACTCATTTATATATTCTTATGAAAACATGAAATATGAAATGTAAGGAATCATTTATAAAATTTTAAGGTGGGTTATATACTTAAATTAATTCCAAAAACATTTAAAATTGTATATATTAGTATTGATTTTCCAAATGTTAAGGGGATCATAATGTCCCCCCCTTGTGCTAAGCTAGCTTCGTCTATGCACATTGATAAGTCAGGACTAACCAACATATAAAATGCAGAATTATATTACATATATAACACCAATCAGCTTTAGGATTTGTTGGCTAGATATGTTATTTAGTAAAAGTTGTTAATTATGTGATATTACCTTATAATTGTTGAGCTTTTAGCCTAAGGCTACTATTGAACTTCCAAAAATATGTTTGAATATTTTTGAAAAAAGAGGAAAAAAAAGAAAAAAATTGGAAAATAGCTTCGGCATATAGTAAATAATTTCGCAAAAGCTTTTTATTTGAAGTTTTCTATTTTTTAACTTTTTTTTATTTACAAATTCTTTTAAAAGTAAGTCAAATAAATTAACTCCAACTCCTGAATTCACAAGAAAAAGAAAAGAAAGAAAAACTTTCATGTGCATAAAATCAAAATTAAACCAAACAAATTAAAATTTTTGGAATAGAAATGCCACTTATGGTGATAAGTTGGAGGATAATGACTATGAACATTCCACCAGGGAAACCACAAGGGGTTGTTAATAGGACACATCGAGGAGACCATTGGCAATTGAGATGCATAGGTGTCACAACTTTTAGCAGTGAAAATCATTGTTGAAAAAGAGATTTTTAGAGGTAAAGTTCATGATGCCAAAAGAAAAAAAAAAAAGAAAAAAGAAAAGAAAAGGGGGGCCGGGGGGGCGGGGGGGGGGGGGGAAATGGTGGATGACTGGGAGATAAGAAGCATTTTCATCCCATCGAAATCATATTGTTTGCCATATAAGTGGACTAGCTCAAAAAGGCTCTCATAATCTATTTTTAAATGACAAATGTGAACTACCTAAAACAAGTCTCCTTTTTTATTTTTCTGAGTGTTTGCAATGCAACCCTAGCTATGTGTGTATCTTAGCTATTATGTGGAAAAGGTTGCAACTCTTATGATGACTAATAATAAGTAGGATTGTCAATAGGTATGGAATGGGCTGGAGCTTATCATATATGTCTACTAATATTAGCGTGCATTGAACCTAAATTGTATGAAATTTCTTTTGCTCGATATAGTTGGATGGTTTGGACACCAAAAAAAAATTCATTTTAATCAGGATTATATTGAACTCAGTCCAAAATTATAAATTATATAATATAGATTAGAACTTAAAATTTTTAATCTCAACGGAGTTGATATTCATCACCCACTTAATCCTAAGGAGAAATTGGGTTAGTAATTTGGCAATCCCCCAAAAGTGATAATGGAGAATGATCTCAGCCTTGAAGAGTTGATGCAAGCATGGAAAACCTCCTACTTAGAAAATTTTGGTATTCTTCCGGACCAATTTTGAATATTCTTGTAAATATCTTTGAATAGGTTTTATATTGACCCCAAGAAAGAAAAAGAAAAAAAAGAGAAAAGACGGTTTATAATTCCATAGAAATTTGATTCGTATGCATAGTATGTTGCCATCGGTACGAGTTAGCTCAGCTTCCAAAAAGTCAACCGCATTCAAACTTCGATGAAAAATGATTCTAGCAACAACTACATATTATCAAGAGTTACGTCTTTATATCATCTTTTTGTTATTCAATTTTATTTTTGTAGTGTAAGAATTTATATAATAAATATTAGAACTATCATGTAACAATATTCTATGACCTATTTAAACAAGATCCTTAGAGCTTGTCCTTTTGTGGGGTAATTTTAAGCAATTAGACCAAGATTCATTTTGAGCTTAAATATAATGCTCTGTGTTCTCTCCAATAGCACCTATTGTATTCGTAAAACAAATTCTAGACATATACCCGACATCTAAAAGGGAAAGTTAAAATATCCACTTGCTGTTACTGAAATAAATATCAAGCCTTATCTTGAACGATTATCCTCATAAGAAAATTATGAAAGAGATCTAATATTTATTGATATGGGTCGATCCGAACTAGGGGGTTTCTGTTATAATATAGGTTGACCAGATCCAGTGGACTTGTGGTGCGAACCTGCAAGTAATTAGAGCCCGAGATAATATAAGGGGGACTCTTGAGACCATGAGGCTAAGGCCTACGATAGTCGAGACTTCTATTAGGAAATTAAGTCCTCAAGCTCATCCACTAAGTTTATCAGCTCTCGGAGTAGATTGACTCTACAAGAGCTTATAACAATCCAAAAACTACTCCTTTCCATGGTTATAAATAGGCCATCATCATCAAGGTGCAAGGTACACAAACATAGCCTAAACACTTGTCTACCAGCACACATCATAATACTAACTTATTTCACACGCTCTTTTGGTCAGTACCATACCGGTGTCCCAAGATCTCATACGCTTTTCGCTATCTTGTAGGTCGACCCGATTGCGTTTAGAGCAACTTGCAAGGTTTATCCAAACTTGCGTTTAGAGCAACTTGAAAGGTTTATCCAAACCTGATAATTCCAACATTAGAGCAACTTGCAAGGTTTATTCAAACCTGATAATTCCAACATTATCATGCGTTTAGAGCAACTTGCAGGGTTTATTCAAACTTGACAATTCCAACATTATAATTTATAAACTATAAGAGATGATTTTAACATATATTATGAGTTAATTATTGTTAAATTTCTCTTATATTATGAGAACTTTAATACATTTCACTCTTCCTCGGAGATTGAGATTAAAAAACTTATCCCATAATAAAAAATTAAATCTCGGAAATAATATTAGAAAGTTACAAGAATAGGGAACGCCTAATTTAACTTATAAATTAATCAAATATATTTCGTGACCAAATTTGAACGAAATTATATTTATAGTACTATCCCTATCAAATAAGCACTTTCAATTTATAAGGACTCAAAAATTTTCTTGAAAATGCAACGGAGACTGATAAATTATGATCACTTTTGAAGCTAAGCAAAACCCCACATGGTCCAGGTGCATTGCGTGAAACATTCTCTTCACTTTGACTATAAGTCAATAATGAACTTAGCCAACATTACAATCGGTCAATTTCAAATTTATAAAATTTAATAATATTTATAAAATTAATAATATATATATATATATATATATATACACACACACACACAAACACTTTAATGTAATAAATCGTTATTTTACCACTAGAATTCTTCCCTCTCCCACCCCTACCATGAAAGAAACATTTTTCTAATGAGGCGCGAACAGATTTAACGGTTGCGTAGTGCGTGACACAGTTTCACACTGTACGTTTACACAAAAAAGCTGCTCGTTTTATATATATATATATATATATATATATATATATATGTATATATATATTCACTAAAGCTTCAAGAAAGTCTGAAAAGCCCACTGCTTTATTCTCTTCTTCTCCAAAAAAACACAAAGCTCAACACTCTTTACACCAAAACGCCACCGTTTTACCACCCATTCTCTAAGAAAAGTTTACTAACCTTTAGCAAATGGCAGCAAATGCAGCTGTTCAGAAGCTTTCTTCAGACCGCCGCCGTAGGTATTCTTCTCTAAAAGCCTACTGTTGAGAGAAACTGATCAAGAAAAGTTTCTCTTTTTTTTTCTTTTAAATTTTAATTTATTTATACTTCAGAAAGGAGGAATAAACAAAATCTGGACCCAGAATTTGTTGTTGAGGTTTCGATGTCGTTTGATATACGATAAACTTCAAGGTTGTCAGCTTTCTTGCTTTGCTCGTCTTGAAGATTTAGTTTAAGTGGATGAAAAGGTTGAGTTTTTAGTTAAATTTATGGAGGATTATTTGAAGTGGACTTGAGGGGTTTGAAGTGTTTAAGTTCTTTTGTGATTGAGTTTATAGGTTTTGTCTGAATTTTAGTATAGTAAATTGCGTTTCTTTCTGAAGGGTTTTAGAGATTTGGGGACTATAGTTTTGCTTATGGAGTGTTACTCGAAGAGTGTAGTGAGTGTTGGAGTGTTTGAGATATTTGTGATTGGTTTTATAGGTTTTGTGTGGTGTTGCTGTGAATTTTATAAAAAAATTTGAGGCTTTTTTGTGGGTATTGAAGATCACGGATAAGGGTTTGGTTATTGAGTTTAGAGGGAGGATGGGGAAGGATGACTCCATGCTGCTTCCAACAGTGGGACCGCCAATAAAGCGGCGAGCAGGGTTAAGGAGGAAGCAAGCAGGTAGAGGATCTTATAGGGGAAGCTAGGTTTTGAGAATTAGAGTTTCTTTTGGGGGTTTCGGTTTTTTGATTGGCCCAGTTTTAAGGTTTAGGATTGGATTTTTTGGGGGAAGGGGGTTGAGTGGGTTGGAAATTTTTGATTAATTGGGTGAAAAAGAGATGGGGGGCCAAGTGCACCAAGCTCTCAGAACTCTCTGTTTCAACACTCAATGGAAGTATGCTGTTTTCTGGAAGCTCCAACATAGGACGCGAATGTAAGTATAATACTATCATCTCTACTATCTAAAGATTATCTCAAGTACTTCCTATAATAGGTTGCCTGGCTTTTTATCCATATGAGTCAGAGATTTGCTTAATTATTCTTGTTTAGTATTGTGGTTCTGTTTATCTTTCAGTTAGCTGTATGTGTTGTCACACCAATGTTTTTTCATCCAAAGTTGGTGGTAAACTGAAATTTGGATTTGGCTTGTCTTCCCTTGTTTCTGGTGGATCATTCCATGTACTAGATTTTATGATAGAAGAGGGGTCTTTAAAAGAGATGGAGTTTCTAATCAATATATTAGCTGAATTTTCCCATTTTTTTTTTCTTTGGACTAATTTCATACTTTTTGTTCACAAAATTTACCTAATTATTTGGAATCTAGTTGTTGCCTTTATTGCATACCAATCACTTTACACCTACAACTCTGAAGTTGAGTGTCATATTATGGTAAGCCACAGATCTTAGTTATGGTATTAAGAATCTGAATTATCAGATACTTTCCCAATCTAAAGAAATTTTAGTGTGCGGTTATCAGTTTAGACCTTTACATCTTGAAACTTAGGCATTTACCTTTTTGAAGATATTAGAAATGTAATACCTCTTCTCTTGGAAATTTTCTTTTCTCCCTGTTTCATACACTGAGTTCTCAATAGGATGTTGACCTGGGAGGATGCCTACTACAACAATAATGAGCAACCAGAGAAAAAGTGGTTCAATAATACAATGGGCGACTTTCATGATGCTCAATATTCAAGTGATCCTGTTGGGTTGGCTGTGGCAAAAATGTCATATCATGTATATTCTCTTGGGGAAGGGTATGACTCATGGCTTTAAATGTTTTACTCATGTCTTTTTATCTTTTCCTGTTATATTTCTTTTTAAATTTGACACAATTAAAAAAGTTCCAACTTACAATTCCTTCCTATAATGCTAGTGGATGCAGCCTCCATTAATGTGTTAAATCTGTTCTCTGTAAGAGTATGGAATTTTGACTTTCATCATGATTCAATTTCTTATATGAGTATCGAATGTTAAGTCTGTTTTCTTTGTTTAATGCAATTCCCTTGACAAAAAAAAAAAAAAAAAAGAACTTTCATCATGATTCAATTTCTTATATGGACAGAATTGTTGGGCAAGTGGCAGTTACAGGGAAGCATTTGTGGATTTCTGTTGATAATTATGCAATGGATCCTGGCTCTCTCTTTGAGGTAAGGTTTCCTTCTTTTTTTTCTTTTCCTTTTCTCTCTTTTGTGTGGTCAAAAGGTAAGGTTTCTTTCAATGAAGATGTTTCTAATGTCATTTACTGCATTTAAAGGGATAAGTTTGGTAGTATTATTGTATTTCAGTCCACTAATTCTTACTGTAACATTGTTTTGGTGGTCTCCAGTATTGTGATGGATTGCAAACTCAGTTTTCAGCTGGCATTAAGGTAGCATTCATCAATTTACTGTTGTTTCTTCCACTTCTACTTGCATAAATTCAGACTTGAGAAGCAACAATGTTTATAGTTTGATCTTTGAGCTCTAAACTGTAGTACGCCGGGCCCCCTGATCATTCAATAACGATAGTTAGTTTATTGACTAGTAACTTATAGCAAACTTGTCCTCTCATGGTCTTCAGTTCTTTCTTGATAATGGGAAATGAGGAAAGTTGGACTATCTCTTAAAATGCTTTGATTGAATAGCATACCGATCTTAGCATTTCTAATATCATTAAAAGCCAGAGGCAGAGGAGAGGTCAAAGGGATCTTTTCCTTGCATAACATATCGGGACTTGCTATGGCTTTTGTTAGAGAATGTCAGTAATAGAACTATTATTTTGTCTTGCAGACCATTGCTGTTGTGGCTGTTGTCCCTCATGGAGTTGTACAACTTGGTTCTTTAGACAGAGTAAGATAATTTGTTTCTTTTGACAATTTCAGTTTCACTTTCAAAGGGGGAAAGATGAACTGATTCAATTTCATTCATATGACCGGTACTCTTTCACCCCATTATTATTTTCAGAAATATTTGGTTCTGAAATGTCAAGAACATCTTTTGACATTCCATCGCTGCTTTCTTTCTTTTCCAATTCCATTCCTGATGGTATAGTACCATCTATGGTTTGATTGAATGATGTATTTTGCTGCATTTGCTTGGTAGTTTTGTAGCCCAATGCCTATCAAGAAGGTTCATCTTATATATATTTATGACTTATTATATTTTGTTTGCATTTTATTTCATCTCTCAGGTTGCTGAGGATTTGAGGTTGGTCAATCATGTCAAGAATATCTTTTTTGGAATCCAAGATTCTATAGTAGGTCCAATTTCTACTGTCATGAAAAGTGGCATGGAGAGCTCTTGTGTGGTAAATCTCTTTGCTAGAATCAGAAATAAAATGGTATATTGTGATAAAGCTCTCTCTTTTGTAAGTCTGATGGTGTTACTTTTACCAGTCAGATGTGTCCACTAGGACTTCAGGCTCGGGAATTTGTCATACGTCTGTCCATAATCCAGATACAATTACAGAAGAGGAGGGAAAAATGTTTTGGGCTAATACACGTTCACCTCTTGGAAAGCATGGTGATCATCCTTATCTTTGCACTTTACCTGGAGGGTGTTCTGATACCAAAGTGGAAATGATTCATAAAGATCAAGAACACAAGAATTTAAAGACAGCTATTCCCGAAAATGGGGGCTCGCAACCAGTTCTGGGACCTGAGCTGCAAAATGAGGAGCTTAGTTCGGTTTTCGTTCTAAAGTGTAAAGAGCAAAGTAGCAGCTTCAAGCAGTTTGGAGGGGTTTTGGATGGTGCAGTGCTCCTGTCTCCTGAGAATGTTGGTGGGGCCAAAGTTAGTTCATATGATGCTCCTACTTGTGATTATTCTGAAATGGACGTTTCATATTTTTCTCCAAATGCCTTTCACTCTGCACCTTCTAATCAAGAAAATGGGGCACAGTCCGTGCCAGAACTTTCTAGTATGTATGATGAGATGGATGCACTACACATGCCTACCAGGTTTTTGGCTGGCTATGAGCTTTATGAAGCATTAGGGCCAGCATTTCATAAGCAGAGTGCCAATTACAACTTGGGTGCAGAATTGACTAATACTGGAGAGGCCATGGAGATGCCAGAGGAAATATGTAGCTCTAGTAGAGAGCATCTACTGGAAGCAGTAGTTGGTACTGTTAATAACAATGTGAGGGATACTAAGTGTGAGACATCATGCCATAAACCTGCTGAATCCCTGTTGACAATTGAAAAAATGACAGAACCTTGCTCTAGTGATATTGGCACAATCAGTTCAGCTGGTTATTCATTTAGTTTGGACACACTGAATAGTCTTACCTCCTCGGGAGCATATAGCTTTCAATCTTCAAAAGGTGTTTCATCGACAAGTTCTTGTAAAGGCAGTGGACTTCTAGAGAGGCCACAAGAACGAGGAAAAATACAGAAAAAGAGAGCTAGACCTGGCGAAAGTTGCCGGCCTCGGCCAAGAGACAGACAGTTGATCCAAGATCGCATCAAAGAGCTGCGGGAACTTGTGCCCAATGGATCAAAGGTATCTTAAATCTCTTGTTACATCCTCATCTTGAAGCTTCTGTCCCTAAGATCTAATATGGCTTATAATGTCTGGATAATAACACAGTGCAGTATTGATTCACTTCTGGAGCGAACAATCAAGCACATGCTTTTCATGCAAAGTATCACCAAGCATGCGGATAAACTGAAAAAGTGCACTGCATCGAAGGTAAGAATTGATATCACATTTTGGCATGTCTATATCTTTGAATTTCTTAGGGTATGGTTCTGCATTCATGGCTAGTATGCACTATAGCATATGAAACTGATAATTTCATCTTTTAGTGTCTTTTGTTGTCTATTTATTTGTCATTCTTTGGCTATTTCTTGGATTGTGTGGGTTGTGGCATGGGATGGGATTAATTGTGGTATTATGTGGCTCAGATATTTATTTGGTTACACTTTGGCGAATTCCCCATGGAGGAACATGATTCTGCATTTCGAATTAACTCTTCAGCTGTTTTACCCTGTCCTTAAGTAATTGAGCTGAGATTTTTCAGCTGGTTGACACTATGATGACTGGATTAGTGAAATACTTTGGGAATCCAAATTTCCTTATTGAAGTATACTATTCCCAAGAAAGTTGGAGTTTCTGGACATCCCTAAATTAATTTGACAACAGAAGGAGCATCATATCAGTTTTCTGTTGTCAGTCAGGAAGGGAGTACCATATCATTTTCCTGTCATCATATTAGCTTATTATTTTTCGTCAGGTTGATCAGGAAGAAATTATTGTATCATTTTCTTGTCTTCATCTTGCAATTCTGTTTTTATGTTTAGGCCTGAATTTAGTATTAGATGAGCATGAGCTATTCTAGAAATGAAGATAGTCGTAATTCAGTAATGTCTAGTGCTTACCCCAATAATTACATTAACTTGATGTTTTGCAGTTGCTTGACAAGGATCCGGGTGTCCAAGGATCCTTTTGCAGTGAGCAGGGTTCGACCTGGGCAGTGGAAGTGGGAAGTAATCTGAAAGTTTGCCCAATAATTGTAGAGAATATGAACATGAATGGGCAAATGCTGATAGAGGTGTGAACTTGCAATGTGATAATGTTAATTGTAATGAAAAATTAAATATGGTCAGTGCAGATAGTAAGGATCTCCAAATAATTGGCCAAAGATGAATGCCTTAGGAATTGACTAATACCTGTCTGCCGATGGTAAAATCTTTCATTTTTGTTGATGCAGATGTTGTGTGACGAATGCAGTATTTTTCTTGAGGTAGCAGAGGCCATCAGGAGCTTGGGTTTGACAATTTTGAAAGGGGTAACAGAAGCCTATGGGGAGAAGACTTGGATGCGTTTTGTGGTTGAGGTACAACTATAAGTTACTAGTCAAAACTTTAATTTTGGAAGTTTGGATCTTAAATTGTAATGGAACTCTCAATTACATTATCAAGTATTGTGCTTCTTGTCTGAGTCACTTAGAAACTGTGATTGTCATGATTTTACTTAAAAAGTGGTAATCCAACTAAGAACTTGGTGAAATACATGGGTTAGAGATAGATGGTTGATGCATTCATTATTTTTTTCTTGTTGCCCAAATACTCACTTACTCTCTCTCTCTCTCTCTTTTCTTTGTACAGTATGAACAATAGTTGTTTGATTTCTTTGCAGGGTCACAACAATAGAAACATGCATCGAATGGATATACTGTGGTCACTGATGCAGCTTCTGCAACCAAAAGTAAATAATTAAACTGAAAGACGAGAGCCAATGCTTTGTACTCGAGGCCCTCAAATCTCTGCTCAAGTTTCTTCCGAATGCATTCAGACAGTAGTTCCTTTCTCCGGTTGCTGCTTTACTTATTTGGTTGTCCTTTCTGCGAAGCAGTTGTCAGGACGACATATTTCTTCATCCGTTTAAGTGTGTGATTAGTATACCTTGCTCTTTGGTGTGGATTTTTCTTTTTCCTTTCGAAGTCTATTGTTGTTTATGTGTTGCTGCTGTTGAGAAAATGAACTCTCCAGTTTTTGTACAAGTTGGTTGGTTTGGTGTTGTGTGTGTATGAAAATCTTTGAGAATAGCAACTTTCTTTGTAAATTAATTTGAGCCACTTAAATGAATGCAGCAAATTTGATGTACTGTTTCCTTGTCAAATGGCAATATAAAATGCGATTTATACTCCAGGTTTGTTTTATGGATTATATTATTACTTCACTATTATTAGATCTACCTTGTAAGGTTACGAGGGATTGAAAACCATTTTGAAATTGACATCTCTCTGTAGTTCCTGGTGTTGATTCAAGTGCTTGTACCAATTATATATTCAAGCGGTGACGTTGGTTTGGAATGGGTAACATCTCTGAGAGTATATAACTAGTAAGATTGCATTCCTTACAGAAAAGATCATAGATATTTGAACTTCGTATGATTAACTTTGGATTCCCTGCATAATTAATTAACTTGGATCTTGGATCGGCTTACAATTAAGTCAGTATCTCTCGAATCAACTCGAAACTTAATTACCTCATCAATCAAAACCATAAGATAAAGATTTATTTATATGTTGTCTTCAACGCTCTTTAGGGGTTGTAGTCGGGCTTATTTAGGTGTTTATAAGCAATAAGAGAATTCGGATTCAAAAGGATATTTGGCCATTTTCTTAATAAGCAATACTTTGTTACTAGCCGCAAATTTTACCTCCCAAAAGAAGGAGAAAATAGATCATAACATGTAACTGATTCTTCTCTTGACTCAGAAGCTGAGTTGCTAAAGACAGGCATACAATGGTTGTTAATTTTTAATATAGAGAACGAGATTAAAGGCCAAAGAGTCGGGAATCTGACACCATTATGCTCATCTTTTTGGTCAACCACTTGCAAATTGAAAAAAAAATAATACGGAAAAGAGCAATAATTACTAATTTTATGCTTATCTTCCAAATTGAATACTATGGTTCCCCTAAATATTCAATTTGTACTACTAAAAGAATTAGTTAGTATACATAAAAGCATTCTGATCAGACAGGCTGGGTTTTACAAAACATTGCAGAGCTAGCCCACTTTCGAACAATAATCAAAATAAAAGTTAAAGTTGAGAAGCTTTCATTAGTGCAATGCTTAAGGATGATCCACGTACTGCGACACTTCGCCACCCAAAAAGACACAAAGTCTTCTTCTAGTGGGGTTAACGGCTTCACAAAAGCCAAACTTCTTTAGGGCGTTTTCTTAATTAATTCTTCTCCCTCTTTGGAAGAAAGCTTGAAGTGTCTTCAATTTTTTTGTAGAATTCTTGTTTGTCCTTGAAATCTACAAACTTTGGTCGATGATGTGATGTAACGTGTCAGTTCAGACATAATATAAGACTGTAATTTATAAATTAATATATGATTGTAAATGTTACATTATTTTCCTCGCAAGAGCGTTACCAATTAATCAAAAGATTCAATTTCAAAATTATGATATGATCACACATGCAAATTTAAAATTTTATATTCAAGACGTGACACACAACATAATGACAAGCTTGCACAACGTTGAGAGTTAAAAATCGGTCAAAGAAACATTAAATTTTAAGTGATGCTCTCCTCCAGGCGTCTTCCTGGATATGTCCACCGAAGTGAATTTAATTAGTTTGCTTTGCTTCAAAGTTCTACCTCAGCAAATGCTCTCCACCACTTCAAGAAATTTTTCATAGAGTGAAACAAATAACAAAAACATCACTTTCACTATATCTAATATAAAGTCTCTTTGAAATGAGTCCTTCAGTATTGTTGTATATTAAATTCAAAAGATATATTCTATCAGGTTCCATATATCATGGTTTGGACTTTGAAGAATTGCCTCCTGTTCAAACTACATTGTAACTTAATATATACATAAGCATATTTTTTAAGTCACATTTGATGTATTAGTATATAGGCTTCCTTGAGATCTTGAAAATGAAGCTTTCTACTTTTGTCTCTTAATGTTCAAGCATTGGTATTTTTCATAACCCTATCATGTCCTCTCCCTTCTAAACTCCTGATTTATCATCTAGCTAAAGCTAGCGTGCGTCATTTGATCACGAGCTGCACTGTCAATCTAACGTGTGTATATGTATCTATATACATCTATATACACACACACACACAAAACTACCATCTCCACAAGAACTTATTCGGTGCTATTAATTATTAATATTTCAAATATAACCCTATCTCAGAATCTTCTAAACAATAATTGAACTTTCAATCTAGAAGAACAAGATGTAATCTCAAGTGGAGTATGTAAGAGAGTCGCGCATGCTTTGAATTCGAATTAGTTGAGAAGTAATTAAACTTGTTTACAAGCAGTCAATCTTGACATATCTTAGATCTAATTAACTTGGGTTGTACTTTCTTTAAAAAAAATTATATATCTCAATATTCGACATTTTTTTAACAGTACGAGAAAAAAACAAGGTAAGGAAAATAAAAATATTGATAGCATGATTAGTTCGTTTTTCTTTCAAGGCATCATATAAGCCCACACGTGTAGGTTGATCATTCTTCTTCTAGATTGAGAGAACAAGATATAAACTAGAGTAAAGAAAACCTCTGTAGATTCAAATGCAATCATCCAAAAACGTGGAAAGGCCCCACGTGCAAACCGTGTCTGGTTTGACCAGTCATAGGATGGACATAAGTCTGCATCAACTGCTTTAAACAATCCACTCAAGAAACACGAAGTCGTTTGCGTAGGCCAACGAGAGCATTTTAATTGTTAGTTTACCCAGATTAATTTGATTGTTTTGTTGTTCTCCATTTATTGCTACTTGGAGATAATTTGTGTACCTATACCCCTTTTGATGACCACATAATGCTTTTTCCTTTTGTTTTCAGTACAATTTTGATGTGTTAGTATATGATTTAGTTGCAACTAATAATCATATTTTATGTCTCTCTGCTTCATTAACTAATCTTTTATGTTAAATACAAATGTCATACTTGAAGACAAAAATAAATATAAAGAAAGTTTTCTTTAATAGAGGCAATAACTTAATACAATATCAAAACTCAAACTCTTAAAGATTCTGAATTCAACCAACAAGTTGTTGGTTGAGAAGGTAGATGGTAGTAGCCTCACCATTATAAGGAGGTGAACTTAAATTCAAATATTGAAAAGCACGTTTGTTAGGAGAGTTTTTGTTTCATTACTCTTGGCTTGATAGGAGTTAGTCTCAAGTTAAATGTAGTTTGGATCGCGGAAAACCTTAACTCAATGCAAAAAAAGATCATGAGTTCAAGTCTAGCTCATTGCATGCCAACCCAAAATTTACATGACCACTTGCAACACATAATGGTTTAAATTTTAAATAAGGTGATAACTTGATGATAATTGAAAATGAACATTATTGGTGTAACTTTTATTTTGAATTTTAAACTTTCTTTCTATATAATAAATGTATCTATGGCATATATATACAATTAATGATCAGCACACTCCGTGGGTAGAACTTGACTGGTTCAACGCACAAGAAATATGCGCATTTCAAGGTTCAAATTGCAAATATCAATATAATTGCTAATTCTTTAAAAGGACACACTCCATGGTTAAGGAGGTAGGTAAGTACAAGGCGCAGGTGAGCGTGTTCTTGACAGTTGAGACCATTTAACCAATAACGAGAGAGGGAGAGAGAGAGAGAGAGAATGTCCGCATTATGATCATGCAGGTCGTAAATATCATGAGGTTGATTAACTGTATATTGAGGAATCATGTTTGATTGGTTAGAGCACAGAATGCATATATATTGAGAAATCGTGTTTAGGTCTCACGTATGATTGTCTTTCTCTTACATATTTATGTCAAACTTCACGAGTTACAGAGTAGAATTATTTATAATATATAAATAATAATATTGACTTGAGACATCACTTAATCACTAACTACCAAGAAAGAAATCTCTAAATATTCTTGCATAACGAAACGTCAATACTTTTGCTTCGTGAAGAAATATATATTGGGAGCAAATATTGTTATCTATAAAAAACATTTAGAAGATAAATTAATTAAGGTGCACCCTTTATACATCTCCATAGCATGCAAGTGAAGTTATAATTAAATATGATGAGCTCGAAATTCACAAGAATTGTTTCAGCCACTTGAGACCTCCAAGACAGATGAGCGACGAGGCTTTTTTTCCTTAGAATGGACTCCATTGCCCAAGTCACTAGAAAAATTTAAATGTATAGCCAAGGAGGAGGGTTTTTTTGTCTTGCTTTGGGTTGCAATTATAGGATAGATCCAATGGCATGGGCAATGATAATGGCGGTTTGTTATTAACCAACTTGCTCATATCTTGTTACAAGGAAATGGTAGATGGGATACTTAACCGGGTAGTAGTCCCCTGTTGGGTCGCTTGCTTTGGGTAAGCACGTCAGGTCTCATGATTGTGACCTTTTTCCTAGAGGTCCATGAATCCCTCGTAGTCCGACGACACCTTCGGAAGTCTGGTGGGTATGAAACTACCACAGGTGAGGTTTGATGTGGGTGCACCTATCCTCATCTGGGCATGTGTGAATCACATCTCCGGCCTCTTATACCCCTCTCCAAAATACAAAATTTCTCATAACGGAAAGAGTGTAATGGCAATATATAAAGAGATTCAAATTATTTTATTATAATTATATGGGCAAATTTCACAAATAGTTCCTATTGCTTAAAGAAAGTGTCAGTTTAGTTCCTATTATTTCAAAAGTGACCAATTTAGTCCCTAGTATATTGAAAAAGTGTAAGTTTGGTTCCTATTTTTTTAAAAGTGATCAATTTAGTCCCCAATATTTGTAAAAAGTGATTTAATTGATCCCTATTTTAGCATTAAAATTAATCATGTGATCCAATTTTAGGCTAAAAAATTGTCATGTGATAGTCACCTAACCAATTAATGGGAGTAAAAATTGATATCTTTCACAAAAATTGTCATTTTTTGTAAATATTAAGGACTAATGGGGTTATTTTTGAAATAATAGGAACTAAGTTGACTTTTTTTACAAATATTGAGAACCAAAAGGATCACTTTTGAAACAATAAAGACTAAACTGATATTTTTTTATAAACAATAAAGACTATTTGTGGAATTCTCCCTAATTTTACCGTATTTTATTGTTGTTGAGCTTATCCCGTATGCTTATCTCATATGCTTATAACTTTTAAAATGATAGAATATGGTCGTAATTACCAAATCAGGTTGACAAATATAAACATGGAACTGTTACAATTGGTCTCAATCTCTCCTCAGTAACACATGGGATTACAAGAACCTGCTAATGACTTAAGAGAAATAGGGGTGTTTTTTCTACTAAAATGATTACGACATAATTAGGCGTTGTCTCTTAAGAAAACAAATGTGGACATCTGTTTTGTCGTGTATGAGAGGAGTCCAAAGGGTAGCTGGTGGTGACGTGGATGATGGGTCCTGTGGGACCCGCCCCATAGCGGGGAGTAGTAAACAAAATAGTGCCATTCGTGCGGCGTGTCGGTGGGGCCCTTCCTCTTCACCATTGGGGATGCACAGCAATCCCTAAGAATTGAAAAGTACGTACAACGGCTCTATGCCTCTGCATTTTGTACTTTCTTTTTTCTTCTGTCATGACTTGTTAATTGTATACTATTAATTGGGACTTGCATTTTGATTTAGTCCTTTTATATTCTTTAAATATCTAGACAAAATTATTTAATGGCTGGTTCAAGATTTTTTGGGTCCTATTTTGGGTTTCATCAAAAAATTTGTGAAATATATCATCTCTCTTTTTTGGTTTATTTTGACTTGGTGGAGTTTTTTTTATTTTATATATATATATATATATATGTATGTATGAAATGTTACGGCAATTATCTATATAGTGTAAATCGACAAGCAAAAAATGGATCCCTCAAAGGGACAGGAGATTAACATTATTCATTATTTAGTCGTTGCAGTCCTAATGCAGTGAAATCTAAAAATGAGTTGATGGGAGGTGTTTAAAAAAAGGTTGAAATTGACAAACATAATGGCAGCAATCAGCTAGTTATAGTCTTTTCGAATTGCAGAACTTTGTGTTTCTTTTAAAAAGACTAACAACCCCAAGCTTGTGTAACCAGGTTGATTACAACTCAAAAATATTCTCACAGGTTCTTTAAATTAATCCATTGACAAGTTAGTCAGTTAAATTTCTCTTCATTTTCTTAGATAAGTAGTTTCACTCCTTCGCCTTCGCAAGGATTTGACCATTCAACTATTTATAATCGCTAAATATGAATTACATCTTCACTTGTTCTTTCGCTTAAAAATACAATATTTTTTTTAACATTATTGATGGAAGCATCAAAATGATATCAAGGAAAAGGTACATCAGACGCATCAATTAAGTTGATCGATGAGTTTAATTAGAGCCCTAATTTGTACTAAAATTAGTCTGAACATATGCGGCAACTAGTCAATGAAGACCTTGTTTACCTCTGAATAAAACATTGCTTGCTAGATGAATGTCCCAAATTCAAAAACCAAAGGACCAAGTTTGTCGTTTTTTCCCCTTGTTTTCATGAATTCACGGATTTTTATGTTTCATGAGACCATGTTTATCAAGATAAGCGTGAGCCTTGAAACTTATAATTAATGTCAAATCTTGAGCATCGAACTCCACATAAAACGTGTATTTCTATGTGCATTATTGCTAATGATTCCCCTAAAAGGAACGAAAAGAAAAAAAAAAAAAAGAATTAATAATTTCAAACGGAATCACATAATGTCCACCAAAACACTGGTAATTATATGAGAAAGAAGTAAAGCCAAATGATTTTTTGTTTTTATTTTAATGAATTTGAACCAGCAAAGGTGTAACCCATGTTAACTTTTGAGAATTAATTATGAGTTTAAGAATGATCATTTGTCAGTCCTAAGCATCTTCATGTGTATGAGAACCTGCAAAGTTTCATATAGTTTCGATCCGATAAAAATTTAATAACTTAGCCTGAACTGATTTGGTGAAAATAAAGCTAAGAGAGAATCATCTCTGCAAAATCAAAATAATAATTTGATTGATACTCTTGTCGATTCTTAGAGTGAGTTGTTGATCGTACGGAACAGGAACATGCCTAGCACTTGTTCAGCAATTATCAGACTGATGATCAGGTTAATCAAACTCACGCTAAGAAGTATTACATTGAATTGACTTCAAAACCAACGTAATTGTAAAGTTTGTGATAAAACGGAAGTCGCAATACATACTCCAAATCAGCTATTGGGGGTCGAGCAATATTTTTGATGATGTATTCAAACTCAAGATTTTTCATGACAACAATGTGCTTGTTATTAGATCATTCTACTTAATTTTACTGATGCTCTAAAGCAATAAATTTGAGATGTATAGAAATAGTGGGAACCCACATGGAAAATATAAGCATTCGTCGAAAAAGAAAAGAGAATTAGCTAGCACAGTTGCGGAAAAGAATTACTAGTTATCAAATTTTTACAAAGTTGTGGACAAATACAAAACAGCTGATAAGAGAGATGCTGTCTTATCAGTTAGGAAATGTTCAGGTTGGTTCAAAAGAATAAATATACAAAACAACATTGAGAAAGTGCCTTTGGAATGAATGCAAAAAGTCTTGTAAAGAGCGGATTTAAATTTTTCGGATGTATTTAAAAGTTTGAACAGGGATCAAATAGATAAGTACATATGGTTTCCTCCTTTATTAGATTAGTGGGAACCCCTTTCTATATTATTATTGTCCAGAATATTGTTATTTAATTGATTCCATTTTGTATACATGCCTTCTTGTCTGCAAGATCACTATTCCCTTTTCGTGCTTAAGTGGCCAACAAGTACACATGAGCAAAAGCCATTGCCATGGAGATAGATAATGGCTGCCAGGGGGTGATGCCATGCACGAACCCTTGTTTGTACGTCCAACTGTACCCCCCAATAGCCATCATTAGATTAGCCTTGGCCATATATTAGCCTGCCCTACCCTCCAATTAAGCTTGGAACTGGATGTATGTCATTTTCATGATTTAACATCTTGCCCTCTAATGGTATACATATCATGTGACGGGTTCGGAGGCTGGTCCCATTTGGCGCTTTAGTCTTTAGGACAGGGTCAGTCAGTCGTGTACAAGTAACAAGCGCATAATGCAAGAATTGATAAAAATTCATACTTATATACTAACATTTCAAGTTAATTTTAAGCACAAAATATATCTCGTATGGCTAGAATTTCACAGTTAGACATCTGAAAGTACAGGCATTTGTCACCTCTATGATAAATTGCCCTACCTAATCTACTAATAGGCTTGTAGCGTACCAAGTATTAGTGCCTCTCCTATCACATCCTCGTTGCTTGTCCACAAAGACCAGATTCACAAGTCACTCAACAATAGCAAACACACTAACAACAGTTAAGGCATGACAACTTCTTTTTGCCATTTTCATCATTCCTACTCCTTGCTGTTGGTTTAGCGATTTGGCTTTTATACCACTTTTCATGGGCTTGGAGGCTTGGTCCACCTGGTGCCTCTGTGTTCATGACAGTGCCAACCAATCACACATGACTAACAAGCACGTAATGCAAGAATGGGCAAAATTTCACACAATATGGATAGTTTATGTTAGACCCACAAAATACATCCCATGTGACTAGAGTATTGCAACAAAGCACCTAGGGCTCAAGCATTTGTCACCCCTGTGACATATCACTTCTAGTAGGATAATTCAAGGCATAAAATGGTAGTCGATAGAAGTTAATTAAGAGAGTAGCAATTCTTGAAAAATTGAATGGTCTTGAAATAGTGGCTGGCTTCATGGTCGACTTTAATTGAGCTTTTTACTCAATAAGCAAGTATTTCATTAATATTAAAATTTTGAGTTAAAAATATTCGTCGAAAGTTCAAGTTTAGGCTTTGATCATCCAAAATTTGCTTTCTAGCTCATAAACCACTTGCATCTGCCTCTCCAATTATTAAAGGTATCTATTAATCGTTTACTCAAAGATTGTTGCATCAGCCTCTTCAGAAAAGAAGTTTATAGAGCTAGTAACAAAGGCTAAATATAGCCTCATATTATTTTAGTTACCATAGGTTAAAAGGTGATAACCCTTTAGCAAAAATAGAGAGAAAAAGATTAAGATGGGGTTATTATTACAGTTGGAGGTGGGGACCTAAATGCACATTTGAGCAAGGTCTACATGTTGGTGGCGATGTGTGACACAAGAAAGTGACTGAAAGTGATTAATCATTATATTTGTGTAGATTAGTTAATGATAATAATATACTGTATTGCTCGACAAGCTGTGGCCTGCAACGCTTAATTATATGAATTAATCAGAAAGGAGATCAGAAGAACCCTAGCTGGGAGAGAAACCCCCTTTTCTTTCTCTCTGATCATTTGTGCTCAGTCCTCAGATGTTTCTATTCGAGTGTCACTATCTTTTGTTTCATTCAATATCGGAATATGCCCTATATATTTAAATAGTGACATCTATTCTCCTATATATATCCCCAAGTCTACTTTGACAAATAAGCGTTCATTTAGATTGGTTTTTTCAAAAAAGTTTTTTTTTGGTTAACATCTTGTGAAGAAAGTATTTTTTAAAAAAGTTAAAAATTTTGGTTTTTAAAGAAAAAAAAATTGTATTTGATCTCTTTTTAGAATTTCAGCTTTTTCGGAAGCCAACCAAATAGCTATTATATATATATATATATATATATATATATATTAAAAAAATATACTTTTTTCTAGGAAAAAGTCAATCTACATAGATCCTAATATATGTTTGGGGACCATAATCCATTTACATGTTATATAAAGGACAATTTAATACATAAAATTCCCATGATAAGTTTTAGAAATATGGTATATATATAATATTAGGAGATTCTGGGGTGAAGAGCTTATGTCGTTGATTAAAGATATATACAAACAATGGTTTCAAATCGGTGTTCGTGAAATTTATAGCTCCGGATTGCGTGTTACCAGAACCAAGTGGTAGGCTAGCTATGGTAAAGCTTGCTAGTATAAGCCAATTATATATAATTGTCGTGGCTATAGTTTTAGCTACCTATGTAACTATATGCTTTAGAAAAAAAGAAGAAAAAAGGAAAGAAAATCCTTTAGTACGTATAAAGAAAATATTCCAGCAACTGACCTAGCTAGTAAAACATTTTTAAGAAGTTGTACTAAAAAGAGCTTTCAAGAAGATGAAGAGACTTTTATCAATCAAATTTTATCATAATCGTGCAGCTTACAACATTTTTTTTTAAATTGAGAACAACTGATGTCAAATGATTTTGATAGAAAAAGTCGATGTTTGCAATTAACTTCCACATGATGCACGCATGTGCACGTACTTTACGAGCAGATTTATATTATGAAACTCTACTCTTGGTTTGTTTCTAGTCCTTTCGATATCAAAGTCGTATTGATGCAAGTCCAGTTACTAACTTGTTAACATATTGAGTCTAATTAATGGGTTGAACTGTTTAAGCAGGAAAGAGTACTTAAATCATTATAACCAGTGTAAGAATCTCTTGCGAAATTATTTTGGGACAAATACATATGCATAGGTCATTGTTTAGACCATTTATAAATATATTGTTGAAGACTATTTTACAGGCTCTAGGAGAAACAATTTAATGTATCCATTATTTAGCCCTTGGAGCTATGAGAATTGACAATTAGACAAATACAAATTGTATATATTTCACCATATTCTAATAAGAATTATAATTATATTGATACTTTGTCAGAAATAGGCTGATTTACGCTTAGCTTACACAGTCTAGCTTATAGCTCAATCATTGGAATTGTAACAATTCCATTATATGCTCACACACTTATTAATTGTTTATCTCAACTTGGAGTGTAAATCCAGAGCCTATGCTCTCTTTTAATAGTGATTAGAGAATTAGAATTTTCGGTTTTCTGTGTATTACAGTACCCAAAAGGAAAAAGAGAAAAACGAAAACATATTTTACTACATAAATTTGCAAGAAAGTACTCGAAGATGTTTCTAAATGCTTCTTTAGGGGGGGGGGGGGGGGAAAAAAAATTACCGGTCCTTATATCTTGAATTTACCATCAGTTATCAATTTTGGCTATTGAGACATTGAAGAGCAGGTGAGCAAAATTAGAAAAAAAAAAAAAAAGAAAGAAAAAAAGCTATCCAATAAACATAGAGCAAACGGAAATGAGTTGTGTTTATAATACATATGTTGTCCTTTAAGGATGTTGAATTGAATCTAAAAATGAGAATATTAAAATATTAAGATGAGAGGGTGTAAGAGAATTTTAATTTCTATAGGAGAAAAAAAATAATGAAATATGTAGCCCAATAAGGGAACCACAAGTAGTTAAATATTCAATAAAATATGTTCCACCTCCCTCCTCCTCTGGTGTATTTATAAACATGGTGATCATGCTTTAGTTAACTGCACTAACCTGTAAGAGAGACCAAATTAAATCTCCACCAAACAAATAATATTAATCATCCCATTAAAGATTTATCAACATGACTGGCTCTGGATCTCCTTGTGGTGCCTGCAAATTCTTGAGAAGAAAATGTGTGAGGGGTTGTGTTTTTGCCCCTTACTTTTGCCATGAACAAGGTGCTACCCATTTTGCAGCCATCCACAAGGTTTTTGGTGCCAGCAATGTCTCGAAGCTCCTCGCTCACCTGCCGGTGAGTGACCGGAGCGAGGCAGCCGTCACCATCTCCTACGAAGCTCAGGCGAGGCTTCAAGATCCCATCTATGGCTGTGTTTCCCACATTTTTGCCCTACAGCAGCAGGTTTGTTTTTACTGATCTTTTTTGCATTACACTTGGAACTGTTGATAGAACCCTAGTTTTTCTTTCTTGATCTCAACTTCAGGGAGGTTTTATTAATTAATTTGCACTGATTTTTCAGGTTGTTACTCTACAAGCACAGCTGACTCGTCTCAGAGAACAAGCAGCAGCTCAAAGCTGCCTAAATGGCTGCAATTCTTCAAACCCTAATGAGAAATTGTACGGAAAAAGCTTTCCCAATCACCCTCAAGATGTACAAAGTTGGATTCAGTCTCAAAATTCTTGCACAATCCCCCAATTTGACCAGAATTTAACCCATGGCATTAGCAGCTTGCCCTGTTATGAAACCGGAACCATGAACCATAACAACCCTGTGGGAAATTATGAAAGTTCTTTCCTTCCTGAAGAAAATTTCTCATTCTCTAGCTACGAAGAGGGCTCGGCTTCGATGGATTCTCTTGAAATGCCAACAAACAGCAGGCACTGGGGAGTTCAAGACGATGCCGATGATCTTCACTCAGTGGCCTTCAGATATATGCAGCATTCATAAGAAGATATGGACGATATATATATATATCCTCCAAGAAGAAAAATGTAGAGGGTGAAGATTAATGCTCCAAAATTTTGTATTGCTAGTCCGTCCTTTCGTCGCATGCACATCTTCTCCAATCAATGAGTTAGAAACCCTAGAAATATCTCTTTTACAAGGATCTATAAAACCCTATGATTGTTTTTCTTAGATCTGGTGTAATCTTGGATATAATTAGTAGAATACTAATAGTGTGCTTTTATATAATTTTTCCTTTCCTCTGGGAGAATTTTTACCTTTCCCTATAGACCTACCTCTACTTATGACCTAATCAAGAGTCAAGACAATGTTAAGAGTTTTTACTGTTACACTTTCCCTTTATGCACCTATGATGTTCACTTTCGAATCATTTGATTCATTAAGTACTTTTAAGCATCAAATTGACTTTGGCCCAGCAATTATGCTCTCTCCTGACCATCTTCAAGCATATTTATATTCACTTTTAAGATTAATCCATCATTATTATGATTCTCCTCCTACTAATCCTTCTGTGCCCTTTCCCCATGAAAAAAAAAAAAAAAGCAGAAAAATGCATATGTAATGGAGACATGAAAGTGTTTTGCTCAAGACTTCTTGGCGCATCTATTTTTGAGTAAGATTTGAATGTTATGGAGTTTATGTACAATATATATTAGTTCCTATACTACTTCATCAATTATGGACTTAAAAGGGAAATGTGTTTAGTTTTCTTTTTCCTTCCTGGCTTCAAGCCAGACAATGATATGTAGTGTGGACACTTTAAATGGAAAAAGTGTTGGTTCATTATTTAGGAGCTCTTGAAGCATCTGATTCATTGTATTCTTATCATAGTATACTTCATATATAATTAAAGACAATCAGTTATGGCGATGCTGGTTTCAGATGTGTCTGTAACATGAAGTTTCCAAAAGTGTCGGATTGTGTGCAATGTCGTGTCTGAACATCATCAGACCATCTAGTAAATTGCAAGAGACTTCAGAGCACATCGCACGATGGTGAATATATTGCATGTTTTTCTTCTATGTGGCAATCCCCAGAAAATTGTTGGTCTTCCGTTCACACTCATGGTCATCAGAAGTAAGCCTTTACACCCCCTTCCTTTCAACTACTTGTGTTGTAATAATCTCGAGCAGCTTGACCTCATCTTTTGATTATTACTTCTAGAGTTTATTGTTTCTCTAGATGGAACGAATGACTTTTTGGAGATTTTCAGTAAACTATGGTTTTTAGTAGCTCTGATTATTAAGAATGTTGGTATATAGTATGCCTTGTGGGTTTGAAGGGGTTGTATCCTTTGAATATGCAGGCGGTAGGGTAATAGTTGGATTTAGATCGTTATATGTGTTGCCAGGAAAGACTTCACGGTCATCTGAACAAATATATACAACATGGTTTTGTAAGAGTAAGTAAAGCTGTCATCTCTTAATCATCTCTTAATATTCCTTTCCTCGTTTTTTGACTGGTTAGAATTTATATGTTCTACATCAATCTCTTTTGCGTATGTAGAAAAATTCTATCATATAGGAAAATATACATAAAGGATGACATATAATATTATTCTCGTCGTTATCGTTGAACTTTTAGCTGGAAAATTATTTATTGGGCATGAGACTGTATACGAAACAAAGCTGTTGCAACCTAATTAAGAAGAATTATGCTTACCTGGTATAGAAAGACGACTTTCTTATCCTATGTCGAACCCGGGAAAAGAGGTGATTTCGTTTAACTCAAATGTATGCTATCACCAAAATCCTATGCTATAGACAAAGCTCATTAGCTAGCCAGCTTTGCCATAAGATTTGGGTAGACTTATTTGTACAACACAGCCCTAATCCTATCTAGTTAGTTATCTGCTGTTTTTAGTATGTCTATATATTCTTCATGTAATTGGTTCATTCATCAATTCTTTTCTAGAAGCAACAATTTTCAGGTGAACATCCCTACAGAATCATAAGACTCTGAATCACTAAGCTTTACATATCCATCAATTATATGCTTATTTACTAGTTTTAGGTCACAAAAAAACAACGGTTCTGATCGTGTCCATTTTGAAAATACAGGTGTGGTGATGATGATGCAAGGAAACACAATGCCAATATTCATTGATCTCCTCAAATTCTGGATTGTTGCTGAAGGTGTACAAATGAGAGTGCGTGTTTTATGATGCTGTAGATAGCATATATTACGGAATTAACATTTCCAATTATTGATGGACGAAATAATGAAATTTGTGATCCCCTCATGAGCATTCAGGTCCTATATATATTTAATAAAGAAAGATCACCCAACAACTTTTATTTTCTGGCTGTTTCGTTTAGTTGAATTTTTCATTAGACCATTTCGTATTGTGTTTGATCAGTTGTTTAGTTTTGGTAAATATTGTAAGGCTTAGATACAGAGTAGTTCCTAAGCCAGCAAGGAATACATATGATTACTATCCATTATTCATTTTTCATCTATTATAGCCGTGATTCTCCTGACTTGGTTTAAACGCAATATATTTGTGTAATAGTCGACTCTACAAATAAAACAAAATTGATGATTGTCGCCAACTTTTAAAGATCAGCCCTGGCATAGAACGAACCACATCTTTAGGGAAGAAAATTTCTATGCAGATTGGTTGGCTAATTATGGGGTGTCTATGAGTTATTAGTACTCGCAATAGAATTGTTACTTCAAATAGAAAAAGATAAGACAGGAGAAACTCACTCTCATTCATAATAATTTGAATTTTTCAACTTAGTCTCCTTGGAATATTTAAAAAAAAAAAAAAGAATCAATTTACTTCGGTTACCATATTTGCACCGTATATATCTGCTGTGACAGGATTTGTAGGACAATAAAGTGAAGAAAAGTTGATTGGCTTGACCCTACTCTAATCATAATTAAGCCTACGACTTCATGAAACCCTAATTCATTAGGTGCAAGTTTGATTTTTTTATTTAATATTTTTAAATAAATAACGATGTGATTCAAATTTATGACATGAATTCTGATACCCTAATAAATTATTGTTTCATCTAAAAACTTAAACCTATATAGAGAGATGTTTGATATATTTATTTACTTGTGCTTAATAATTAGAAATTCAAAACTCATTGATTTTACTAATAATTTAGTGGTCTAATGGTATGTCTCTCACATTTAATGGTCCTAAAATTAATTCCCATTAGTTACATATAATATGTAATTGGTCTTTGGCTTCCTTTGAAAAAAGGAAAAAAAACTCACGATTCTAAACAAATAATTATAACCAGTTTGTTGTGCCGGGTAATTAGTATGTATATCCATAGTTGGACATCTTCATTGCAGAGAAATATAGGCTTTCATTTTCTCACTGATGGTGAACACCATAAGCTATTTATTAATTGTCAGGAAATAAAATTATTGTCTTCATTAACATGAGTCTTTGTTTCGCAGAAAAAATATACCTGAAATTTGTATTTTTTTTTCTTCTATATAATAGTTAGATGATCAAGAATAAACGTAACTAAAATAATACTACTACTACTACAAATAATTCTATTATTTTTCAAGGATATACAACTAAATACAAGCCAATATGCCATTTCCTTTCTTCTTTTTCTTTTTTCCATTTAACCATCTTACCACCGCCCGCCCCCCGCCGCCCCCCCGGGCGGGGGGCGGACGGGGAGGCTACAACAAAATATTTAAAAATTTTATCTATTACTTTAAATTGGAACATCGATATACCCCACATCCCAACAACCCCATAGATCAACCCCACGTGCACAGCCAATTAATAGTCAAATTCTTTGGTCTATCCCATAAATCCACTACATAACAGAAATGTATAACCGGCCTTACACCTCAGGGTGTTACTAAAATTAGAGGTCCTGAGATTACCTACCTCGATACAACATTAACATTTCATTTTTCAAATTATGTAAATTATGAGACTCAAGTAGTTGAAATTATTTGATTAGATTGAAATATAATCTCATAAAGAACAAGAATTGGGATAAAAGATTTAGTGGTCAAATAATATATTTTTCACTTTTAACGTTAGTGATTTAATACCAGTTAACTGCATGTTTGGTTTTGGTCTCCATTGAATAAAAAAGAGAAAAGAAATGAAGAATAACACCTCTTTACATACGTTTAACCTGACCTTTCTCTCTTAATAACAACTCATCACCCAATGAATTAACCATTCAGGAAATAAATGTTTCCAAATGCATTGATGAAAGTGTCCAGCACAATGTACCAACTAGTGCAACAAAAAAAAAAGTCTTTTGTTTGATAACCAGCTTTTAAATCTTTGTCCGATTCTTACTTATGGGCTCGAAGCATACGACATTTTTATCAAACGAAATCGACTTGTACTGTATATTATTATGTTAATGAGAAAGATAACAAATTCAAAACCAAGATTAATTGAAAATTCTCTCCCTGTCTTTTCTTTTTTTTGTTTTGGGCTGTTGCTGAGAATGAAAGATCAACAAATTTACAAGTTTATGCTTAATTTGTTTAGTTTATGATTAGCATATCACAGAGAGAAGTCGCCAAATCTATTGACGTCGCTGAGTGCTCTCAGCCCAGGAGACATTTTGTCTATGTAATTGAGTACAGTCTGGTATGATAAGAGGTAATACAATTGTAAAGAGTACTGTGCGTTAGGTATACCTACTTGTATTAGTCCCTAATCCATAGGCAAGTGGGCCCCATTTAAGAAACACAACTTAGAGATGTTCTTGCACTAATTAATTAAGTAATATAAATAGCATGTCATTATTAATTAACTTCTTCCCCAGTCCCAGGTTAATTAGCTAGGGTTAAAGCCGTTTCCCCCATGGTTTCGTGGTTAAGTTAATGATACGCTAAATACTCAAATTTATTTAGATTTTTCAATTAGACAAAGCACAAGAGATCAAAGAGTAATTGCTCTTTAATTGGCAACAATCACTAAAAATAAAATAGGTAATAGGCGACGGTAAAACCACTGCCTATATGAGGATTAGCTATTTTTAAAATATTGTCTGAATGAGCATTGCCTTTTTTAAAACGCCACCTATTTATAACTCCAAAAGAAAAAAAACACCCCATGTTTCATGCACGGTTCAACCGTTGAATTTTAGCATTCATATATTACCTAAATCCTTGCTTATATTGTAAAATTGCCTCCTATTTCTAGTTACTTTGTAGTGAACCGTCGCCTAATCTTTGTTTTTTTTTTTTTTTTTGGTAGTGAATTCCTAATGCTTGAAGGAAGGGGAATTAATACCCCAACCCTGTGTTTGGATTCAGAGAGAAGTTAAATATTAATAAAGGAAAATAAATGATAAAATTATAAAAAAGAAGGAGGTAATTAATCTTGTCTGGATTGAAAATCTTTATGAAGGAAAAGATCATAAGATAATGATGAATATTTTTTGTTTGGATTGGCAAAGAAAAAGAAGGGAGGGAAAAGATTTTGTACAAACTTTTGAACCTCTTTTTTATTTATGTTTCTTCTATTACGTAGGCGTTGTGTCGGGTTAAAATTATCCTATACAAAAAACACTCTTCCTTTCCTTAATTTACCCCAGTTCCCTAACCATTCCCTTCAATCTAGACATAGCACATAAAACTCATGGAACAAATCACTTGGGTAATTAGCCGTTAAAATGGCTTTGACAAAAAATTAAAAAAAACAAAAAACAAAAAACAAAATCTTAATAAATATTTAATGTTAAGAATTATTGAAGTTTTATCATAAGAATTAATTAATTAATATGAAGAGTGGTTCAGGATCTTATATAATGTACTTGAATCTTGAGAAGTTAACATCTATATATTGTAACATTTAATTTTCTCCAATTGTCGGCCCCGGCCAAGCTATAAGATCAAGATCGTTGATTATCTAAAACCGAAAACCTATTACTTTCTTTAATTGGTATTACATTAAATGATTATAAGCTATAAGTTAACATATTATCTAAAACCTAGCTAGCTGATTAGGATTTGGTTCTTGCAAGCCTAAACTTCGAGCTATTACTTTCTTTAATTGGTATAACATTAAATGATTGTCGATTATTTGGACAATTAATTTGAGACTTAGCTAGGAAAAATTGTATTGATCATCTCATCGTGAAGGAATAATGTTGTTGAAATAATTTAATTTTTTTTTTCTCTTTTTGAAGTTTGAAATCAGTGTTCTCATTTAGCAAACAAGAAGCACATTTTCCCACTCCATCTTAGTTTGAACTACGTCCATTCCCCAAACTATTCTAGAAACTCTTTTAAGCCAGTGACAGCAAGTAATAACTCCCAAATTTAACACTTCTATTATTTCAAAATACTACTCAGATCTATTACAGTGGAATAAATAAAAAGTCGCGAAAAGCAAAGGAAGAAATATATATACATACATATATATATATATATATATATACACACGTACATATATATATATATATACACATACATACATACATACATACATACATATATATATATACATACATACATACATACATATATATATACATACATACATACACACATATATATATATATATATATACATACATATATATATATATATATACAACGAAGAAATATGCGATAGAGAAACCACTTTTAAAGTTCAATACTCAATTATGCATTCTGCCTTCTGTAAAGTGTAAACGAACAAAACATGTTTATGAAAAATTGGGAACTGCCCTATTCTTTTTTTCTTTTTTCCCCAAAGCCAACTATTCAAGACATTCAAGACAACTCAACTACCGAGGTTTTAATGCTTAATTGTGTCTTCTTTCATTCGATTATATACGGGTACGTAAATGCTGGAAATTCGGGTAAACCCGCAGTATCTATAACTTAAAACATTCACGAAAACTTACCCACATACCCACACAGAAATATCTTACGATATGACAGCTCCGCACACGAAACTTCCACAATACGTGAGGCACGAGAATTTGCCCAAGAAGTAGGAAAAAAAAAAAGGAAAAAAAGAAAAGGTGTCTCTTCTTTTGCAATATAGATGGAAAAAATGCCTGTTCCAGCTAGGCTTTTGTTGTGGTACTAATAATAATTAATATAAAGTTTGGTAACAAAGTCTGTGTATATACATCACTAAGGGGTAGATTAATTATAACTAATCACCTATCAGCATTAATTATGTAATCCAGTCAAGTAAAGGTCAACTCAGTGTTTCATCATCCTGAGAGCCAGTGCTTGAAGCTCGCCCAAGTCAGTGGGCGAAGGCCTCTTCCTAGAGTAAGGCTGGAAACAAAATTCATCCGTCCTTTGCATCTCCTGCATCATCTGCATGTGGATGATTGCGTCATTTTTGTGATCTGTATATTCTGATGAGCTCTGAGGTGGCATAGAAGAGTTCATCATATATGTAGGATAAGCATGATGATGAAGGGGTGGTTCATTAATGCCAGCAGCCATGTGGCTTGGCCATTGGCTTTGATCTATATTTCTTGATGATAAGTCCACCAAACTCTGCGCCAGCTGAGCTTTTGCTTGCATCACTTGAGCTTGCAAGATTGCCACCTTTCAAACATAAGTACAAAGTTAGTTTTATGCTTATTTGTTGAACAAGAACTTTCTTATTGCGAGAAGAGGCGAATACAATGAACACCCTACAAGTTCGAGATTAGGTGTTAGCTCGAGTGATTAAGGTTATCTCACCCGAAGTAACAATCTAGGTCAAATCACGTAGAGGATGGGAATTGGGTCGGGGTGGGGATTGAGTTTTTGGGGGGAAAAAAGGAAAAAAGGAAAAAAGGAAAAAAAAAAAAAGCCCTACAAGTTCAAGGAAGTGCGTTCCAACTTGTAACCTAGATTAATTACCATATGGTGATAAAAGGCCCCATAATTATAATACTGCAAATGAGCATCTCATCTAAAAATTTAACCAGTTAGAGAGTGTACCATTTATTAGTTTGATGACCTTATCACATCTTTTTAGGTGCAAACGAGATTTTTAAGCCATGTATGTGGTAAACAAGAAGCGAGAAAACTTGTATCTCCAACATGGCAACAAATGCAAGTATGTAACATCAGAAAAATTCGCCTAGTTACTAATTTTCAAAATTCAATGATGAACATAGAAGCAACACTTTTGAGCAGCTAGCTAGCAATTAATAATATATCAGGCAAGAACCATGGCATGAAACAACAAGATCTTTTGAACCGAGGCATATAAATCATTTTTTGTATAGAAGCTAAAGGCGCACCTGTTGTTGTAATGCAATAATATGTGCAACACACCCATAAACAGGATCTTTGAGTCTTGCCTGAGCTTCATAAGCAATAGTCACAACTGCTTCACAACGATCAGGCACAGGGATATGCAACAACAATTTGGAAGCATTGCTAGCACCAAACACCTTATGAATCGCAGCAAATCTAGCCGGACCCTGCTCCGAACAAAAGTATGGAGCAAAAACACAATCTGCCGTACACTTCCGCCTCAGGAACTTGCATGCACCACATGGTGACCCTGTGCCACTCGCCATAATCAAAAAACTTCAAAAGAAAGAAAGAAAGAAAGAAAATTAAAAAAAAAAAAATTAGGCACACGAGCACACTAGAAAATAGTGCAGATGAAAGTGGGGGTGGTGTGATTAAAGATGAAAGGGGTCAGGGGTCTTATAAGGGGGTCTGGTGGGTCTGTGTGGCATGCTTGTAGGGAACATTTATTAATGGCTTATGCAAGAAGAATGCATTTCTTTAATTGTTGTAAAAAGTGCTTAGACCAGTTTAATTTGTATGATTCAGATTGAATAGAGAAAGTAGAATCTCTTATGCAATATACTTTGAATGATCAATGCAAGGTTGTTTTAATTTAGTGTTTATTCTTAGTATATGAGGTAGCTTTCGAGCTTTCTATAAACTATTTTTTTTGCTTTCCCATCTTCTATTTATTAAATGTTTTCCTCGCCGAACGCCGCACCTGGGAACTGCTGCTGATTTTTGTTGCTTTATGGAGTTGCTTACCGACAAATTCAATAGACTTTCAACTTTCATTAGTGCATATTCATTTTTTTAGTTAATCACATCCATAATATGCCATTTTTGTTGACCACGTCTCAGCTTATGCTCCGAATGAGTCCAGTGACGAGTAATAATTTATATTTGAAGGGACTATAACGAATTGTTATCTGATTACTCTATGTTTAATATAATTAACGCATTAGAAATTATATACATTGGATGAAGATATATAATTAGGGAAATTAAATAATGTAAAGACATAATTTAATGTAAGGACTGGAGGGCCCGGCTTTGAACGGCTTGAGTGTACAGATTAATGGGTCTTGGAATTGAACAATGGGATTTGATAGAGATCCTCTTATGACCGTTTGACTTTGTTGCTTGTTGGAAGAGAAAGGTGCTTTGCGTTGAAGTTATTAGCTATGGAGCTTGGGAATTGAGTCACCAGAGGGTCATGGAATCAGTGTTCTCTCTTCTCTTTTTTCTCATGCTATTTAATGGGTAAGGTTATCCGAGTCATTGAACTTGTGACGACCCCTCGTGTTAAATGTTTTGCAATTAGAAGAGACAAAGATCGCAGAACGTGAGAAACGAATTTCCTTTCTTTTTTTTTTTCTTTAAAGAATAACGTGATTCTTTACTTACTCTTGTTGATGATTTGTTGAGATTAAGAAATGTAAGTTTCACGTAAGAAATGTCGCTGGTGCTTTGGTATTATTTGAATTTATAGTCTAATTATTATTTTTGCCCCTTTGAAATTAATTTACAGTTTTTTGGGCGTGACACCCATTATTTTCACTCTCTTTTTCTTTTTCATAGTTACATTGGTCTTTTTTTGGTTGGGTGGTTTCGGTTTTGTTTTGGTCATGATAGAATAGTGATAAGAATAATATTATTCGAACTCTGTTTATAACTCATTTTGAGCTCCCGAAATTAAAAAAAAAAAAATGCATCGGAATTAGATTTTCATTAACAAGAAGAAGGGTTTAAAACCAATCTTCTTAGGATCAAAGATCCGGGCCCAAAGAAAACCTAAATCTCACCATTCCGGTTTCATATCCTTAGTTAGATGGGCATTCCAAATCATAATCCGTCCTATTGGTTCTTGATTTTGGGCTTAGAGTCTGGGCTTTACCGCAACACCATCAATTTCTTGGACTCGTTTGTGCGATCTAAGCCCTTTGGGTTTGAGAGCGGCGCTTGGTTTGCAAATAGGAGATGTAGAATAATGGTGTAGGCTTCTCGTGTAAAATACATCCAAATTGTATATACCCATCTTGCGTGGCGTTTGGAGAATAAAATAATTTAGATAATTCATCGTCATTAATATCTTATAACGTTATGTAAGAATTCAAATCGGAGACGAGCACTTGTCGGAGACGAATGATAACGGTGCAAATCCAGCCATGCCTAGAAGATCAAAGCCCAGATTACATCATGGAGATCCAACAGAAAACACAAGAACATGAATAGTTTTGTCAGCTTAACCAAGATAGATGTCATTTTGTGCCTACAAGTCCATTATCTGAAGTTATGGTTCTACCTCAGGCCTCAGCAGAGTCATTAAAATATAACTCATATACGTGAGCTTCCAGCAACACCAATGTATATTAACACAAAACTTCTTTCTCTCTCTCTCTCTCTTTTTTTTTCTCTCTCTTTCCCTCTCTCTTTTAGGTTGACAATCATAAAATCCAGAGACAACTTGAATATAAGTGATATAATCAATAGTCATATTCATTGAACGCCACAAAAATTATATGTGAATGGAGCTAACTGCTATATCAATTACTTGATGAGTGCCCGTGCAATCCACGAAAAAATTAGCACTTTAAAATGTTTACTTGTTTCATGATTTATAATATTATTGAAACAATAATAATTCACATGTATTAACTGATCAATATTTTTAAATTATAATTATAGTATTATTATGAAAAATGCTCTAATATTTTTCTTAAATAATAATTGAATAAAAAACTCGTATTTTAAAATAATATTTTTTTTTCCTTTTTTCTGCTTAAAGCAATGCAGAGAAGTTCCACGTTTTAGAAGTACAAGCTGCCACGCGGCAACATCACGGCCATCTACGTGCAATAGCTGCATTTATCTTTTCTTTTCAAGAAAAAGTAGAATTAAGTGCCAGTAGTCTAGTTGGGATCAAAGATTTGAAGGTCTAGGGTTCGATTCATCTTAACAGCAAAAGTGAAAGCAGAAAAGAGTTGCCATGCGACAGTAGCACAACCTATCCTCGTGCAATAGCATTTTTTGAAAGGGAAGGGGGGAGGCAAAACCATGGCAAAAGTTGCATCATAGAAAAGTAACTAGAGAATAACTCATGCGCTACACAAGAAAAATGTGTATTTTTTATTTTTTTACTTATTGTTGATGGCCAATTTTGACGGTCTATGTAAGAATAAAGTATAATTTTCTAAAAAATTTAGTTTTTAGTAAATTCTCAATGCCAATAATTTTTTTCTATTATAGATACGTAGTCATGAAATAAAATGTTAAAATTAGAAAGGTAAACTTAAAAAACGACTCGAGGTGACCTCAAAAAGTCTAAATTTCAAGTATCGCCTGATATTTAGTGGCAATTCATATGATAGATTGTTATAAGATATCTTAAGATCCAATCCATCAGTGTAGGTAATTTACCAATACTCTTAGGTGCCTACCTAAAAATTGAAGGAAAGACAAACCCAAACCAATAACCTTTGTCAGCTTCCAGAAATCACCTGGAATATAGCTAGTCAAATTGTTACTGGTTAAGTCAATTACCTCCAGATTTAAGGTCGCAACTAATTGCCGTTTCTCCTCCTTCACCTCCTCAAAAGCTAAACCTAAGCATGTGGTTTATGATGGTGTGGCCAACGACAGCAGAAAAAGATTGAATTGACAGTCACATGCATAATTGTTTACTCCAATATAATATAATTAATTTAAAAGTACTTTGTCTACATATAACAAAAAGACTGAAAATTACTGCTGCTATACTCAAAAGAGCGGCAACTATAAGTAGGAAGGCAGCTCCTTGGATTTTCTTGTTCCAAAAATACACGTATTTAGGCCTAATGATGCTGTTAGGTTATGGCTCAAAGTCCAACCCTATATAAATTAGGACAAAGTTTTAATAAGAGTTAAAATTCTAACTATGGTAAGAGTCTTAATTATGGTAGGATTGATAAATTAGGAAATCTTTTGTCTTAGAGGATAAGGAAATCTCCTCTATAAATAGAACTCTTGTATTAGTTGTATAATGGGTGCCTTAGGGCTACACCCCATGGGGGGTGTGGGTGAGAGAGAGAGCCTGAGAGCATTGAGAGTGTCTTATATTCGTTCTAGTCCTGTTGAAGATAGAACCATTATAAGATAGAACCATTATAAGAACTCTGTGGGGAGGGTTTAGACTTTTCTGTCCGTGTAAAAAATCATCACCTGAATTGTAACCATTATTGTTGAATAGTGAAATTTATCCGAGAGGGGATCGTGGACGTAGGCAGAGGGCTGAACCACATTTAATAGCGCGTATTCGTTTCTCGTTACTCGTACTTTAATTCCTCTGTGTGAGTGCGTGTTATGTGTCCTCGATTTTCCCACCAAGTGGTATCAGAGCTTGGTTGGAAAGAGGACGCTGGTTTGCATGAAAAACGAAAAAGAAACGCCGAAGAAGAGTAAAAAAATTTGCTGATCTGCTCGTCACGTTTGGCAACCTTCCCGGAGACCGATCGACGATCCGTTTGTTACTGTGTTTTCGTCTCGGAGAGGAGAGTAAGCTGATAAAATTTTGTGATGATCCGACGGTTGGATTGTGAGATACAAGCAGGTCAAGTTTTGTGAGTATGTAGTCAAACAGTCAAACAAAAAGTTTGACCAGCATTGACCGAAGGGCTGCAGGGGTTTGACTGCATTGACCGAGGGTCTTCTCACCGTTTTTCGACGTCCTGAGTTCATTTTTTAGGTCCGTTTTGCCAAATTTCTTGATGTGTCATGGGTGAGCCTTGAAATTGGGTAAAACAATGAAGTGGTGATGAAATTCTATGAGTCTTTAAAGCATTGTACGAGCAAACACATTTAGCCGACTAGTGAATAAACTTTTAGAGGAGAGAAGTTTGTATGAGTAGACTAGTTGAAGAAGGCTCGATTCGAGGGAGGAGTCGCGCGAACGACTGATAAGGAATGCTACTGTTAGAAAGAAAACCACGTCCAAGATGCCTTGTGTCAAAAGAGGACACAAACAACCTTGAGAGGTCGAGGTTAGACGGCACGAAAAGGGATGTTGGGGACGACTCCGAAAACTTGCTAGGATGTGTTGGTAGCTGTTACTGTAAAGAGTGTTGTCGAGCAAGGGCTCCAGCATGAAGACTATGAAAAGGTTCTAGTTGCGGCAAAGAAGCTTCAGACTTTTCACAAAGGGAGGAATTTGTTGGGTTATGACTCAAAGTCCAAGCCCATACAAATTAGGACAGAGTTTTAATGAGAGTTAAAATTCTAGTTATGGTGAGAGTCTTAATTATGGTAGAATTGATAGATTAGGAAATCCTTTATCTTGGAGGATAAGGAAATCTCCTCTATAAATAGGACTCTTGTATTAGCTGTATAATGGGTGCTTAGAGCCACACCCCATAGGGGGTGTGGGTGAGAAAGAGAGCCTGAGAGCATCGAGAGTGTCTTATATTCGTTCTAGTCCTGTTGAAGATAGAACCATTATAAGAACTCTGTGGAGAGGGTTTAGACTTTTCTATCCGTACAAAAAGTCATCACCTGAGTTGTAACTATTATTGTTGAATAGTGGAATTTATCCCAGAGGGGATCGTGGACGTAGGCAGAGGGCCGAACTACGTTTAATAGCACGTATTATTTTTTCGTTACTCGTACTTTAATTTCGCTGCATGAATGTGTGTTATGCGTCCTAATGATTTCGCAACAAAGGCTTTGGTTGCACTAAGTCCAGGGTTGTTCAGTAAACTTCTATTGTACACTGCATTTTCAAACTGACTTGGAATTCTCTCTTTGAGGAGATTAGAAGACATATTAAGGGAATTTAGCCCCAGACGAAATTTCTTCTGAAAATTCATTTTCTAAAAAGTCCAAACATGTCAGGATTAGTAGAAGACCAATTGCTGCAGGAATTTTGCCTCAGAGCTGGTTTCTACTAAGTTTTAAAGAAGCGAGTGACTGTAATGAGATTATATTCGATGGAAAATTCCAAGAAAGTTGATTCCCATCAAGTAAAAGCTCTGTCAAACTTTAGAGTGCAGTCAATTCTTAAGGAATTTCACCACTGAAGAGGTCATTGCTTGCTTTAAACCGACCCAAGTTGTGCCAAAATGACACTCCTGCTAGACTTTTGCCTAAAAATCTGTTCTTACTTATGGGCCTATTTGGATTGGCTTATTTTTAGGAAAAAATTCTTTTTTTTCTTAAAAAAATTATATTACTTTTACAATAATTGCTTGATTTAGTTTATAAAAAAGTTGAAATTTTAAAAGAAGCTCAAATACAACTTTTTTTAGAAGCCAGAATTTTCAACTTATCAAAAAAAAAACTGTTTTCCAAAAGTTGTTAAAAAAAACTTTTAATTTGAGCCAATCCAAACGAGCCCTATATCAATCAATGATAAGTTTGATGCTACTTTCTCCTGAAGTTTAGTAGTGAATAAGTTATCACTAATAATAAATAGTGTCAAATCCAATAATGAAAACTTTGTAGATGGGAGTCTTACTGAGGCAAACCACTTATATTCCATATTGTTGTTTGTTATTTATAGCTCTATGAGATTATGTGTATTGGTGTATAAATTATTGTACTCTGTTTACCCAAAAATAGTGGATTACAAGTTGGTTTTTGCAAATGGATAAGTGATCTTCCCAATTCCTGTCAAGTTCCCGATCTTCTTCCCCCCAATAATTCATTTTTTGTTATTAATGGTAAACTTGCTAAGCTGATGCTACTGCTTTTGTATGACCAAAAATTGGTAAAAAAAAACAAAGAGATAAATGCACTACCGAGAATCGGTAGAAAGAAATGAGGTAAACGCTATCGTACAGAAATGGTGACTAAATTTCCATAACTAAAGAGATAAATACAACGTGGCTAAATTTTTCCATGACTTCAATGATAATATTCAAATGATATTCCTTTTATTGTTTTAAAAATAAATATATTACTAGGTCTTTTATCGAATAACTATTCCCGGTGGTAAAAATAAATCAATTACTAGGTCTTTTTATCGGATAATTTCACCCTTTAGCTCGAGATTTGAATTTCTCCATGGTGCTACCTTCATTCTAATGATTAAATTAGTTTCGTTGGAACCCATATTGTAATTAGCATTTGCGGCTGCCACATTTCTTTACGGTACTCTAAACATTTCTGCAGATTCGTTTGGTTGTGATAATGCGTATGTATTTTGATACGAACAAACCACTTAAATTATATCTAGCTAATATTGTTATTTGTAGATAGGAGTCTTACCGAAACAAACCACTTATGCCCCATATTATTGTTTGTTGTTTATAGCTATATGAGATTATGTGTATTAGTGTATAAATTATTGTACTCTGCTTGCTGAAAAATAATGAATTACAAATTGGCAATTGCAAATGGGTAAATGATCTTTCCAATTCCTCTCAGGTTCCCCATCTTCTTTCTGCAACCATTCATTTATTGTTATTATTGGTAATCTCACTAAGGTGATGCTGCTGCTTTTGCATATCTGAAAATAGGTAGAAAACAAAGAGGTAAATGCATTACCGAGAATTGGTAGAAAATAATGAGGTAAATGTCACTGTACAGGAATGGTGACAAATTTTCCATGACTAAAGAGGAAATACAATGTGACTAAATTTCCATGACTTGAATGATATTATTGAAATGAGATTCCTTTTACTGTTTGAAAATAAATATATTACTAGACCTTTTATCGGATAACTACGCAAAAATAAATCAATTACCAGGTTTTTTTATTTGATAACTACGTCTTTAGCTCAAACTTTGAATTTTTTCACGGTACTACCCGACTAAATTGGCTTCGTTGGAACCCATGTTGTAATTAGCATTTGCGACTGCTGCATTTCTTCGTACTGCTCTGGACCATTTTGCAGATTCATTTTGGTTGTGATAATGCATATGTATTTTGATGAGAACAAACCACTTAAGGTGTATCTAGTTGATATTGTTGTTTGTAGATCGGAATTTTACTGAGACAAACCACCTATGTCCCATATTGTTGTTTGTTGTTTATAGCTTTATGATATTATCTGTATTGGTCTACAAAATTATTGTACTCTACTTACTGAAAAATAATGAATTACAAGTTGGTTTTTGCAAATGGACAAGTGATATTCCTAATTGCTCTCAGGTTCCCCATCTTCTTCCCCCCGCTATTCATTTATTGTTATTACTGGTAATCTTACTAAGCTGATGCTGCTGTTATTGCATGATCGAAAATTGGTAGAAAACAAAGAGATAAATGTGTTACCGAGAATTGGTAGAAAACAATGAGGTAAATACTACCGTACAGAAATGGTGACTAAATTTATATGACCAAAGAGTTAAGTGCAACGTGACTAAATGCCCCATAGAGTTGATATATGGTCTTTTAGCAGTACAATTGCTACTTTATACCAGGTCATTTTGGTGAAAGTCATAATGAAATTTGTGTTTTTGCATCGATTACTAGTGTTTTTGAACACTTATCTTGTGTAGATCTCCATTTGAGCTATAAATTATTAATTTTTTTAGATCTTTGTAATATTTTGAGAAAAATCTAAATTGTGTTTCTCCATGTGTTATGAGACTGCTCTTCGTTGCTTGCCAAAAATATGTGAAGATGTCTCTAGATTTGCAGGCTTGGTAAAGTAAAATATCCGTCAAATTAGTCCATTAAGGTAGTAACAAGGGTAAAAAAGTTGCACCAGCCGGGAATCGAACCCGGGTCTGTACCGTGGCAGGGTACTATTCTACCACTAGACCACTGGTGCGTTGGACGACAGTTAAAATCCTGTCTCTTTTTTGACCTTTTCTGTTCGTCTTCTCTTTTCGTCGTTACTTTTTGATTGTTTGAGGTACTTGGGGCGCAATTATTGCTACGCTGTTACAAGCTGGTCAAACTGCCGTCTTGCTGAAAAGCTACCAACGTTCTTCCTTAATCTCTACGTTCATCACATATAGATGAATAAGATAATATTATAAGCAAGATATTTTCATATATGTACAAAGATGTAATGTTACTTGAGAGCTTACGTAGTATATAAAGCATTTGACCCCAGCTAGTCAAGTCAAATAAACCTCGAAGACCCAGGTCTAATTATGGGAAAACAACATAATTGAAGCTCCAAGCTTGGCTAGCGTGTTTGAATATGTGTTGTAAACTAGTGAAACCAAGTCAAAAATATGCCTTGCGATTGAGAAATGGGAGTATTATAGTAATCATGCTCCATAACCTACGTTTTCTGGAACAATGTTTGATGAAAATATCTGCTTGCTTCTTCCAAGTATTGATAAGCTTCCTACATATATCACGGACAAATTAAAAGTGGTTCGATTCACGAAATTCTATATACAAAGTCTAGATAAAACGGTTTATATACATAGATCTATACAGGCATGTATGTTCATATACTTTTGGATCTTAACATCGAGAAGCATGCATGCACAATGGTGTACTACTGATTCAGTTTTCACTCTTGAAAACAAAGAAAAGCCGGACAAGACCAAGAGCTTTTTCTTGCTTCTAAATTCTCAATGCCTAGCTAACAGAGATCATCACCATTATATAGAATTCAGTCGATACTCTTCAACTTCATATATTATAAATAAAGAGGGTTGGCACAAATCATTCGAGTTACTATTATACTTCACTCCTCTTTCTAATTTCTATTGGTAAAAACAAGCTCTTATTGTGTGAAGGAAGATTTGACATTTAATATATGAACTCTTAACATACAAAGACGAGATGAAGCATTAGTGCATTACCCATTAGGTTGAAGCTAGCTTTCTTCATATGACATAGCACATAAACGAATTTTTCATATATTTAAGAAACATAACATGCAACTTAAATTCTTTTCCATGCCTCATTAATTACAACTGGTACATGGATTAGGGGTCATTCAAGTGATTGAAATTATTTCCCTAACAGTGATGCCCTGGATTCAAATCTCATGAGGGAGGAGGGTTAGGTTGCGATGAGGGGTTTAAAAAATAAAAATACCATAGATACAGACTCCACACTAGCACAATAATATAGGTTAGCATTTGGGAATGTTACATTCACATTCCAAACTCTATCTTCTACATTTTGATGGTATACTATAATTACAATGCAACTAGGTTGAATATGAATTGATCTACATGAAATATCATGTATTAAAAAGACAATTATTTGGGTAGCTCTAATCACATACTTTAATGCATCAATTATAGACATAAAATCGTACTCTAGAAACAAATCATCTATTTTAACCTCTTAAAATCTAGCTTTCGTTAGAGTACCACTAACAAGATTTTCTAGTTAAATTGAGAAATTTTATATTAAGTCGATCCTCGACATGTAATCCATTCGGAAGCTTCAGTAGTTAATAAATTTACAGTGCTAATAAATTTAGATGTATGGAGCAACATTCTATAATGAGAAAATATGAAAATTTCATCCAAGAACTCTTCATTTTGCTCAGCAAGTAATTTCATTTCATTTCACAAAATCACCTTACATAAAAATCAACTCATCAAAAATCAAGGTCCCAAGGTGTACATATATAGCCACCTATTTACAACTGTTTCCTTATATTTACGACTATCAACAAAAACAAGTTTTACATAAACACAAATTCATGTAGAAACTCTTATAGAAATTCTGTTTAATTAATTACGTCAACAGTGCAGAACAGATGCCCCAAATGTGTTACATGTATAATGTACCTATACATACTACTGCATGATCAGCCCTTCAGGGAAGCCTAATTTAAATCTCAAAAACCTCAATATTTAGCCGTAGCAAAATACTCCTAATAATAATCGATCTATTAAATGTATATCCTACAAGAAGAACGTTATAATGCTTCTTTTTTCCCACTAGAGTTTGCTAATTATAAGCATGAAATAGGGAAAATATATAGCTGGTCCACCAAGAAAAGCAATCCGTATTTTCTTTTTGTATTTTTTAAAAGTGATTTTTTTTTCTCTATTTTGGCAAATGCCCCACCCTACGGGATCTGAACCATTTGAACTACTTCCTAACGTAATACAAGTGATTGAACATATCAAAGATATATATACACAATACCCAATAACATAATGCAAACATAAAGATTGAGGACAAAAGCATATAAAACTCCATCAAAATAAGGGTTTAAATATCGCAATGATATGTTTAATTAACTACCTTGAGAAATTGATCAACAATTGCCATGAGGTTTCTGAACTTCAAGCTCCACCTTGATACCATTTTGGCCTCCATTGATGTTTCTTCTGTGCCTCGTAAGTGGAGAGATTCCAGGTAGGTTAGCAACTGTAGGCAACTAATTAAAACATAAATTTAAGATTAAAAGAAGAAAACATTTCAAGTAAAAAAGATTTTCAATTTATTATTGCATATAATACAATACAATAGTAAATCTTGCAAAGTACTCATAGATGAAGTAGCCTACATTACGTCTCCAACACGATCTAAAACACAAATTAATTAGTCAACACTGATAAGCAAATTTGCAGAATTAACTTCTGGTTATATATTAAAGGGTCCCGGGACCAAGACGAAGCTCCAAATCTAAATCATTCTGATCTCTTCTGTCGCCGGGCGGCCTCTTGTTCACATCTTCGGCTGGATCGTATTGGAAGTTCGAGCTGATACGCCAATCGTCCCCATAAGAATGATCCAAGTGTTGCTTATCATCATCATCATGATGATAGTTACCATAGAACTCTGCATCAGCAGTACTTGATGAAGATATTGCAGGAAAAAATGTGCGGTAACTTAATTGTGCTTCACTTGGTGGAGCATAATAATGCTGTGGATAGCTTGATAATATTGGCTGGTAAAACCTAGGGCCTGAGTGATTATCTTCTTCATGCTTGCTTGAATTAGGTTTATTCTTAGCCCTATCTTTCCTGTGGATATTCATATGGCCACCTAAGGCCTGCGCCGTCGTGAAGCCGCGCTTGCAAAACACGCACTCGTATGATCGCCCTACGCCTAAGTTTTGGCTTTCTTGATCAGATTGATCAGCTTCCTCATTCAACTCCATAGCTATATTATTATAATTTCAGCAAATCTTGTGTGATCTTTTCTTTTTTTTCCCTAATCTGAAAGGGTTTTATAGGGTTGGAAAATTGAGGATGATCAAAGGCAAGTGACGATTTAAGGGCATAGCAATTTGCAGTTTAGCTCAATGACGCTTAGTGTGTGTGGTGTGTGTGGAAGCGAGGAGAGGGAGAGGCTGCTGAGACAAGGTCTTTGAATTTTTGCTGGAAACGGTTGAAGCCGGCTGTGATTTATGGAATAAAATATAGATCCTTCTATGGCAAGCACTTAACTATATTCTATTGTTCATACTTCAGTTTGTCTCATAAAAATCTTTAATTTTGTAAGCTAGATTTGTCACTTTGTTATCCAGTTGCTTTCTAATTTGATTTTTTGACGCAGTTTTGATGTGAATTTTTGCTTGCCCTAATACTTTATAACCCTGCCATATTTTAGAACTATATACTATATAAAAAATTATATGTACATGCTTTTTTTAAATACATGCTACATATCATATTACTATTCTAAGTCCTCTCTTCTATTCAAGTTATCCAACGATATATATATATATATATATACACACACACACACACACACACACACAAAATAATTATCTAATTTAAATCTATTAATCATCAATTAATAATACTATTTTTAATCCAAAAATAACATTCAAAAGATTTTTTTAAAACTTTTTTTCCATATCAAATTATTTTTTGATTTTTCTTTCTCAATTTAAATATTTTATTCAATTACTAGAGATCTCTCTTAAATTACTTAAATTTTTTATTTAAGTACTAGAGATCTATCAAAAAAAAGGTTATTAGTATTACAAATTTATCAAAATTTAATTCTAAAAGATATGTTTGTATAATTCATTGACAGATATAGAATCTAAAAGTTAGTTATCAATAATAAATGAAGAGATTAGAAACGTGAATTTCTCCTCAGTAATAATTCATTGACATATAGAATCTAAAAGTTAGTTATCAATAATAAATAAAGAGATTAAAAACATGCATTTCTCGTGAGCAGCGCATGGATATCCTCTGGTTGTAATGTAATGTATATGTAAAATTACATATAGTATATCCCATATCTTTTTATCAAGGTCTTTTTTTTTTTTTTTTTTTGATACATACGGCAGTTTAATACTATTGTCTATGACCTCCTAATATAGACGATGGTTGAATCTGTCGGTTTGAGAATTGTTGTCTATAGGTACAAGCTGTTGCTTATGACCAAAAAACTATCACCTATTTCCTTCCTCTTTTTCTTTATAGTAAACATCAATTATTGTCTTGAGATTAGTTACTTTTAATTAAGCACAAAAACAATATAGTGCGACAAGTTAAAAAATTAGTGAAACAAATGGACTGATTGCAGTTTAATTATATTTATATTTATATTAGAGCATATGCAATGCCATTGAAATAAAAATTTGAGCCCGTTGCATGCAGTTGTGGATACTATAAAGTCTGTGTGATTCGTCACAATCATAATTCACAGGTGTCTTAATGTTATTGCCCCCGTAAAAATGTAGTTAGCTTCATACATCTGTTATATAATGAAAAATATAATGAGCAAAATATAACACCACAACTGTTTGTAGCTTTATGCTTGGCCTGTAACGAACATTAATTCTAATCCATGTTACATCAGCTCTAATTGGATCCACACCATTATGTGTCATCACAATCATCATCGTATGTGGTTTAATTATCGAGATACCCTAAGATTTGTTTAATTTACACCGCTAATATAATTGCGCTCTTTTTTTTTTTTGTGGTCACAGCCTAGCAAAAGGATAATTTTGGGGACCAACAAATCTGGTTATCTAATATATTTGATGAACGAAGCTATTGATCTCAGATACATCAAAATCAACTCATACGTATAAACAATTGAAACGAAGTAGTCAAATCTTATCCTACCAAGGGGGCTTAATAATAATGTAAATTTAATAATACTCATTCTTGTCGAAATTAAAGGTTTTTTTCTTTTCCCCTACTAACTACATAAAAATGAAATCACGTTTAAATGTAACACTCGGTATCTCATCTCAACTTGTATACCCTGTCCACTGCAATATGGAAAACAAATATGTTTATAGTCTATACAAAAGAACTTTTAATATACCTAATACAAAAAGTGAAAATGCTGTAGAGGAAACATATATGAGTTGATTATTGTATCTAGGCCAAGTATTTTTTTGGATATTATATATTCAAAATTCTTCGCTTAATTTGAATACATGAGAGTTGTTTTTCTAAAATAATTGATGTTCTGATAGTGCAAGTGTCTTTGTCCCTCTCTTGCAGGCCGAATTTTATACGGGGGAGTAGGTTCAGTCATAATTGGCAGGTGTTCTTCGCATAAGTCCAAAGATTTTTTTGATAGAAACTGCACACTAGGACATCACATATACTACTAATAGAGTAATGGAATCAAGATCTTAATAAAAATATTACAATTAGATTACATTTTGAATGAGTACTGGTTATTCTCCGTGAAATCATACCATCATATCATTCTCCCAAGTCTGCAGCTATAGTATTAGAGATCAACTTTACAAAATCTTCATTGCGCAAGGTATGAAATGCACCAATTAAGTGCTCTATTTTAAGAGAAACAGTCTAGGGATTAGTTTTAGGTCATTTTCACACCATCGCGTCTTGGGTCGGTTCACCATCCACGCAATTCCTCCTAGATCAAGAGGGGACATTTTGAATTTTTGGGTTGTACTAACAATAGAGCCCAAAAACTGGTAGTCTTCCATCTTTCCAGTCTAAAAACTGGCTCATAAGAGGGATTAGGAAACCGTCAAAGTCGTTGAGAATATTTTCTACGGTAGTGATGATTTGGGTTCAAGTTTAATGAAAAATTAAATAGAATTGAGTTAGAGGTGGGGACTCGTTTTTTTAGTCTAACAAGGTTTTCGGTCATTTTAGACGATAGTGTTATTTAAATGGCCAGTTCTATTTACCTTGACTTAGGACGGACATAAAGGATTGAAGTAGTTCAAAAGAATTAAAAGACAAATCGTATAGTTTATTAGCTTATTGTGGCTGGTTTGTGAGTGGCGTTGTCTGGAGGTGGATGCGGAAAATGCCTTATGATGTAAGAGACAATTTTTATGGTACCACAAAAATAATATATATGTTGATTTGACCGAGTCTGCAAGCATAGGCGGAGCTACATATGCTCGTAGCACCCCCTAACTTTTTGCTTAAAAAATGTTACAATTACCGTTTTTCGATTATAAGAGATTAATTAAGTATTTCCTTATAATAAGAGTGCACATCCTCATGATTGTGATAAAGGAAGTATTAACACTTTTATTTTATTTTTCAATCCAAAAAGTAAACTTAGAACGAAAAAAATTAAATAAGTAAAAACCAAAAAAAATAACAATATACATAGATAGGGTGAGATCAAGAAAGGGAAAATAAAAGAAAAATGACTACTTGGTCATCACTTATATGAAGAAATATTTTTAAGTTGAATAGTCAACATTATCAAAATATGCTGTCAAACTAGGACAATTATAAGATATAGTTCTATTTGCAATAATGATATATACATATATATATATAATGTATATTAATATGCTATTATTGTATTAAATATTAAATTTTTTAATTTATATTAAAAAATTATACATATATAAATGTTCACCCGCTGAACCCTGGGTCTTGACTTCGTCATTGTTTGCAAGTGAAATGCCACGAAAATAATTCTTGGCTTTTGCATTATGGACGATTCCGTAAAATTGGAAGTGTTCGAAAACAACACAGTGTTCTTAACCACTTCTCCTTTCTACCAAATCATACCTTACTTCATGTTTAATTGGTTAATTATTATCCTTCTACAAGTTGATGGGCACATTGTTCCTCGGGTTCGCCTTGGAGATATATACATTATCTTTCTAATTAAGGACTTCCATTGCATTGGTAAGAGGCTGTTACACACTGATTTAGGTCTTTTCATAACATCTTACCTCCTAATATTATAACAAGATGTTATAATAGCAAACCATCAAAATTATTTTATTCTATGAAAATTTTTCCATCACGGGTGCACTTATTTATTATTTGTTTATAAGCAACTTTTTACTCATAAGTACATAAGCTCAGCCAAACAGGCTCTTGAACGTTTTAGTGACCATATTTTGATTCTCAAAATAAAGAGACGCCGAAAGCAATGGGCTTATCCCATTGACGAGCCTATTTGAGTAGTACTTGGTAAAAGGCTTTGAGAGCAGAGCAAACAGACACAGGCTCTTAGAGTAAAAAAAGGTGATGAGTATGTATTACAAGGTTGTGCCTTCAGCCCAAATGGGTGGGCCTAAATTGAATTCTTCTATTTGATAAGAAGCATTGTCAGCATGTGATACAATTTGTTCAAATTCTGGTTTCATTTATCTCTCTCGATGGTGATGACTCACTCTAATAAGATTACATACAATTGACCATATGATCATAAATCCTACAGTGTAATAACTAGTTTTAACACATTTTGTAGATTAACCAATCATTAGCCAATATGGTGATAGGAGAATCTAAAATATATTTCAGAATTTTTAAGAGAGTTGCCTACAAATGACTCTTTGCCAATATCTAAATAGTTTTGAGTCAAGTCCCACTAGTGCATTCCTTTACCCATTGTATTGGTAACAGTTTGCAGACTGAATTGCTCGTTCAATATGTAACGACTTCCTCCCAATTGCGGAAGTTGCAACATTATTCGGGGGCTCTTTTTCGCCTTATTCTTGGTAAAGTACTCTAACAAAAAATTAAATATCTCGTACTTTTGGCATTTCAGTGATAATATAATTTTTCCAATCCAAAAAAAGGGAGAGAAAGAAAAAACTAACTGAAACCAACATTCAAATGAAATAGAGTGATCGGAAAGGACCTAACACGAGTGCAGCATAATTGTAAGCTCACTAACTCCCGTTATCCCATGTTCGATTAAAACATACACTTTTGGCAGGCTATCATCCACCCAAGAATGTCCCCTCCCCCCCCCCCCCCTCTTTTTTCCAACAAAAAAAAAAGAATGTCCCCTCTTTTGACTTCCAATTTTCACCTGTACGTGGTGTGGACCACCTTAATTTATATTTTCACAGACATCTGTTTGCTTTTATATATATACATATATATTTATATACACAAACACACAAGGGTGATGGCTTGTGGCTTCATGGCCGGGAAAATGACCAAATTTTTGTTTCTGAACAAGGGAAAAGCCATCACAACACTGCTGTGTGTTAAGACTTATGTTGGGAACATGCGAAGCAACAATCGGAAGAGCAAGGCTTGAATTGGAACTCATATTTTCGTATAATATTATAAAACTCAATGACAACGGAGCATTTATATATGATTTAGATATTTTTAGTTAACAATTACATCTCGTTTATAACGTGGAAATTACACTAGTACTACCTGTAGTCTTACAGTATCGGGACAGATATCAAGTGATGGACTTATCCTCAAAATCCCACGTTAAGTATCATCACCACGTGATCCAGTACTGGTGACGCTAGTTAAGGTGAGTAGAATATATGTGTAGCCAGCTAGCGAGGCCTTGGCGAAAATTCACTGTCATTAGTGGTTTTATGATTGCTTTTTTCCTGCAAAAACTGATAATCCCATTACAAGACAAGGTTTATTGTCATGACTATTCTGACCACTAGCTATAGAAGACCCAACTCTTGAAATTTTGTTCTTGTTGTTTTCAACTTAACATAGACATGAAAGCAAATAAGTTAATTTGGTTCCATTTTTATGTTGCTCGACATGATATATTGAATTTTGATGGTGCTGAATTATTGAGATTTTTTAAAGTAGGTCCCCTGGAGAAGAATTCAGTGTCAGCCTCCGAAAGAACTGTTTATTAGGTGATCATCAAGTTATACACATTCAGGGCACGCGTAGATATTTATACTGCATGGTGTAGAATTGTGAAAAGTAATGTTAGATGTCGTTTCATATCATCTAAATATTATTTCTTACGTGTGTACTTAATTGACATGATAAAAGGGAAAATTTCATAAATGGTCCTTATTGTAAAAAAAAAAAAAGGTGTTATTCTAGTCCCTATAATTTTAAAAGTGAGTTAATTTTGGTCCAAGTATTTGTAAAATGGGTCAATTTGATTTTGTCCTCATCTCTTCGCTTCTCTCTACCCTCTTTTTCATTGTAAAAGTTTATGAATTGAATATCAAGTCTTATGGAAAAAATTTCTACGAAAGGGAAAATAAAGAACACCTCTCTAAAAATTTAATTTACACAGGCATAGATTAAGAGAATTACATTTACTAACCATAAATCCGGAGAGGGCTTCTCATGCTGCTTATAATTAATTAGTCCTCTACATGATCAATACTGCCATTAATGGGTTTCCCTTCTTTTTTTTCTTTTATGTAACTTGTATCAGAAATCCTAACTTCAAATATTCCGACATACATGGAAATAAACCCTGCAAAGATTATATATAGGTGATGAATGAACACAAGAAAAGAACAAAAACCAATTACAGGAAAGTCTCAGTCACTACATTGTAAGACATGTAACCCCAAGGCGCTTCTTCGATGTTCATGCCCTGAGTGGATAGCTGAGACAAAAGCGAAAAAAGAAGGAAGAAACAACAGCATGGGGGTAAATTCAAGTGAAAAAACATTTCACCTCCTTCTTTCTACAGTAAAAAGTAACACAAAAAGCAAATGGAGGCAGCAAACTAAACAGCTGCAAACCTCACTCATCATCCATACGTCTATGAGGCCATATATTGTATTATATTATATTATATTATAAATAGCTATAACTAAAAAGGTTGCAATTATATTGTTAATGCTAATTAAATACCAAATCCTAAAAGTTATGCATGCCTATTAGTAATCAACTTTAACTGGAAGGGATTATATATCAATTTAAGAATAATACCCAAGTCGAAGTTCTAAGTCCAAATTTTCCTCTGCACCTTTGAGCAATTCCATGTTGAACCCTACCCTAACCTTCTCTCTTTTCTCGCAAACCCTAGCGTCATCTTTCTCCGCAAAGACTATTAACTCCTCCACTTGGAAAAAGGCTTCCTTGTTCAGATTCATTGCTACATCTATCATGCGAGGAGGGCTCGCCGGATCGAGGACGGAAGAAGCAATAATCGACAGTTTTTCTTCATTTTTAGATGCTGAAGATGGTGAAGAAAACTCAGTAAGAGATGTCTGACTTCTCGTATGAGGCAAGGATCTGGAAACAGTAGGGTGAGGATTAGGATCAGTGTTATAAGGTTTAGGGTTTTGGTTTAGAGCATCGCATGAGGATGTTGCAAGCCTCATTTTAGCCCTATCATGCCTATGACTATTCATATGACCTCCAAGAGCTTGTGCGGAGTTAAACTCTTTCCTGCAAAAGCTACACTTGTAATTCCTTCGAGGCCATGAACATCCATATATAATATCTTTAGAGCAGCTGAATTTGATATTCTCCTTTCTGCATTTGAACTTCTGATCACTACCCAACTTCACTTTCTCCATATCTTTATTTCAGCAAGACTCAGAGAGAGAGAGACAGAGAGAGAGGAGGGAGCTTTTTACATGTATAATAAAGGACCCTAATGGTTGATGAATTTGAGTTTGGTTCAGGAGAAGAACTGAAGTGGGTGTACTGTCAATGGGATTGCTTTATAGTGAAGAGTTTACTGATGAAGTGATATTTACCATATATGGAATATAATTCAGTTAGTGTAATGAATTTGGAAGTTTGGTCTCCAAGTGGTGTTGCTTTTTTTCCGTATCAGGCCTAGGTGCAGTGGATTATCATGCCACGCTTCAAATAATTTCTACTTTTGAGTTTTGAACAACAATATTAAGCGTCAACTATATATTGATTTATACGTTGGTAAATTCTGCTTATGTGTGGATTTTACTTAAAGGAAGTACTTTTAGGGGTTAACATGAGGGAAGACAACTTTGAACGGATTTGCAACATTAATGAAGTTCGTCACCAAATCTTCTTAATTACATAGCTCAATGGCATAAGTCATGATTTGTAACCTTCTTTATCACTATAAGTTTTTTTTTGCTTTTTCAGTTTGCTAATTATTAAGTGTGTTGTATTTGTGGCTTTTCTTCATAAAAATATTGAATTTTTTTTTTACATAATTCCAAAATGAAATCGATTCCGAAGTCGTCAAGTAGACGTCAAATAAGTTAGAGTCCTATGTATCGGAATCTTAATCCTAATAAGGTTGTAAAAACTTTATTATGTGCTATACATAAAATTTTTTTCATTTACAGTTAGAATTGTCACGGTAAGGTGTTTTAACCACACACATACCAAGATTCTTAACAGGAAAGTTAAACCCAATGCGAGGATCGAAAACTATTATGTTCACCTTGTTGAATATATAGTTTTGACTTGGTGGTCAAAGTTACAATTGACTTCGGGTCTCGTTTGTCAAACCGTTTGGTACTTGGTATCGTTACGATTGTTGTTCTGAGTAGATAAACATGATATATTTACTTGTCAAAAATGAATTTAAGACGAATGACAAATTAACAATCAAAGTTGTGTAGTCAACAAGTTTGATTGCTTAGATTGGATGTGTGGGATGAAATCCCACACAGAAAGTTTATGAACTTTTTGCTCAATTTAAATATAAAAGCCTTTATGGATTGGGCCAACAAGGCATATGGAGGAAACTATGCATAGTGGGCATTATGATAAAAACTACCACATAAGTACGCACGACACGGCCGGGCTGGGCTCGGGGACTTGGAGCGGGTGTGGCCCAAGTTGCACTCCGAATATCTTTTTGGGCAAATTCTTATTTAGCAACAAGTAAATTTGTAAGTCGTAACTGAAATCTGGTTGAATGCCCGACTTTATGATTGTGCACGTTAGAGAGTATTCTGGAAACGTGGTTTTGACTAGCTGCTGAATGGAACTGTTACGAGCTAGATTGGTGGGTGTTTTACGTTTCAGAGGAGTCTTTATTTCTCTAGTTTTATTGCAGACCTCTCTAACTAGTATAAATAGATCATGTTATTCACATAGTCAGATACAAAGAAAAGCATAGCTTATAGGTTTATTTTTCGCATATAGTTCGTGGCATATAGAGAATCATCAAAAAGAGTTCATTTGTTACTAGTTTTACAGTTTCTTACGTTGGAGCGCTACCGTATACCAAGAAAGTAATAGTTATTGTATCCTAGAAGGGATACGCCACACCCCTTAGCACCAATAGAAGGGGCGTAAATCCCTTAAGGATATCATTTACGAGCCTTGGCTAAGTTTATTTTATTTGACACTCCACCACTAAATTATAATAGTTTTTGTTTATTTATTTTTATTCTACTCGTACAGTTACTACTTTATTCTATTTTCCCAACAGACCTTTCTATTAATAACTCGTAAGCTCATCCTATGCAAAAACCTTTTTTTCTAAACATCACGAGTCACTTCGAAGTGGCTTGATTATAGACATAAAAGTTTAAGTACTAAACGTAAAATATTATATGTCATTTGTCAATGCACCAGTTCAATGTAGCCAAGAGTAATCATTGATTTTCAACCATGGAGGATCAAGATAAAGGTCATTTAAAAAAAAAAAAAACCGTATCTTAAAATGTATGAGTTTCTTTAGTTTAAAAATTCAATTGATATTATTAAATAAAAGTTATTCGTATAATCGTTAAATTTATAAAATATAACTCCTAATAAACAGATATTTTATTCACTCCTATGTCCAACCAAATGGACGAGAAACTTCCTTTAGAAAACAAAATGAAGCAGAGAAAAAAAGATAAGAATAATAACTAACTAGTCTGGCTTATTACATGTTAACATGTAATAATGTATCGTAACTATCGAACACAACGATACAAGGCAACTTTTGCTAAATCAGAAGGGTTCTTGGGTTATCATATTTTTACAAAATCTAGGATGCAACTCTAACAAAGTATAAAAGAATTGGGAATTTTAGTTATTGAATACTTAAAAACTCTTGAAAGAGATATGCTTTTCCTATATTATAAATGTTTATACATGCTTGTTTGGCTATGTATGTATGTGTGCTTATATGCGTATGTAGGTTTTTCTGAGTTTTAAAAACACTAAAATTTGTCATGCGACTAATAAACCAAAGATATTTGTGGACTATTTTATGTTATTTTGAGAAAGAACAAAGAAAATCAATTGTTGAAGTTGAAAAAGAACTAAAAGAAAATCAAGTCATGTGAGAGATAAAAGAAAAAGAGAAACACCATATATAAGATAAATAGTTAGTTAAAAACGATTAAAGTATTTCTTTTGTTAATAGAACATGATTTTGATGATTAAAAAAAAAAGATAACAGTAAGTTGGCGAATTTATTAGCCAATCATGCGAACCTTTAATTTTTACTAAAGTTTCTCAAATTCTACCACAGTTATATAATTATTAATTATCATGAGTACTGAATTATTATTATTTAAACTCTATATATACTTCATGACTATTTAAACTCTTATGAAATAAAATGAATCTAGATATTTTATTTCAATGTAAATTCTAGCTCTATGTAACTACTCTTATATTATTTTTATAAATAGGAGTCTCTGTATTGTAAAGTTGTATCAACAATTAAGAGAAACAATAAAATATTCTCTCTTCTTCTCTCTTTTATATTTTCTCTTTTCTTTATTATTTATATCCTCTTTATTTCTCTTGTCCATATATATCTGTCTTTCATTTTGTAGTTGTTTTTATAACACGTTATCAATACGAGTAGTCCCTACTAATCAAGAGATATGAGATATGACTAATCAAGATATATGAGATGTGAAGAGATTATTATCAAGACCTGAAGGGAAAGAATTCTTGACGACATTATCAAGATCTGAAGGGAAAGAATTTTTGACAACATGACTAATCAAGAGATATGAGATGTGAAGAGATTATTAGCAAGACCTGAAGGGAAAGAATTTTTGACAACATTATCAAGATCTGAAGGAAAAGAATTCTCGACAACATGAGGATATTCATATCATAATTTTTTGGTAAACTGATATTGTGATTATCGGTAAAGTTTATTTTAGCCTTTTTAATTTCATTTTGAATTATATATATTTCAGGATGTCAAATATCACGAACTAAAATTTTTTTGTTTAATTATATTATGCAATTTGCTTGGAAAGCTTAAATTGATATCCATATGGTCTCAATTAGAAGTTCGACGTTTTATTATAGTAGGCAATGAAAATATAAGATGAACCCTTTGGGGTTAAAATCTATATAGATGATATGAATTACGGATAAATTCTTTTATGAAGAAAATTACGCATCCCTGGATGCGATAAATTAATAATATTCCTTTATTATCTCCATAGAGCCAAGCCTAAATATCAATTGGCAAAGGATTTTTAGATCCTGAAATACGACCACCTGAAAGCAATATTTTCAAAACTTGCTATGAATAAATTTAACTGCGATTGCAAAATTCTAAAGTTGAAAGCGAGTATAAATCCGCAATATTTGTCAAATAATTTTATGCGGAAAAAATATGGATGCCCTAAATATGGTCCAACATTATCAATATAAAGAGTATGATTTGAAAATTATTTTTTGGGCATTAACACATCCTATGACCAAAATAAGTTATGACAAATTATTATCAATTTGCTCAAAATCATTCCTTGAATAGAATGATATATTATCTTATTATTATAGATGCGATTATAGATATTATAATGGTCATATGGATACAATAATAATGAGGAGAATTATTAAGAATTCATATATGCACCGTCAGTATATTGCTTGTTCCCAATAAGAAAAACAATAAATAGGCAATTCCTTATAAAAAGGCTGAATCGTTTAACTGTCTATAATAAATTCAATAGGGGTAAATAAATTAGTTTAGGAAGATCTTTTATTGAACGCTTAAAAAGCGTATATTCCTAAACCATCATTGATGATATTAAAAAATTACCTAATTTTATCTTGGAACATGTTATGTAATATATTGCAATACTTATTAAAAAGGACCAACTGCTTATCAATTACTACTTCCCATTCATCTAGAAAAAGAAATGCCATCCAAATATTTTTTGGTTGAGCAAAATATATCTCTATTGCTCCACCATAGCGCATTAAGATGAGAATGTGAAAAAGGAGTTGGGAATTTATATTGATTTTGAAACTCAGTCAATTATTAAATATTTTGTATGATTGACTAAGAATATCGAAATAGTGTATATTGTCAATTGTTGAAAAATATTCCCAACATTAGAGGAAGAAAAGAAAAAGCTGGAAAATTAAAAAGTTTTATAGAATGCATCTGATCCTTGCATAAGTTAATACGAGTTGAACGTTTAGAAAATTATTTATTTGCATGAAGTTGCAAAGATGTATTTATTGATACAAAAGAATGTGACGAAATTACATATAGTAGCTATAAGTGCTCTAGCATAGTAGACTTCGATTCTAATTATAAAGGAGCAAAATAATCAAGTTTGCATTTTTGAAATATTTAATATCTTGAAGATATCAAGCCATTCATGCAAGTAAAATATATATAACTAAGAAATATTATTATACTCTAGAAGAGTATCAAGTATCTAAATATGATTGAAATTATTGAGAATAAAAAGTCTCACTTAGTTATATTACTCTTAAAAAGAGTGGAATCAAAATGAAAAAATAATAAGAGTGGAATAAAAAAGAAAAAATAATCATGATCAAATATATGCGTATGCAATACTTATTATTATAATGAAAAACGAAGATCATGAATTGAAGTCCATCTAAAGATGTCGATATAAATACATTTGGCCAAATATAGAAAGACGCAATTCAGGCATATTTAAGTATTATGACCCTTATTGGTTAGCACATATTGCATATGAAATTGAGGGGAAGGGTGATATAAATCAATTCCATAAGAGATATGCTTTCATGTGATGGATACAATTATATTAGCTTGGCAATTTTTGAAAGAACTTCAATTATGCATCTTATAAATATGAAATAACTATATGCATGTGTTTCATGAGTTTGATATTTGTATACAAGTCATAAAGAATTAGAGATGTTTAAAGCATAAATCTTCGGAGAAGTATATTCAAAACTCTTTGTGTGAGTTGAAACATTTCAAAAATTGAGACATATTTGCTTTAATGCAAGTCTTCTAAAGAAAAAGGGTTTAATAGTCCATATATAAGATAGACTTATGGAGAGCTTTCATAAAGGAATTTTGAGATGATTATTTTGGCTTGGCCTAAAGTTTAATTATTATTTAGACAGAATATTATTCATCAATCACTTTGGCAAAAGAAATTTTAGAGCCAAACAACTCATACTTTGAGTGTTTGAATATTTTGACTCTTGATATTTTGATGGATCATTTTGATTTTGTGAAGATAACAAAAAACTATTGATCCCAAAGTGTCATATCTCAATAAATCTTGCTATACTTTATGTGCCAATACAACTATCTATTATTTTATTAGCAAGAGTTAGTTTTGTACCAATAGAAAGGCCTTGGAGATATTACACAAAAATTTTGTTATCATTATTATCAAGACATTCAAAGTCAAAGTTAATTGAGCATGAAAATTATTGAGTATTTGTTGACTCACAACGAGCAATATGTTTTCATATATGCTAAAATTATTACATACTCATGCTCCTGAAAGCTCATTGTTATTGTTATCCTCCTAAAGTATGCCAATTTATTACTCAGTAAATGAATGATATGAATTATTTGAGTATAGATAAATTATATTAAAAGTGATTAAGCCTAACATATAATGCTAAATCCATGCATGAACTCCCCAAGAAATATGAAAAAATGTTCTCAAGTTTCTCGAGCAAGAACTTAGCAAGTTCATCTTAATTGATATTATGTATAATGATACTTGAGAAACTACAAGATTGACATGTGTATTCAAAGAATTATTGATATGTTTAAATGAGAGAGAGACACATAGTACATTTTTTCCCATAGCCTAGGTTTTGTCCCACTAATCTTTCTTGGCAAGATTTTTCATGAGGCAGCATGAAGCGTATATCAAGAATATTGTACACTTTTTCTTTCACTAGGATTTTTATCTTGAGTTTTTTCCTGGTAAGGTTTTAACGAGGCATATTCTTAAGAAATGAATATCCAAGTGGGACTATTATGAAATTATTAAATATTGTGGATATTCATCTTAGGGGTGGTTTATTGTTATTTAAACTTTAGATATGGTTCATGGCTATCAAAACTCTTATGTGATAAAGTTGGATGAGCTTACATATTTTATTTCAATATAAATTCTAGCCCTGTATAATTATTTTTGTACTGCTCCTATAAATAGGGGTTTTTGTATTGTAAAGTTGTATCAACAATCAAGAGAAATAATAAAATATTCTCCCCTCTTGTTTCTCTTATATTTTCTCTATTTTCTTATTCTTTATTTCTCATATTTATATATCTCTTTTCTATTTTGTAGTCATTTTTATAACAACAACATGTTTGTTAATTTTTTAATTTTGAAGCATGACATTGGTCTTATTTGATATGATTAGTTGTTTGACTAATTAATAGTTATTTGGACTATTGATAGTAGTTACATGTTATTTTTTTTCAAACCCTTACCTCCAACCCAACCCTGTTTCTTTATTTTTATAACAACATGTTTGTTAATTTTGAGGCATGACATCGGTCTTATTTGATATGATTAGTTGTTTGATTAGTTAATAGTTATTTGGACTATTGATAGTAGTTACATGTTAACTTTTTTTCAAACCCTTACCTCCAACCCAACCCTGTTTCTTTATTTTTATAACAACATGTTTGTTAATTTTGAGGCATGACATCGGTCTTATTTGATATGATTAGTTGTTTGATTAGTTAATAGTTATTTGGACTATTGATAGTAGTTGCATGTCTTTTTTTTTTCAAAACCCCTACCTTCAACCCAACCCTATTCCTTATGAGATTAAGACCCAACACTTTACTCTTTGGAGGTAGTTATATGTAATTTGTCACTATATAATTATTTAGTTACTTGATTGAAGAAAATATTTTCGTATTAGATTAGCTATTGGAGTAGTTGATTGATGTAAAAAGATCTAAAAGAGAACGTGTATCATGTTATTTTTGTTATTTATGATTGGAAGAAGATAATTCATTCTATATTTATGATAACAATACTTATCATTAAGGCATAACAAGAAATATTTTAATAAATTATTTAGATGAAGACTATAAAAAATACTTTCGCTAATAGATTCATTTTTTTCGGTTAAAAAAATAATAAACTGAAAAGCTAAATATTGTTATGAAACATTAATATTTTTCACATTTAGAAAAATATACTGGAAAATATTAAAACCTATTATAAAACACTATTTTACTGAAAAGTAATAACTTGACGAAGTAGTTCAAGATACTAAAAATTATTTGATTTTAAATGTGGTTAAATAGCCCAAAAAAATGAAAAGGAAATATTGATTTTATTACCTTCTACAGTTAATCAAGCGGCTGAATACTTTAATATATTAAGAAATAAAATATTACTAATAATTGTATTCTGAAAAACTGCCATGGAATGCTAAGCCAAAAAATTCTCTTTTTTTTTTCTTTGCCCTTTTCTTTTCCAGTCTAGAACGGAAATGTTACCTGCACAGAACACAGAGCGTGTGTATGAAACAAATCTGCACACGCGTCAAATAGCTGTGCGTTCTCTCCCTCTCTCTCTCTTTTTTTTTTTTGGAGAGTCATAAGGAAAGTGATCTTTTTTCTCAAAAATCTTCCAGGAAAAAAGTCATCATTTTTTTTTTTTCTGATTTCATAAAAAATTCTTGCTGAAGAAGAAACCGCCATTCCGCGTTTTCTCTTTAGCCCACCTAAACATACACACTCCGCTGTATCCATATATCACAAGATCACCATTTTTTTCATTTCCGTAGCTGTGTGGATCATATCATATGCGACTTATCCATTCATAGTCAAAAAATTTAGAGAAATGATTTTAATGAAAATGTTCAAACTCCAAATTAATTGAAGCAATTTGTGTGGAAATTCAAAACCCCCAGAGATGGCACCTCCATACAATTCAAATGAACAACAACAACGGCCACAAATTCAAACCCTAACCCTAACCCTGACCTTGATCCCAAGCCTCCCGAACGACATAGCTGCGTTGATACTCGCGTTTGTCCCGTACTGTCACCATGCCCGCTTGAAGTTGGTTTGCAGATCATGGAGATACTTCTTCTCGTCCAAAACCCTAGCTTGCCTCCGCCGCCGCCACCTCCCCATCTCCGCCCGCTCTCACCTCCTCTGCATCTTCCCGCAAGACCCATCTGTTACGTCGCCGTTTCTGTTTGACCCCAAGCACCTCGCTTGGTGTGCTATCCCGCCTATGCCATGTAACCCTCACGTGTATGGTTTGTGCAATTTCACCTCGATTTCGATTGGGCCCCACTTGTATGTGCTCGGCGGGTCCGTGTTCGACACCCGGTCTTTCCCACTCGACCGGCCGTGCTCGTCGCCCGCGGCGTTTAGGTTTGATTGTGTGACATGGTCTTGGGAGAGGCTGTGCCCCATGATTAGTCCTAGAGGGAGTTTTGCTTGTGCTGCGATACCTAGTCTGGATAAGATTGTCGTAGCTGGAGGCGGGTCCCGTCACGCGATGTTTGGGGCGGCAGGGAGTAGGATGAGCTCAGTGGAGATGTATGATGTCGGAAAGGATGAGTGGGTTCCTTTGGATGGGCTGCCGAGGTTTCGGGCAGGGTGTGTTGGATTCTCGGTTGGGAGGGAGTTTTGGGTGATGGGCGGGTATGGGGAATCGAGGACAATATCGGGTGTTTTTCCAGTGGATGAGTATTATAGGGATGCTGTGGTGATGGAGTTCGAGAATGGCGGAAAATGGAGGGAGGTTGGGGATATGTGGGAGGAAGGGGAAAGGAGCCGGCTTGGGAAGATTGTTGTCATTGAGGGTGAGGGTTGGGATGTTCCTGGTGTTTTCATGCTCGAGAGACACGACATCTTCAGGTATATTTGTGATGTTCTGCATCTCTAGGCTTTGAATGTAAATTATATGGTTTATGTGCACTAATCGATATATACAATGAAAAAATCACTGGTTATGTAGCTAAGATTGCATATAGTGCTGTTTAATAATGCTGGCAATCTCTTTTACTGGGAGTGTCTGGATAATATGTCATGGATCACTAATAGGTCAAGGCTAATGAGTTAGGGATGGACCTCTGATCTGTAGTTTAGCTTAATACTCTGTTTAGGATTGTCCAAGGATATTTGCGAACCCAAGTAGACATGGGGCTGAAGTTATTTATATCGTTCTTGGTATTCGCTTTGCTAGCCAGAGTAATTGGATGGATTTTTGATGAAATTTGGATGAATTGGAATGACATTATTTCAAGAGAAGAGAGATATTATGCTCCCATATATAACTTCACTACCAAGCTCCAGTCCTTGACCTCTAGCAAGCAAATAGCTGAATATGTTAATCCTAGTCGGAGCTTTTTTGCCAAATGCTGAATGTTGTTTTGTTTGAATATTTGATTCTTTTAATAGTGTGCCATCTCAATTCATGAACTCTGCATTCCTTTTATGATTTGAAGTTGCTGGTATATGTTAGGCACCCCAATTCATAAGTGTGGAAAATGAGATACAGATGTAGCATTTACAATTTGTCTTTGGTTTGTTTTATGCGGCAGATATATGTCTCTTTTTGCACAGGATTAGAAATGTTAGGCATCTGCTATGGCAGCCTCGTCACTGATGTGACTGTTGTTGCCTTATGAACGAATTTTCCCAGCAATTACTTTTTCATCCCAGCATCATCTTTCCATGGCAGGTCTTTCATGACTTTTGTGCTAGTTTTGTAAGTTCTTGGCTGTCGTCATATTTGCTGTTGAATACTTCAAGATGGTGCTCGATATGGGGGGACTTTTGAACTTGTTCCTCCAGAGATTCGGCGTTAGTTTAAGTGAACTCCTGAAAATGATTTAATTTGTCCCCCCCCCCGCCCACCAAACCCCCCCCCCCCAAAAAAAAAAAAAAACAAAAAACAAAAATCTCCAATGATCTTATTTGTAGATCCACAGACATGGCTATCTTCAGCTGTATTATGCAAGATGTAAAGTGAGGTTTGTCCCCTCAGCTTGCTCATGACCTTGCTTCTTTCATGTTTGAGTAACTACTTGTCAAATTCTTGATAAGAGACCGATAAATCTCCTACTTGAACCAGGATGCGTCTTGCTCTCAACTTATGATGAACTCATTCCTCCCTGAATGCCTATTTAGTATTCTTGATTTTGTTCTCCTGTTTACATTGTTGATATTTTCCTTGCCCCTATCTTGCAGGTATGACATGGCTTCTAACCGTTGGTCAAAGGAGACGAGCGTGCCTAGAAAAGCCACTGATGATTCTGCAGTGGGCCTTGTTGCTTTGGATGAGGAGCTGCAGGTGATGACTCTCCTTAGTGGGATGGAGTTAACTGATAGTCGAAGGTTGTGGCAACAAAAGAGGTCACCGACTTTGTTCATGCAAATATATAATCCTAGGAAGAGGTTGTGGAGATCCCTTGTTACGAAGCCACCTTCACCTAATCCTTTGGATTTCAAAACTGCCGTTTTGTGCACAATCCAACTCTAGATTCAGGCTTTCTTAGTGGGTAATTGCCATACTCCCTACTTGTTTTTCTAAATTGCTCTTGATTGATCTATAGTAGCTTATTGCCGTATTTGTAGATGCCAGTATATAGCTTGACGAGATATTAATGAGGAATGTTGTATTGATATTCCTGACAAGTAATGTACATATACAGATTGTAAGTGTGAATAAAGTTTGATTCATGTTATACTCTTCCTCAGATTATGTTGTTTCTCTTATGATTGTTTTCTGGTCAAGGCCTACAATTTCTTCACCTGGACAAGCTTCCTATTATAATTATGGTGATTCTTCCCCAACTCTGAAATTGAAATGCTTCTGCTGTCTCTGCATTGGTACCACCTTGCCCAGAAGAGATACTAAAGCTCATGCGTTCTTATTTGTTTTTATTGTTTATTGGATTTAGACCCGCTTACCTCTTTTTGGGTATTCTTCTAGTAAGTCAAGTAACTGCATAAGCCCAAGACCTGTTACACCTCAAGTCCAGGACTGAGGCCCCAATGTCCAAGTATAAGCCCAAGTTAGTTGCTCTCATGGTTTAGCATATGTAAGAATGTATTGTCCATTGTCATTTATATTGCCACCAGTGTCCACATGCAACAAAGGCTTTAACTAGTTGACGTTACACTATTCTTCTTGTCTCGTAATGGTGATGTTGGTGTCATTTTTGTATACGAGTTCATCTATTTGCAGACAACTCCTCAATGACCATTAGTAAGCAGTTGATGTTACAAGAGAGCAATACAGATCATCATATTGTTCTAGATATCCGATGGAATGTAATCTTTTTCTCTCTCTCTTTTTTTTTTTCATGAAAATTATGTCTTGCAACCCAAAATAACTCTTGTATATATGTTACATATGAATTAAGAGATAGTTCAAGTAATTGAAATTATTTTTTCGAGAGGTGATATCTTAGATTCAAATTTCGTAGAAGTTGATATCTTAAATTCAAATCCCGTAGAAGTAGAGGTTTTTCCCAAAAAAAAAAGTTATCACATGTGCAACGGGAACGGGGAATTTACCTTACCCGCCCACCTTTGTAAAAAAGCTATAGAAAATGTTTAATTCTTATCCCATGATAAATGTTAAACTATTAATATATTATGCGTATCACCTATAGAATGTTTTTATATAACTCGAGGAGTTCAGTCAAAGTGAAGATGAAATTGAATTCATTCCAAGATTAAAAGCTTTTATAATGCGATGTTCTATATCATCGCATATTTTAAGCTAGTTCATGATTAGTGATGTCAATGGAGCGGGATAGGGGTGGAGTTCACAAACCCTTACTCTGCACCTGGTATTTTTTTACCTACCCCTATTCTGTCCCTATACCTGTACTGGTGTTTTCTCCCGACTACCATCCCTGCTCCTACCTGTGTTTTTTACACTATATCCCTACCTACTGGGTACCTATCAACAAAAGTCAAAGAGTTGGTAGCATCGGGACAAAACACCTACTTGTTAAGTCCCCGGGATACCTATCAACAAAAGTCAAAGAGTTGGTAGCATCGGGACAAAACATCTACTTGTTAAGTCCCTATCTTTCAAGTAAAATTCTTACTTTTTAATTAGATAAAACTAAATAAAAATAATAATATAAATCATGTATCAAACCTTAACACATCAAATTCAAACTCTAATACTTAAAATTCAACATAATTTTACAACAATAACACATTAAATCCAAACTTATTCCAAATCATAATTATTAAACATAACATATAATATACATATTTACACACACACATATATACATATATATATATACATATATATATATACCGGGGTAGGGCCGTGCGGGGTCACCCAACCCCTACCCTGCCCCGCCCCGCCCCGCCTAGGCACTGGTGCACAAAGAAAAAACCCCACCCCGCCCCCCCCGGTGTTTTTTTGCAAAAATTCCTCCCCTACCCCGCCAGTGCCCCTTCGGTACGGGACAGGGTGGGGTCCCATTGACATCTCTATTCACGATCAAACAATATTTTAATGAAAAGTAAAGTATATTTAAATTTAATACATTGAAGTATAAAAAGTTGTGACGCGACTCTTAAAAGCTGTTATTTTACTGGACCATCATGTCAATGCACGGTGTTACTGTAGAATTTGGTGACTATAAATCTATATCAGCCTGTTGGGCTAAGTTCATTTGGGCCTTGTAATATATAAATAATAAAAAATATGTGAAAAAAATTAAGAATTTATAAAGTGTTAAATAAGCAGAACTAAATAAATTCTTAATCTATGTCACTTATATACAGTGCACATATTATATACATTATATACACTTTGCACACATACATTATACACAAAACACAAATTGTACATCGACATTACATATATGTCGTATACATATATTTCATGCATATTATTTGCTACCCCTGCTGCACATATTGCACACATTATGTGCATCTAGTATCTAATGCACATATACATTATACACAGAACACACACTGCAAACATATTATGAACATTGCATAGGTTACACGTATTACACACATTACATGTGTAAATTTGATATCTTTTTTTTTAAAATTAGGATATTTTTGGATATAGCTCAAAATTTCTACAAATCTTGAGTCTAAACCAAACATAACAACTAAATATTATTAGAAATTATTCTCAAATTTTCTATGAATATTTTTAACATAATGATCAGTTTTAGCAACATACCCGAGAATCACATTTATTTCTTCCAAGAATAAAATTCAATACGTGAACATAGCACCCATAAAAATTAGTATTTACGGATATCGAAACTCAAAGCAAAAGGTATAATTTTAAATTACACAAAAAGACTTTGATCGCAATCCTTTGACATAAATACATCATCACAGCGTAATCCATATTTCAACATTCAAAGGCCATGACTTTTTGTGTAAGAAATTCCAACCCTAAAGCAAATTCAAATCAAAGACACGAGAAGTAAACGCTTTCTTACGCGATCTCTGCTCCTACGTGCATAGCCGCTTTCATATGACGTTGGAGCAGAGAGCGCCTTTTTAGGCGCTTTATTCCCTGTCCTTTCCCGTGTCTCTCATTCTTTCTCTGTACCCATGAAGAAATTCACATTATACACCATCACATTTGCCTTTTTTTTTAAATTAAAAAAATTATATGAATTTTGTAGTATATATATAATAACAGGTTTCAAAATACTCTTAATTAATCAAGATTCAAAAAATATTTGAATCTTATGAATAGCTTTAAACTTGAAATATCTAACCCTAAGGAATTATTACTTGATCACTCTTTGTTCATTCTTAAAAAACTCAACTGTCCCATTTATATAATAACGGCGTGAAATCGAAAAATTAGCGTTTCCATACATTGCGAAGACGGGTAAAAATGTATGTGTACCTATTACTGGACTGCATGCCCACCAGACAACTTGGAAAGAAAATTTTTGTTTTGTGATTTTCCAACTGTGGAAGTTGGCTGACAGATCACAGATGTGACGTTGGTTTGTTTTGGTAGAAATTTTTTTTACAAATAACACAAATTAAATAATAAATTTAAAAAATAATTTTATTTTTTGCTGGGTTTTAAAAATAGCACTTTCGATTTTTCAATAAACGAAATCGAGTATTCAAAAAACGAAAACGTGCAAAATACACAGTGGATCTTAACATAAGATTTTAATTTTTTAAATTTTAAAAAGCTTTTTAAAATTAAAAAAATTATATGAATTTTGTAGTATAACATAAGATTTGTAGTATATATATAATACACAGTGGATCCTAACGGCACAATATTTAATGCCCTATATTTTCGCTCTTTCGGTTTTTGAATAGCCGATTTCGACTATTCAAAAACCGAACGTTTTGCTATAAATACCCCCCCCCATTCTTCTTCCCCACATTTTTTTAGCCACAAAACTCAAAAGCTCGCTCAAAAAGCTTCAAGTCTAGGATTTTGCCTCTTCTTGTAAGTTTTTTCAAGTTTTTTCCGATTTAAAGTATTTTTTTTTACGTTTTCTTCAAGTTGTTTCATGTATATGCATGTTTCACATGTATGTATAGTTGTATATATCGTATTTATATATATATATATTCATGATGTGTATGTACATATATGTTGTGCATGTTTATATTACGTATAAACATCTGCCGATATGATTATTGATGTTATTGTTGTGTAGTTTAGTTTAAGATGTTGATATTTGGATCACCACGTTGAAATTGTTATTGTTACTGTTTTTAATATAATAATAATAACAATTTTGATAATAATAATAGTAATTAATTATTATTGTTATTATTATTATTATTAGTTTTATCATTATTATTTGTATTATTATTATTATTATTATTATTATTATTATTATTATTATTATGAGTTTTCTCATCATTATTATGGGTATTATTATTATTATTATTATTATTATTATTATTATTAGTTTTATTATTATTATTCTTATTCTTATTATTGTTATTATTATAATTATTATCAGTTTTATTATTGTTGTTATTATTATTATTATTATTATTATTATTATTATTGTTGCTGCTGCTGCTGTTGTTGTTGTTGTTGTTATTATTATTGGTATTATTATTATTTATACTTAGTATTATTTTTTGTTATTATTATTGGTATTATTATCATTTTTTATTATTGTTAAAATTTCTTTTATTATTATTTTTAGTGTTATTATTCTTATTATTATTGTTGTTGTTGTTGTTGTTGTTGTCATTTGTATGATTTGTTTTATTATTATTTTTAGTAGTAGTACTAGTAGTAATAGTAGTAGTCTTAGTAGTTGTCTTCTTCCTATTATTATTATTATTATTAGTATTATTTTTAGTTTTATTATTATTTTTATTGGTATTAGCTTTATTATTAGTTTTTTTATTCTTATTCTCATTCTCAATGTTGTTATTATTATTATTTTTATTATTATTATTATTATTATTATTATTATTATATAATAATAATAATAATAATTATTATTATTATTATTATTATTATATAATTATTATTATTATTATTATTATTGTTATTATTAGTAGTTGTATCATTATTAATGTTATTATTATTATTATTATTATTATTATTATCATTAGTCTTATAGTATTATTATTGTTGTTATTATTGTTATTATTATTTTTTGTATTATTATGATTATTATCAGTATGAATTTATATTAATATATTTACTAATCAATTCATTTATTATTCGTAGGTGACACTATAGCTCAGAGACCAGTACCGGAGGACACATCCCTTCTCGTTCACTATGCCCAACATAGGACTCATCTGATGACAAGCAGCACATATATGAGGGAGGTCCGAGTACCCAGATGCGATAAGTATCTATATGACGAGCCTAAGCATCCTCGTGTTCAGGAAACACTGGCGACTACAGGATTTTATGGGTGCTATGCAGCCGGTGGGCAGGAGTTTTATTATCCTATGCTTACTGACCTAGTTGAGCAGTAGAGAACAGAGACGCGTACATTCCACCTCACTTGTGGAGAGGCCACCATCACACTGCAAGACGTAGCTGTTTTATGGGGTTTACCTGTACAGGGTGATCCTATGCTAGAGATCGGTAAGGCGTGACGCACGGTTGTCGAGTGGCAGCAGCTATTCCACGATATATGTGGTGTAGCACTTCCTCAGGACGCCATTAATGCGAGAACCAGCAAGGTAAACTCGCATGAGTTGAGAAATGTATACACGTCGACGCGTCTAGAGGAGTATACCCAGGAGCAGGCTCAGCATCGTGCCTGTCTGTAGATATTCTCCTTCTTGAACTGCCATCTGGTCGCCGACGCCAGTGGCAACCTGGGAGACATTAACTGGTTGTCTGAGCTGCACGCCTTTGGGAATATTAGACAGCTGAATTGGGGTGCTGCAGCACTTCCATCCATCTACCATCAGTTGGATCTATGTGCATACGGTGATAGAGTGAATTTATGCGACGGGTTTAGTCTGATGTAGGTATCATATATATTCTATATTGTATCTATAAAATTTTGATGAATAGCAATGTTAGTAACGTATTGGTTTACGTGCAGTGGTGGCTGTTCGATAGGTTCAACATTTTTAGGCCCAGACTCCATCCGCCGCCAGCACGGCAAGCGCGGCGATCACACGCAGCTGAGGGTAATTGGGTTGGGTTACCGGGGAAGCCCCGTGGTGCCATATATCAGTAGCTGAAAGAGTTTCGAGATATTGCTAACGGCGGTTTGTTGGTGATTCGCGATGCATTGGACAAGATGCAGCCAGATCAGCTGTGATAAGCATATTAAGATGTATAACTGCATATTACATATACTCTTTAAGTTAATAACTATTTAACTTATCTGAGCAACAACATTGGCATAATAGTTTGATTGGGAGCCGTACATGAGCACCGTAGACCAGCTGCCACTGTATTGCACGGAGGGGTCTGAATGGTGGAGAGCATGTGTCCCACTGCTTTTGGGACGGATGGTTGAGTATCACAGACCCGACAGGGTTTTGCGGTAGTTTGGTTTGCGCCAGTCAATCCCAGACGCACCGCTGCCATTGACGACAGTGGACCACATCCGAGGAAAAGAGAAAATAAAGGATCCTACTGAGTTAGGTAGGTTGCGTGATATCTGGGAAGAGCAGCGGAGGGTGATCACCGAGGAGAGCCCAAATGTAGTCCCACTGTCTCAGTACATGCAGTGGTACCGGCGTCACTCTATCACCGTCATCAGTCAGTCGTTGTCGGAGCAGACGTATACCGGCTACCAGACACAGTCCCGGGACATGGATTGTTTGGTAAGTAGAGTATAACAACGTCATCGTGATTTTTGTAATAACGAAGATATACATATTATGTAGTGTAATAATGATGTGCTCTGTATGCAGGCTAGTACCATGGGTACCGTGTATCACCACCTACATCGTGGGTACAAGCAGCATGCGCAGGGTACATTTTCTTCTGCGAGCTTCTGGCCAGAGATGCACTTTGTACTCGGCCAGATGCAGCAGACATTGACACAAGCACAGTACCAGCATGTGCTCGATACATCCACATACTTCGATGTCCCGCCGCCAGCGCAGCCGCATTTCCCGACTTTATCACAACCGACACCGCCACAGCCTACACCCACATGGCCTTACCCGCCGACGCAGTGGACTATCCCAACATATTGGACAGGTCAGCCCACGCAGTCTTCCCCGTTCTTCACACAGCCCACTCAGGCCACCCCCAGCCCCTCTGCTCATTCAGCAGCCATCTTTGTCTAGCTAGGGCGTTGGGAGGTCGTCTGGGTCCTTCCAGTACGGTTCAGGCAGCCAGCCCTTCTTCTCGTTCATGACGACCCCATTCATGCCTATCCGACCTGCGTAGCCTGGTAGTGGATCTGGTCTGCAGGGGATTGGGCAACCCCCTGATGATATGCTGCGAGTTGAGGATTATCTTCATGACGACCCACAGGTTGAGACTCAACCGTCACAGCCACCGGAGGTGCAGCCAGACACGCAACAGGCCCAGCCATACGGGCAGCAGGGACAGGCCGAGCATGTCCAACCAGACCCTCTTCAGGTCCTGGCCCACGGGCAGCCAGGAGTTGACGAGCAGCATGGACTATCCCAGGCTGGGCAGGGACAGCGGAAGAGGAAGCCCCTGCGCGATCAGGGTCCAAGCAGGCGACAGCCCCCATGAGAGAAGAAGGGACACCCTCCAGATTGTGGCACCGGACATCGTAGGGCTTAGGTATCGGTGGGTGGTTTGGAGTGTATATGTACATGTCACTGGAATACCTTTTGTTATTATTTATTTCTTTTTTTCTTATTATTATTGATTATCGTTTTACATAATATCAACTGTTCGAAAGCCAATTAATATGCCATCATAACAGAGGTTCAATCACCGATGAATATGACATAACAACAAAAGTTCAATCACCAACGAACATTACAAAATAGCAAAGGTTTAATCACCGATGAATAACACAGGTTAACAAAGATGACATAATAACACAGGTTCAATCACCCTGTACAGTTTAAATGGTTGTGCCCTGCCTGATGACAATTCGAACTCCTTCTCCGACCAACTTGATCCGACTGGTCCATTTTGTTGGGGATACGTCTACCATCTAGTCTACCTCTCATTCTTTGGCGTAATCGTGCTAGATTGGGCACTAGTTGCCATGTGGGTCCTGCTGGCCAGTAATTCTCATGTCCCAAAGGCTCGAACGACATTGAGTATGTTGCAGTGTACACTGCCACCGTATATTCCTTTGGTATTAACTCATCGATTGGTTTGTTTAGATAACGTGTTAATGCTTGCGCATATGAACATGGCACATGATACGCTGTCCATTTACCACAAGTACATGTCTTCTCGTTGAATTTCACAACTTGTGTTGGAAGTCTTTCAGTGAATGACGCTGGTAAACGCCCGACCTGTGCCGTACAAGTTGGGAAGTGGAAATTTAAAACACAGTGACGGTATGAATACGACTCCTACTTCTCCAAAAGTTCCCTTGTTTTACTTGGGAGCAGCGTTTGTTGTCCAACCAAATAGCTAGCATTTATGAATCGATTGTAGAAGTATTCCACCAATTTTATGAAAGTGTGACTGACTAACGCAGTTATTGGTAAGCATCTTGCACCAACAAGAACGCCATTAAAACATTCGACACTGTTCGTCGTCATCATACCCTAACGGGCCCCTCCATCTGAAGAAAAGGTCCAAAGTTCCTTGTCGATTTCAGATAAATAGTCGTACGCCTTCCTCCCAACACCGCCAGGTGTGGGGTCAACTTCAAGAATTTTTTGCATGATTGCATTATACTTGTAAACTTGATGTTCTTTTCTAGCTACCCAACACAAGTCTTTGACGTACTGGCTTCGACAATGCTTCATCACATTGCTTTTCAGATGGCGAAGGCAAATACGATGTCTTACACGTAAATGCCCAACTGACGAGATATTTTCCACAGCAGCAAGTATCCCTGGGTGACGATCAGATATTAAACAAACCTATTCCATATCATGAAGAAAATGCTGCCGCACGAGCCCTAGGAACCATGGCCAACTATCTGTTGTCTCAGCATCAACGATGGCAAATGCCAACGATAAAACTTTTCCTGTTGCATCTGTCGTCAGTGACGTAAGAAGATGACCCTTGTATGGGCCTCGTAAGTGGGTACCGTCGAGCGTCATCATGGGTCGACAATGTTTCCATGCTGCGATGCACGGTGCAAAAGCCCAGAAAACATAGTCGAAAATTTTGTACTCTGCCATCGAACCCGGAAAGAACTTGTAAGTAACGATCGTCCCCGAATTCTTTCTCTTTAAAGCTGTAAAGAACTGTGGAAGGGACCGATATAAGGTGTGCTAATCGCCGTATACAAGTTTGATCGCCTTATTTCACCCACGCCATGCCTTCCCATAAGATATATCAACCTAGAGTGCTTCCTTAACGTGAGCTCGAACAAAACCGACCTCGAAATCAGGTTTATGTTTTACAAAATGTTTTACCATAAATTTGACCAAATTAGCGGTAAGATTTTTATGCCCACACCGTCTATTATGAGCTAAGTAGTTGTGTACCCCGCAGTACTTTGTAATCTCAAACTGTGGCTGCGTGGATTTTTTAGTGGCACGCAAGTACCATTTACATGGATTATCGTGCCTGCTACTCTTGCAAGAAGCAACGTACAAGCTCGGTGTAGACCGGTCGACTGAGTACTCTCTTTGTACACTGACTACGTACATTTGTACGGCCCGCTGCACATCTTTTTTGGTAGGAAAAACCATGCCTAATACAAGCTCCTTATTATCTGGGTCCCAAATGGGCTTGGTTGCTGGTATATCCATGCTATCCATGTAGTATTCCTGCGTAGCAGTTTGTAACTCAACATTATCCAACTCCTCCATTGTAGGTACTCCACCGCTGCTCGGACCACCTTCTATGTTAGAGTTTGTATATTTATCGTATTCATCATCATCGTACCATGCATTTTGTTGGTTCAACTCCACATCCTCGTCATCTTTTTTGGGCTCGGATTGAAATGTGTCCATATTCAAGTCGAACATCGTATGCGAGCCTCCGGCATATGATGTCCCAACCACATTATTTATTTCCCGAGGAGACACGTTTAAGTTGGAAGACTCTGGCACAGTTGTCGCCATGTCGTCGCCTTCGTCTTGGTAACCAGTAAAATTTCCATTCAGATCGGGGATACCCTCGTCATAAGGAGTACTACTGACTGTCTGGGGAATGTACACGTCATCCGTGTCTACGTCCACATAAACATCTGCCGTGAACATGTAATTGGGATGACAAGCAATCTCGTACATGTCCCGCAGCTCTTCATCAGAACTAACTACACTAACGCTGAAATATGGATATTGGGAGTTGATGAGTGCTGATTGAAAACGGTGATGCAACACAACTCTGTCCATGCCGTAATGCAAATTGAGCTTCTCATAAACACTGTAAACGAACTCATCGTTCATCGTACGACGTTTCTTCTATTATTTTGACTTTGTGCCTTGGCTTTGCAGTCTCGTAATGTACGCCGAAAGGGCCATTGATTTTTTGGCCTCCATAATGTAAAATAATGGTTCCTGCGTTTGGATTCATATTATTTTCAGGATTTGCTATCAAATATTGGGTGATTTACAAATAAGCAAGTGTTTTTTTGTTAGTGACATGCTAAGAAAAAAAACGAAGCGATGTGTGGAAGCAACGGGAAGGAGGAGGGGGTTTATATAGCCATTCGTGATGCTGAGTTCGTTAGTTGAATATCCGAAATATAGATTTCGGCTATTCAATAAACGAATATGGCTGCCACTTTGTCAGTCACGTATTGATTGATGGGAGGTAAGAATGACGGGACAAACTTTCGGCTATTCAATAGCTGAAATTTACTGTTCAAAAACCAGGAATCTGCCAGGGGGAATATATTCCACACCATTTTTCGGCTATTCAACAGTCGAATATAGTTTCGGCTCTTCAACAGCCGAATATAGTTTCGGCTCTTCAACAGCCGATTTTGACTATTGAATAGCCGAAAAATGGGGTGGTAAAACTTCGCATGTTTTCGTTTTTTGAATACCCGATTTCGTTTATTGAAAAACCAAAAGTACTATTTTTGAAACCCGGCAAAAAACAAGGCTATTTTTGAAATTTATTATTTAATTTGTGTTATTTGTAAAAAAAATCCGTTTTGGTATTGTTTACCCAGGAGCGCTAGAGGCGGGGACACAATTATATCATGGGAAAAATGAGTGGGATAATGGTTTAAAAGCAAATTACCAAGTTCTAAATTAAAACTTATCCCACAAAATATGATCGATCATATAATTTTACAGCGCTATCATTTTTGTTGAGAGCCATTCCTCTTTTGTCATCGAAACACAGAGACTAAAAGCAAATTTATAATCAAAATTCAAGACCAGCTAGCTAGGTAAGATCTTTTCTTTCTTGTCACAAAGACTTACAAGATTCAACTCCTGTCAACAGTGATGTAATCTTGGCTTAACATAAATTGGTAATGCTACTTCCAAGTCCACCATTTTTACCCCTTTAAAACAAGGAAAGAAGGAAAAAAAAATATTAAACCATTGGAGGACTCATTATATTCAATTTTAAATATTTGGAACTAAAAAATTTCAAGTCTACAGTCAAAGCATTGCCATCGACATGAAACACGAGGTCATGCTTTCATAGTGTGTGTATATATATAGCCACCTGCATGCCCATGGCATCTATAATTTCATCATAGTTTTCATAATTTGCTCTTGGCATTCATAATTTCTTCATACATTTATATAGATTAATCTGATAGTTTTCTAATTTTGCTTGTGAGAAAAGATCATGAGGCCTCTAAAGGTTGCATTTATAGCTACTACTATAGTCTTAGTCTTCATTCTAGGCTCAAGATGTCACGAAGCTGCAAGAATCCTCAATGAAGATGAAAACGAATTAACGAAAAGGGAACATCTCCTGCTACCTTCTCTGGAGAGGGGTTCCATCCCACCTTCACCAGATTGCCGCGACTTCATTCCTCTATGCACGTTAGGAGGCAAGAACTTCGCGGGGCGCGTCTTGACGACGGCTCCTCCACCTCCACCTCCACCTCCATCTCCTCGGGCTTACCCTCAGCATATGGTTTCTCTTGGTGTGGCTACTGATGATAATTAAAAATAATGGCATTGACAAACAGCACATTTTACTCTCACAAATTAAGGACACACAGGTAATTCATTAATTTAACTAATGTGAAGAAAATTTGTAATCCAACTATATTCATTTGTAGTTAAAAAAAAAAAAATTTAAAGAGTATGGTCATTGTGTTTTGTCTTGTATGATTCTTACAAAATAAAAGTCAAGAAGTGAACTAGTATAGGATGTGTTATTTGCATACAATTAAGGAGTGTATTTGATTCGTATAACACAGTTATGTATTTTACTACATCAAGGGTAGTTTCTAGGGTTTCGCAAAATTGAATAAATGAAGTTATTTTGATGCTAGACAACTCTAATTCTTACGCAATTCTAAATATTTCCTTTCCCGATAGGGAATAATAGATTAATCCACGATCTGTTGTATCAAAATTTGTCATTTTAATGGTTTGGATTCCATTTCACTCATACAATTTCTAGTTATGGAATTTAAAATTAGATTAATATTTTTATTGATATATAATAAATTTATCATTTTTGACCATTCTCATATTAAATTTTTTATTTGCAATCGTTCTTTTTTTCAAAAATTGAACTATATTTAATATGACAATAATTAAGAATGATAAGTTTCATATATATATATATATATAATCATTTAATTAACTTTAACAGATATAATAGTGCACCTATTAAAAACCTAGGAAGGCTTGGAAAGGATTTTGTCTATTTTACCTCAAAAGTAATTTGTGCATACTAATGGTAATTTTACCTCGATCGCAAAGATTAGTACATTACCTAGTAGTAGTATATAGAGGAGCAAAAGATCTGTTGATAATTTTACACACAAACGTAACGGGCACAAATTAAATATTCCAATACAACTTGTGGATTTTATCTTGTTGAATCATTGACATTCCACATACAAATACATTTTATATATGAGGAAAGCATTTAACCACTGCTGGTTTGCTAATAAAATTCAACTTATTTTAAGCTATAAGTAATTTCAATCTAAGATAAAGAACAATATTTTTTGGATCTCTTTTTTTTAGAACAAAATATTATATTAATACGTTATGAGGGACCAAGTATAAGGAGTAACACGAAATTATTTGTATTAACAGCTAAAGTTATTGATTATACATCTTGTATATTATTTATACATAATTTCTCCTCCAAAAACAAATATTATTTAAAGAACAAAATTCAAAAAAGGGAGTGAATATTAAGTTAATGAATATAACCCTGCAAAAATTGAAGTTGCAGCAAACAGACTCAAAAGTACCCAGATGCTACTTACAATACGTGCCGGAAAAGAACGTGTCTCTAATTAAGGTTTGGTTTTGGAATAATTAGGCCTCTTTTCATATTTCTATTTTTCTCCTTGTTGCTATAGCCCTCACCCAGTAAAAACATTTAATTATACCTCTACCCAAAATTGAAGTACCGTTTGAGTTAAGGGATTTAGGAAGAAAGATGAAAATTTCGTATACCTCAAGCGTATATAAAACATAGGGACAGATTAATCTTTCTGTCCAATACATAGTAATACCCCACATCAATGAGAGAAATGTTAATTAAGTGCTCTATAGGTGGGCCAGGTGTTGTAGGTTTAAATAATAATTCGGGTTAACTACTTTGATAACTTAAAAAGTTTTGAAATTAAAGTAATGTATTAGACTTTTAAAAGAATATGAAGGAGTACTTTTGAAGGAAAAAAGAAAAAAACAAAAATACCTTCAATGTAAAAATATTTTGCAAAACTCTTTTTTTTTGATAAGTTTGGACTTGGAGCTTCTTAACTTTTAATTTTTTAACTTTAACTTTTATCTAAAAGAATTTAAAAATAATTTATACAAATTAATTATTTATTTCAAAAACAATGTTAAGACGACATTGAATTCATTATTCATTCTAAAATTAAAAATCTTATACTATAATGTTGTATCTTATCACATAAGTATACTTGTAGCAATGGTATAAAAAATTACCAAGTATATTTGTTTCTACTACAGTAATCGTATCGCGTGGTTTACGGCGTTGCGCATATATATCGAACATCGGATGTGGTGGTAAGTCTTTTTTTTTTTCAATATCGCAAACTAATTTTATTTTGATTATTAAGTAATTGATAATTGATAGCCAGTTTGGTATTGTTGTTGTAGTCTCCTACTGCAATTTAAGAAGTATTGAACCCTTTAATTATTTGGTGGAAAAAAAATGAAAAATTATTATTTTGTGAAAACAATTTGTAATATGTTTGGCTGAAATTGTTATTCAAAGTTTTGTTTATTTAATTAATTTATTTGAATTTATTACTTTTAATTCTTTTAGTATTTAATTTTTAACTTTCAATTTTAGATATTATAATATTATAATTTTTAAAATTTTATTTTTGATTTTTTTACTTTTTATTTCCTAAGGTTTAGTTTTTAGTTACACCTAAAGTCCAGGACTGAGGCCCAATGGCTACGGTCCAACTCTTGTGTCAAACCCCAAATCCATACCCAAGCGTAAGCCCAAGTTACTGACTCTCTTGGTTTGGCAAAAGTAGTCCATAGTCATTTACATTGCCACTAAGAGTCCACATGCAACTTGGAAAATGTAGAAGTATTTAATTCTTATCACATGATAAAAGATAAAACTATTACGTGCATAATAAGAGTGTTTTTTCTATTACTTGAGGACTCAATTAAGGTAACATGACACTGAATTTAATCTAAAATTAAAAATTTTATAGTACAATATTGTGCCCCATCACATGTCTTGAGTTTTTTTTTTAGGTGTTGAGAACACGTCTTAAGTTAGTTTACAAATAAATAATATTTTAATAAAAAGTATAATAAGCTTAATTTGATACATTTTATTTTAAAATTTATAACGCGACTTTCAAAAAGTATTGTTATTCTAGTGAACTAAGTTAATGGGAGGTGCTACCATAGACCATGTTAATACATTTAACACAAAGCAATGTGATCCATATTTCAACATTCAGACGCTCTTACTTTTTTGTACAAAGTGACAAGTTATTCTAATTCTAAAGCTATTCAAAATCAAAACTACGAGAAGTCGCCGCTTTCGTACTCGCTCCTTCCTCCTACAGCTTAGCGGCTTGGAGACGGTTTATTCCCCGTCTTCACGAGTATCTCATTATTCTTTCTCTGCAGGTACTGCGAAATTCACTTTATAAACCATTACGTTTGTTTTATTAAAAAATTATATGAAGTTAGTCAAGATTCAAATAATATTTGAAATAATATAGATAACTTTAAACTTGAAACATTTAATTACGAGAATTTACTACTTGATTACTAGAGTACTTTGTTTATCCATAAAAACACAATTGTGCCATTTACAGAGTAACGATGAGAAATCAACAAATTTTAACTTGTCTTTTGGATACCCTGTTTGGCACATCCGTTATTCCGGGTCTCACGTCTATCCAAGTGGCACCACCAAAACAACCCACCAAAGCTGCGTTATGTTATGGGTCGTGTTAGTCCATCCATTATCATGGGTCTCACGTCCATCTAAGTTGTTCTAGGTCGTGTTAGCCTATCTTTTATTTCTGGTCTCATGTCCATCCAAGTGGTGCATACACCATTCACGGGTCACACATCCATCCAACTTCAACGCATCCATCAAAGTGGTGCAGACGCTATTTCGAGTCACATATGAGGGGGTTGTTAAAATATAAAAGTCCGCATGTATAAATCTTAAGAATTAAGTCCGCCAAGTTCCCGCACCACTCCAATATTAACCATCATCATATATACTCTTGGGTCATTCCTCATTTTAATTAATTGATTTTTTATGATAAAATCTTAGTAATTCTTACATTATTTAGAATTACTTTTTTATCATCGGAACACAAAGATTAAAAAGTATATATTTGTAATCAGAATTCAGGACTAGTCATAAAGACTTACAAAATTTATGTGATTGCAAATTAAAGTGACGTAATCTTAGCTTGCATAAGTTGGTAATGCTAATTCCTAGTCCACCATTTTTACCCCTCTAAAACAAGGAAAGAAGAAAAAGATATCAGACCATTAGAGGACTCAACCAAGTTCAAATATTTGGAGCAACAAAACTTCCAGTCTACAGTCAAAAGCATTGCCATGGACATGAAACACCGAAATCATGCTTTCGTAATGTATCTATACTATCTTAGCAGAAGAACCCTTGTAATATAATAGTGACAAGTGTCCTACAAATAGCATCTGATAATTATGATATGTAATTTGGATTAATTGCAGATATCATTACTATAATAAAAAATTATTGCAATTTACTTAATATATCATTATCATATAATGTTATTTATGGTAATTTGAGTTTTGGTTAATATCGACAAATTGCCTTTTTCGATCCTATATTCTATATTTTGTTTTTTTTAGTGAAACTTTCACCCACATACGCCATTACACATTTAATTTTATTTTGTCTCTTCAGTTAACTGTCTTCTTTCAAACTTGAGTATCGTATCTATCCTTTCTCCCAAAACGATCTTTTATTGCAAATTTGGTAGCAGATATTCCTTGATTCCTAGATAACATGATATCTATGGTATTATCTCATCTTAATGTTTCATTATTTTTTATCTTTCAGAATTTATTTGTGTTTTTTATTTGTGTTCTTATCAGTAAAACTATTAGTATTCTTATCCACTAATAACAATAATTTTTCTTATGAAATATCTATGGTAATTAAATAAGATACTTAAATTCATAAAATAAAAAAAGGAAAACGGAGGTTTTTGTTTGGAAAAAGAAAAGAAGATCTACATTTATTTAAGTTTAACTCATTTGTAGAAGTAAAACTATTATTGAATTAGGACAATTAGTATTAAAAGAGAAATATAAATTCTATTTTCTATACGAATCCATGTTTATTTTTCTTAAAATATAATTTGACAATAATATTTATATTAATATAAAAAAACTCTATTTTTTTAGAAAAACCAATCATGCATTTCACAACCTATGCATGGTACGGGTATTACACTAGTATATATATAGAGCCACCTGCATGCCCTTATGCACAACAATGGTAATTTTACCTCAAACGTTAGTTTTGACATTACCCAGTAGTTTATAGTAGAGCAAGATAAGATCTAGTGATAATTTTACCTCAAAGGTAACTTGTGTGCACTAATGACGGGCACAACTTAAATATTCCAATACAACTTGTGAATTCTTGTTGAATCATTGTCATTCCATATATAAATACACTATATATATGAGGAAAGTATTTAACCGCTGCTGCTTTGCTAATAAAATTCAACTTATTTTAAGCTATAAGTAATTTCTAATCTGAGATAAAGAACAATACATTTTGGGTCTTTTTTACAGAATAAAATATTAAATTAATATGTAATGACGGACCAAGTATATGGAGTAACACGAAATCATTTATATTAATAGCTCAAGTTATTGATTATACATCTTGTATATTATTTATACAGGAATTTCTCCTCCAAAAATAAATATTATGTAAAAAGTGAAATTTCAAAAATGGGGTGAATATTAAATTAATGACTATAATCCGGCAAAAATTAAAGCTGCAGCGGAAAGAGTAAAAAATTTATGTATGGAAAATTTTTCCAAAGCTTCTCAACGTTCAAACTTCAAAGCCAGGGGAGAGAAGTAATCGATTCCTTACGTGGTGATCTCGGTTCAAGCGAAGTAATTGCACAAGTCCAAGACCTGTTACACCACGAGTCAAGGACCGAAATGTCTAGGGTCCAACTTGTGCCCAATCCCCACTTCAATGTTTAACTCCAAGCCCAAGTTAGTTAATATCTAGGTTTAAGCCCAAGTTACTTACTCTCATGGTTTGGCATAAGAATGTCCATCATCATTTATATTGCCACCAGAGTCCACGTGCAACTTGCAAAGATGTAGAAAGGTGTAATATTGTATTATGTTTTAATTTTTTTAACATATTTTTGCCTTTATAAAATTTGTTGTAGACTTGCTTTCATGGAATTGCAAATTTTACCTCTTGAACTAAGATTTTAATATGACTGAAGCAAATCCAAGATTTGCAAAACTTGAATTTTTAAAGGAATTTCACATTTTAAACAAATGATACTAAATATGAAAAATTCGATTTATAAATGAATTCCACAAAATTTTTGTGAAATTTGTTTATTTCAAGCACACTGTTAACGTAGGACGACATTGAATCCATCATTCTACAATAAAAATTCTTATATTATAATGTTCTATCTCATCACGTATTTTGAACAAACAATATTTTAATGAAAAGTATAATAAGCTTAAATTTAATACGCTTAATTATACAAAGTTGTAACACGACTTTCAAAGAATGTTACTGCTGAACCATATCAACATGAGGTGCTAATATACATTTGGTGACTTAATCCATGTCTCAGGTTTTTAATACCGTTTCTCATTGTGCTTTTCGATTGCGTACAACGTTGTCATTACAAAGCAGTGTAATGATAATCCATAATTCAACATTTATTTATTTATTTATTTTTTGGTCAACATATTTCAAAATTCAAAGGCCATGACTTTCTGTATAAAGTAATTCTAATTCTAAAGCTTATTCAAAATCAAAGCCACGAGAAGTAAACGCTTTCTTACGCGCTCCATTCTCCTAAGTCCTACGTACTTAGCGGCATGGAGACGGTTTATTCCCCGTCTTTTGACGAGTCTCTCATTCTTTCTCTGTAAAATATGGCGAAAATCACATTTGAAAATTATATGAATTTGAGGTATAATAACACGTCTCGAGATATTATAAGTTAGTGAAGACTCAAATAATATTTAAAATAATCTGAATAACTTTGAACTTGAAATATCTAACCATAAGAAATTACTACTTGACCCCTTGTTAATTTGTTCATTCTTAAAAGAAAAACTGTCCCATTTATATATAACAAAGTTGTGAAATCAGAAAAACGACCTTATCTTTTCGATACCATATATGTTACAAGAAGGGTCTTTTAGTATTTTAATGAAAATATTTAGGACTACTAGATGTAATATCCTGCATTATTTTGTGCGGTGATTTATTATTTTTATAAATAGGCAATGTGGATATAACTAATAATTTAGATTAACTATTTTGAACCAATTGATTTGAGGACCCAAGTAGTCGAGTACACAATTATATCATGGATAATGATTTAAAAGCATATTTTATAAGTAGGTAATGTAGATATAACTAATGATTTAGATTAACTATTTTGAACCAATTGATTTGAGGACCCAAATAGCCAGGTGCACAATTATATCATGGATAATGATTTAAAAGCATGTTATATATCAAGTTTTAAATTAATACTTAAAACTTATCTTACTAAATATTATCATTTATATAAGTTTAGACGCTATTCATTTTTGTTGAGAACCATCCTTTGTTACCATCGGAATACACAAAGATTAAAAAAGCGTATTTATAATCAAAATTCAAGACTAGTTAGGTAAGACATTTTCTTTTCTAATTTGGCATAAAGACTTACAAGTTCAAGTGTTGTTTTTCCAAATCACAGCAACGTAATCTTCGCCTTCATAAGTTGGTAATGCTAGTTCCAAGTCCACCATTTTTACCCCTTTAAAACAAGGAAAGAAGAAAGAAGAAGAAAGAAAAATATTAAACAATTAGAGGACTCATTCAAGTTCAAATATTTGGAACTAAAAAATTTCAAGTCTATAGTCAACGCACTGCCATCGAAATGAAACACGAAAACTCAACAAAACAAAAACCAAGTCATGCTTTCATGGTATATATATGTAGTGACCTGCATGGCCTTGGCATTTATAATTTCATCACAGTTTTGATCATAATCTGCTCTTGGCATTCATAGTTCCATCATATATAGTTTAATCTGCTGGCTCTTTAATTTTGCCTGTGAGAAAAGATGATGAGGCCTCTAAAGGTTGCATTTATAGCAAGTACTATAATCATAGTCTTCATTCTAAGCTCAAGATGTCATGAAGCTGCAAGAGTCCTCTATGAAGATGAAAACGAATTAATGAAGAGAAAACATCTTCTGCTACCTTCTCTGCAGGTTCGCCCACCTTCACCAAGTTGCCGCACCTTCACCCCTGGGCCGTGCAGCACGACGTTAGGGGGCAAGAACTTCGCGGGGCGCGTTATGACGACGGCTCCTCCACCTCCACCGCCGTCTCAGCACATGGTTTCTTTTGGTGTGGCTACTGATGATAAAAAATAATGGCTTTGACAACAGCACCTTTTACTCCCACAAATTAATGACACACAACTAATTCATTAATTCAATTAGTGTGACAAAGTAGTGTCATAGAAAATTAATCATCCAACTATTCATTTGTATTTCAATTATTAAATATTGTTTTGTAACTGGGACAAAACCAAGCACATGCTCATTGTGTTTTGTCTCGTATTATTCTTTCAATATAAAAATAATTAGTATTGGGCGGTATGTGATTTGGATGCAATTAAGGGGTGTACGCATTTGATTTGTACGACACAGTTATGTATTTTACTACACGAACTGTAGTTTTTTACGCTTTTGCGAAAATTGAATAAATGACGAAGTTATATTGATGCTATATATAGAACCCTACTCTCTTACACAAGTCTAAATATTTTCTTTTTCAATCGGGAATAATACATTAATCCACGGTCTGTTGTATCACAAGTTGTCATTTTAACTGTTTGAATTCAGTTTCACTCCTCACACAATTTCTAGTTATGGAATTTAAAAAGAAGTTTGTGAGTTATTAAGATATTATTATCTAAACTAGGAAGGCTTAGAAAGAATTTTGTAACCGTGCCGGCATCACTTGGATAGTTTGCAGTTTAGATGCAGCTTCTATGGTGTGACCTGGAACAGTGCCTGCGTATACCACTTGAACGGCTTATGACTTGATGCAAATTGTTGAGCAACTTGCAATGATAGGTCACCACGGCCCGGAACATAAGATTACAACTTTTGATATACTACTTGTCGGAACATATGAAATCGCAACTTTTGATGTGTTGTTTGTAGAAATGAGCCATTACATGATGGTTGTGTGACTCAGGATAATTTACAGCTTACAACTTAAAGACAACTTTGGTGGGCAGCTTGCAACAATGCCTGCTCCACTTGCATGGCTTACGGCTTAGATGCAATTTTGGCAAGCAGCTAAGCAGCTTGTAGTGATAGGACACCATGGCCCGGAACATGAGATTGCAAACTTCGATGGGCAGCTTGCAAGAATAGGTCACCCCAGCTGATGTGCACAATGAACTACTTAGATGGGTTACACACGGATGGTTATGTGCAATGTAAAAATTGGACTAAGAGCCAAACTCTAGTACCATGTTAAAAATTGCTGAGGTTTTGTTAAGAAATCAATTAGTTAATATGAGAAATAGTTCAGGATCTTATATGACAAACTTAAATATGAAAATTTTTCCATGTATAATAAGTATGCATTATAACAAAATATTAAGATTATACATAATCTAGCAAAAATGAGAGCTGCAGGAAACAGATTCAGCAGTATCCAGATGCTACGAACAATACACGTCAGGGGTTTTTTTTCCCCCGGGGGGGGAAGGGGGAGGGGGGGGGGAGTGTCTCTCTGTTAGAAACTCGTAATAGTAATAGAATGCAGAAATAGTAACAAGGCAAATAGAAAACTGAACTGGAAATAACAAATAAAGAAGAAATAAACAAAATTAGTCGAAACTCGAGATATACGATTTCCTTAAAGGATTTACGCCCCTTCTACAGTGCTAAAGGTTATGGCGTATCCTTTCCAGGATACAACGACTATACCTCTTGACTATGGTAGCACACCGAAGCAAGAGCCGGCGAACCAGAAGCGCAGGACTCTCTCTGTATGAGGGAAAAACGACTAGCAAAATGCTTATACTATTACACTATATGCTAATACGAGAATGCTACTATATCTCTGTCTCCTTCTGAACACGGCTATATATAGTGGAGCAAAGAGGAGCAGTCAGCAAATAGCCATTAAGGGAGCCATAAAAAGTAAATCCCGAGCTTTAATATATCAGTTACGTCCTCCTCAAACTCTTCAGGTGTTTGAGTCTTTTCCCAAAAAATACAAACCGGAGTGAAAAATCGTGCCACACCCGCGCCCCGGACCCGGCCGTGCCGTGTGGGCGGGTGTGCGCGCGTGTGTGGTGGGTTTAGTACCATGCCCACCATGTATAGTCTTCCCTCCATATGCCTCACTGGTACACCTCATAAAGGAATCTATATATAAAGTGAGAAAAATTTAATGGTTTTCCTATGTGGGATACAATCCCACAGATAACCAAATCTAACAATCAAACTAGTAACCTACTCAACTTTGGTTGCTAATTTCTCATTCACCTTTAATCCGTTTTTAACATGTAAATATATCATGTTAATCCATTCGAAACAAGGAACGTAACGATATCAACAACAGACCCTTTTGACGTGCGGGACCTAACTCAAAAATTGAGTCAATATTGCTTTGACCTCATGTTAAAGCATTCTAAACTAACACTTTCAGCTTTGGTTTTGGAATAATTCGGCCTCTCTTCATATTTTTATTTTTTTTCACGTAGTAAGAGGCCAAGGCGCGACCATGTAAATATTTATTTATTTTTTTCATCTTCTTATTGCTATAATCCTCGCCCGTTAAAGACAAATCCACATGACCGTTAAAGTTGAGGAGCTTGGAAGGAAAAATGAAAATTTTGTATATATAATACATAGGGACGTGTTAATGTTTCCCCAATACGAAGTGTAATATCCCACCAAATCAATGAGAGAAATGTTAATTAAATAGTTTATATGTTAATTATGAGTTTAAACAATAATTTGGATTAATTATTTTAAATGACGTAAAAATTTTTGAAAGTAGTAAGTTCTAATTTGGAGCCTCTTAATTTTTTTTAATTTTGACTTTTATCTAAAAAGATTTTGAAAAAAGGATATACAAATTAGGTTTAATTTTTAAACATATAAAGTATTTTTAGATGTCTAAATACTTAAACGGGCATAAGAAAAAAAGATATATAACACACGTTAAAACTCAGAATGTAGCAGAATGATATTAGAGGTTGACTGCCGACCAAATGCAGAATAAAATCCTGCACCAGGGAAGCTGTGAAATGACCTTCTACGTAGGTGCTTTGCGGCTAGGAGACGGTTGAGCCCCCGTCCCTAGACAATTGTGCCATCTCAATTTAGTTTAAATTAGTCAAGATTCAAACAATCAAAATTCAAGGTAAGATTTTTTCTTTTTTGTCATTAAAGACGACTTACATGATTCAAGTGTTGTCTTTGCAAATCACAATAACGTGATCTTGGCTTACATAAGTTGGTAATGCTAATTCCAAGTCCACCATTTTTACCCCTTTAAAACAAGGAAAGAAGAAAAAAATATTAAACCATTAGAGGACTCATTCAAGTTCAAATATTTGGAACTAAAACATTTCAAGTCCACGGTCAAAGCACTGCCATCGAGATGAACACAAAAACTCAACAAAAACCAAGTCATGCATGCATTGATAGTATATATATCGACACCTGAATGGCCTTGGCATTTATAATTTCATCACTGTTTTCATAACCATTTATAGTTTCATCATATATACACACACACACATATATATAGTTTAATCTGCTAGCTCTTTAATTTTGCTTGTGACAAAATATCATGAGGCCTCTAAAGGTTGCATTTATAGCTAGTACTATAATCTTAGTCTTCGTTGTAAGCTCAAGATGTCATGAAGCTGCTAGAGTCCTCTATGAAGATGAAAACGAATTAATGAAGACAAAACATCTTCTGCTACCTTCTCTGCAGGTTCGCCCACCTTCACCAAATTGCGGCACCTTCACCCCTGGGCCGTGCAGTACGACGTTAGGCGGCAAGAACTTCGCGGGGCGCGTTATGACGACGGCTCCTCCACCTCCACCGCCGTCTCCTCAGCACATGGTTTCTTTTGGTGTGGCTACTGATGATAAAAAATAATGGCTTTGACAACAGCACATTTTACTCTCACAAATTAAAGACACACAACTAATTCATTAACTCAGTTAGTGAGACGAAGTAGGGTCATAGAAAATTAATCATTCAACGATTCGTTTGTATTTGAATTATTAAATATTGTTTTGTAACTGGGAAAAAACCAAGTATATGCTCATTGTGTTTTGTCTTGTACGTTTTATTCTTTCAATATAAAAGTAGTTAGTATATATTGGCCGGTATGTGATTTGGATGCAATTAAGGAGTGTACGCATTTGATTTGTATGACACAGTTGTGTATTTTATTACACGAACTGTAGTTTCTTAGGCTTTTGCGAAATTGGATAAATGACGAAGTTACATTGATGCTATGTATAGAACCCTACGCTCTTACACAAGTCTAAATATTTTCTTTTTCAATAGAGAAAAATAGATTAATCCACGACCTACTGTATCACAAGTTGTCATTTTAATCGTTTGAATTCCATTTCATCCATACAATTTCTAGTTATGGAATTTAAAGAGAAGTTTGGGAGTTACTAAGATATTATCATGTAAATTAGGAAGGCTTGGAAAGCATTTTTCTTTCTTTTTTTTCCCCAGAAATACTCGAATACAACTTGTGGACACTAGTGAAGGGCAAAAATATTGAAATACAACTTGTGAATTTTTTTCTTGTTGAATCATTGTCATTCCATATAAAAATACATTATATATGTGAGGAAAGTACATAACTGCTGCTGGTTTGCTAGTACGTAAAACTGAACTTATTTTAAGCTATAAGTAATTTCTATAATCTGAGATACAAACAATATTTATAAATTGGTTCTTGTCTTTGTTGAGAAGTAAACTATTTTATTGATATGTAATAAGGGACCAGGTATAATTAAGGAGTAACCCGAAGTTATTTATGTTAACAACTCAAGTTATTGATTATATATCTTGTATATTATTATTTCTCTTCCAAACTTAAATATTATGTAACAAATGAAATTTCAAAAAAAAGGGTCTGTTAAGAATTATTTGAGTTTTATTATAAAAATCAATTATTGTGACCTAAGACTTGATACAGTGAACTTGAATGTTGAAATTTTCCATATGAGATAAGTATATGTTGTAATACCTCTCATGTGTGACCTGAAACCTTTACCACTTTGACGAATGGGTTAAACCTGAATGGTCATATGACACTACTACATCACTTGGACGACTTACAACTTAGAAACTTGTATGGTCGTGTGACGCGAAACAGTGCCTACGCCACTTGGATAGCTACTTACTACGTAGATGTAGCCTTGGTCGAGTGACCCATTGTAGTGCTTGTCTGCATTTGGACAGGATACGGCTTAGATGTAGCTTTGATGAGCAACTTGCAAAGATGAGTCATTGTGGTTTGGAAAAGATGAGATTGTAGCTTTTGATGGGTTGATTGTAGGGATAGGCTGCCACATGATGGGAGTGTCACCAATCTACATCACTTGGACAGTTTACGGCTTAGATGCAGCTTTGGTCATGTGACCTGAAATAGTGCTTCCACTACTTAGATTATTTATGGCAGAGATGTAGCTTTGTCGGGCAGCTTGTAAGAATGGGTCATCACGGCTCGAAACAAATGAGTTTGTAGATTTTGATGGGTTGCTTGTAGGATTGAGACACCGTATAGTGATCGTGTAACTCGAAAAATCTCTGGCATCACTTTGACAAATTACGATTTAGATGCAACTTTGGTCGTGTGACCCGGATGGGCTATTTGTAGGGATAAGCTACGACACATGATGCGTATATGACTGAGAATAGTGCCTACATTCCTTGGACGGCTTACGGCTTAGATGTAGCTTTGGTCGTGTGACTCGAAATAGTGTCTGCACCACTTAGATGACACATAGTAGAGATGCAGTTTTGGTGGGCAGCTTGTAAGGATGGGTCACCACGACCTAGAACAGATGAGATTGCAACTTCTGATGGGTTGCTTGTAGAGATGGGCCACCACGTAATAGTCGTGTGACCCGGAACCGTACCTGCACTACTTGGATAACTTACGCCTTAGGTGCAGCTTTTCTTGTGTGACTCTCTTACACCACTTGGACGACTTACAACTTAGATGTAGTTTTGGTCGCAGTGACGGGTTTAGAAATTTTTTTTATCGAGGTCAATATTAAAAACTCAAATTTTCTCGAATTTAATTAATTAACTTTGAAAATATATGTAACAACAATAATTCACTATAAAAACTCAAATTTTGTTAGAAATTCAAAATTTCCAATATTATAATATTACGAAAAAAGACTTAGAACTTGTCAACTTGATATAGACATATAGCTGTTTCACTCATGAATCGTGAGAGTAAGAGTTTTCATATAACAGAATTTTGCTTCTTTTCTGTTTATTATTATTATTTTTTAATAATGAAATAATTTATTTCTCTCAAACGTTAATTACCATTATTGTTCAAGGGCTAAAATTTTTTTATAATGAAATAATTTGATTTCTTTCAAATATTGATTGCTATTACTCATCAAGGGGCTGAAATTTTTTTAAAGTTGGTCCATTACTTGAAAAATAAATAAATTTTTATAACAATCCTTATTTTTTAATTAAGAGGGATCAATTAAAATTTCTAAATGGAGTCAGCCTAAAAGAAAAAACTTTATCTTATACATAAATTTTCTAAAAGCAAAAGGGGTCAATTTACCCTCCAATTTGTTATATACATCTGCCAATATTTGGTGGGCAACTTGCAATGATAGGTCACCACAGCCCGGAACATGAGATTGCAACTTTGGTAGACTACTTGTTGGAACAAATGAAATTGCAACTTTTAATGGGCTACTTACAGGAATGGGCCACTATGTGATGGTTGTGTGACTCGGGACAACTTACAACTTAAAGGTAGCTTTGGTAGGTAGCTCGCAACAAGGCTTGCACAACTTGCACGGCTTACGACTTAGATGTAACTTTGGTGGGCAACTTGTAGGGATAGGTCACCATGGCCCGAAACATGAGATTATAAGTTTCGATGGGCAGCTTTAAAGAATAGGTCACCAAAGCCGATGTGCACGATGACTAGCTGGATGGGTTACAAGCGGATGGTTATGCGTAATGTGAAAATTGAACTAAAAGCCAAGCTCTATTATTACCATGTTAAGAATTGTTTGAATTTTATTATAAAATCAATTGGTCAATATGAGTAATGGTTCAGAATATTGTATAATGAACTTATATATTAAAATTTTTTCATGTAGAACAAGTATACATTATAACAAAATATTAAGATAATGAATAATTTGGCAAAAATTAGAGCTGCAGGAAACAAACTCAAGAGTATTTAGATGCCACATATAATACACGTCGGGAAAGAAAAATGTGTCTCTAAGCTTTGGTTTTGGAATAATTGAGCCTCTTTTCATATTTTATTTCATTTCATGTAGTACGAGGCCAAGGCGCGATCATATAAAAATTTGATCGGGTTTTATTTTTTTCATCTTCTTATTGCTATAGTCCTCGCTCGTTAAAAACAAATCCACATGTACAGTTAAAGTTGATGGACCTTGGGCTGAAAAATGAAAATTTTGTATGTATAATACATAGGCACGTCTTAATCACCCCCCCACCCCCCCCCACCCCCCCAAAAAAAAAAAACGTAGTATATGTAATATCCCAAATCAATGAGAGAAATGTTAATTAATTGGTGTATATCTGAGTTTGGCTTACCTATTTTAAATGATAGAATTTTTTTTTGAAGATAATGTATTATAAGATTATTAATAAATATGGAGGAGTAGTTTTGAAGGGAAAATGAAAAACATAGATACCTTTAATGTAAAAATAGTTTCGGGAAAGGTTTAGTAAATTCTAATTCGGAGCTTCTTATTTTTAATTTTCTAATTTTGACTTTCATCTAAATGATTTTGAAAAATTAAGTTCAATATTTAAATTTATAAAGTACTTCTAAATGTCTAATTATTAAAAAAAAGCATATGTAAAAAAAGATCCATACCACATGTTAAAAACTCAGAATCTAGCAGAATGATATTAGAGGTTGACTGCCGACCAAAATTGTTGTTGTGCCTGTCGCGTCAAATGTTATCATTACAAATTACTTTAACCTATATTTCAACGTTTAGCCATGACCTTTTTGCATGGAAAAATTTTCCGAGGCTGTTCAAACTTCAACGCCAGGAAAGAGAAGGCCTAGTTTTGGTAAAGCTGTCAAAAATTTTAAAATTAAAATCAAAATTATAAATAAAAAATTATTAATAATAATTAAAAACAAAAATTGTGAACACGTTTGGATAAATTATAAAATCTATAAAAAAAACCAAAAACATGTTTGGTTGTCCATAATTTACAAACTAATTTTGTCTCTTATTGTCCATTTTAGTATTTTATGTTAAATATAACACATGAAAATATTTGAGAATATTTTGTAAAAGAACAAAGAGAATATTATAAAAATTGATTTATTTTCTTTAAGATTATAATTTCAAAAAATAAGTTTAATTGTTTTGAGAATATATTTTTATTTTTAATTTTGAATTTGTTAAAATTTTCATTTATTATTTTATTAATTTATTTTTTAGAATGTTTCTAATTTTCAAAAAATAATTAAAAATATTTTGAAAAAATAATTTTAATAAATAAAAAAATTTGAAAAATATTTTCAATAAATTAAAAATATTTTGAAAATAATTTTAATTTATAAAAATTTAAAAATAAGAATTTTACAAATTAAAAATACATTTAAAAATTATTTTGATAAATTAAATTTATTTTTAAAAAATATTTTAATAAATTATAATTAGTTTAAGAAAATTAAAAATTAAGAATTAAAATTAATTTTTTTAAAAAATAAATATTTTTATAAATAAAAATATTTTCTAAAATATATTTGAAAAATTATTTTTAAAATAATTTTGATTTTAATAATTATTTTTCAAAAAAATTAATGAGTTCATATTAATTTTGAAAAAATAATTCTAAAAGGTATTCATTACAAAGTGAATAAAAGTTTTGAAAACCTGTTGCCACAACTTGAGAAAATCACATTTTCTTGTTTATTAAAGTTGCAAAAACACGTTATTAGTTTTTATTTTTTCAGAAAACGAAAACAGAAATAAATGAACTAGTTTTTAGATTTTGATCAACAAAAACAGAAAATCGAAGACAGCAACAATACCAAACGAGCCCAAAGGAAACGATTTCTTACGTGCTTGGTGCTTCTACGTAGGTGCTTGGCGGCTAGGAGACGGTTGAGTCCCCTTTCCTTAGAGGATTGTGCCATTTTTCTTTTTTCTATGATGAGCATCATGTTATTTTCGCATTAAAGTTCTAAAAATGTGTAAAATATGGCCTTATCTTTCAACATAAGTGAAAATGCATATATTCTGATCTGAAATCCTTTAACCGTAATAATCAATAGAATCTTAACTCGGGGAGACAATTTTTCCATTTTAGAGAAAAGATAAAAAGTTTTTTTTTTTTTTAAAAAAAACTTTCTTTTTGGTACCCTTTTCTCAAGGAGGGTGTAATATCGCATCTCGGTATACTTTAAATTAGTCAAGATATAAATAATCAAAATTTAAGACTAGCTAGATGAGTTTTTCTTTTTTTTTTTTCCTTTTTTGCCATAAAAACGAGTAATTACAAGATTCAAGTGTCGTCTTTGCAAATCACCAGGAAGTGATCTTAGCTTACATAAGTTGGTAATGCTAATTGCAGGTCCAACGTTTTGACCGCTTTGAAACAAGCAAACAGTAAAAAATGTAAAACCAATAGGACTCATATTCAAGTTCAAAGATTTGAAACTAAAAATTTCAAGTCTACAGTTAAAGCATTGCCATCGACATGAAACATCATGCTTTCCTAGTGTATATATATAGCCACCTACATGCCCTTGGCATTGATAGTTTCATCATAGTTTTCATAATCTGCTCTTCGCATTCATAATTTCATCACATATTTGTATACCTTAAACTGCTAGCTCCCTAATTTTGCTTGTGAGCAAAGATCATGAGGCCTCTAAAAGTTGCATCTATATATAGCTAGTACTATATTCTTAGTTTTCATTCTAAGCTCCAGATGTCATGAAGCTGCAAGAATCCTCTATGAAGATGAAAACGAATTAATGAAGAGAGAACATCTTCTGCTACCTTTGCTGCAGAGTGGGGTACCGTACGCCCACCTTCACCAAGCGACAGCTTCACTCCTGCGACATGAACTTCGCAGGGCACGTCATGATGACGGCGGCTCCTCCACCTTCACCTCCACCTCCTCGGGCTTACACTCGGCATGTGGTTTCTTTTGGTGTGGCAACTGATGATAAAAAATAATGGCATTGACAACAGCACATTTTACTCCTACAAAAATTAATGACACACAACCAATGCATTTATTTTAATTAAACATCCAGATCCAACCATTCATTTGTATTTGAATAATTAATTTGTTTTGTAACTTGAAAAAAAAAATAGAGTATCTCATTGTGTTTTGTCTTGTATCATTCTTACAAATAAAAATCAAGAAGTAGATTAGTACACGATATGTTATTTGCGCAATAAAGGGGTATTTGATTTGTGTAAGATAGTTATGTATTTTACCACACGAATTGTAGTTTTTAGGGTTTTGTGGAATAGAATAATTAGTGTAACACCCGTGCCTTGCACGAGATGACATATATAATTGCATATATTAAAATAATAGAAATTTTTATTTGATTATATAATTCAATTAAATTATATGGGTCGAATTTAATGAATGTGTGTAAGTATGAAAAATAAAACAATAATAATACACATACATGTCTTTTGTATATTTTTGTGATTAATACAAAGTTCTTGCTTAATTAGCCAAAAAAATAATACACATATATATTACAATGGCACATTATATTAATTAAATTATACAATACAGAAATGAAATAATGACCTGAGACAAACTTTGAAGAATCCCTTTGAATACAACATTTTCAATTCCAAATGACTCTATAAAATTATGTTGATACTTTTGTTTGAAGACACGTCCTTCTCATCATGGATTAATACTTTCAAACCTTTTTTTCCTTCTAACTCTAGAAACAATAACATATAATTATTCATGACTGAAAACTGGTCAGGACAAATTTAATCCAATAGTTAACAGTGATTGATCTTCACTTTTGTTAATTGTCATTGCATATGAAACCACCAATGGAAAATTTGAATCTGATGGTGTTAGTACCATCCTTGGAATGAATACTTTGTCTACAAATTTGAATCATTTTTCAAAAAAGGAGTATTTAACAGCTCAAATCCTAAAAAAGCATAAAATTGAGTATTTAACAGCTCAAATCCTAAAAAAGCATAAAATTTAGGTTTCTTCTTTTATTTTAATGATACATTATACATTAAAATTATGTTATAAAAAGGACAAATTATTTTGAAATTACGTGAAAGAGAATTGAAGAAGACCATTATAATAATTAAGATTAAAGCACGATGAATTAAAATAGCAGCATATAAATGTTTTTTTTTTTATAAAAAAAGTGTAAGGACTAACTATCAAGATCAAAAGAAGGGCTTTTCAAAGATTAGGCACAGAAAATTAATATGGAATAATATACTATGCCAAATAGAAAATTAAGTTTATATTGAAAAAAGCAAAATTGGTTAAAAAAAACCAAATGTAACTGTAGACTTTGAAATATGATTAAGAGTCTGTTTGGCCCAACTTTTGGAGACTCAAAAGTGCTTTATGTGAGTTTAAAAGCTAAAATTGACCTGTGTGGCCCATTTTTAAAAGAGTTTTTAAATAAAAACTGAAGCTGAAAAAAGTTGAAAAACCAAAAGCTCCAAATTGGAGCTTTTCAGAAAAGGCTTTTGAAAAACTGTTTTTATGTCATGTCAAAAATTGTTTTTCTTCATTTTTTTTTAAAAATACTATTTTATATTTTTTAAAGTCCAATATTACCTTCAAAACAACTAAAAGCTTAACTTCTAAAATACCAGGCCAAACAATCAATTGTTTTTATTCAACAGCACTTCTACCCAAAGCACTACTGCTAAAAGCTCTACAGCTCAACAGCTAAAATCACACAGCTAGGCCAAACAGAGCCTAATTAATATATAAAAAATTACCATGATCAATCATGAACATATTTTGAATAAATTAAATGCCTCACACTTAATTCCCATTTCATTTGGCTTCTAAAAAGGTCCCTTTTAGAAATATGAACAAATTAATTTATTCATTTTTATTTTTCTATATAATCTCATAAATTTCTAGATTAATTATAAGAAATATACCCTAAACACATTAAAAATTATTTTATTTACAAAATGAATTTATTTTCGATCATATATATATATATATATCTAAATTATACAAAATGTGAGCTTACAAACTTTTAATAACACCTATGGTATTGTATAGGTTCAAAAACTAAGTACAACTATATTGAATAAAAGAAGAAAATTATTAGAAAATAAAGTTGGCGACTGCAGTGAGTCAGTGACCAACTTTGTCGGTGCATCACCCTTATTCTATTTTTATTTTACAAATATTAGGAAAGAAAGGGGTAGTCCTAAGATTGATTTAAGATATTTTTAAAAAAGCATACAATTTAAACTTCTAATTTATGCCTATGATACATTATACATTAAAATCATGCTAGCAATAATTGAAAAAAATTAAGTTAAAAAGCATAACAGAATATTGAATAAGAAATCTTATAATGGTTCAAATGAAAGCACATGTACGATGGATTCTATTTATATGAATTAAAATAATCCAGAGGAAATATTTAAAAAATGTAGAATAAGTAAAATACCATCATAATAACGAAATAGTAAACATGAATAATTGACATTAAAAGAATATAAAATTACTCAATTTATGTCGTACTTATTAAGACGCAATTTTGATGTGATGAATTATGCTTTCTGAGAACACCAAAATTGTTGTTGAGGCACCAACAGATAAAGAGATGACGCGAAGGATGAAGAAAGAAAATTGAAATAATGGAGAAAAAAATGATGGAGGAGATTTCAACTTGAATACTGATACTTATATGAGTTAGATTCTCTAAGAAAAATAATAAACTAATAAAATTGTCAAATGTGGAAACTAAATTTACCCAAATTTTCTTGTGAGTAAGTATAGTCATATCATTTAAATAAAGTAAGTCAAAAGCATAGAAACTATTCTAAAATCGAAGATCATGATAGGCACATAAAATCCCACGGATTTTCATTATAATTTCAAATTGATATTCTTACTTTGTTTACAAAAAGTACAACATCTTTTCTCAATCAACATTATAAATGGTTTATATGTGTGATCTAAATTATAAATAAGGAAATAAACTATAATTAATACCTGATAACCTTGAAATATGTAATAAATTGATGATCACTACAATAAAAAATGCAAGTGTCTAATCTGTATAATATAGACGTGGACTCATATAAATGGTAGAGAAAAATATGTTAACAAGTAGGGTTTTCATAATTAACCCTTCAATTTATACAGAGGCATTATTGACATCATGAAAAAAAACTCTAAAGTGCGACGTGTGACAGCATTTTGATAAAACGGGTTTTGTTTTTTTTTTGTTATTATTATTATTATTATTATTATTATTATTATTATTATTATTATTATTATTATTAGTGTGTCTATCCGTGAGATGCACAGGTTTCAATATTTATATAATGTCATATAAATTAAAAATTCTGTAATGATTTCAAAATTGAAAAGTATTTTTGTCAATTATTTTGATATTTATATAATATGATAGTACTTGTATGATATACGGGAACGATGAAGATTTTTATATTTTTATAATTATTAATGGTCAAATTTGACAATTAATATAAGAGATAAAACATAAATAGATTTTGTCATATTCAATTTCTGACATTAAATACAACTTTTATATTTTTGTAAAATCTAATAATTTTAGAAAAAAATCATAAATGATATAGATTGATACATCTTCATTATTTATTTTGTATCTTTTTAAGGTAATAGATTTGTCTTTTTCTTTTGTTAGAATAGAAAAGGAATATGTAGAAAACATGACACAAGATAAAAGAATAACAAAGCTGATATTAATGGGACACGTAACAGTCATATAGTGTAACAGACGCTTCTTTATTATATAGTATCGATTATAGAACTTGAACAAAATATCTATATACCCATTCGGTAAAAAATTGATTTAGGATGAAAAATAATAGATAATGTATTTTAAAAAATAAATTTGTTAGATTAGGAAATTATTTTAATAGAGGAAATCTTTATAGCTGTCTAACCTATATCATAAAAGTTCACAACAATAAAGATGTCGAATTAGGAAAAAATTTAGTTTAGGAATAAATTTTTTGTTTCTATAAAATAATACTCAAATTGATTTGAAAATTATTCTTTGATGGGTATGATTTAATATTAAAATTAATTATCGGTTGTAAAACGCTGAATTTTCTTGCATTTTAGAGCACCACGTGACATCATGAGCGATTGAAAATTGTTGTGCAAAGAATGATTTGGAACATCAAGATTTGCTTCAATTATATAATAAGGTGTTTGGATTGGCTTATAAAAAAGCTACTTAATGCACTTTTGACTTTAAGTGGTTTTTTTTTATTGTCAACTTTTAGTAGTTACGTATTTGAATAAAAGTTGTAGTTATAAAAATAAGTATTTACATGTTTGATTAAAGTTGGTTGAAAAGTAAGTTATATAGTTAAAATAACTATTAAGGACATTAAAATAAAATTTAAAAAGGTAAATATAAGATAAAAGAATAAAGATATTTTAGTAATAAAAATAAAAAAAGTAAGGATAAGATAGTAAATGACTTAGTCAAATATGTTTTTTTTCAAAGTGTTTAAAGCCATAAAAAGTAAAAGTCAGGGTTAGGGACCTTTTTATTTTCTACTTAGAGGGTGTTTGGTTTGGCTTTTTTTCTGGTCAAACTTACTTAAAGCCTAATTTAAGCTAATAGAAGTGTTTGTTTTAATTAAAAATGTACTTTTTTTAAGTAGCTTTAAGTAGAAAATAAAAAGCTCCCCAACCCCAGTTTTTGCTTTTTATGGCTTTAAGCACGTTGAAAAAAAGCAAGTTTGACCAAATCATTTACTATCTTATCCTTACCTTTTTATTTTTATTACTAAAATATATTTTCTCTTTTATCTTATACTTACTTTTTTAAATTATATTTTAATGTCCTTAATAGTTATTTTAACTGTATAACTTACCTTTCAGCCCACTTTAATCAAACATGTAAATACTTATTTTTATAACTATAACTTTTATTCAAATATGTAACTACTTCAAGTTGACAATAAAAAAAAGTCACTTAAAGCTAAAAGTGCTTTAAGTAGCTTTTTTATAAGCCAATCCAAACACCCTCTTAAAGCCACTGAAAAAATACACGTTTTTAATTAAAACAAACACTTTCATTAGTTTAAATTAAGCTTTAAGTAAGTTTGATCAGAAAAAAAAAAAAAAGCAAACCAAACACCCTCTAAATCATTTTCTATATGAATTGCCTGCAATATCCAAATGTTTGCCCTATTGCTACGTTACTTTTTATTTTTTTTTAGGGAATTCAAAGATTTATAAGAAGATTAAAATCAAATAATTTCTTTTATATTCATCAAAATCAAATGGGTTTGCTCAAAATCGAACAAAATGCAAAGAAATATAGCAAAAATAATATTTATAACAAAAAAAAAATCAAATTAGTCATTTTTATATTCAAAATTTTCATTAATATTGAATAAATATTTTTTTATATATATTTTTAGTTTTAATTCTTTTTACCTAACTTTTCTTGTTGAAGAAATAGTTAAAGAAAGTGAAACAAAAAAAAATATTTTATTTTTGAAAAATAATTACTATATTTTAATTAAATATGCTAATTATAGAGTAAGAAATTATTAATTTATTTAGAGAGTGTTTGACTTTACTTATTTAGTACTTATAATTACTTAAATAATAAAAAATATATGAGATGATACTTTTTTTTAGTGCTTATAAACAATTAAAATAAACAAAACAAAACACCCTCCCAGTCATTTGGAGGACAAAAAGATACTTTTCTATATATATAAAAGCTGCATACAAACGGGCCCATGTACACGTTCTATATATATAAAAGCTGCAAACAAACGGGCCCATGTACACGTGTAAGGGAATGGGCGTCGTTGGAAAAAGACTAGGTCTTTTTTTTTAAACCCTTTAAATAAATGCACACACTGAATCACTGAATCTAGTGTCGCCAGAATTCCGGAGTGATTGCGCTCGCTTTCGCAGCAACATGGCCGTTGGGTACACTCCTAACTCTTTAACTCTGAAATCATTAACTCTTGAAACTCTGAAATCATTAGTTTTTTGTTTTTGATTTTTTCTAACTCTGAAATTATGAGTATTTCTTTCGATTTTTTTAGCAAATTATTATGTGCGTTTAGTTACTTTCGTATCTATTTTTTAATTGGAAAATTGACAGGAAGAACAAAAGGATTTCAAAGGGAAAGAAGGGAGGAAAGAAGAAGGCGTAAGTGCCCATTTTTACTTTGTTATTATCTACAACATATGCTGCGTTATATACCCCTATATCTCCCCGACGATGAGCTTAAGGTTTATTCTTGTATAGTGTATACAAGAAAATTTTCGCTTTGGATATATATACATATATATATATATATGTATATTTATGTGGATACACACTCATACCCCTATATCTCTCCGACGTTGAGCTTAAGGTTTATTCTTGTATAGTGTATACAAGAAAATTTTTCGCTTTGATTATATATACATATATATGTATATATATATATATACACATATATACATATATATATATGTATATATATATGTGGATACACACGTAGTTGCTTCAAGGTTGTACAAAGCGACTGATTATGTAATATTGAACCTCTAACTAGGGTAGGGTTTTTTTTTTTGGGCCTTAAACATGTGATTGTGTGAGTCAATGCGTAACATGATGATGGTAGAATTTGTATTATGATGTGATGAATAGGATTGATCCCTTTGGGCCTTAAACATGTGATTGTGTGAGTCAATGCGTAACATGATGATGGTAGAATTTGTATTATGATGTGATGAATAGGATTGATCCCTTTGCTAAGAAGGAAGCATATGACGTCAAGGCAGTCTCAGCGTTCCGAGTGAAAGACATCGGCCGGACATTTGTCAACAGGACTCAGGGCAACAAGGTGCATTATACATATTAATTTCTTCTCGTAATATTCTATTTCAGTATATATCTGAGCAATTATTGAATTAATTATTCTGTTACTTCTTTCCCCTAAGGTTTCAGGTCTTCTTTGGTCAATGATACATCTTATGTATAAACAAAATAACGATGGTTGCTAAAGAAATAAATCTAAATGTGTACAGTTGCCTTGTGTTGGTGTAGGATGGCAATTGTACCCCGCTCGTATTCCACAGGGGTACCGCAAGAGTAGGAGCAAGGTTTTTGATGAAAAACCCTGATAATGGTGGGCCGGAGTGGGGTTTTCTTCCCCGGGCTTTATCCACTCCACTTCGGCTCATCTCGCTATATATCTATATTTGTTTATTCTATTTGTTCTTATATATTTTTAACATAATTTTGTATATATTTATCATATAGTTTATATATTTTAATATAAACTTTATATCAATAATACCTCTTTTAGTTTAGTTGTAAAAGTTAATTTATTTTTTATACTTTCTTATATATTAGTATTTTTTTTAAAAAAAGTTATAATGTCATTGACCTTCTTGACCGGTACTCTGGTAAGGTTTGGATGATAACGGTAGTGCAGGAGTTTACCTCAATATAGATATGTAGAGGTTGGGGGGAGTTTTATTAACAGATGTAGAGTAGGTTTAAGCACACCCCACCTCATTGCCATCCCTATGTTGGTGTAATGTAGTTACAACATAGAATTGCGATGTAGTAAAATGAAGTTACAAAATGTAAGAGTTTGTTTACCAATGGAATTATACAAATTTGTAAATGTATCAAGTCGAGTTGGCTTCAAGCTGTAGCGCACATTAGAATCTAGATGTTGTAGTTAGATAAGTTGTTTTAACCTTTTGCTCTCATATCTTTGATCAGATTGCCTCTGAAGGTCTTAAACACAGAGTGTTTGAGGTTAGCCTTGCTGATCTTCAGAAGGATGAAGTTCAAGCTTTCAGGAAGATTCGGTTGAGAGCGGAAGAGATGTTCAAGGGAGGAATGTGCTCACAAACTTCTGGGTAGGAAGTCACCACCATAAAACAGTAAACCGGTTCCTCAGCTAGGGAAATATTTACGTGATTGCTCTGTATCTTTCAGGGAATGAATCTCACTACAGACAAGTTGAGGTCTCTGGTTCGTAAGTGGCAGACACTGATTGAGGCTCATGTGGATGTGAAAACCACAGATAACTACACACTCAGGATGTTCTGCATTGGATTTACAAAGAAGCGCACAAATCAGCAGAAGCGGACTTGTTATGCCCGGTCTAGCCAGATACGTCAGGTTTGTAAAAAGCTCATATTCCCTAAGTACTTTTGTCCAACTGCGGATTGTATCCATGGTTTGCTCTTCCATCCATCTAGACCAACATTAGTCGCCTGACATCGGTGTGTTATTTTGTCAGATTCGTCAGAAGATGGTCGAGATAATGAGGAACCAGGCCAGTTCTTGTGATCTCAAGGAATTGGTTGCTAAATTCATTCCTGAGTCCATTGGTAGAGAGATTGGGAAGGCAACTTCAATCATCTTTCCCCTTCAGAATGTTTACATTGGGAAAGTGAAGATTCTCAAGGCACCCAAATTTGATTTTGGGAAGCTCATGGAGGTTCATGGTAACTATTCAGAAGATGTTGGGGTGAAGTTGGAGAGGCCTGCTGATGAAACAATGGTAGAGAGAGAAGCTCAAGTTGTCGGTGTTTAGAATGATATAATGATAGAACTCTCTTCTATGACTTTAACTTGTTTATTTTATCCATCGAAGTATTAACTTCTAGTAGTTTGTTTAGTTAGAGATTACTAGTAGCTTTTCTAGTTAGAGATTATTTTATCCATCAAAGTATTAGTTCTGGTAGTTTGTTTAGTTAGAGATTACTCTATCGGTCGAAGTATTAACTTCTTGTAGCTTGTTTAGTTAGAGATTTTCTACGTGCATTTTCTGGAAGGACTATAATAAAAGGTTTTGACCTTTTCAAGTTAGTCGACTAATTATTTGGTATTTTGGTTAATCCTGTTCGGTCTGAAATCCTTGATCCCACATCAGTATAGGATAATACGTTATTTGCATGCGATAAATTAAGAAGTGCGTTTGATTTGTATAAGATAGTTATTTATTTTACTACAGGAATTGTAGTTTTTAGGATTTTGCGAAATAGAATAAATGAAGTTATATTGATGCCAGAGAACACTACTTGCTTACATGATTCTAAATATTTTCTTTTCTAATAGGGAATAATAGATTAATCCACAATATATTGCATCAGAAGTTGTCATTTTAATCGTTTGGATTTCATTTGACTCCTCATATAATTTCTAGTTGTAGAATTTAAAAAGAAGCTTGCGAGTCATTAATTAAGAGGCGATCTTTTTGACGAGTGTAATCATTATGCTTCTTAAAATTTGATTAATATTTCTATTGATATGAAAATTTACTATTTTCGATGCTTCTGATATTAAATTTTTTAATTTTTAATCTTTTTTTTTCTTCAGAACTGGATTATATTTAATATGAAAATAATTACCACTGATAAATTTTCATATATATAAAGTTATTTAATTAATTTTAAACATCTATTAAAGATATAGGAAGGCTAGGAAAGGATTTTTTCCCCCTCTATTTTACCTCAAAGGAAACTTGACCGCACTGGTGAAGGGCACAATTAAATATCCAATATAACTTGTGAATTTTATCTTGTTGAACCATTGTCATTCCATATATAAATACATTATATGTATGAGGAAAGAGTTTAACCACTGCTGGTAACCTAATAAAATTCAACTTATTTTAAGCTATAATAATCTGAGATAAAAGAACAATATTTTTTGGGTCTTCTTTTTTAGAATAAAATATTATATTAATATGTGTTGAAATATATTTAGATTTTTAATATATGTTGTTATTTTATGTATTAGATTAGATAGATTCTCATCTTTTTGGGTTCCAAGTAACTTGGGCACCAAACAACTTGGTCACCAAACAAATTAGTTTATATATATCTTGGCAAACTTAGGATATTATAATATCAAGAAATTCACAATGAAACCTATGTGAGTCTTTTTCTTCTAGAGCCACCGTTGGTGGTAGCTCCAACTATCTTCAACTTTTGCATATTTCCTCTCCATATTTTATCTTTTCTATTTTCCCTTTTAAATTCCGCATGGTATGAGTTCTCGCTCGATTTAGTTCTTGTTAGATTTGGTTCTCGATTTTTAGATCTTGGTAGGCTTCAAGATCTCACGTCCAAACTCAAGCTAGAGTCTTTTACTCCTCTTTGAGTTTGAGAGGGGTTGTTAGCTTAATTTTTGTATATTGTAAACTTGGGCACCAAGTATTATAAATTTGGGTACCAAATAAGCAAACTTGGACACCGAGCAACTTGGCTTATATATATCTAAGCAAACTTCAGATATGGGAATACTTAGAATTTATAATGTAGCCTTTATGAGTTTTTTTTCCTTTCTAGAGCTACCATTAGTGGCGGCTCCTGTTCTCATTAATGCCCATATATTTTTCCAATATTTTCTCTTGTCTATTTTCTTTTTCTAATTTCAACATGGTATCAGAGACACTATTTTGGTGGCCTGTATCACTGCTATCTCATTGTTGTAATCACTATTTGATTGCAGTCTTATTTAGACCATTTTTGTCTCAATTCTTGGTTTGTTTGTTCTTTGTTTTAGCTCGTGTGAGCTTTAGATTCTCGATTTTTGGCTATTCTTGGTTTTTCGGGATTTTTACTTTAGGTCATTTGAGCTCAATTCCATTCCTGATTGTTCTTGGTTCTTGGTATTGCTGGCTATTCTTGGTTCTTTGGCTCGTTTAAGCATTTGTTCTTGGTTCTTGGCATGTATGAGTATTATTCCTAGTGTTCTTGGTTCTTTGGCTCCTTTGAGCACTTCTTTGGCTCATTTGAGAACTTGTTCCTGGTTTTTGGTTCGTATGAACACTATTCCTGACTGTTCTTGGTTCTTTGGCTCATTTAAGCACTTGTTCTTTGTTCTTTGCTTGTATAAGCATTATTCCTGACTGTTTCTGGTTCTTTGGCTTATTTGAGCACATATTCTTGGTTTTTGACTCGTTTGAGCACATATTCTTGGTTTTTGGCTCGTTTGAGCACTTGTTCTTGGTTCTTGGCATTCTTGGTATTCTTGCGGGATTCTTACTTTGGCTCTAGTTAAGCTTAATCCCATTATTGGTGTTCTGGGTTTTTATTCTTGGCAGCTGCTATTGCTATACCTTCGAGTTTAGTTATCGCTTGGTTCAGATCTTGCTCGGTTCCATTCTTGGTTCTCGGTTCTTGCTCGGTTCAAGATCAGTTAAAAGACTTTCAATAATTCAGTAGTCAAACTCCAGTGGTCAAACATTTGAGGGGGCCTGTTGAAGTGTATTTAAATTTTCAACATATGTTGTTATTTTATGTATTAGATTAAGTAGATTCTCATCCTCTTGAGTTCCAAATAACTTGGGCGTCAAGCAAGTTGGTCACCAAGCAACTTAGTCTATATATATCTTAGCAAACTTAGAATATTGTAATATCAATAAATTCACAATGTAGCCTATATAAGTTTTTCTCTTCTAGAGTGGTGGCTCTAACCATCTTCTACCTTTTCATATTTTTTCCCCATATTTTATTTTTTTTATTTTCTTTTTTTAAATTCGACAATATGTAATGATGGACCAAGTATTAGGAGTAATAAACCGAAATCATTTATATTAACAACTCAAGTTATTGCTTATACATCTTGTATCTTATTTATACAAGAATTTATCCTCCAAAATAAATATTATGTAACAAATGAAATTTCAAAGAAGGGGTCAATATTATGTTAATGATACATAAAATATACGCCGGAAAAAGAACGTGTCTCTAAGCTTTGGTCTTGGAATAATTAGGCCTCTTTTCATTTTTCTGTTTTTCTTTTTTTCTTATTGCTAGAGCCCTTGCCCGGAAAAACAAATGCACAAGTACCGGTCGAGTCGAGGGACTTGGGAGGAAAGATGAAAATTTTGTATACCTCAAGCACAAGCATATATAAAACATAGGGACATATCGATATCTTTTCCCCCAATACATAGTGTAATATAAACATCAATGATCAACGAAATGTTAATTAAATGGTTCATAAGTGGATGTTATATATGCATGGGTTCAAATAGTGATTCGGGTTAACTATTTTAAACGACGTGAAAAGTTTTGAAAGTAATGTATTAGACTTCTAATGAAATATCAAGGAGTACTTCTGAAGCGGAAAAAGAGAAACAAAAATACCTTCAATGTAAAAATAGTTTCGCAAAGCCCTTTTTCTGATAAGTATTGATCTGGAGCTTCTTAGTTTTTAATTTTTTAGCTTTGACTTTTAAGTTGAACACATTAAAAATAAGCCATACAAATTAGTTTTTATTTTTAAACTGACACAAAATACTTTAAAATGTCAAAATGTTAAAACGAGCATAAAAAGAATTTATAACACACGTTAAAAACTTAAAGACGCAACAGAATGATACCAGAGGCAGGTCAAATGCGAAGCAAATCCTACACTAAGAAAGCGGTGAAATTAAACCATCTCTGATCAATCGCATTGTTGTTGTGGTTTGTCGTGTGAAATGGTATCATTACAAACCACTGTTTCCCAAAATTCAACATTTGGCCATCACTTTTTTGTAACAGGACCTATTGATCTAGTAATATGTTTTTCACTTTTCATAGTAAGTGATTTTGAGATCGATTTTTGTTAATTACATGTACTATGTAATCAGCCCTTTGGCCTCTTTTAAAAATATCATAAATTTATTTTAGATGATTTTCCGTTGTTTAAAAAAAAAATTCCATGGCATATAATATTCAAAGCCACGAGAGTCGAGAGAGAAGTAAACGATTTCTTAGTGCTTGGTGCTTTTACGTACGTGCTTACGGCAAAGACAGTTAAGCCCCCGTCCTAAGACGATTGTGCCACTTTCCATTTTTTATATAATGAGCATCCTATTATTTTCACATTAAAGTTCTAAAAATGTGTCATGTAGCCCCACTTTTCAATATATGTGAAAAGACATTTTTTCATATTTGAAACCCTTTAAACCATAATAACCAATAGAATCTTAATTTGGAGACACAATTTTGCCATTTTTGAGAAAAGATAAAAGTTAAAAAAAAATTCTATCTTTTCGGTAACCTATCTTTCAAGAGGGGTCTATTTATAGTTTTAATTAAACATACAAAGAAAATCAATTAACCAAGTATGCTGTGTAGCGTCTTCCTTTTTCATATGGGATTCAAGTGAATCTTTTATGTATATGTATGTCTCATCAGTAGACAATTCTCTTAGATTAAAAAATAAGAATACTAATCATCCTACAAAAGACTTGTTATAATTTCAATTTCGTACTCAGACTCATAATACTGGCGTGTCTTCTGCTGGCCTGCTAGTAATAGAAATTTTGCATGTTTGTCATAGAAATGTTCGATATAACCTAGAGGTGGACACACAATTATATTATGGAAAATATTTGCTGGGGAAATATTGATCGAAAAGCATATTAATATAATTAATTAGGATACAATATTCCACCACAAAATAAAATTTATATATAATTTTACTTAAATTGAGTTTATTGTCCCTACAAAAAGCATAATAATAATAATAATAATAATAATAATAATAATAATAATAGTAGTAGTAGTAATAATAATAATAATAATAGTAATAGTAATAATAATAATAGTAATAGTAATAATAATACTAATAGTAATAGTAACAATAATACTAATAGTAATAATAATAATAATAATAATAATAATAATAATAATAATAAGAATAGTAATAACAATAATAAGAATAGTAATAACAGTAATAATAATAATAGTAATAATAATAGTAATAATAGTAATACTAGTAATAGTAATAATAATAATAATAGTAATAATAATAATAATAATAATAATAATAATAATAATAATAATAGTAATAATAGTAATAATAATAATAATAATAATAATAATAATAATAATAATAATAATAATAATAATAATAATAATAATAATAATAATAATAATAATAATAACAATATTAAATGCCATAAAATAGGAAAATAATCAACCTGTTCAAGATGCAGTCTATACTCTCACAATAAATATTTGTGAACATTTTACTGGTAGATTTACTACAAATACCTAAAACATTAGGTCACTATTAATGAATCTTAAGTGTCCTACTCTTACCTCATTTAGGTAGTATAAGGATGTATTCCTTAGTAGATTTATGTAATTACGGAGGCGAATCAACCTCATTGGAAGTCTAAGTTTATAGATGGTCTTCCACATTTGTTTGCTGAGAGAGTAAAAAAATCTCTTAGGTCAGGAGGAATATCTGCCATAGATTATAATAGTTTAACCTATGGTACCATAATTGGAAAATGTATGCAAGAAGGTTTAGCTTTATGTAATGAGATTAAGCTTAACCAACAAATTAAAAAACAACATTTAACAGAGAAAAGTCAATTAGGACAATTCTGTGATCAATTTGGCATTGATGTTGGCCAATCTAGCCAATTAAGGAAAAAACCTAAATATAAACCGATTAAACCTAATAATCCTAGTTATAAAAAACATATTCAGGCTAGGACTCAAAGGAAAATAATTAGGAGAAAAAATAATCCTAAAAAGAATTTTTATAGAAACATTCGCAAACATTTGTTTAGACACATCATGTTTAAAATCTTTATGAAGCGTAAATTTGGCAGCATAGCAATCAGTTTTTATCAAAAACTTTTGATTAAGCAAATCGTCTTGAAATTTCAAAACACATTTGAGGATTGCTAAAATTTCTTTAGCAACTGTTGCATATTTCTTCTGAGAATCATTCCATTTCCCAGAATGATATCGAACAAGATATTCCTGTTTCGTCACTGGATGAACTTGTTTCAGAACACCACCATATCCAATTTCTGAAGCATCAGTCTCCACAATTTTATACCATGTGGGATTAGCTATCATGAGACAAGGCAATTGTTTGACTTTTGATGGATACAATCCAGACATCCACTGATGATGTTCAAATACAGTTTCATAGAAAAAGTACAGAATCTAATACTTTAGGACTAGGTACATCTAGGTATTCTAGATCATCTAGCCATAGTTATATTTCACCTATAGATTATAGAGTTGAGTTACTAAATACTGTAGGTAGTTCATCTTCTAAATCAGTTAAATCTTTAGACCAAGAGACTCTAGGAAGTAGCGTAAAAAGTCTTAAAATTAATGCTGAAAGTATAGTTGAAGGGATATATAAAAATCCTGAAAAACAACCAGAATTTAGACCAGAAATAACTGAGTCAGAATTAAATTTTCCAAAATAATGGATAGGACAATCAAAATTGATTTTAGTCCAGGAAGCCCAGCCAGAAAACAAATACAAGCTGAGTTTCAAAAACCTATATATGAAGACTTTAGGGTCTGGTTTGCTAAGAATATACCTTTAGCAGAAAGAACAATACTCCAGGATTAGTTCTATAAATATTTAGAACAGATTAATGAAATTAGGGATTTTATTCCTTGGTTTTTAGATAACTATTTAGGACAATATATAAATGTCTTAGATAGAATTTGGAAATTAAAATCTGGAGAACAAGTTGAATCAACATATCCTCCAACAAATCAACCCATAATAATGGAAAAAGATAGGGTTAGATTATATGCTAATGCTTTTATAGATATGCAGCAAAATGAAACTCTGCAAGCCACTATTAAACAAATCAATGATGTGATAAAACAAAATAATTTCTCTAATCTTTATCTAGTAGCCTTAGGAGAACAAATATTAGTTCTTAACAATAGGTTATTAAAAACTTATATGGCTATTGAAGACATTAGGAAAACACTTAATGAATCAAAAGCTGAATCAAGTGGAGAAAAGATAATAAAATCTAATCCAATTCAACCTCCACCAGAAATAAAAAATGTTAAGCTGGAACCAATAAATGAAATTGAGAAACTTCTTGAAAATAAATTAAAAGAATTCAAAATCAATGTAATTAATCAAGAAGAGGAAGTTCCAGAATTAATTGATAATATTAATCAACAACAATTGGTTAATGAAACTTTAAATAAATTAAAGGGATTTAATAATAAATATTCCCAAAAACCTGTTTAACAGAAATTTTATTATCCAAGACTAACACCTCAAGATATATTATTTGAGGAAGCCACTTATGAACAAACTTATTATAATGGAAAAACTATAATAATAATAATAATAATAATAATAATAATAATAATAATAATAATAATAATAGAAGAAGGATCGAGGAAAGGGGAGAAAAAAAAAATTTAACTTTTAAGACCCGTTCAAGTTCAAATTTTGGAAGTAAAATTTCGAGTCCATAGTCAAACCACACTTTCAATCGATAGAAATAATAAAAACTCAAAAAAGATGCAACTAAGGTCAAGATTTTGCTGTGTATATATAGTCCACCTACCCTTTGGCATTCATTTCATCATATTTTAATCTGTTTCTTTCTTATAGTTTAAGACAAGATCGATCATGAAACCAGCAGCTCTAAAAGTTAGTGTCTTTTTAGCTAGTGTAGCCATAGTATTTATACTAAGCTCAAAATGTCATGAAGCTATAAGAATCCTTGATGAAGATGATTATGAAGGCGAATTAATGAAGAGAGCAGATCTTTTGTTACCATCTGCTGTGCGCCGTCCCCGGCCTCCTACACCAAGTTGTGCCACCTTCACCCCTGGCCCATGCAGCAGTCGCTTAGGCGAGAAGAACTTTGCAGGCCACCTTCCGATGTCGACAGCTCCTCCTCCTCCGCCGCCACCACCACCGCCTCAAGCTTATCCTGAGCACATGGTTTATGATGGTGTGGCTAGTGATGATAGAAAATGATGCCATTGATGACATGCACGGCAGTTTACTCCAACAGAAGATAGATGGATAACATATTTAACTAGTACGATCACAAAATAATGTGAAAGAAAATACTAATAGCTTTTTTTTTCGAATCATTTATTTGTATTTGAATTAATTTATTTAATTTGTTACTCGAATAATTGAGCACTATATGCTCGCAGTGTTTTGGACGCACTCAATTTGTCGGACAAAGCACAGTAATATATATTTTCTGGTATGATTTTTATTTAATATGGATTGGCAGGGTTGAATAAAATTTCTAATTTTTGTCCTTTTTTTCTTTTTGATGTTGAATAAGAACCTAGACTCTTACTTTATACATGCATGATCTAAGCATCAGGTGTAGAGTTTGCAGACAAACCATTATGTGTCAATGTTAATTGTTACTTTGCGTACTCTATAAGTATGCGACGCCTGAGCAGAAAAATAAAAATTTCATACTAGCCTACTTGGAGGGTGCTTGGCTTTGCTTATTTTGGGTGCATATAAGCACCTAGAAAAAAAGCACACTCTCATATATTTTTACTATTCAAGTGCTTATAAGCACCAAATAAGCAAAGCTAAACACCCTCTTAGTCAGCTTTAGTTTTATCGATAATAATTTTAATAGTTTAATCTCTGAACCTACTTATAAGTGAGAGACATACCACAAGACCACTAGATTTTTGGTACCTAGTTTAAAGCAATATCGGTAATCCCCAACCAGCAACTTATAACACCTTTTTTTTTTAAAATCAGTTTATGAAAAATTACTAGAGTAAAAAGCACAATAAGGAAGACTTCACAGAGATTTTTCCAAGTACAATGTGAAAGTGATGTACACGTAATCGACATTATCAAGACTTATAAGTTTCAAGTGAAGAGTGGTACTACTAAACTACACTATTTTGTCAACAAAAAAATATGCCAGGCAAATTCGACATCAAGAGGTTAGCATGCTTATATTTTCATTTTATATATTTTGAAAAAAACAAAAACAAAAGAAAAAAACCAGGCAAGTTCGACATCAAGCTTCTGCCCTAAAAGCAGACCTCTTCTTGGCGATGCTGCCGGTCGTGTGGGAGTCGTGGTTGTCGCGTGAAATGTTATCATTACATAGGACTCTAACCCATATTTCAACATTCAAAGGCCATGACTCATAACGCGCACTACATTTGAAATATTATATTCACATGCATGGTTTATTAATATATTATCATTACTTTTGAGGTTGTAATGATCCATCTACTCATCTTGTTGTTGTAAATACTGGGAAATATCGGTAACGAAGAACTTTTCCAAATACACTTTTATGGTATCAAAAGGATACGATATATGATCTTTCTATCTCCAATTTTTTTATGGAATTTTTTAGTTCTTAAAGATAGTGAAATTTGAAAGCCATGAAAGTAAACGCCTTTTTTCGGAACTAAGGCTCTGTTTGGCATAGTGATAAGATTTCAGATATTAAATTACAGAGTTTATAGCAACAAAGTTTTGTTAGAAGTGCAGTTGAATAAAAGTTATTGATTATTTGGCTTGGTATTTTAGGAGTTAAGTTTTTAGCTATTTTAAGACAATATTGAAATTTTAAAATTATGAAGCAGTTTTTTCAGAAAATTTTTTTTGACATAATATAAAAATAATTTCTCAAAACCTTCTACAACAAGCTCCAATTTAGAGTTTGGGTTTTCAACTTTTTAATTTTAACTTTTATGTAAAAAGGCTTTTAAAAATGAACCAAAAAGGTCACTTTCAATCTTTTAATTTACAGAAAGTATTTTGAGTATTTAAAAATAGGCCAAATAGTTCAAGAGGTGTTTTATTAATTAAGTTACATAATCATTGCTTACATGCATGTATAGAAATTTTAAGACTTGCTTTGATTTTGTTGTGAAATTTTACAAAATTGGATCTTTTATTTTGGTATTGGGTTTTCAATAAGCAATATAATTTTCATACAAAATAATTATTAAAGTTAAGCAAACACTATTACACAAATCCAATTAATGCTTTGCATTTAAATAGGAAGCACTTGCACCACAAGTGACGTAACAACTCAAATCCAACTCAAAAAACCAATTTGTTAACAAAAAAATGTGTAGCACTTTTAAGAGTCCTTCCAAGGAAGTGATACCTTCAAAATAGAAGATACCACCTGCTCAAGCTTTACTCAACTTAAGAATTTGATAGAATTTTGGAGGTGTCGGTTTTCCTATTAAAATCATGAATGTAAAATAGAATAAATTACTCTTGAGCCAAAGAATTCAATAATGTTAATAACCAATAAACAAGATTAACAATAAATAGAACGCCTGATATATCTAATAAAAGTAATAAATTTTATGTTACAATAGGTGCGGCTCAAAAGGTTTGGATGCCTAAAGCAAAAGTATAATAGCAGACATTTTATAAATTTTATTAAAAACTTATCTTTGAATTTTAGAGATGTAAAGTTAATAATTAAATTAAACTAGAATATATCCCGTGTAATACACGGGCAAAAGCAGGTTTTTCATGCATTTATTATTATTTTTGACAAATTTCTATATTTTAATTGATGATGAAATACAAATATATCTTTTAAAATTTTATTATTTGTTAGTTTTTATTGCTAATTATGTATTGAAGGATATGATTTTATATAGGGATTACCAAAAAAAAAAGAAAAAAAGAGGGATAGGATTAATATTATATAGGGATTGCAAGTGTATTATTTTTAAATATTATAGTTAAAAGAGATATAATATTTAATTTGAAATGTTCTATATATATATATATTATATTATATATATATATATATATTATATTCTATTTTTAAAATAAGTTTAATTTTAATCTCTATATAGACATACAATTGTATTAGAAATATAGAAATTTATCATTCAAATTATTCATGAAGGAAAATTAAATTATCGATATCTAATTTTGAATAGAGGCCATATTTTCTCAATATAAAAAATAAAGGGAAGAGTTTGAATTAAAATTATCTGATAATTGATAAATTATTTGTAATTCAAAAATTTATTAAAATGTCACAAAAAATTTAGGAATTCAAGGAAGATACGATAAATAAAAGAAGTATAATATATTATTTATTAATAATTATTTTTAAAATTTTTTTTGTAAAATAAAATAATCTTGAAAAACTTTAATAGAAAATATGTAGAAGGGGATGATATACATATATATATGTGTGTGTGTGTAATTTGATTAGGAAGTATCTTTTTATATGAATAGGAGATAGATTAAATATTTAAGAGAAAAAATTTATGATATTATGACAACATGGATAAAAAACACAAAAACATTATTTCATAATATACATATGTACTAATTTAGTTGACCAAAACCATAATGTTAAATTCTGTAAAAACAATTAAGTATGAAATAATTTATAATTAAAAAGATAGCGTTCATTTTAAATTAGAAAATAAAATCATTATATGGATATGATTTTAATTAGTGTAAATTACTTGACTTTAAAGATATTGCTCAATTAAGATATGACATGAATTAATGAAAATAAATTTTGAAGAGGAAAAGAAAAGCATGAGAAGAGGACATACGGCATTTTTAATTATGGAAAATATAGATTCATATGCTCAATTTCATCTAACCTTTATTTCTCAGTTGACATAATAGTCAATTCATTTATCATGAGCTCTTTTTTTAGGTACTTTATAGATTTTATTTAAAATTTATTTATTCTGTTACTTGTTAAGAGTCTACTAAGACCTTTTTGAGATTGTATTACAAGTTCAAAGTTTTGGTTTTCTTTAATAAATCTCAAGTAACTATATTCATACTTTCTAATTGACATATTTAAGATCTTATAAATTAGACACACACAAAAAAAGAATATACCTACCAAAAAAATACACTTATAAAAATATAAATGAAAAAACTAGTAAAAATAAAATATTTAAAGGTTAATTAAAAGAATCTATTTTTGAAAGTTTGATAGTAAGAACAAATAATTTCTTGAGAGTCTTTTAATAAAATGATAGTGCTCATTAGAAAAAATAATAATAATTGGCATAGAATTAAAAATAGACGTTGTAGGACAAAAATGATTTTGGCAACTTGAAACACTTCTTTTAATTAATAGAAGAAACACTAATGATAATTTTGGTGAGGGAGAATTAGAGAGAAAAAGATAAGAATTTGATAGAAGTAACCATTAATGCCAATTTTGAAGGACAGAAAATTAGAGAGAAAAAAAAGGTATTGTGAAAAACTCATCATAGAGTTATTGTCAGTTAGTTAGGAAAGAATGAAATTTATTAAGGATTGTGGGGCACCTTTTTATGATTTTTTTGGTTAAAAATGAATGTAAACAATAATCTTTTTATACAGTAATTATATAAACTATAATCATAAAACTTTAAATTTTGGGCTTAAAATTTTTCGGGGCCTAAAGCGAAGGCTTTACTTGCTTTACCCTTGAGTCACCTCTGGTCACAATCTACTATTAACAATAATAACCATCCCCCCCTTTTTTTTGGCAAATAACCATCCCCTTTTTTTTTTTTTTGGCAAAAATCATCTATGTTAATTGGACTTGCTTTTGTTCATACAATCATTCCGTAATGTTGATAGTTATTTTGCTTATTTGGTCAAGTCTAATTAACCTCGATGCCTTGTAAGAACGGCATGATCTTTCTCTTAAAAGATGGTCATAGATCCATGTTATCTATTACCTTAATTAAGATCTAGTTTTTTTCCTTTTTTTTTTTTTTTTTGAGGAAGAACTGAGATTTAGTTGAATATGTAAATTAATTGATAGTTCTAAACGCGTGTGGTTTGAAACAAATTTTATCGATATGTTAATTAATTTATGGCTTAAACAACAATGAAGGTAATTTGTGCGCATTAATGAAGTATTCAGAACTTTTTCCAATTTATTTCGTGTGAGCAAAACCACGCATCCGCCGTCCTATATGACTTACGATTTTTTGTTTTTTTGGTCATAGAATGACTTATGAATTAAGCTTAAGCCAGCCAAAGACGGCTCCTCCACCTCCAGCACCACCTCCATCTCCGTCTCCTCAAAAAAATGGTTTCTTTTGGTGTGGCTACTGATGATAAAAAATAATGGCTTTGACAAGTTCAGCAAATTTTACTCTCACAAACTAAAGACACAAAACTAATTCATTAATTCAATTAGTGTGACAAAGTAGTGTCATAGAAAATTAATCATCCAACTATTCACTTGTATTTGAATTATTAAATACTATTTTGTAACTGGGAAAAGACCAAGTATATGTTCATTGTGTTTTGTCTTGTACCATTCTTTCAAAATAGAAGTAGTTAGTATAGGATATGTTATTTGCATGCAATTAAGGAGTACTATACGCATTTGATTCGTACGACACAGTTATGTATTTTACTACACCAAGTGTAGCTTTTTCGGCTTTTGCAAAATTGAATAAATGAAGAAGTTATATTGATACTATAGAAAGATACTCTCTTACACAATTCTAAATATTTCGTGTAGTTCTTTAGGCTTTTGCGAAAATGATGAAGTTATATTGATGTTATAGAACCGTACTCTATTACACAATTCTAAATATTTTCATTTTTGATCGGAAAAAAATAGATTAATCCACGACCTATATCATGAGTTGTCATTTTAATTTTTTGAATTCCCTTTCACTCCTCATGCAATTTCTAGTTATGGAATTTAAAAAGAAGTTTGTGAGTTATTAAGATATTATTATCTAAACTAGGAAGGCCTAGAAAGGATTTTTATAACTATGCTTGTACCACTTGGACAACTTATGGCTTAGATGCAACTTTTGTGATGTGACTTAAAACAGTGCCTACATCACTTAGACTGCTTATGACTTAGATGCAACATTGGTGGACAATTTGCAATGATAGGTCACCACGGCCTAGAACATGAGATTGCAGCTTTCAATATACTACTTGTCGGAATATGTGAATTTGCAGCTTTTGATTGGCTGTTTGTAGGAACGGGCCATCACGAGATTGCAGCTTTTGATATACTACTTGTCGGAATATATGAATTTGCAGCTTTTGATTGGCTATTTGTAGGAATGGGCCATCACGTGATGGTTGTGTGGCTCGAGACGACTTACAACTTAATTAAAGGTAGCTTTGGTGGGCAGCTAGCAATGATGCTATATATAGAACCATATTCTCTGATACAAGGCAAAATATTTTCTTTTCCAATCGGGAATAATAGATTAACCAATGACCTATTATATCAGAAGTTGTCCTTTTAATTGTTTGAATTCCATTTCACTCCTTATACAATTTCTAGCTATGGAATTTAAAAAGAAGTTTGTGATTTATTAAGATATTATTATCTAAATCAGGAAGGCTTGGAAAGGATTTTTATAACCTTGCCTGTACCACTTGGACAGTTTACGGATAAGATTCAGCTTTTGTGGTGTAACCTAGAACAGTACCTACACCACTTGAACAGCTTGTGACTTAGATGCAATTTTAGTGAGCAACTTACAATGATAGGTCACCATGGCTCGGAAGATGAGATTACAACTTTTGATATACTACCTGTCGGAACATATGAAATTACAACTTTTGATGGATTATTTGTAGGAATGGGCCATCACATGATGGTTATGTGACTGATGACGGCTTACAACTTAGAGACAGCTTTGGTGGGCAGCTTGCAACAGTGCCTGCACCATTTGCACAACTTACGGCTTAGATGCAACTTTGGCGGGTAGCTTACAAAGATAGGTCACCATGGCGTGGAACATGAGATTGCAAACATCGACGGGTAGCTTGCAAGAATAGGTCACCATAGCCAATGTGAACAATGAACTAGCTAGACAGGTTACATGCGGATGGTTATATGCAATACAAAAATTGGACTAAAAGCCAAACTTTAGTACCATATTAAGAATTGCTAGGGTTTTATCAAAAAACCAATTAATCAATATGAAGAGTAGTTTAAAACCTTATCTAACAAACTTAAACATTAAAATTTTTCCATGTATAATAAGTATACATTATGACAAAATATTAAGATTGTACATAATCTGGCAAAAATTAGAGCTACAGGAAACAGACTCAGCAGTATCCAGATGCTAAATACAATACACGGGGGGTTTTTTTGGGGGGGGGGCGGGGGAAGTGGGAAAGAAGGTCTCTCTAAGCTTTGGTTTTGGAATAATTCGGCCTCTTTTCATATTTTTATACGAGGCCAAGGCGCGATCAAATAAAAATTTGTTTGGGTTTTATTTATTTATTTTTTATTTTTTCATCTTCTTATTGCTATAGTCCTCGCCCGTTAAAAACAAATCCACGTGACCGTTAAAGTCGAGGAGCTTGGGAGGAAAAATGAAAATTTTGTGTATATAATACCTAGGGACGTGTTACTCTTTCCCCCAATACGAAGTGTAATATCCCAAATCAATGAGAGAAATGTTAATTAAATGGTTTATATCTGAGTGTTAATTATGAGTTTAAACAATAATTTGGGGTAACTATTTTAAATGATGTAAAAATTACTTTCAAATTTAGAGCTTCTTATTTTTTTAAATTTTTTTTTAATTTTGATTTTTATCTAAAAAGATTTTGAAAAAAGCTATATAAATTAAGTTTACAAGTTAAGATTATAAATAACCTGGCAAAACTCAAGAGTATCCAGATGCTACATACAATAACCGTCGGGGACAAAAGAAAAAAGTGTCTTTAAGCTTTGGTTTTGGAATAATTGAGCCTGTTTTCATATTTTTATTTCTTTTTCACGTAATACGAGGCCAAGGTGCGATAATATAAAATTAAATTCAATTGGCCTTTTTTTTTTTTAATCTTCTTACTGCTATAGTCCTCGCCCGTTAAAAACAAATCCACATGTGCCGTTAAAGTTGACGAGCCTGAGAAGAAAAATGAAAATTTTGTACATTTAATACATAGGGACGTGTCAATCTTTCCCCCAACACGTACGTAGTGTAATATCCCAAATCAATGACAGTATTTTTTTATTTATATGGCTTCTATTTGAGTGTTCGTTGTGGGTTTAAACAATAATTTGGGTTAATTATTTTAAATGATGTAAAAAGTTTTGAAGGTAGTAAGTGCTAATTTGGAGCTTCATATTTTTTAATTTTGACTTTTATCTAAAAAGATTTTGAGAAAAAAAAGCTATACAAATTAAGCTTAATTTTTAAATTTATATAAAGTATTTTTAAATATCTAAATACCAAAACGAGCATAAAAAAAAAAAGATATATAACACACGTTAAAACTCAGAATGTAACAGAATGACATTAGAGGTTGACTACTGACCAAATGCAGAATGATATCTCTCTCTCAATCGCATTGTTGCTGTGGTTGTCGCGTCAGATGTTGTCATTACAAATTACTGTAACCTATGTTTCAACATTTAGCCATTACCCTTTTGCATGGAAAATTTTCCGAGGCTATATTCAAACTTCAAAGCCAGAAGAGAGAAGTAAACGATTTCTTAAAACGTGCTCGGTGCTTCGACGTAGGTGCTTTGCGGCTAGGAGACGGCTACGTTGAGCCACCGTCCTTAGACAATTGTGCCTCTTTCTTTTCCTTTCTATAATGAGCATCATATTGTTTTTCACATTAAAGTTCTAAAATTGTGTAATAATATAGCATCTTTCAAAGTATGTGAAAATACATATTTTCCGATTTGAAGTCCTTTAACCATAATAATCGATAGACGATTAATCTTAATTCGGGGACACAATTTTTGCATTTTAGAGAAAAGATAAAAAGTTAATATATAATATATATATATATATATATATATATTGTCTCGTGCCCCTTTTTCAAGGAGCTAGGATATAATATCGTGTCTCAATATACTATAAATTAGTCAAAATTCAAGACTAGATGGGTGAGATTTTTTCTTTTTTGTCATAAAAACGACTTACAAAATTCAAATGTTGTCTTTGCAAATCACAGTGACGTGATCTTAGCTTACATAAGTTGGTAATAATTCCAGGTCCACCGTGTTTACCCCTTTAAAACAAGGAAAGAAGAAAAAGTATAAAACCAATCGGAAAGTTCAAATATTTGAAACTAAAATTTCAAGTCTACAGTCAAACCATTGCCATCTACATGAAACACGAAAACTCAACGAAAATCAAGTCATGCTTTGATAGTATAAATATATAGTTACCTGCATGCCCTTGGCATTTATAATTTCATCGCAATTTTGATCATAATCTGCTCTTCGCATTCATAATTTTATCATATATAGTTTAATCTGATAGCTCTTTAATTTTGCTTGTGAGAAAAGATCATGAGGCCTCTAAACATTGCTTTTTTAGCTAGTACCACAGTCTTAGTATTCATTCTAAGCTCAAGATGTCATGAAGCTGCAAGAATCCTTTATGAAGATGAAAACGAATTAATGAAGAGAGAACATCTTCTGCTACTTTCTCTGCAGAGTGGGGGTTCCGTTTACCGACCTTCACCAAGCGGCGGCTACACTCCTGTGACATCCACGTTAGGCGGCAAGAACTTCGCAGGGCATGTCATGACGACGATGGCTCCTCCGCCTCCACCTCCATCTCCTCAGGCTTACACTCAGCATGTGGTTTCTTTTGGTGTGGCTACTGATGATAAAAAATAATGGCATTGACAACATCACATTTTACTCCTCCAAATAATTAAGGACACACAACCAATGCATTAATTTAAGTGTGAAAGAAAATTAATCACCCAACTATTCATTTGTATTTGAATCATTAATTTGTTTTGTAACTGGAGAAAAAAAAGAAAAGAGAAAGAGTATGCTCGTTGTGTTGTGTTGTGTCTTGTATCATTCTCACAAAATAAAAGTCCAGAAATAAATTAATATAGGATATGTTGTTTGAATGCGATTAAGGAGTGTATTTGATTTGTATAGCATAGTCATGTATTTTACTACACGAAATGTAGTTTTTAGGGTTTTGCGGAATAGAAGAAATGAAGTTATATTGATGCAAGAGAACACTACTCTCTTACACGATTCTAAATTAAATATTTTCTTTTCTGATCGGAATAATAGATTAATCCACAATCTAATGTATCAGAAATTGTCATTTTAATCCTTTGATTCCATTTCACTCCTCATACAATTTCTAGTTATGAAATTTAAAAAGAAGCTTGTGAGTTATTAATTAAGAGGCTGTCCTTTTAACGAGTGCAATGTTGCACTAGTTAAATGGAGGATACTCAACCTAAAAGAGGATACTATATTTAAACCCATGTCATGAGTCGTGTGCGTCTCCAACTCTTACAGTTGGGACATCTTTGGAGAACAACAACTCAAGCTATCCATTATACATCTTGTATATTATTTATTATGTAACAAATGAAATTTCAAAAAAGGGGTCAATACTAAGTTAATGAATATAATCCAGCAAAAAATAAAGTTGCACGTAGCAAACAGAGTACTCAAAAGTACCCAGATGCTGCATACAATACATGCCGGAAAAAGAACGTGTCTCTAAGCTTTGGTTTTGGAATAATTAGGCCTCTTTCCATTTTCCTATTTTCTTTTTCTTCTTAATGCCATAGCGACATATTAATCTTTTCCCCCAATACATAATGTAACATCCCACATCTATGATCAAAGAAATGTTATAAATTAAATGGTTTATAAGTGGATAGTAATTATGGGTTTAAATATAATAACGCGGATTAACTATTTTTAACGACCTAAAACGTTTTGAAAGTAATGTATTAGACTTCTAAAGGAATATGAAGGAGTAATTCTAAAGATCGAGGAAAAAGAAAAACAAAAACACCTTCAATGTAACAATAGTTTCACAAAACCCTTTTCGGATAAGTTCTAAGTTGAAGGTTCTTATTTTTAGTTTTTTAGCTTTGACTTTTATCTTTAAAAAATTAAAAATAAGCTAAATAAATTAATTTGAGTTTTTTAAACTTACACAAAGTACTTTTAAATGTCAAAATATTAAAATGAACATAAAGAGAATTTATTGGCTCCTTTGAGTTAGTTTTTTTCAGAAGTGTTTTTTTCTAGCGACTTTTGAAAAAGTGTTTTTTTTAAAAGTTAAAAATTCTACCTTCTAAAAAAGCAATAAATAGAGCTTTTTTCATAGTTTTAGTTTTTTAAAAGCCAAGCAAAATAATTATTGCAAAATAAATTTTTTTAAAAAAAATAATAAAAAAAAGTTACTTTTTCTTTAAAAAATCAATCCAAACAAGCCCTGTAACACTTGTTAAAAACTTAAAACGGAACAAATGATATTAGAGGCTAGTCAAATGCAGAGCAAAATTCTACGCCAACAAAGCGGTGAAACCATTTCTCAATCGCATTGTTGTTGTGGTTTGTCGCGTGAAATGTTATCATTACAAGCCACTGTATCCCAAGGTTCAACATTTAACCATCACCTTTTGTAATGGAAAATTTTTCCAAGGCATATAATATTCAAAGCCACAAGAGTCGAGAGAGAAGTAATCGATTTCTTAGTGCTTGGTGCTTTTACGTACGCGCTTACGGCTTAGACGATTGTGCCATTTTCCATTTTTCTATAATGAGCAACATATATATTATTTTCACAATAAAATTCTTAAAATGTGTAATTAATATATATATATATATATATATACACACACGTGTTCATATTTGAAATTTGTAACCATAATAACCAATAGAACAAAAATCATTTATCTTCTCGGTACCCTTTATTTCAAGAGGAGTCTCTTAATAGTTTTAATTAAACATACTTACAAAGAAAATTTATTAACCGAGTCTGTTGTTCAGCGTCTTCCTCTTTTCATATGGGGTTCAAGTGCATTTTTTCTTGTTTGTCTCAGTAGACAATTATCTTAATTAGATTAAAAAAAATAACAATAACAAATCATCCTGAAACGGACCTATTATAATTTCAATTTCGCAACTCGGACTCATAATACTGCTTCTCTTCCGCTGGCCTGCTAGTAATAGTTTTTTTGCACGTTTGTCACAGAAAATGGTCAATAAAACCTAGAGGTGGATACACAATTGTGTTATGGAAAATATTTGCTGGGGAAATATTGATCGAAGTGCATATTAATATAATTAATTAGGAGACACTTTTCCACTATAAAATAATATATACATATATATATATTTATATATATAGATATATGTATAATTTTACCTAAATTGAGTCTATTGTCCCTACAGGATCATAAAAATGTTAAACTTTAAGGACCCGTTCAAGTTCAAAATTTGGAAGTAAAATTTCAAGTCCATAGTCAAAGCACACTTACAATCGATAGAAATATTAAAAACTCAAAAAAGATGAAACTAAGGTCAAGATTTTGCTGTGTATATATACTCCACCTACCCTATGGCATCAATTTCATCATATTTCAATCTGTCTTTTTCTTGTAACTAAGACAAGATCAATCATGAAGCCAGCAACTCTAAAGGTTAGTGTCTTTTTAGCTAGTGTAGCAATGGTAATTATACTGAGCTCAAAATGTCACGAAGCTATAAGAATCCTTGATAAAGATGATCATGAAGGTGAATTCATGAAGAGGGAAAATGTTTTGTTACCATCTGCACGCCATCCGGTTCACCGGACTCCTACGCCAAGTTGCGCCACCTTCACCCCTGGCCCATGCAACGTCAACAACTTAGCCGAGAAGAACTTTGCCGGCCACCTTCTGACGGCGGTGGCAGCTCATCCTCCTCCGTCACCTCCTCACCCTTTCCCTCAGCAGATGGTTTATGTTGGCTTGGTTAGTGACGATGACACGAAATGATGGCATTGGCAACCAGACAGTTTACTCAATACAAGGCAAATACAAAACTAAATTGTATTGTCACAAAATAATGTAAGAGAAAATCAGATGTGCTAATAGTTTTTTTTTATTATTATTGAATTAGTCATTTGTATTTGAATTAATTTGTTTAATTTGTAACTCGAATAATTGAGCACTAGTATGCTCACAGTGCTTCCGACGCATTGAGGAAGGAGAACACTCAATTTGTGGACAAAGCACAGCCATATATGTATTTTCTTGTAATTAATTATAAGTGTAATTAATTAATATTTCACTTCGGAGGTCTCACTTCCTCATAAGTACTCGTAAAGTGCACGAGATTTCCTTTGTTAATAGATTAGTTTTTTAAGCTGAAAACTTTTCATTGGACTTGATCGGGTTGCTATGTCAACCGTCGTGAAAGGTTTTTTACCTTAAATACAAAGGATAAATTGGATCCTAATTAAGCCTAGACACGTACATACTCTGTATATAAGATTATATTGCCCAACTAAAAGTTCAACGCCTAAAATATTATCTGCAATTAGTCAATGATTTTTATTAAACATATTTAGCGAAAAGTCTAATAACAATTGAAATTTCACGGTTAAAACTCCACTAGTTTGTAGGCTCATCCGGTACACGGGATGTATGATAATTTTAAGTTATTTTAGTCAAATGTTATTTTATTTAAATTAATAAATTCTATATTTTATTATGTCTCATCAAGATTCTATATTTATTTTAATGTAATTAAAACAAAAAATAAATATTAATAATATAAATTAATTTTTATAATTATTTAAATTTATTTTCTTCCCATCAATTTTTTTTTGTCAAATCTGTTTTTCTTTCTTTCTTATTCACTTCTAGTATACATTATTCTATTATAATTTTAAAAATTTTAAATATAATATTAAAATAATAATAATTAACGTTCATTTATAAAATAAAATAAAATAAAATTTGCAGAGGCTGATTTATTCAACAAATTTGACAAAACAAAAAATTGATACGGAGAGCTCCACAAAATGGGGAGGCTTTTGACTACGCGATGGAAAAAAACAAAAATGGTCAATTCTTCCAAAATGGTGAGGATGAACATTTAACAAAATTGTTGGAGTCAGCCTTACACCAAGATTTTGTTGTGTATCTATAGTCCCCCTGCACCATAGCATTTATTTCATCATATTTAATCTGTCTCTTTCTTGTAATTAAGACAAGATCGATCATGAAGCCAACAGCTCTAAACATATGCCAGTGTAGCCATAGTATTTATACTAAGTTCATAATGTCATGAAGCTATAAGAATCCTTGACGAAGATCATCGTCATGAAGGCGAATTAAAGAGGGAAAATCTTTTGTTACACCAAGTTGCGCCGCCTTCTCCCGCACGCCGTCGGGTTCGCCGGCCTCCTACACCAGGATCTGCCACCTTCACCCCTGACTCATGCAGAAGCAGCTTAGGCGAGAGGAACTTAGCAGGCCGCCTTTCGACGTCAACGGTTCCTCCTCCTCCGCTGCCACCACCACCCCCTCAAGCTTACCCCCTGCATACGGTTTGTGTTGGTGTGGCTAGTGACCATGACACAAAATGATGGCATTGCGAACATGACAGTTTACTCTAATACAAGATAATTAACAAATTTAACTAGTATCTTTCGCAAAAATAATGTAAAAGAAAATATTCTAATAGTTTTATTGAATGATTCATTTGTATTTGAATTAATTTGTTTAAAATTTATAACTCGAATAATTAACCACTAGTATGCTCACAGTGTTTTGGATGCATTCAGAGGAAGGAATGCACTCAATTTGTTGGACAAAGCACTGCTATATATGTGTTTTCTTGTATGATTAATAGTAATATGGTTTGGCAGGGTCAGAAACAATTTCTAGTTTCTTTTTCATTATTTTTCAATGTCGAATTCGCATCATGCCGCAACAAATCCAACGTGCATATAGTGAATGACAATCTTCCTACGATATAATATAACATTATAGGTAAGATTTTATGTTAATAAAGTATCTATTTCTTTCAATTATAATTATAGCAATCATTTATAGACATTACGTTTCGCTTGTAACATCATAGAATAAATCTATTTTTGCATAAAACAAGCCAACTTGGAGACAAATTCCAAAGAGCTTGGCTTGATAGTTATTCACAAGGTTTTATCTAAAGAAATCGTTTTACTTAACATTCAAAATAAACAAAAGAAAACAAATTAAGGTCGATTTTTTCCACAAATTTCACATAGGAAAATAATCACATATAAGTATACGACACCTGAGCAGAAAAAATAAATTTCATAGTAACCTACTCAATCAGCTAGGATTTATTTAGACTGATTCTAATTAAATAGAGGTGATTAAATTAAATTAAATTATTAGGAAAACAAGATAAGTAATTAAATATCATTTTGACCAACTAGGAAAGGGTGTTTAGATTTGTTTATAAACACGTCAAACCTGATTATAAGTGAAAAAAATAAAAATTACATGTTGGTAAAATCTGCTTATAAGCAAGTAAAAAAAAAAGGTGGCACCCCTCAATTTTTTTTCCCCTACTTATAAGTAAGGTAATTTCATCAAATAAAATAATAACTTTATCCTTTTTTAGAAAAAAGAAAAAAGCAACACTTTCAGTGCAAAGCAACGTATACGCAGTTGACGTGAAGAGGCAAACATATCTATATTTCATGTATTTTGAAAAAAAAATAGCAAAAGGAAAAAGAAAAACACCAAGCAAGTTCGACATCAAGCCGCCGGTTGTGTTGTAGTCGTGGTTGTCGCCTGAAATGCTATCATTGCAGACTACCGTAACCCAAATTTCAACATTCAAAGGCCATGACTGATAATGCATGTACTATTTTTGAAAATAGTATATTCACATGTTTTATTAATATATATATATATATATATATATATATATATATATTATCATCACTTATTAGAGGTTGTAATGATCTAGGACTCTTATTGTATTCATTTATATCTGGTTGTTGTATATCACGTGTATATCAGAATTTTTTCGTTTTTGGAATTTTTTAGTTTTTAAAGCTTTTGAAATTTGAAAGCCACAAGAATTAAACGCCGTGTTACGTGCTTAATTAGGGGCTTAATCAAAATCGGGACTAGGAGGGTGTTTGGCTAAAGCTTATAAGCTTATAATAATTAACATATTTGGCTAAGTGACTCATAAGTACTTTTTATCTGCTTATAGCTGGAAAGAAAAAAAAAAAACTAAGGATAGCAGCTTATTTTTTAACAACTTATTAGCACATTTGGTTAAACTTCTAAAAAGAAAATGTTACCCTTAAAATTTAAAATATAACATTAATTAATAACATGTCTTTTTAGTTATTTTAACCAACATTTCTGCTTATAAGTACTTATTTACCATATTAGTGTATCAATGTATAATATATTAGGGCATGTTATTTAAGGTTAAATATGTCAACTATATTACTTGTCTTAAAAGTCATATTTCTTACACCGCAAGTCTTGTACTAGTATAAATATCTATGTAACACTCCATCATGTGTTCTATTGTGCTCAATAAACTTCTATATGATATCAAGAGCCGAAAAATCCTGGCACCAAAACTTTTCCCTCTTTCTCTTCCTTCTACCCTAATCTATATCCTTTTTCTTCCACTGCCTTCTTCCCCATGTCAATGTATAATACATTAAGACATGTTATTTAAGATTAAATATGTCAATTATATTACTTGTTCTAGAAGTCATATTCTTATACTGTAAGTCTTATACTAATATAAATATCTACGTAACACCCCTTTGGGTTGTGTGTTCAATTGTACTCAATAAACTTTTATATGTCAAACATGTCTAAAAGCATCAACAGCTTTTAGACATACATTATCCAAAAATGTCTATTCTTATTTATTACTTCCTTATTGATAAGTTCTAAATAAGTATTTAATTTATATGTTAGATGCACTTGATTTTGGAATAAAATGCTTCTTAATCGATATTTTTAATGTAATTTTGCATAAATGTGCTTAGAAAAAGGAGCTGGATGTATTACATATGGATATAGAAGCTTTTTGGACATGTTTGTAGCAGTCAAAGTCGACATCGTCACGTGGAAAAATGCCATTTAATTGCTACGCGGGTTTTGACTGGGTTGGCCAAGATTGAAGATATTTTTCTGGGCTTTTGAAAGGAATTAGCTTAAATGTTAGCAGGCTTTTTATTTTGTTGGACTTATTTCAGGCTTTTACCTTTTTATTCCTTTTGGGTCAGGGTTTCCTTATCCAATAAGGAAAGTAGGTTAGGGTTTTTATTATATAAATACCTCTTAGTAGCCACCTTGGAGGAGACAGCTTTTAGTAGACAGTTCTTAGCACACAGATTAATTTTCTCTTTATTCTTTGAGCAATATTTATGGAGAAGCTGTTCTAATTTCTTTTCTAGCCGAGGATTAATCAAGATTTCGGATCATCGAATTCGTGAGATCTAAGTGTTTTTCTTCCTTTCATGCTATTTTGGTATTTGCGCATTTACTGTTTTAATAATTAATATTGATCTGCGATTATTTAATTTTGCGCGCGATTATTTAATTGCATGACAATAGGTAGCCAATTAGATTAATTTAATTAATCTAAATATAGTGGTAGCCAGGTTTCCTGTGTAATTACGCGATCTAAATGAGCAATTACCGCGAGAGTATTGACTTTTAGAATTGGGTCTTTCTAGATTTTTATTGCTACCGTTAGATAGATCCTGCGGGCATCTCCGGGGATTAGAACGTCTAATAGGTAAGGCGATAACGGGAAAAATCTTAGGGATTTAAACCGTTATCAACTCTGTAAGGAAAGATAAGGTTATTAGGCCGAGCCAATAACTATAACTGATTTATCGAAATAGCTGAAAGTATTTTTGCATCTATGATCGAATTTGTTGGCCGAAATTGCGATTGATTCTCAGGCTAGATTTTATTCTCATTTATTTTCTGATTTTCCAGTTTAGCGAATATTTAGAATTGCATATTTTAGTCAATTTAATTTTTATTTACGTTTTTTTATTTTCTGGTCAGATTGCGTGCCCACGCAGCGTGCCCAGTGCTCTAAACAGATTTGTTAATTTTATTGATTTCGTATTTAATTCCCCCCATTTTGGTTGCAACTTAGTTGAGTAATTTACTTGGCATAACTAGAATAAAATATTCTCCCAATCCCTGTGGACTCGACCCTTTTCTCACCACGCACACAGTAAGAAATAGGAATTTATTTTTGGTGGTTTCGACGCCCATCAAATTTTGGCGCTTCCTTATAAGTAACTTCCTACTTAAAAATATCAGTTGCTTATAAACACTTAAAAATAAGCTTTGCCAAACAAGCTTAAGGATTCAACAGATGTTTTCTTGAAGTTACATAATCGTTGCTTACATGCATGTATATATTGGTAATATTAATGGTTGCAAGTCCTCCAATTTATATACCCTTTAAACAAGGAAGGAACTAGCTAGGAAGGGGAAAAGAAAGTGAACCTTGCTACACAACGCACTACAAATAGAAATCTTATGTAGTTGTCATACATAGTCAACATTCATTGGTTGATTTTCTTTCACATAAAAATTTAAGACTTTGCTTGGTTTAATTGTAAAATTTCTATTTAGTAAAAATTTAGCTAAATGTGATGGTCGAAAAAAATTGTTGACTAATTGCACTTACACAAATCTAAGACTAATCGTTGATTTTCTTTCACACAGAAATCTTATAAGATGCTGTTCAATTTAGTTGTGAAATTTCAACTATTAGTAGAACTTTGGCTAAATGTGATGTTTAAAAAAAAATCATTGACTAGACAAAACCTAAGTTAGACAGACACGATTTATATATAGGCTTTAATCAAGATCCACAATTACCGTTCGAGTTGACAGCTTTGGAAGGAAAAATGAAAATTTTGTACACCTCAAACATATATAATTTTTTTTTCTCTTTAAATACAATACACTTATATATATAAAAAAAGATTGCTTTGTGGAGCAGCCCACCCCCCCCCCCCCGAGTCCCTTCTAGCTCCACCTCTGGATGCACGGGATGTATTATAATTTTAGTCAAATGTTAATTTTTTGAAAATTAATATATTTTATATTTTACTACATTTCACTAAAAATTTGATACTTATTTTAATGTAATTAAAACAATAATAATATTAATATTAATTTTTTTTACTTATTTTCAAATTAGACATTATACATTTACACGTGTGATACACAAATATAAATTATGATTTCTGCACGTATAAAAAGTGGTAGGAAATATATATTTAAATAATAAAATACACACATTTATACATATGCCGCATGTCAACTCTATAGCATAAGAAGTTTGAAAGAGTATAAATATATGATTCTAGACTAAAAATTGTAAAGTGGTATATATATATATATATATATATATATATATATATATATATATGATTCTAGACTAAAAATTGTAAAGTGGAGGAATCGTTGCTTATATACGTTGGTAATGATGATGAACTGCAAATCCCCTAATTTACCCGGTCCCCCAAAACAAGGCAAGATGAAAGAAAAATTAAAGTTTAGGACCCGTTCAAGTTCAAATTTTGGAAATAAAAACTTCAAGTCTACAGTCAAAGCACATGCATCGATAGAAAATATGAAAAAGTCAAACACATGCAATAAAGTCTAAATCCAACGGTCTCCCTATTTTTCTTAACCCAAAAAAAAGTCTCTTTATTTATTTCTTACGTTTAGCAAGTTAAAATCCATCTTCTCTGTATTTACGAACTCCTTATATCAATTTTACTCCAATATCTTTTCTACTTAAAATCATCTTTTCTATATTTACGGGCTCCTTATATCAGTTTTACTCCAACATTTTTTCTACTTCAAATCATCTTCTCTGTATTTACGGGCTCCTTATATTAGTTTTACTCCAACATCTTTTCTACTTCTCTTTTTTCAAAGGCACCCTATCTTAATTTACTTCAATTGCCTCCTTATTTTTTCACTCTCTATCTATAATTTTACTTTTAATTTTTTTTATGTAGTTGACAGATATTATCCTATTATAGTTTTTTATTAAAAAATCTTGAATATAATATTAAAAAATTTAGTTATTAAAATTAAAACATAATTTTTCTAATTATTTTTAATTTATTTTCTTTCCATCAATCTTTTTATGGTCAAACCGGTTGCTTTGTTTCTTATTTATTTTTAATACATTTTATCCTATTATAACTTTAAAAATCTTGAATATAAAATTTAAAATTTTAATTATTAACTTTGATTTACAGAAAAAAAAAAATTGCAGAGGCTGATTTGTAAATTTGGCAAGACAAAAGTTGTTATGGGGAACTCCGCAAAATGGGGAAGCTTTTTACAAAGCTTTTGGAGAAAAACACGAATGGTCAACTCCTTCAAAATAGGGAAGATGAACATTTGACAAAGCTGTTGGAGTCAGCCTAAGTCAAGATTTTGCTGGGTATATATGGTCAGAATGGATTTGAAACGAAATTTGAGACGCAAATTTTTCATCTCAAAAAATTAGAGACGAATTTGAGACAGAAAATTTCCAATCTCAAAAGTTGGAATGAGGGTTTTTAAGATGAAAATTTTGCGTCTCAAATTCCATTTCAAATTCATTTTGAAACGGAATTTTATAAGTTTGGGATGAAAATTTTGTCTCAAATTCAAACGTTTTTATAGTTCCAAGATGTGCCACCTTCACCCCTAGCGGCCCATGCAGAAGCAGCTTAGGTGAGAAGAACTTCGCAGGCCGCCTTCGTTCGACGTGGACGGCTCCTTCACCTCCACTGCCACCACCACCTCCTCAAGCTTGCCCTCAGCATGCGGTTTATGTTGGTGTGGCTAGTGATGATGACAAAATGATGGCATCGGCAATGTGACTGTTTACTCCAATACAAGATAAATAACATATTTAACTAGTATCTGTCACCAAATAATGTAAAAGAAAATATTCTAATAGCTTTTTATTGAATGATTCATTTTGTATTTGAATTAATTTGTTTAAAATTTGTAACTTGAATAATTGAGCAATTGCATGCTCACAGTGTTTTGGACGCATTGAGAGGAAGGGGTGCACTCAGTTTGTTGGACAAAGCACAGGTATATATGTATTTTATTGTATTATTTATAGTTATATGGTTTGGCAGGGTTGAATAATGTTTCTAGTTTCTTTTTCATTTTTTTCAATGTCGAATTAGCATCTATTTATAGGGTTTTGCATAACAAATCCAACGCGCATCTAGTGATTGATGATTCTCTCATAATATTGATTTTGTGATAATAAAATCTTTATTTCTTCCAATTATATATAATTGTATCAATTATTCATAATCCTTTTATTTCTCATAACCTCATAGGCTAAATCTATTTTGCCATATGTATGACAAGTCAACCTGGAGACTAACTCCAAATAGCTCGGTTTTGATAGTCAGTCACAAGGTTTATCTATTGAAATCGTTTGACTTAACATTTAAACGTGACAAAATAACAAAAGAAAACAAATTAAGGTCGATTCTTTCAACAAATTTCACATAGGAAAATAATCACATATAAGTATACAACACCTGATCAGAAAAAATAAATTTCATACCAACCTATGACCAGTTTGGGTTTGTTGAGAATGGTTCTAGTTAAAGAGTGCTGATTAAATTATTAGGAAAACAAAATTAATAATTAACTATTAAATAATAATAATAATAATAATAATAATAATAGTAATAGTAATAGTAATAACAATAATAGTAATAGTAATAATACTAATAGTAATAGTAATAATAATACTAATAGTAACAGTAACAATAATACTAATAGTAATAATAATAATAATAATAGTAGTAATAATAATAATAATAATAATAATAATAATAATAATAATAATAAGAATAGTAATAACAATAATAAGAATAGTAATAACAGTAATAAGAGTAATAATAATAATAGTAATAATAATAGTAAACGCCTGCCATCCTGTTTACCTCAAAACCACTTTTTACAGCCATTCGCCTCTCGACGAATACCAACCTACTGGCAAGGAACATTACCTCATTTAAGAGACCCTCCCAATAGGGCCCTCTGGGGGTAAGAGCCAAGGTTTCACAGGAATCATCACCCTGTGAGAACCCCCCATGAGAGGCTAAGAAGCAAAGTGGCTCTGATACCAAATTAGGCCCAGGTGATAAGAAGACCACAAATAGCAGTCCGTGGACATGACTAAGTCCTTAAGTTTTAAGCTATATTTGAGATATGCAAAACAATGGATCCCTGGTAAATTACCTAATATATCATTAAACCCTAATCATGGAGTGGACAAAGAAGAAGGTCAAAACGCCTACGCCAACAACATCAAAATGGCAATGGCAACACTGACCTGGGACACTCCTAGGATTTTTCTGTCATTTTTATTTTTGAATTGAATTCTTGGCCTCAATGACAGGCTGAGTTGTTGATGAATTGATATAATGCTGATATAACATAAAAGTTGTTTTTAGCCAATTTTAGATGCAGTTGATAATCCTCAAATATTTCCGCTAATATGTTCTAGACTTAAGGATTATGATATATCTTTGATATTGCCTGGAGTTCTGGTTCGAAGTATATGATTGAATCCTAGGAGTGTCCCAGGTCAGTGTTGCCATTGCCATTTTGATGTTGTTGGCGTAGGCGTTTTGACCTTCTTCTTTGTTCACTTCATGATTAGGGTTTAATGATATATTAGGTAATTTACAAAACTTAAGGATTTAGTCATGTCCACGGACTGCTATTTGTGGTCTTCTTATCACCTGGGCCTAATTTGGTATCAGAGCCACTTTGCTTCTTAGCCTCTCATGGGGGGTTCTCACAGGGTGATGATTCCTGCGAAACCTTGGCTCTTACTCCCAGAGGGCCCTATTGGGAGGGTCTCTTAAATGAGGTAATGTTCCTTGCCAGTAGGTTGGTATTCGTCGAGAGGCGAATGGCTGTAAAAAGTGGTTTTGAGGTAAACAGGATGGCAGGCGTTGGGGGTTTCCCCGCGTACCACATCTTGGCCATCTTCGCTGTGTATGGGCGCTGCGTAGTTGGTATCAGAATTAAGGATAACCTATTATTGAGAAATAATATTTGTTCTCCTAAGGCTACTAAATACAGATTAGTAAAATTATTTTGTTTCACCACATCATTTATATTTTTTGTTGTGGTTGGAAGAGTTTCATTCTCTTGCAGATTGAAGAAAGCATTAGCGTATAATTTTGTTCTTTCTTTATCCATTATTATTGGTTGATGTGTTGGAGGATAAATTGATTCAACTTGATCTCCATTTTTCAATTTCCAATATTTTTCTAGGACATTAATATGATCACCTAGATAAGTTTCTAAAAACCATGGAATAAAATCTTTTATTTCATTTATATTTACTCTTTATTCTATTAAGAGGTTCATTAACAATTTCTTGCTGATGTATATTATCAACTAAATCTGGAACTTCTTCTTTAGTTATAACATTTAATTTAAATGTCTTAAACTTATTATCAAGAAGTTTCTCAAATTCTGATACTTGACTTAATTTAAAATTTTTAATTTCTGGAGGAGGTTGAATTGGATGACTTTTAAATCTTGAAGTTTCTCCAATATTATTCTCCTTATTATTACTTTTTTGTAATTTCTCCAGAGAATTTTTTAAATCCATTATTAATTCATAATTTTTTAATAACCTATTATTGAGAAATAATATTTGTTCTCCTAAGGCTACTAAATACAGATTAGTAAAATTATTTTGTTTCACCACATCATTTATATTTTTTGTTGTGGTTGGAAGAGTTTCATTCTCTTGCAAATTGAAGAAAGCATTAGCGTATAATTTTGTTCTTTCTTTATCCATTATTATTGGTTGATGTGTTGGAGGATAAATTGATTCAACTTGATCTCCATTTTTTAATTTTCAATATTTCTCTAGGACATTTATATAATTACCTAGATAAGTATCTAAAAACCATGGAATAAAATCTTTTATTTCATTTATATTTTCCAAATGTTTATAGAATTCATCTTGAAGTAATTTTCTTTTTGCTAAATTAATATTTTTAGCAAACCAATCTCTGAAAGGTTGATAGATAGATTTTTGAAATTCAGCTTGTATTTGTTTCCTAGCTGAACTACCAGGACTGAAATCAATTTTATTTTGATTCATGATTAAACTGGAAAGTTTAATTCTGACTCAGTTATTTCTGGTCTAAAAGTATCTTCAGGATTATTATATACACCCTGAGCAATATTATCTTCATTAATTTTTTTTCCCTGAACTTTATGTTGCAGGCTTTCAGACTCTGATTTAGAAGATGAATTCCCTACAGTATTGGGTAACTCAACTCTATAATCTATTGGAGAGATATAAGAATGTATTGAACTAGTTCTAGAATATCTAGATTTTCCTAGTCCTGAACTTCCATCTAATAATAATAATAATAATAGTAATAATAATAATAATAATAATAATAATAAGAAGAAGAATAAGAATAGTAATAACAATAATAAGAATAGTAATAACAGTAATAAGAGTAATAATAATAATAGTAATAATAGTAATACTAGTAATAATAATAATAATAATAATAGTAATAATAATAATAATAATAATAATAATAATAATAATAATAACAATATTAAATGCCATATAACAGGAAAATAATCAACCTGTTCAAGATGCAGTCTATACTCTCACAATAAATATTTGTGAACATTTTACTGGTAGATTTACTACAAATACCTAAAACATTAGGTCACTATTAATGAATCTTAAGTGTCCTACTCTTACCTCATTTAGGTAGTATAAGGATGTATTCCTTAGTAGAGTTATGGAATTACCAGAGGCGAATCAACCTCATTGCAAGTCTAAGTTTATAGATGGTCTTCCACATTTGTTTGCTAAGAGAGTAAAAAAATCTCTTAGGTCAGGAGGAATATCTGCCATAGATTATAATAGTTTAACCTATGGTACCATAATTGGAAAATGTACGCAAGAAGGTTTAGCTTTATGTAATGAGATTAAGCTTAACCAACAAATTAAAAAACAACATTTAACAGAGAAAAGTCAATTAGGACAATTCTGTGATCAATTTGGCATTGATGTTGGCCAATCCAGCCAATTAAGGAAAAAACCTAAATATAAACCGATTAAACCTAATAATCCTAGTTATAAAAAACATATTCAGGCTAGGACTCAAAGGAAAATAATTAAGAGAAAAAATAATCCTAAAAAGAATTTTTATAGAAACATTCGCAAACATTTGTTTAGACACATCATGTTTAAAATCTTTATGAAGCATAAATTTGGCAGCATAACAATCAGTTTTTATCAAAAACTTTTGATTAAGCAAATCGTCTTGAAATTTCAAAACACATTTGAGGATTGCTAAAATTTCTTTAGCAACTGTTGCATATTTCTTCTGAGAATCATTCCATTTCCCAGAATGATATCGAATAAGATATTCCTGTTTCGTCACTGGATGAACTTGTTTCAAAACACCACCATATCCAATTTCTGAAGCATCAGTCTCCACAATTTTATACCATGTGGGATTAGCTATCATGAGACAAGGCAATTGTTTGACTTTTGATGGATACAATCCAGACATCCACTGGTGATGTTCAAATACAGTTTCATAGAAAAAGTACAGAATCTAGTACTTTAGGACTAGGTACATCTAGGTATTCTAGATCATCTAGCCATAGTTATATTTCACCTATAGATTGTAGAGTTGAGTTACTAAATACTGTAGGTAGTTCATCTTCTAAATCAGTTAAATCTTTAGACCAAGAGACTCTAGGAAGTAGAGTAGAAAGTCTTAAAATTAATGCTGAAAATATAGTTGAAGGGATATATAAAAATCCTGAAAAACAACCAGATTTTAAACCAGAAATAACTGAGTCAGAATTAAATTTTCCAATTTAATGGATAGGACAATCAAAATTGATTTTAGTCCAGGAAGCCCAGCCAGAAAACAAATACAAGCTGAGTTTCAAAAACCTATATATGAAGACTTTAGGGTCTGGTTTGCTAAGAATATACCTTTAGCAGAAAGAACAATACTCCAGGATCAGTTCTATAAATATTTAGAACAGATTAATGAAATTAGGGATTTTATTCCTTGGTTTTTAGATAACTATTTAGGACAACATATAAATGTATTAGATAGAATTTGGAAATTAAAATTTGGAGAACAAGTTGAATCAACATATCCTCCAACAAATCAACCCATAATAATGAAAAAAGATAGGATTAGATTATATGCTAATGCTTTTATAGATATGCAGCAAAATGAAACTCTGCAAGCCACTATTAAACAAATCAATGATATGGTAAAACAAAATAATTTCTCTAATCTTTATCTAGTAGCCTTAGGAGAACAAATATTAGTTCTTAACAATAGGTTATTAAAAACTTATATGGCTATTGAAGACATTAGGAAAACACTTAATGAATCAAATGGAGAAAAGATAATAAAATCTAATCCAATTCAACCTCCACCCGAAATAAAAAATTTTAAGCTGGAACCAATAAATGAAATTGAGAAACTTCTTGAAAATAAATTAAAAGAATTCAAAATCAATGTAATTAATCAAGAAGAGGAAGTTCCAGAATTAATTGATAATATTAATCAACAACAATTGGTTAATGAAACTTTAAATAAATTAAAGGAATTTAATAATAAATATTCCCAAAAACCTGTTTAATGAAATTTTATTATCCAAGACTAACACCTCAAGATATATTATTTGAGGAAGCCACTTATGAACAAACTTATTATAATGGAAAAACTATAATAATAATAATAATAATAATAATAATAATAATAATAATAATAATAATAATAATAATAATAATAATAATAATAATAATAATAGAAGAAGGATCGAGGAAAGGGGAGAAAAAAAAAATTTAACTTTTAAGACCCGTTCAAGTTCAAATTTTGGAAGTAAAATTTCGAGTCCATAGTCAAACCACACTTTCAATCGATAGAAATAATAAAAACTCAAAAAAGATGCAACTAAGGTCAAGATTTTGCTGTGTATATATAGTCCACCTACCCTTTGGCATTCATTTCATCATATTTTAATCTGTTTCTTTCTTATAGTTTAAGACAAGATCGATCACGAAACCAGCAGCTCTAAAAGTTAGTGTCTTTTTAGCTAGTGTAGCCATAGTATTTATACTAAGCTCAAAATGTCATGAAGCTATAAGAATCCTTGATGAAGATGATTATGAAGGCGAATTAATGAAGAGAGCAGATCTTTTGTTACCATCTGCTGTGCGCCGTCCCCGGCCTCCTACACCAAGTTGTGCCACCTTCACCCCTGGCCCATGCAGCAGTCGCTTAGGCGAGAAGAACTTTGCAGGCCACCTTCCGATGTCGACAGCTCCTCCTCCTCCGCCGCCACCACCACCGCCTCAAGCTTATCCTGAGCACATGGTTTATGATGGTGTGGCTAGTGATGATAGAAAATGATGCCATTGATGACATGCACGGCAGTTTACTCCAACAGAAGATAGATGGATAACATATTTAACTAGTACGATCACAAAATAATGTGAAAGAAAATACTAATAGCTTTTTTTTTCGAATCATTTATTTGTATTTGAATTAATTTATTTAATTTGTTACTCGAATAATTGAGCACTATATGCTCGCAGTGTTTTGGACGCACTCAATTTGTCGGACAAAGCACAGTAATATATATTTTCTGGTATGATTTTTATTTAATATGGATTGGCAGGGTTGAATAAAATTTCTAATTTTTTTCTTTTTTTCTTTTTTGATGTTGAATAAGAACCCTAGACTCTTACTTTATACATGCATGATCTAAGCATCAGGTGTAGAGTTTGCAGACAAACCATTATGTGTCAATGTTAATTGTTACTTTGCGTACTCTATAAGTATGCGACGCCTGAGCAGAAAAATAAAAATTTCATACTAGCCTACTTGGAGGGTGCTTGGCTTTGCTTATTTTGGGTGCATATAAGCACCTAGAAAAAAAGCACACTCTCATATATTTTTACTATTCAAGTGCTTATAAGCACCAAATAAGCAAAGCTAAACACCCTCTTAGTCAGCTTTAGTTTTATCGATAATAATTTTAATAGTTTAATCTCTGAACCTACTTATAAGTGAGAGACATACCACAAGACCACTAGATTTTTGGTACCTAGTTTAAAGCAATATCGGTAATCCCCAACCAGCAACTTATAACACCTTTTTTTTTTAAAATCAGTTTATGAAAAAATTACTAGAGTAAAAAGCACAATAAGGAAGACTTCACAGAGATTTTTCCAAGTACAATGTGAAAGTGATGTACACGTAATCGACATTATCAAGACTTATAAGTTTCAAGTGAAGAGTGGTACTACTAAACTACACTATTTTGTCAACAAAAAATATGCCAGGCAAATTCGACATCAAGAGGTTAGCATGCTTATATTTTCATTTTATATATTTTGAAAAACAAAAACAAAAGAAAAAAACCAGGCAAGTTCGACATCAAGCTTCTGCCCTAAAAGCAGACCTCTTCTTGGCGATGCTGCCGGTCGTGTGGGAGTCGTGGTTGTCGCGTGAAATGTTATCATTACATAGGACTCTAACCCATATTTCAACATTCAAAGGCCATGACTCATAACGCGCACTACATTTGAAATATTATATTCACATGCATGGTTTATTAATATATTATCATTACTTTTGAGGTTGTAATGATCCATCTACTCATCTTGTTGTTGTAAATACTGGGAAATATCGGTAACGAAGAACTTTTCCAAATACACTTTTATGGTATCAAAAGGATACGATATATGATCTTTCTATCTCCAATTTTTTTATGGAATTTTTTAGTTCTTAAAGATAGTGAAATTTGAAAGCCATGAAAGTAAACGCCTTTTTTCGGAACTAAGGCTCTGTTTGGCATAGTGATAAGATTTCAGATATTAAATTACAGAGTTTATAGCAACAAAGTTTTGTTAGAAGTGCAGTTGAATAAAAGTTATTGATTATTTGGCTTGGTATTTTAGGAGTTAAGTTTTTAGCTATTTTAAGACAATATTGAAATTTTAAAATTATGAAGCAGTTTTTTCAGAAAATTTTTTTTGACATAATATAAAAATAATTTCTCAAAAACCTTCTACAACAAGCTCCAATTTAGAGTTTCGGGTTTTCAACTTTTTTTAATTTTAACTTTTATGTAAAAAGGCTTTTAAAAATGAACCAAAAAGGTCACTTTCAATCTTTTAATTTACAGAAAGTATTTTGAGTATTTAAAAATAGGCCAAATAGTTCAAGAGGTGTTTTATTAATTAAGTTACATAATCATTGCTTACATGCATGTATAGAAATTTTAAGACTTGCTTTGATTTTGTTGTGAAATTTTACAAAATTGGATCTTTTATTTTGGTATTGGGTTTTCAATAAGCAATATAATTTTCATACAAAATAATTATTAAAGTTAAGCAAACACTATTACACAAATCCAATTAATGCTTTGCATTTAAATAGGAAGCACTTGCACCACAAGTGACGTAACAACTCAAATCCAACTCAAAAAACCAATTTGTTAACAAAAATGTGTAGCACTTTTAAGAGTCCTTCCAAGGAAGTGATACCTTCAAAATAGAAGATACCACCTGCTCAAGCTTTACTCAACTTAAGAATTTGATAGAATTTTGGAGGTGTCAGTTTTCCTATTAAAATCATGAATGTAAAATAGAATAAATTACTCTTGAGCCAAAGAATTCAATAATGTTAATAACCAATAAACAAGATTAACAATAAATAGAACGCCTGATATATCTAATAAAAGTAATAAATTTTATGTTACAATAGGTGCGGCTCAAAAGGTTTGGATGCCTAAAGCAAAAGTATAATAGCAGACATTTTATAAATTTTATTAAAAACTTATCTTTGAATTTTAGAGATGTAAAGTTAATAATTAAATTAAACTAGAATATATCCGTGTAATACACGGGCAAAAGCAGGTTTTTCATGCATTTATTATTATTTTTGACAAATTTCTATATTTTAATTGATGATGAAATACAAATATATCTTTTAAAATTTTATTATTTGTTAGTTTTTATTGCTAATTATGTATTGAAGGATATGATTTTATATAGGGATTACCAAAAAAAAAAGAAAAAAAGAGGGATAGGATTAATATTATATAGGGATTGCAAGTGTATTATTTTTAAATATTATAGTTAAAAGAGATATAATATTTAATTTGAAATGTTCTATATATATATATATTATATTATATATATATATATATATTATATTCTATTTTTAAAATAAGTTTAATTTTAATCTCTATATAGACATACAATTGTATTAGAAATATAGAAATTTATCATTCAAATTATTCATGAAGGAAAATTAAATTATCGATATCTAATTTTGAATAGAGGCCATATTTTCTCAATATAAAAAATAAAGGGAAGAGTTTGAATTAAAATTATCTGATAATTGATAAATTATTTGTAATTCAAAAATTTATTAAAATGTCACAAAAAATTTAGGAATTCAAGGAAGATACGATAAATAAAAGAAGTATAATATATTATTTATTAATAGTTATTTTTAAAAATTTTTTTGTAAAATAAAATAATCTTGAAAAACTTTAATAGAAAATATGTAGAAGGGGATGATATACATATATATATGTGTGTGTGTAATTTGATTAGGAAGTATCTTTTTATATGAATAGGAGATAGATTAAATATTTAAGAGAAAAAATTTATGATATTATGACAACATGGATAAAAAACACAAAAACATTATTTCATAATATACATATGTACTAATTTAGTTGACCAAAACCATAATGTTAAATTCTGTAAAAACAATTAAGTATGAAATAATTTATAATTAAAAAGATAGCGTTCATTTTAAATTAGAAAATAAAATCATTATATGGATATGATTTTAATTAGTGTAAATTACTTGACTTTAAAGATATTGCTCAATTAAGATATGACATGAATTAATGAAAATAAATTTTGAAGAGGAAAAAGAAAAGCATGAGAAGAGGACATACGGCATTTTTAATTATGGAAAATATAGATTCATATGCTCAATTTCATCTAACCTTTATTTCTCAGTTGACATAATAGTCAATTCATTTATCATGAGCTCTTTTTTTAGGTACTTTATAGATTTTATTTAAAATTTATTTATTCTGTTACTTGTTAAGAGTCTACTAAGACCTTTTTGAGATTGTATTACAAGTTCAAAGTTTTGGTTTTCTTTAATAAATCTCAAGTAACTATATTCATACTTTCTAATTGACATATTTAAGATCTTATAAATTAGACACACACAAAAAAAGAATATACCTACCAAAAAAATACACTTATAAAAATATAAATGAAAAAACTAGTAAAAATAAAATATTTAAAGGTTAATTAAAAGAATCTATTTTTGAAAGTTTGATAGTAAGAACAAATAATTTCTTGAGAGTCTTTTAATAAAATGATAGTGCTCATTAGAAAAAATAATAATAATTGGCATAGAATTAAAAATAGACGTTGTAGGACAAAAATGATTTTGGCAACTTGAAACACTTCTTTTAATTAATAGAAGAAACACTAATGATAATTTTGGTGAGGAGAATTAGAGAGAAAAAGATAAGAATTTGATAGAAGTAACCATTAATGCCAATTTTGAAGGACAGAAAATTAGAGAGAAAAAAAAGGTATTGTGAAAAACTCATCATAGAGTTATTGTCAGTTAGTTAGGAAAGAATGAAATTTATTAAGGATTGTGGGGCACCTTTTATGATTTTTTGGTTAAAAATGAATGTAAACAATAATCTTTTATACAGTAATTATATAAACTATAATCATAAAACTTTAAATTTTGGGCTTAAAATTTTTCGGGCCTAAAGCGAAGGCTTTACTTGCTTTACCCTTGAGTCACCTCTGGTCACAATCTACTATTAACAATAATAACCATCCCCCCCTTTTTTTTGGCAAATAACCATCCCCTTTTTTTTTTTTTTGGCAAAAATCATCTATGTTAATTGGACTTGCTTTTGTTCATACAATCATTCCGTAATGTTGATAGTTATTTTGCTTATTTGGTCAAGTCTAATTAACCTCGATGCCTTGTAAGAACGGCATGATCTTTCTCTTAAAAGATGGTCATAGATCCATGTTATCTATTACCTTAATTAAGATCTAGTTTTTTTCCTTTTTTTTTTTTTGAGGAAGAACTGAGATTTAGTTGAATATGTAAATTAATTGATAGTTCTAAACGCGTGTGGTTTGAAACAAATTTTATCGATATGTTAATTAATTTATGGCTTAAACAACAATGAAGGTAATTTGTGCGCATTAATGAAGTATTCAGAACTTTTTCCAATTTATTTCGTGTGAGCAAAACCACGCATCCGCCGTCCTATATGACTTACGATTTTTTGTTTTTTTGGTCATAGAATGACTTATGAATTAAGCTTAAGCCAGCCAAAGACGGCTCCTCCACCTCCAGCACCACCTCCATCTCCGTCTCCTCAAAAATGGTTTCTTTTGGTGTGGCTACTGATGATAAAAAATAATGGCTTTGACAAGTTCAGCAAATTTTACTCTCACAAACTAAAGACACAAAACTAATTCATTAATTCAATTAGTGTGACAAAGTAGTGTCATAGAAAATTAATCATCCAACTATTCACTTGTATTTGAATTATTAAATACTATTTTGTAACTGGGAAAAGACCAAGTATATGTTCATTGTGTTTTGTCTTGTACCATTCTTTCAAAATAGAAGTAGTTAGTATAGGATATGTTATTTGCATGCAATTAAGGAGTACTATACGCATTTGATTCGTACGACACAGTTATGTATTTTACTACACCAAGTGTAGCTTTTTCGGCTTTTGCAAAATTGAATAAATGAAGAAGTTATATTGATACTATAGAAAGATACTCTCTTACACAATTCTAAATATTTCGTGTAGTTCTTTAGGCTTTTGCGAAAATGATGAAGTTATATTGATGTTATAGAACCGTACTCTATTACACAATTCTAAATATTTTCATTTTTGATCGGAAAAAAATAGATTAATCCACGACCTATATCATGAGTTGTCATTTTAATTTTTTGAATTCCCTTTCACTCCTCATGCAATTTCTAGTTATGGAATTTAAAAAGAAGTTTGTGAGTTATTAAGATATTATTATCTAAACTAGGAAGGCCTAGAAAGGATTTTTATAACTATGCTTGTACCACTTGGACAACTTATGGCTTAGATGCAACTTTTGTGATGTGACTTAAAATAGTGCCTACATCACTTAGACTGCTTATGACTTAGATGCAACATTGGTGGACAATTTGCAATGATAGGTCACCACGGCCTAGAACATGAGATTGCAGCTTTCAATATACTACTTGTCGGAATATGTGAATTTGCAGCTTTTGATTGGCTGTTTGTAGGAACGGCCATCACGAGATTGCAGCTTTTGATATACTACTTGTCGGAATATATGAATTTGCAGCTTTTGATTGGCTATTTGTAGGAATGGGCCATCACGTGATGGTTGTGTGGCTCGAGACGACTTACAACTTAATTAAAGGTAGCTTTGGTGGGCAGCTTGCAACAGTGCTATATATAGAACCATATTCTCTGATACAAGGCAAAATATTTTCTTTTCCAATCGGGAATAATAGATTAACCAATGACCTATTATATCAGAAGTTGTCCTTTTAATTGTTTGAATTCCATTTCACTCCTTATACAATTTCTAGCTATGGAATTTAAAAAGAAGTTTGTGATTTATTAAGATATTATTATCTAAATCAGGAAGGCTTGGAAAGGATTTTTATAACCTTGCCTGTACCACTTGGGCAGTTTACGGATAAGATTCAGCTTTTGTGGTGTAACCTAGAACAGTACCTACACCACTTGAACAGCTTGTGACTTAGATGCAATTTTAGTGAGCAACTTACAATGATAGGTCACCATGGCTCGGAAGATGAGATTACAACTTTTGATATACTACCTGTCGGAACATATGAAATTACAACTTTTGATGGATTATTTGTAGGAATGGGCCATCACATGATGGTTATGTGACTGATGACTTACAACTTAGAGACACTTTGGTGGGCAGCTTGCAATCTGCACCATTTGCACAACTTACGGCTTAGATGCAACTTTGGCGGGTAGCTTACAAAGATAGGTCACCATGGCGTGGAACATGAGATTGCAAACATCGACGGGTAGCTTGCAAGAATAGGTCACCATAGCCAATGTGAACAATGAACTAGCTAGACAGGTTACATGCGGATGGTTATATGCAATACAAAAATTGGACTAAAAGCCAAACTTTAGTACCATATTAAGAATTGCTAGGGTTTTATCAAAAAACCAATTAATCAATATGAAGAGTAGTTTAAAACCTTATCTAACAAACTTAAACATTAAAATTTTTCCATGTATAATAAGTATACATTATGACAAAATATTAAGATTGTACATAATCTGGCAAAAATTAGAGCTACAGGAAACAGACTCAGCAGTATCCAGATGCTAAATACAATACACGTCGGGGTGTTTTGGGGCGGGGGAGGGGGAAGTGGGAAAGAAGGTCTCTCTAAGCTTTGGTTTTGGAATAATTCGGCCTCTTTTCATATTTTTATACGAGGCCAAGGCGCGATCAAATAAAAATTTGTTTGGGTTTTATTTATTTATTTTTTATTTTTTCATCTTCTTATTGCTATAGTCCTCGCCCGTTAAAAACAAATCCACGTGACCGTTAAAGTCGAGGAGCTTGGGAGGAAAAATGAAAATTTTGTGTATATAATACCTAGGGACGTGTTACTCTTTCCCCCAATACGAAGTGTAATATCCCAAATCAATGAGAGAAATGTTAATTAAATGGTTTATATCTGAGTGTTAATTATGAGTTTAAACAATAATTTGGGGTAACTATTTTAAATGATGTAAAAATTACTTTCAAATTTAGAGCTTCTTATTTTTTAAATTTTTTTAATTTTGATTTTTATCTAAAAGATTTTGAAAAAGCTATATAAATTAAGTTTACAAGTTAAGATTATAAATAACCTGGCAAAACTCAAGAGTATCCAGATGCTACATACAATAACCGTCGGGGACAAAAGAAAAAAGTGTCTTTAAGCTTTGGTTTTGGAATAATTGAGCCTGTTTTCATATTTTTATTTCTTTTTCACGTAATACGAGGCCAAGGTGCGATAATATAAAATTAAATTCAATTGGCCTTTTTTTTTTTTAATCTTCTTACTGCTATAGTCCTCGCCCGTTAAAAACAAATCCACATGTGCCGTTAAAGTTGACGAGCCTGAGAAGAAAAATGAAAATTTTGTACATTTAATACATAGGACGTGTCAATCTTTCCCCCAACACGTACGTAGTGTAATATCCCAAATCAATGACAGTATTTTTTTATTTATATGGCTTCTATTTGAGTGTTCGTTGTGGGTTTAAACAATAATTTGGGTTAATTATTTTAAATGATGTAAAAAGTTTTGAAGGTAGTAAGTGCTAATTTGGAGCTTCATATTTTTTAATTTTGACTTTTATCTAAAAGATTTTGAGAAAAAAAAGCTATACAAATTAAGCTTAATTTTTAAATTTATATAAAGTATTTTTAAATATCTAAATACCAAAACGAGCATAAAAAAAAAAAGATATATAACACACGTTAAAACTCAGAATGTAACAGAATGACATTAGAGGTTGACTACTGACCAAATGCAGAATGATATCTCTCTCTCAATCGCATTGTTGCTGTGGTTGTCGCGTCAGATGTTGTCATTACAAATTACTGTAACCTATGTTTCAACATTTAGCCATTACCCTTTTGCATGGAAAATTTTCCGAGGCTATATTCAAACTTCAAAGCCAGAAGAGAGAAGTAAACGATTTCTTAAAACGTGCTCGGTGCTTCGACGTAGGTGCTTTGCGGCTAGGAGACGGCTACGTTGAGCCACCGTCCTTAGACAATTGTGCCTCTTTCTTTTCCTTTCTATAATGAGCATCATATTGTTTTTCACATTAAAGTTCTAAAATTGTGTAATAATATAGCATCTTTCAAAGTATGTGAAAATACATATTTTCCGATTTGAAGTCCTTTAACCATAATAATCGATAGACGATTAATCTTAATTCGGGGACACAATTTTTGCATTTTAGAGAAAAGATAAAAAGTTAATATATAATATATATATATATATATATATATTGTCTCGTGCCCCTTTTTCAAGGAGTTAGGATATAATATCGTGTCTCAATATACTATAAATTAGTCAAAATTCAAGACTAGATGGGTGAGATTTTTTCTTTTTTGTCATAAAAACGACTTACAAAATTCAAATGTTGTCTTTGCAAATCACAGTGACGTGATCTTAGCTTACATAAGTTGGTAATAATTCCAGGTCCACCGTGTTTACCCCTTTAAAACAAGGAAAGAAGAAAAAGTATAAAACCAATCGGAAAGTTCAAATATTTGAAACTAAAATTTCAAGTCTACAGTCAAACCATTGCCATCTACATGAAACACGAAAACTCAACGAAAATCAAGTCATGCTTTGATAGTATAAATATATAGTTACCTGCATGCCCTTGGCATTTATAATTTCATCGCAATTTTGATCATAATCTGCTCTTCGCATTCATAATTTTATCATATATAGTTTAATCTGATAGCTCTTTAATTTTGCTTGTGAGAAAAGATCATGAGGCCTCTAAACATTGCTTTTTTAGCTAGTACCACAGTCTTAGTATTCATTCTAAGCTCAAGATGTCATGAAGCTGCAAGAATCCTTTATGAAGATGAAAACGAATTAATGAAGAGAGAACATCTTCTGCTACTTTCTCTGCAGAGTGGGGGTTCCGTTTACCGACCTTCACCAAGCGGCGGCTACACTCCTGTGACATCCACGTTAGGCGGCAAGAACTTCGCAGGGCATGTCATGACGACGATGGCTCCTCCGCCTCCACCTCCATCTCCTCAGGCTTACACTCAGCATGTGGTTTCTTTTGGTGTGGCTACTGATGATAAAAAATAATGGCATTGACAACATCACATTTTACTCCTCCAAATAATTAAGGACACACAACCAATGCATTAATTTAAGTGTGAAAGAAAATTAATCACCCAACTATTCATTTGTATTTGAATCATTAATTTGTTTTGTAACTGGAGAAAAAAAAGAAAAGAGAAAGAGTATGCTCGTTGTGTTGTGTTGTGTCTTGTATCATTCTCACAAAATAAAAGTCCAGAAATAAATTAATATAGGATATGTTGTTTGAATGCGATTAAGGAGTGTATTTGATTTGTATAGCATAGTCATGTATTTTACTACACGAAATGTAGTTTTTAGGGTTTTGCGGAATAGAAGAAATGAAGTTATATTGATGCAAGAGAACACTACTCTCTTACACGATTCTAAATTAAATATTTTCTTTTCTGATCGGAATAATAGATTAATCCACAATCTAATGTATCAGAAATTGTCATTTTAATCCTTTGATTCCATTTCACTCCTCATACAATTTCTAGTTATGAAATTTAAAAAGAAGCTTGTGAGTTATTAATTAAGAGGCTGTCCTTTTAACGAGTGCAATGTTGCACTAGTTAAATGGAGGATACTCAACCTAAAAGAGGATACTATATTTAAACCCATGTCATGAGTCGGTATGCGTCTCCAACTCTTACTGATTGGGACATCTTTGGAGAACAACAACTCAAGCTATCCATTATACATCTTGTATATTATTTATTATGTAACAAATGAAATTTCAAAAAAGGGGTCAATACTAAGTTAATGAATATAATCCAGCAAAAAATAAAGTTGCACGTAGCAAACAGAGTACTCAAAAGTACCCAGATGCTGCATACAATACATGCCGGAAAAAGAACGTGTCTCTAAGCTTTGGTTTTGGAATAATTAGGCCTCTTTCCATTTTCCTATTTTCTTTTTCTTCTTAATGCCATAGCGACATATTAATCTTTTCCCCCAATACATAATGTAACATCCCACATCTATGATCAAAGAAATGTTATAAATTAAATGGTTTATAAGTGGATAGTAATTATGGGTTTAAATATAATAACGCGGATTAACTATTTTGAACGACCTAAAACGTTTTGAAAGTAATGTATTAGACTTCTAAAGAAATATGAAGGAGTAATTCTAAAGATCGAGGAAAAAGAAAAACAAAAACACCTTCAATGTAACAATAGTTTCACAAAACCCTTTTCGGATAAGTTCTAAGTTGAAGGTTCTTATTTTTAGTTTTTTAGCTTTGACTTTTATCTTTAAAAAATTAAAAATAAGCTAAATAAATTAATTTGAGTTTTTTAAACTTACACAAAGTACTTTTAAATGTCAAAATATTAAAATGAACATAAAGAGAATTTATTGGCTCCTTTGAGTTAGTTTTTTTCAGAAGTGTTTTTTTCTAGCGACTTTTGAAAAAGTGTTTTTTTTAAAAGTTAAAAATTCTACCTTCTAAAAAAGCAATAAATAGAGCTTTTTTCATAGTTTTAGTTTTTTAAAAGCCAAGCAAAATAATTATTGCAAAATAAATTTTTTTAAAAAAAATAAAAAAAAGTTACTTTTTCTTTAAAAAATCAATCCAAACAAGCCCTGTAACACTTGTTAAAAACTTAAAACGGAACAAATGATATTAGAGGCTAGTCAAATGCAGAGCAAAATTCTACGCCAACAAAGCGGTGAAACCATTTCTCAATCGCATTGTTGTTGTGGTTTGTCGCGTGAAATGTTATCATTACAAGCCACTGTATCCCAAGGTTCAACATTTAACCATCACCTTTTGTAATGGAAAATTTTTCCAAGGCATATAATATTCAAAGCCACAAGAGTCGAGAGAGAAGTAATCGATTTCTTAGTGCTTGGTGCTTTTACGTACGCGCTTACGGCTTAGACGATTGTGCCATTTTCCATTTTTCTATAATGAGCAACATATATATTATTTTCACAATAAAATTCTTAAAATGTGTAATTAATATATATATATATATATATATATATATATATACACACACACGTGTTCATATTTGAAATTTGTAACCATAATAACCAATAGAACAAAAATCATTTATCTTCTCGGTACCCTTTATTTCAAGAGGAGTCTCTTAATAGTTTTAATTAAACATACTTACAAAGAAAATTTATTAACCGAGTCTGTTGTTCAGCGTCTTCCTCTTTTCATATGGGGTTCAAGTGCATTTTTTCTTGTTTGTCTCAGTAGACAATTATCTTAATTAGATTAAAAAAAATAACAATAACAAATCATCCTGAAACGGACCTATTATAATTTCAATTTCGCAACTCGGACTCATAATACTGCTTCTCTTCCGCTGGCCTGCTAGTAATAGTTTTTGCACGTTTGTCACAGAAAATGGTCAATAAAACCTAGAGGTGGATACACAATTGTGTTATGGAAAATATTTGCTGGGGAAATATTGATCGAAGTGCATATTAATATAATTAATTAGGAGACACTTTTCCACTATAAAATAATATATACATATATATATTTATATATATAGATATATGTATAATTTTACCTAAATTGAGTCTATTGTCCCTACAGGATCATAAAAATGTTAAACTTTAAGGACCCGTTCAAGTTCAAAATTTGGAAGTAAAATTTCAAGTCCATAGTCAAAGCACACTTACAATCGATAGAAATATTAAAAACTCAAAAAAGATGAAACTAAGGTCAAGATTTTGCTGTGTATATATACTCCACCTACCCTATGGCATCAATTTCATCATATTTCAATCTGTCTTTTTCTTGTAACTAAGACAAGATCAATCATGAAGCCAGCAACTCTAAAGGTTAGTGTCTTTTTAGCTAGTGTAGCAATGGTAATTATACTGAGCTCAAAATGTCACGAAGCTATAAGAATCCTTGATAAAGATGATCATGAAGGTGAATTCATGAAGAGGGAAAATGTTTTGTTACCATCTGCACGCCATCCGGTTCACCGGACTCCTACGCCAAGTTGCGCCACCTTCACCCCTGGCCCATGCAACGTCAACAACTTAGCCGAGAAGAACTTTGCCGGCCACCTTCTGACGGCGGTGGCAGCTCATCCTCCTCCGTCACCTCCTCACCCTTTCCCTCAGCAGATGGTTTATGTTGGCTTGGTTAGTGACGATGACACGAAATGATGGCATTGGCAACCAGACAGTTTACTCCAATACAAGGCAAATACAAAACTAAATTGTATTGTCACAAAATAATGTAAGAGAAAATCAGATGTGCTAATAGTTTTTTTTTATTATTATTGAATTAGTCATTTGTATTTGAATTAATTTGTTTAATTTGTAACTCGAATAATTGAGCACTAGTATGCTCACAGTGCTTCCGACGCATTGAGGAAGGAGAACACTCAATTTGTGGACAAAGCACAGCCATATATGTATTTTCTTGTAATTAATTATAAGTGTAATTAATTAATATTTCACTTCGGAGGTCTCACTTCCTCATAAGTACTCGTAAAGTGCACGAGATTTCCTTTGTTAATAGATTAGTTTTTTAAGCTGAAAACTTTTCATTGGACTTGATCGGGTTGCTATGTCAACCGTCGTGAAAGGTTTTTTACCTTAAATACAAAGGATAAATTGGATCCTAATTAAGCCTAGACACGTACATACTCTGTATATAAGATTATATTGCCCAACTAAAAGTTCAACGCCTAAAATATTATCTGCAATTAGTCAATGATTTTTATTAAACATATTTAGCGAAAAGTCTAATAACAATTGAAATTTCACGGTTAAAACTCCACTAGTTTGTAGGCTCATCCGGTACACGGGATGTATGATAATTTTAAGTTATTTTAGTCAAATGTTATTTTATTTAAATTAATAAATTCTATATTTTATTATGTCTCATCAACAAAATTGGGATCAACAATTATCTAAATGTATTATTTTCAAATATATATATATATATATGTTATAGAGATATAATATATATTTTAAAAAATTATCTAAATGTATCTAAATGTATTATTTTAAAAAATTATAGTTAAAAGAGATATAATATATATTTTGAAATGTTCTACAAATATATATATATATATATGTTATAGAGAGTCATGTATTCTATTTTTAAAATAAGTTTAATTTTAATCTCTATATAGATATACAATTATATTAGAAATGTACAAATTTATCATTCAAATTATTCATGAAAGAAAATTAAATTATCTACATTTAATTTTGAATCAAGGAGATATTTTCTCAATATAAAAAATAAATAGAAGAGTTTGAATTAAAATTATCTAATAATTGATAAATTATTTGTAATTCAAAAATTCATTAAAGTGTCATATAAAATTCAGGAATTCAAGTAAGATATGATATGTAAAAGAAGTATAATATTATTATTTATATTGATAGTTACTTTTATACTTTTTGTAAAATAAAATAATCTTGCAAAGATTTAATAGAAATATATAGAAGGGGATGATATATATATATATATATATATATATATAATATATATATAATTTGATTAGGAAGTATCTTTTTGTATGAATAGGAGATAGATTAAATATTTTAGAGAAAAAATATATGATATGATGACAACATGGATAAGAAATACAAAAACATTATTTCATAATATACATATGTACTAATTTGGTTGACCAAGAATATAATATTAAATTATGCAAAAACAATTAAGTATGAAATAATTTATAATTAAAAAGATAATGTTCATTTTAAATTAGAAAATAAATCATTATATGGGTATGACTTTAATTAGTGTAAATTACTTGACTTTAAAGATATTGCTCAATTAAGATATGACCTGAATGAACGAAAATAAATTTTGAAGAAAAAAAAATGAGAAGAGGACATATGGCATTTTTAAATACGGCGTATACCTTATTTTATTTAATGTGTAAATATAGATATAGATTCTTATACTCAGTTTCTTCTAACCTTTCTTTCTCAATTGACATAATAGTCAATCCATTTATCATGAGCTCCTTTTTTAGGTATTTTATAGTTTTTATTTAAAATTTATTTATTTTATTACTTGTTAAGAGTCTACTAAGACCTCTTTGAGATTGTATTACAAGGTCAAAGTTTCGATTTTCTTTAATGAATCTCGAGTAACTATATTAATACTTTCTAATTGACTTATTTAAGATCTTATAAATTATACACACACAAAAAAAAAAGGAATATACCTACCAAAAAAATACACTTATAAAAATATAAATGGAAAAAGTAGTGAAAATAAAAATATTTAAAGGTTAAATATTCATACTTTCTAATTGACATATTTAAGATCTTACAAATTATACACACAAAAAAAAAAGAATATACCTACCAAAAAAATACACTAATAAAAATATAAATGGAAAAAGTAGTAAAAATAAATATTTAAAGGTTAAATTAAAAGAATCTATTTTTGAAAGTTTGATAGTAAGAATGAATAATTTCTCAAGAATCTTTTAATAAAATGATAGTGCTCAATAGAAAAAAATTAATTAATTGGCATAGAATAAAAAATATAGGGTGTAGGAAAAAAATGATTTTGGCAACTTGAAACACTTCTTTTAATTAATAGAAGAAACATTAATGACAATTTTGGTGAGGGAGAATTAGAGAAGCAAAAAATAACATAAGAATTTGATAGAAGTAACCATTAATGCCAATTTCGAAGGAGAGAAAACTTGAGAGAAAAAATAGGGATTGTGAAAAACTCACCATAGAGTTATTGTCAATTAATTAGGAAAGAATGAAATTTATGAAGGATTGTGGGGGCACCTTTTTATGATTTTTTTGGTTAAAAATGAAAGTAAACAATAATCTTTTTACATAGTAATTATATAAACTATAATTATAAAACTTTAAATTTTGGGCTTAAAGTTTTTCCACCTGAAGTTACAAAGCAACCAACAAAAAAAAGAAAAGAAAAAGAAAAAAAAGAATCCTCCCCAATACATTTTGATGCAGGAAAACCAGAGTCTACACCGCCCACCCTAAAAATCTTAAACAAGATTTAATGCATAATCAAATGCCGAATCTCATATATTCCAATTTATTTTGAGCTACAAGCAGTTTCTCTAATATATGACTACGACACAGCTTATTTTGTTTAAGCTGAGAGAATTGCTAGTGGCCATTCCAGTTTCTAATCACACGTTTATTTCGCACACTCTTTTCTTTTCCCTTTTTTTTTTTGGTCATAATGCATGCTCCAGTAACACACCAAGTAAACAAACCTTTTTGTAGTTCTCTCTCAATTCAAAGACACTTCTTTTAATATACTAACTTACCATAAACCTGTCTGGATTGACTTTTTTTTTAAAAAAAAACCTTTTTTCTCTAAAAAATTACATTAAATTTGCAATAACTATCTGATTTAACTTCTAAAAAAACTTAAACTCTAAAAAAAATTTTCAAATACAACCTTTTTTTAAAAACCAAAATTTTTAACTTAAAAAAAAAAACTATTTTTTAAAAGTTATTTTAAAAAATACTTAAAAAAAAAAAACCAATCCAAACAAGCCTATACAACTATGAAGTGAACAATAAAAAGAGAGCACTACACAAGGGCTTTACATATAAGAATGCTCTACGGTTGGATGTCAAAATCAGGAACAAGTAGGGCAGCAAATAGTCTTAAAATAAGAGGAGCACTTTAACAAGCACTTAAAAGAGAGCTACTGTCAAAGCATCCCAGATGTGCACAGACAAAAAGCCCACAGAGAGCCATGAGGCAGACTTCACAGAGACTTTCCAAGTGCAAAGCAATGTAGTAGTAGTAGCAGCAACAACGAAGAGGTTAAGAAAGTTTATATTTTCATGTGCTTTTGGACCGAAAGACTTTAAAAGAAAGGAATGATACTAGTTTGTGAGCAATTCCTAATTTGAAGTCTGGACCAGCAAACAAGGTATTAGACGGTAACATTGCTGTCAAACCCGCTCAGAATGGCCCAGTGCATACTTGTCCATTAGTTTTGCAAGCTCAGCATCAAACTCCTGCTCTAGAGCAACCTCTTCCTGCCAGTGTCGGCGCTTCAGTTCGAGCATCTTCTCTTCATGGGATTTCACCAACTTCTCCTTCTCGGCAACAAATTCAGTTTCCAGATTCTGGCACTTGATAAACTTCTGAGTTTCCTCGGCTCTAGATTTAGGAATGAGGAAAGGGAACCAAGAGAATGCAGAAAAAGACCACAACAAGGGAAACAGCAATTAAAATTCCAGTTGTATAACTAGTCAGTTCAACCAAATATAGAAAAGCCAGCATGGTGATCCAAACAGAGCACGCACACCCCTAGTTAGCAGAAAGCCCCAAATTTAATGTTGCTCTTTACAATATACTTTAGCCTATCTATCAGTCGACATCCAATCTAATATAATTAAACACTGACCACAAATGCACCATCTCACCAACTACGGAAAAATACGCATATATTTTTTTCATCCAAGGGCTACAATAAATTTGTCACCCGTTCAAAGATTATCGTTAATAAACATTACCTGCGCCTATTATCCTCCAGTGAAGAACGATCTACTTGAGCCTGCTTCACCTTCTCTCGTTCTTCTTGCTGAACTTTTTCAAATTTCTCTTCCTTCGCCTTCCTGGATTCACGCATAGCTTTCAGCTGGTCCTTAAAGAACTGCTCCTGTGAATCCATCTGAGAAGAAAATGCAGAGAATACCAAGCAATGTTAATGAAAAGAAAAGCTTTAAATACAAATAACTCGAGAGAGTTTGGATTTTCATCATCCATTGCCAACACAAAGATGCACTAGAAAATAGATGATAAAACATCAAATCAGATATTACATAAAAAACTTACGGCAACTATGTTTATCACATAAATGACTAAATTTACACCCCACATCAATATACAGAAACGAGCACCAGTCTGACCTAATCGAGAACCCATGGCTAACTTCTTAAAACATGAGAAACCTAATAAAAAGGAACAGCTAACATTCGTGGACAAAAGAAGGTACGAATTCACATAATATTGAAAATTTGTATGGGCTAAGAGCCCAAGACCACTTGTCAATGAAGTCAAGAACCTCGAACTATTAGTTCAGTCACCATATAAGGAATATTTTCTTCCACTTGGTCCAGTGATTGAATCAGTATGCAATTTAATTTATACATTAAACATCTTTATATTTATGATTACGTAATCACCATTCATATGAACCTCCATCACATTAGATAAACACAAATTTTAAAGAATCTTAAGAACTTAGGAATCCTATATCATATAGACCTAGAAGACCTAAGGTCTCATTAAGAGGATACCTAGAAATGATAAATCCCATCAACATCTTTTCTTTTAAGCATGATTCATAACACCATGGTACATCTCCTTGTAGAATAAAAATGTGAAGAGAATTGACATGAAGAGTAGTCTTTAATCAGTAAACTTTTATATATAGCTATAGCCCACAATCCCAATTTTTTCTTCTAAAATTTCATGTGCCATTTGTCACTATTTGGTTCATCAAATCATGCCAACATGGTCTACTTTGACTATACAACATAGCATATTTTGACTATGTTTATCATTACATGTATTTCTTGGGGGTGTTTATACCTATATATTAAAATTGAATGAAAGGAATTTATTTAATAAAAAATTTAAAGTAATTTCTACTATTATTAATTTAAAGTATAATTTTTAATATTCACATTATTAATATTTCAATTATATTTATCATTACATGTATAATTCTAACCATATTTCAGAATTACTTTGAAGTACAATTCTGATATTATTAGCTATATAAAATTTGATAATATCAAATTAACATCAAAACCTGTGCAGCGTGAGTCGCACAATAGCATGATATTGAAGTTGAAATCATGAGAAACTACATAAAAACCTGATTCCAATGAGACACATCACTTATCAGGTTGTAGAAGATGCACCAGCAAGTGCAAATACACATTAAACAACTTCCTAAGCAAAGCACATGACTGAAAATGCAAGTTGATCAAGTGGGTAAGCAACTCATAGTCATCCAGTTACGATGATTTATGTAGTCAAGCTAAACCGTCAAAAAGCAAAACTTGGAAAAACAAAGCACATGCAGAAGCAGTTCGAGTGGGTTAAGCTATTATTTGCTTAAAATACAAATCACTAGCTTATCCCAGAATATATGCGCTAAATCCAGCTACTTTTGTTTCCTTACCAGATTGATAATGTCTAAAATAAAGTCCAAGTAGTACCTCTTCTTTGTTTTGCTCATGGTGCAGCTTTGTTCTCTCCCGAACAATTCGGTTTTCTTCTGCAGTCTTTCTTAGCTTCTCGCTTATTATACTAAGGGATTCTTCATAAGCCTTCTTCTGCGTTTGCTCCTTGTTAACTTTGTTTTTTAACCAAATGAGCTTTTGGTTGTCTTCGCTCATTTGCTTCAATTGGCTCACAACCATTTCCTGATATGATCTCATTTCAAACTTCAACTTTGATTTGCCTGCCAGATATCAAAGCATGTCAGATTAGCATTATTGAAATGAAAGAGCATAAAATTGCATTATCTTTGTACCGAGGAGGGAGGTTGAGAAAGGACCTTGAGAATGTTGGTTAAAGTAGTCCATATCTTTTTGCTCGGCCATGTAACCATAAAGCTGACGCCTCCCACCAGGATAGAATGATACACGGCCACGTTCCCAGGCAGCCCTGTCCCTTCCATTGTCCTCAAAATCCTTGCTTAGACGCTCAGCTTCCAAATAACCGACAGCAGATGCTTCAAAAATCAACACACTCATGCCACGATGTCCCTGCGGACCATATGAATGTCGAGCCTTTACGGCAGCATAAGAGCTGAAGTAGTCAAGGAGTTCTTGATTTCCCATGCCAATCCACTGCAAAATGATACAGCATAAAGCAAGCAAATAAAAAGTTAAATCAGATGAATTCTGTTCCTGAATCACGATCATCAGAGAACCATCACATATTTCTTAGCAGCGAGAAAATCAAATAGGCAAGCATTGGACTGGGATAGAGAATTGGGAAGTGGAGACAAGAACATGACAGGCAGCTACTTCAAAAGCACGTTCAGCAATTTGGTTGTGCAAGTAAATGTTTATCACATATCGCAGTAAAGACGTAGGAGCGTGTTCAGGGAGTATGTACAGAACCTTACAACACACTTAAAGAATGGCTAGAACGATATAGTGTAGACGTAGAGTGTATATTCAGTAATATGTTCATAACTAGGAGTTAAATAAGGCATCAAATCTAATATCACAAAAAAATTTTGACAAGACAAAAGCAGGCATACCGTCTTAGTAACTTGTTACACTTCTCAATGTACTTCAATGGCATGTCATCAGTGAAAATATCTCAGTTACCTAACAAAAATATCATTGACAAAAATAAAAACATGATTGCACCTTTTCATTTTCATCTTTGTCATGTCTTGTGTTCATGATGATCACCATAGGCGGCCAAACTATTTCTTTTTCTACTCCATCCAGTGCTTTCCATTTCCCAAAAATTTCCCCAGGAGGTATGACTGAAGTACCCCTTCTACGCAGTTCTTCATCCAAAAGTTCAGCAAGTTCTCTGTGCAGTTTCACCCTCTTCGATCCTTTTGTTTTAGCATGAGTAATTAGAGGTTGCAACCCTCGGTACCAATCAATAGCCCCAGGACCTCCTTTGCATGCTGGACAATGCCACTGTCTTTCTGGGTCACTAATCTGCTCCACAGTCAAGCCATCCAAGCATTCAAATAATTCTTTAAACCAGCGGTTCTTCTTACGTGTCTCGTGGCTCTTTAGGCTTTCATCAGAGTCAAAATCATCACTGAGAAATTCGTCATCACTGTCATCCAGCACATCTGAGTCATCATCATCATCATCATCATCATCAACAACCTTATCATCCTTGATGTCCTCATTATACTTGGGATCAACAAAATTGGTTTTACTGCCTGTGCCATCTGATGACTGAGTAGACGTAGCTCTAGTAGACCAACCCCACCCATTCTTAAGAGGAGGAGGAATTGCAGATGTCAATGCCGGAGGGTTATTATCATAACCATGATTCACTGGTTGGGTTTTCGTAATTCCCTTGCCAGCAGGTTTCCTAGATTCAGTAGGTAGTGTAGGCCAGGCATTGGCAGAACTCTTCCCTGATCCGGCATTGTTGCGCATCCCCAATTTTTGAAAAGTATCCAGATTACCCCATGCTTTAGCATTGGAATTCTGAGAACCCAGCTGTTTCCAACCACTGTTTCCAGCCTTATTCTTAGATTTCTTCGCATAGACTTCCCATCCATCGTCCTGGCCAGCTTCCAGACTTACATCAGCAACACCTTGTGTCAAATGATCAACCCCAGGGGTAGATTTTTCTCCTACAGTATTCCCCTTGTATGATGGATCAGAAGCGCCAGCACTAGATAGCTTTTCACCACCTCTTCTCAAGCTCATCTTTTCATTCAATCACTGGCTGCATGATGGAGAAATACTGTCTAAATTTACTTCATCTCTAGTATGTTCCTTGCATTTAAAATGTGTACAACACATAAAATAGCAGGAAAGACCTCAGGAAGATCAGGAAAAACAAGGAGTTCAAAATCTTCAATTTGTGGATCACGACCACCAAACATTTTAAATGCAAGGAACATACTAGAGAGCAAACAATTGACATTGAAGATGAAGAATAATTAAACAAAACAAAATCTCAAGATAACAAAGAAAGCTCAATAATCTCCCCCATTCTATTGCATAGGTCATCTCTCCTCTGCAACCCATGAGCTTACTTCACAAGACAAGCATGCAGACTCACAGCATTTGCCCTTATCACTTACCAAACAGAAAAGCACAAAATTTAAACAAGTGAATAAATATTCGGGAAGCACTAAATTTATTGGCTAGTTTACCAGAGAATGAGACAGAGAAAGTAACACAGGAAGCAACCACATAATGAGGTATATTATGTAACAACTAGCAAGCAATTCGTTAAAAACTTCTAACATACCACATACAATAGGAGGATACATGTTATAATACTATAGCAAAATCAAAATGCACCAGCAGAATTTTTTTTTTTTTTTTTCAGTTCAAGGGATTGAGAGAGGCCAAAGGCCGATTACAACATGTATATAGCAGAAATTGATCCTTGGACCTACTCACACTAAAGGTAAGAGACACACCACTTGACCACTAGGTCTTTCGCGCACCAGCAGAAAATTACATCAACTAAGCTTGATCAAAAACTTAGAATGATATAAACCATTCCAATTTGGTCATATATAAGAGGTCTTCCCCAAGATCATCTATATGTAAGAGTAAAACTTATGATATCTTAAATTTCAACATTCACTTTGTCTATACTAGATTGCCGGGTTGGTTTTAATCACCACTGGCCCTGCCTACGCAAGTCTCTAATCACCAAAGCTAGTTTGAGCAAGCACAAATCAATAAAGTACCAAAATATCATCATAGTGAAAACAAACTTTATTTCTCAAAAACCATCGAAGGTTTCGACAATAACACTGAAGAAAAAAATCAGAGAATGGATATTTCTTTGAGAATAGAAGAAAGTTAAAATTGCTTTCAGAAATCACGCAGCTCTTAAATCTCCTCCTCAATACTTCACATTTCATCTTTGCAACAAAATATTAAAACTAGAAAGATGAAAAAACTACAAACAGAACCATGTGCATATCTAAGCTACAGTTCACTAAATAATTTATTTTCAGACATTCATATATGCATGTACAACCATGAAAGTTAAAAACAAACCTGATGAGTAAAATAGTATATTTTCCTGAATCTTCAGTGCAGAAAACTGGTCAGACAACGGGTTTATTAAGCAAAGCAAAGAAATATATACAGATATATAGATAAATAGAGAGGTAGATTAATACATACCCACACACAAACAAGCAAGCACCACTTGCATATACAAAGAAGCACACACACAAAACACAGACATACATACATACATGTACATAAATGCGTGTGTGCGTTCCCTTTTTCTGCAAAAAGGAACATGCATCGCAAAAGTTCATCTGCAAATTCAACACTCCTCTATTTTTCATATTTCTCTTCGATGTTTTCTCAATTCCTTTATTTTCCATATTTTAGTTTGATGTTTTCACATGCATTGTCTGCTTTTTGCTCGGCATTTTTCCCAAAAAGAAAAAATCTAGGGCCATAGCTCTCTATTCTTTTCACTTAATATTTTTCCCAAAACGAGCCTTTTGAAGGCATTAGTTCTCTAATCTCTTCTCTAAAAAGTTACGGTATAAGAAAAAAAAGAAAAAAGAAAAACAATAATAAATTTTAAGAAAAAGTAGGGTTAATCCCGCGGGGGGGGGGGGGGGGGGAAAAGCCAGTAGGGTGTTTCTTTTAAGATCAAAGCTCTTTTCAAAAATGTTTCACAAAACAACAAGTAGATACATATTTTTACACACACACAAAAACACATACATATGCACCAAAATCTAAATATAACAAAGATTTAAAAATAAAGAAAATACTTAAAACCAGAAGAGAAAAAAAAGAAAATAAAGAATAACAATTAGTTACCTTATAGAAAATGTGAAGAAGTTTACAGAAGATCATCCACGTAGCATTGCGGTTTCGTGTTCTCCGTCGCCAGACGCAGAGGAGGTGAGGTGGTGCAGAGCACCAGAGAGTGTGTGTTTGTGTTTATGTGTGTTGGTGGAGTGTTCACTCGACTTATGCGAAGGGGTGATCAGGTAAATTTACGAAAGTGCCCAAAAAAATCTCCTTGTTGGTACGTGTCAATACTGGTCAACACGAGTAAATAGCCGCGGAAAACGAGGGCAAAGAGTGTATAAAAAAGTCACGACACTCTTCACACCAAACGTGCCAGGTGCTAATAAATACGACCCAATTTGTTGGTAAAATTCTGTTGTTGTTTAATAATTTATATCTTTAAATTATCCTTTGGAATTTGGACTATGCTGAGCTTACACATCATTAAATTGATAATTCTAAAGTAAATTTATAGCATGTATGGTTTTTTTTTTTTTAAGAAATATTATTTTTAAAAAAGTACATTTTTTAATGTAACATTTTAAAAATAAACTTAAATGTAACATTTTTCAATTAACTTCTCAAAAAAAATATTTTTTTTCTAAAAATTATTGAAAAAGTACTTTAAAAAAACCACACAGACAAACCCTTAGAATCAGTTTGAGATGGTTCTTTTCATGGAAATATTTTTTCTGAAAATTTTCTAGCAAATGAATTCAGGAAAGTATAACCTTTTAATAAAATTTATCCGAATCTTTATTTATTTAATGAATGCTGTTCACGTAAGAATAATTTTTAAAAGATGAAACGTTAGGGCCAAATGAGAAATTTAATGTTGATAGATGTTTCAAAGGAAATTCTTGTTATGCGACGGCAAGCGGACTTGTTTAGGATGGCCATGGTAAATGGATTTTTCATTTGGCTATTAACTTAGGGCAAATCTCAAAAAACATGGCAGAAGTTAAAGCACTGCTCGAAGGACTATTGTAAGCTTTAAGAAAAGGGTGAGAGATCTTGATATTGAAACTAATTCATAGGTCCTCATGCAATGGATTAATAGTTCCAGTCAAGATTCTTGACCTAACATGCTATTAATGGTAGGATGTAGAGGGATGATCAAATTTTTGAAGTTTTGACTTTTGCACGTTTATATGAAAGTCAACAAATACATTAATGCACCGATAAATTTTGGACTTAAGCTACCCGCAGGATGGATGTATTCAAGAAAACTATCTCGTAACATCAAAATACTAATTGAGAAAGACAATAGAAGAATCTCTGTCATAATTCTCAATTAACGTTGGCATGCGCTCTTTGGAAAAAAAAAAGAAAAAAGGTTAGACATCGTCATCAAAGTAGCGCACAAATCATAAATAAGAATAATGACACCGTAGAAAACTTTTTTGCACTCAAACCCATGAATCACTTCTGTTACCACGTAAATATCACCTCAAAAATTGAAGATTTCAGACATACAGAAGACTTGCAACGATAATATATACACACACAACACACAATGTACTCAGCCTTCTCTTTTTTTTCTTGGGTCAAGAATGCACTTGGCCATTGAGAGGTATATTTCCTACCACGAAATAACCTTTGGCTTTAAAAGTTACACTGTTATGATAAACAGAAGTTACAAAAGCGAGCACTGAGCAGTAGCAATAACAAAACTACTCACATTTTTCTACAGGGAAATAGGCTCACCATCTTAGACAATGATGACAATTTCGCAAGAGACTACATTAGCATACATAACACGATGATAAAAATTACATCTGACAATTGCAAAAGCATAAAAAGATTATTCTGCAAGAGCAGCGGCCAGCTTTTCCTTTAACTGTTCAGCAGCACCGGCTTGAGTTTGAATGGAGAACGTGTGGAGTACCTCTCCGTTTTCAGTCATAGAAACATTACAATCGTGCACCGTGACCTGATCCTCCTTCAACGCCTTTATAACCTTGGAAACCGGGTGAGCATCGAGCGAGCAGCCTACACGTACAACTGCATCCTCAGGTCTTTCTTGAAACTCAATATCAGGAGCAGCAAACGGCTTTCGCGTGTTATTCACCACCCCCTTCTCTGCTTCCAAGATACTTATCTTTCTCTGAAGATCAGTGATGTATGCAATTGCATCACCAAGCAGAGATGCCTTATCCATCTTTGATATGTTTGGAACAACTGCTCTTAGAGCATAAAACCGCTGGTTTAGTTTCTCCCGCCTCTGCCTCTCAGCTTCCACGTGATTCAATGGCTCTTCCCTCCCATTGGCGGGCTTTCTACCCCTCTTTCTAGGCCTCCGGTCATCAGCCTGCATCAATGAATAATTCTTAGCTTGTCGCAAACTAGAAATTCTTAGTGTGAAAATTTAAACCGCCAAAAATTACCTGGCTAACCTGTGGATACAGCTTGGCTTCACCATCATCACTTCGGTACCCATTTGATGAGTTTCCATAAACCTGACTACTGCCTAATGCTTGCAACTCAAAAGATTCCGACGTGAAAGCGCCATTGTCTTCTACCTTTGGGGAAAAGCTAATACTAATTGGACATGATTTTGCACCTCCAAGACTAAGTTCTTGCCCAAATATTTTTGCAACCCCTTTTGCCTGTACAGCATGAGCTCCCCCAAGCACAGATTTTATCATTTGAATTACACTTTGATCTTCAGGGATCGACTTAACGGAACCAATCTCCACCAAGCCTGCTTTCAGTGGAACAAACACCAAAGTCTCGAATCTAGCCAACTCACCTACGTAGGATCTTGATTGATAATGTTCTAAACAGATTTTTGGATCAGAAGCCCAAATCGATCTACTAGAGTTAAAAGACTGAGAAGGAGTCGAAGGCTTATCAAAAGGGAATGCATAATACATTGATGTGAGATAGAACATCTCAACATCTGAAACTGAATCCAACTTAGATGCGACATTATCATCTTCCAATCCCCCAAAACAAGCATGAATTCTATGGAGCACCTGCTTCTTTCGATTTACTCCCACAACCTTTTCATTCTCAGAACCGCTTCCACCTTTTTCCTCATTCCCCTTTAGCTCTCTACAATGCCCATCACCCCAAATCAAAGCCGATTTACCAGACTTGGCCTTTGAAACTTGCCAGTAAATCGCATAGGTCCAATCAGACCCCTCAACGATCTTGGATAACCCCTGTTGCACTCCTAAATCCCCCTCCGGAGCCGCAAACTCCAATAACACATTATTTGAAGCCAACCAAGCAAAAAATTCGGAGGCTTCACTTCCTAGCACACTTTCCATCATAGCTTTATCCTCTTCAGTTGACCACAACTTTCCCCCCATCTTTCAATAACTCAAAAAAACCTTCTCAGGAAGCTATCAACTTCCTCAACGAAATTAACAAACCTATCACAAAAGACTCAAACTTTTTTCGCAAAGAAAGAAAACCCTAATAACCCCTTACTTTCCTATTACTATCTCTAGATTTCAGACAAATTTCTACAACAACACCACCCTCAAAAGGCTAACGACTTTACCAAGAAAATGAACAACCCTAGTCCAAAACACTCACTTGAGCAAATTTTTCACCAAAAGAATTAACAACCCCATAATTTTCCTATAACAACTAGTAGAATTCTGACAAATTCTACAACACAAACCTCAGAATCTTGACTTTCCTATCTGGGTTTATCTCAGAATCCTACAATAACACAGCTCACAGAACAAATAACTATAAAAATGACAAAAACAACCCCTTTTTAGAAATATTACAATAGAACTTAACCCAAAAACAAAAGAAGTAAGTCTTGCCTTTGAGGGGGAACAAGAATTATTTTAAGGAAACAATTAACTCAATTATTTTGAACTATAACAGGCAATTTTGTTCGCTAAAGTTCGAATTTAATTTCCTTTGGGTTTGAAGAAAAAACATACTACTATTGAAAAGACAAGAGACATATATAGGGAAAGAAACAGCTAGACACAACTAAGACAAAGAAATGAAGTAACCGTTACCAGAATCAAAGAGACGGATCCTTGCCGGGTGCATGAACATGAAGATTACCTCATGTTTCATGTGATTTCAATAAGCACTTTGGGCGTGTGGTTAGATCTGAACAAAACACACTATTATTATGGTCAAATAAACCCATCTACACAATTTTAACTTTCTTTTTTCTTTTTTTTTTTCTTTCTCTTTTCTTTTGGCGATGTTGTGTTTTTTTTCCCCCCTTGACTATTATCTGTGTTGGAAGTGATTGGGCCGCATGAAGTTCATGGTTTGGCCACTTGTCCATGATTTATTTTTCTTTAAAAGGGTTAAGGCGCTCTTAACAGGAGGAGGTAAATCGAGGATGTGCGTGAGTGGCGGCGAGGAGAGGACCGGGCGTGGAAATCCAAACAACATTGCAATATTTCAATGAATCGCCGCCACACGACTCGATCCGCGTTGTCGAGTGTCTCTCCATGATTTATTGACTTGGGCTACTGAACGCTTTAGGCATGCTCAGAGTGAACGGATTTGAAAAGGAAATTAGAGTGAAATATGATGAATTCATTTGAAATTCTATAAATTTTAGGCAAAATATTAAAAAGTGATTAGTTGTTCTATTTACATCTATTATTTATCAAGCAGTAAAATTCCGTAAATGTTTCATGTAGCCAATTCTGGATTTATCGTATTTGAACAAATTAACTAGTTTTATAAAAATATGACTTTACAATTTACATTTTCAACATTCCGTTAGGTAAGCGAGGGTATTATGGAAGAGCTTTAGGACGCAATCATATAGAATAATTAATCTAAATTTAACTTTTTTAATCTTTACTATAATGTACCAGTACATGCAAAGGGTGGGTAAGAAAAATAAAGAAGTGATTAAGGTGGGGGAAATGAGAAGTCGTTCAGGTACTTTAGCTAAAACAAATTTAAAGAAAATTGACAAAATAATTAATGCAGAAAACTAATACTATTATATTTAGCCAAGCTAGCTTTAGGTAATAGGAGTTTATAAAAAGAAAAGGTATTGCCAAATTTAACACAAAGCCGGATCGTCATATGCACCTCTATATATGGAACAAGTCGCAGGTGCATTTGACTTATGAGCACTTTTAGGCGCTTAGTTAGAGTTTGGGGTTTACTAATGGTGGTCTCTCTCTATCAACTTATAGGCCAATAAAAAAAACTATGTAACCATATTGTATGCAGCCATGTGGGATAATTACGTAAAAAAGTGGGGAAAAAAATTGAACATGCAAATTTTACTTCTCCAGGTCAATAAATATCAAAATCACATCTTATCTTTATCATCTGGTTATATGATGGTTTTCAAAGCAAACCACAAGGGTCGAGGGTCACTAGTCGAGATGGACCTAAGGTGGCCCCGTCACCCATCGGTTTTATTTCAGATTAAATATTAAAGATATTCTTGATGGGTTCAAATTTTATGAGGACGAGAGTTGGTTAGGAGACGGGTGTGGGGTCTAAAAAACATTTAAGGAAAAATCTAAGTTGAATTAATGATTGAGCAGCTTAGCTTTAAACTCTTGCCTGAAGTTGAGATCATAAGTTCAGTTCCTCTGTGCTGCACTTACCTGCTTTCGTGCTTGCTGCATATGGCTCGTGTTTATTTATAGTTTTATAGATTATTGCTATTTTTTTATATAGTGAATTAATTGTTCCTTTTTGATGGGATTCATTTACATTATTTTATTTTTACTTTATTTTTCTTTATTCTAATCAATCGCAAAACATAGAGCTTCTCCACCAACATATGCGCTTGTATCAAATTGAAAATTAGAGCTTTTCTATGTACCAACGTCAAGCACAATTTACTATTCCGAATATAAAAAGATAATTTTTAGTTTCTTGTGCTTTATGTGATTTATTTGTGTCAAGTAATTCTTAAAATGTAGAATAATTTTTTATTAATATATAATATCTTATTTTATAGTTTATTATTATTTTAGAAGCGATTAGTTTAATTTGTGTTTTGAATTCAAAACTTGACATGGTGTCAATACCATCTCTTATTCAAAATATTAGGCCCAGATAATAGGTTATTATTAAGTATAATTCATTCCTAAAAGTCTAAAACTAGATGGCAAATGTGATATATGATAAATATCAACAATATTACCAAGGAGAAAGTTTTGATAGAATCAACAATCCATTAGCCACTTAATTTCCATTAGCCACTTAATGAATTGTGATATTAAATTTAATAAGAATAATAATGATAATAATTTGTTTATATAATCACGTGTACAATAATTTAAACAATTCTCCACTATGAAATCGTCTTTACAACATTTTGTTTTTCATTTACCTATGTTCTCTAATACATGGATGAGATATCACTGTCACACGTTTATATTTTTTCGCAAGAGTTGCTTTTGACCCGTATATTTTGTGGCTTTTTGATAGATGACCAACTCCCCTTCTCTTTCATTAATAAGACAATGAACTTCAATCCTATCCCATGCCCTAACATAGACGAGATCAAATTGTGCACAACTACAATCACCACGTGCTAATCCCATATGCTATGGGTTGTTTGGATTGTTTTTTTTTTTAAGGAAAAAAGGCACTTTTTTTTTAAAAAAAAAGTTGCATTAAATTGTAATAACTATTTGATTTGGCTTCCAAAAAAGTTGAAATTCTTTTTAAAAAAAAACTTAAATATAACTTCTTTTATAAGTCAAAATTTTCAGCTTCTCACAAAAAATTATTTTTCAAAAGCTGTTAAAAAAATACTTTTGAAAAAAATCAATCCAAACAGGCCCTTGAGAATAGTGCCTGTTTGGCTCTACTTATTTCGTAGTTTGTAAACTCTTAAAAAAAAAGTATTTTTTCACATGTTTTTTAATATTTTTAGCTTATAATCTCCCAATAAGCTTAGCCATACAGGCTAATATTCTCATTGCATGACTTCTTCTCTTCACTCCAATATTTGCAATCAGCTTGACATAATTTTGTTTGACATAATTTCACATTTAGAAGGAAGAAAATACAAGGCTTATCAGCTGTAGAGTTTTATGGAAGAACAAACCTTTTACTAACGTCTCTTTTGACGTGAGAACAAAAATATACAAAGTTAGACATATTTGAAAAACTAGTTTGAATAGGTCAATTTGTAAAGCTTAGAACATTAACTAGAGTCTTTTTGTGTAAATTTTTGTATAAGTGTTTTGGCCAACTATTGTATTTTTTGAAGATCGATCAATCACTTGCTTAATTAATTTTAAAAAAAAATGTTTGGGAGCCCCTGAAATTTTCAAAGTAGTCCGTGGTAGGTTGATCATAAAGCCAATCAAATTCAAAATATCTCACGTCCAACAGTCTCTGCTAGTTAACTTGATAATATCCACCTTGCTGTTGGTCAGAAAGAGCACTTTCCCACTTTGCCAACCCATATTCTCATATTAAATAATTGGGCCTCTCACCCCTTAATAAGACAAAAAATAATCACTGTATTTGATACACCAATATATTTAGCTATGCAAATACTTATCAAATTTTCACATCCTCAAATAAACCAAACAATGTATATTCCTGACTTGACCGCTTACCATTTGTATCATTGTATGTATACTTATTTCATTTCATTTCTCAACATGCTATGCAAAATTTATCATACTCTATAATATATTACAGCCACCCAAAATTTCTTTTTATTCCATCCCCTTATTATTATATCATCTATTAAATTTTGTGCATCACAAATTTGCTTATACAGATAAGGGCTCGTTTAGATTGGTTTTTTTCAAAAACGCTTTTTTTAACAACTTTTGAAAAAAAACTTTTTTTAAGAAGCTAAAAATTCTGACTTCTAAAAAAAGTTGTATTTGAGTTTTTTTCAGAGTTTCAGCTTTTTTAGAAGTCAAATTAAATAGTTATTACAAATTTAATGTAACTTTTTTAAAAATATATATATTTTTTCTTGAAAAAAAGTCAATCCAAACAAGTCCTAAGACAAGAGTGTAAGGGGCCTAATTTGGCACAAGGATCTGTCTTGCCTCATTTTTATATTTACTTACCCTGTTAAAGAAAAAGGGAAAGGATTGATTAAACATTGATTTTATCAAACATTGACTCTATACATGCATCGAGTCATAATACAAACCATTCTCGTGCACGGGCCACTGTCACGTGAATATTAGACGTTCTACAGATGGGCACACGAGAGAATCCAAACTAATAAACAAATGGACACAATGGAGATTCCAAAACTAATAAACTTTTAAGATAGATAGTAATACCATTTGACTTGTCAATGATCTTGACACCTATTTCCACCTGATCAGTTTATTTGTTGAGAGACACGTCGCGAGTCTCGCAAGCGCAAAAAGTCATGTATCTTTCACGACACTAACTCAAAAGATCTAACTTGTTTTTAAATATTTCTCATTTCTTAATTCAAACCAGTAAAAATCAAGACTACCAAAGAAATGTTGTGGTCGCCGTGTCTTTGTAAAACTTGCGAAGGAAAAGTATCCAGGCCCCATCTTATGAATCGATTAGACGACTAAAAAATTACACCGGTATAGCATACGCACATTGCACTGCATAATTATCACGTATTTTATTTCCATATTGTTGAAAATAAATAATGTTTGAAAAAAAAAAAAAACCTTATATATACTTAATTATTTTATATAATTCAACGACATTCTAAATATTGAGTTGGAGTATAAATAACTTTTTAAAAGCTTTTTAAAAAAATAAACAATGTCAGACTTTTACTCTCGGGCGCGGCAACTTGTCTAATTGTGAGCAGATAATCTATTCATTTCTAAAGCTTGCACGGTATTCCTAAAAATGGGTTCATGACTTGTCAAAAAAAAAAAAGAATATCTAATTGTGAGCAAAAAATCCATTCATTTCTAAAGCTTGCACGGTATTTCTAAAAATGGGTCCATGACTGGTCAAAATAAAAAATAAAAAATGTAAAATGCACCCGATCCCCCTACGCCCCTCCCGCGCAGTCTATCAAAAGTGCATCAAACTCTCTTTTGTGGTCTAAAAATTCACACATAATCTCCTTGTGGTCCATCAAAGGGTGCATCATACTCCCCTTTATGGTCTAAAACTTCGCACATAATCCCCTTATTATCCATCAAAGGTGCACATTAAACGATCTATCAAAGGTATATCGGACCCCCTTGTCGTTAAAAAGTCGCTAGAAGAATTTGAATCCTCAACTTCAAATTAAAATAACAAACATTTTAACCAACTAGGCTATAAACAATTTATGTCCTAATTTATTAACATAAAATTACTATATCATATTATTTCAAACATAAAGTAAATAGGTCACATAATATAAAAATTATTAATAAAGGATAAATAACCTTTCTATTTCCTTAGCCATAGGTGTAAGAAAAGCGATCATGGACAAAAAAGAAATAAAAATTCACAAACATACTTTTGCTATTTAAGCAAGTCTTTTATTAGTTCCAAAACGTACAGTACATTATTCACAATGATTAATACCACATTCCAGTAGTTCAGTCCCTCGCAGTATTCAAGCTCCGTTTAGATTAACTTATAAAAAAATAATATAATTACTCAGAAGTTATTTCTTTGAAAATTCAAAAATTTTATTTTTAAAAGAATAATTTAAACTTTTTGAAAAATAATTAAAATATTGTTGGAATATATATATATATATGCAGGGTAAAAATATATATTTATGAAATTAATATTTTTCTCCGTGAAAACAAAAAGAAAGTTAATCCGACCATTAGAAAGAAAGATACATCATGGAACTTGGAAAATAGAATTATTGCTGTATAGTTGAGAAACCTTCTAAATTTTCAATTAACCATTGTGAATAATGTACAGTATCTTTTAATTTGGAAGTAATAGAAGACGTGCATGATTAGCAAAAGTATGTTTGTGAATTTTTATTTCTATTTTCTCCATGATCGCTTTTCTTATGCCTATATAAGGAAATCGAAAGGCTATTTATCTTTTATTAATAATTTTTTATTTTATGTGATGTATTTACTTTATGTTCGAATAATTTATTATATAATTATTTTATAGTAATAAATTAAGATATAAATTGTTTGTAGTTTAGTTGGTTAGAATATTTATTATTTTAATTTGAGGTTGAGGTTCAAATCCTTCTAGTAGCATTTTTTTTTTAAAGAAAGAAGAATAATTTTGGCAGTTTAGAACCAAAAAAAAGTAATTTAGATATAAAAAATTTTATGATTAAAAATAACGGACTTTTTAACGGTAAGGGGTCCGATGCATCTTTGATAGATTAGAAGGATATTATGTGCGACTTTTTAGATTGTAGGGTGATCTGATAAACTTTTAATGGACCTCATGAAAGTTTAATGCATTTTACCCAAAAAAAATCCATGTTGGCATCCGTATTTAATATACTTCCACAAATGCTATGCGGGATAAATTATGAGGTCCCAAATAACAAATGCATCAACATCTCCTACTTTAAAATATATATAGATCGCCATTAAATTTATCCATACTATATTATATAGAAGAATCATTTGTAATATAATAATGACAAGTGTCGCACAAATAGCATTCTTAAAATTCTTTTGCCATGTGGCCTCTTATATTATAATGATATCAACCGTTATATTTGGTGGGTAAATAATTTTGTTTTATTTTAGTGAGATTTATATTAATTTACTAATTTATTTTAATATTTACATATTACATCCGAGAATTATGACATACAATCTGAATTGATTGTAGATATCTATGGTAACTCTCAAATTTGGTTGATATCAAATCGTTACCTATTTTACTTGTTTTCTATTACTATAATCGAAAATTATTGCAATTTACTTAATATATCATTATTGTATAATGCTATTTATGGTAATTTGAGTTTTGGTTAATATCGACAAATTACCTTTTTATTCATATGTTTTTTATATTCAGATACTATATTCTATATTATGTTTTTTTAGTGAAACTTTCGCCCATATACGCCATTACACACTGTAAATCTTTTAACTTTTTAATTTTATTTTGTCCTTTCGGTTAACTGTCTTCTTTTAAAACTTTAGTATCATATCTATCCTTTCTTCCAAAATATTTTTTTAATTCTTAAAATATAATTTGGTACCAATATTTAGATTAATATAAAAAAAACTATAATTTTTAGAAAAACCAATCATATATTTCTCAACTTGTGCGTGGCACTAGTGTTACACTAATATAATTATATACTTCCATCAAAAATATAATCAAGAAAAAGAACAGGAAAAATATATGAATTTATCATCATCAAAAAATAAAAAATAAAGTAAAATTCATAAGCCCTCATCCCTCTTCTTAATCTTCACCAGGAAACCACCCTTCATCTTGGAGGTCAAGAGAGTCAAAAAAACCAGCTCGACACCTTCCTCCACCATCGGCACCACCTTGAACCGTTGCAAGACACCAGCAACAACTCTCTTCCTGTTGAAAGGATCATGCTCATAGATACCTCAGACATAAAGGCAATAAAAACATATAACACATTAGAAGTAATATAACACAGAAATAGATAAGATTTTAACATGGTTCGACTAAGACTTACATCTACGGAGTAATTCTCTATTATTTAAAAAAAATAATTTCTCTATAACCAAATATACACTCACCTTGTAGTGTATGACAATTAAACTCATGGTAAAAAATCTTATTTATAGAATGTATATGCTAATCCTATTTGAATTAAGAATCTTATAATATGGAGTACTTTTATTATTATTAGCTTCTTATTCTCTCCCATATTTGGCATAATCTAACACTTCATTTGCAAAAAAGCCATTTCCTTGCCCAAACAAATCCTAGGCCCAGCCTGAAACACCGGCTATTCATAAGGATCCCTCCCAACGAACTTCCACTTCCCGGCCGCGGCGCTGTCCCTCTTCAGCCACCTCTCGGGGCGGAACTCCGGCCAATCTGGCCCCCATAAGCCATCAACTCTCCCCATGGCATAAACATGATAACTCACCCTCGTCCCCTTCTTCACAATTGTCCCAATCCGGCAAAACGTCGCCACATCTCTCACTTCATCATAAACTGCAGCTTCAGATTTTTTGGAAATCTCTCAGGATCTCTCTTTCAGCTTCCGGTTTGCCAGAAAGTAACCAAAAGAACCATGTCAATGCAGCAGATGTTGTGTCACGGCCAGCGAGGATGAAGCTTGTCACTATATCGGTGACAAAATCTTCGCCATAATCACCATAGCTTAAGAATCTTCATAACAGATCAACAGACTCGAGGCGTGATTTTACTTCTAGATCTTGTTTCTTCATTTTGGTTATATCTTTATCTAAGTTATGAACTTGATCAACAGCACTACTGAGTTTCTTTTCTGATCCAATATGCAATGCGCGTCTAATTTTCCAGAAAAGAGGGTGAACTGAAACAAATCTTTTGCTAGTAATTCGAACCGCCTCGTCAAAAGCAACAGCAAAATCTGTTCCGGGTAGAGATGGTGACAAGTAAGCAGGGTCATACCCGAAAGAGATCTTGAAGATATTATCACACGTTAACCTTTCAAGTATGTCTTGGAGATCAAGAACAGTTTCGTTAGCAGCGGCCGCAGCTTCAAGGGCTGGAAACAGACGGTCCCCAAGCTCAGTTTCAACTACAGTTTCCCCAAATTTCCTTAACGATTTTGTGTTAAATTCATGGCTGGCGACGTGCCTCTGGAACTTCCATCTTCCACCATTTACATTAAATATGCCATCCCCAAGTAAATCTGATAAATTTGTTTGAGAAAACTCACCCTTGTGGTATATATCGAAACAGGTTTTGAGGATATGCTGGACGATACAAGGGTTTGGGGTGATGATCTGCCGGCGGCCAAGAGGCCGGTAAAGAGTGAAGGTTAAGTTTGGTGAGCTTGTGACGATTTCTGATGTCCATTGAGTTGCGGGCTCTTTGTTTCAAGAGATGTCAATATATGAGCCAATTATTGGGTATATGCTTTTGGGAGCTTGGATGAACTTCTGAAGTTTGCAGCAGTTGTCCAACTGACGAAGATGATGAATAGGAATGGGAGGAAGAAGAAGAGAAGTGAGATGGAGGGGTCAAGGTCTGGCATGGTTTTGGGTAAGATGAGCCGCAAACAGAGGCTACGTTACTGTTCACTGGACAAAATTGGAAAAGAAAAAAAAAAATCGGAAAAGAAAAAGAAGAGTCAATAGAACAACCAATAGAGTCTAACAGTCCAAAATGAAGATAATAAGAAGCTACTGGTACACATCAATGAAAGATTTCTAGTTGATATTTCTTGTCACATCACATACGTTCTTTTTCACATGAAAAAATAATAAAATTAAATATTACTTTATAAGGTCCTGAATCATTTCTTATATATATATTATAGTGCATAGAAAAATTCAATTCAATATAATACTGATAAATGTTACATAAAAATAATGACAAGTGTCGCATAAATATACCTCTCTGTTATGTACTCTTATTTTCAAGTCTCAATCTACGGCTATTCAAGTATCGAAACTCCAATTGCACCTCATCCAACCGTCAAGATTTATATTCGAATTTATTCAAAATTGCCTTATTTAGTGAGATTTATATTGATTTAATAATTTATTTAATATTTACATATTACAACAGAAAATCCTGACATACAATCTGGATTGATTGTATATATTGATGATAACTCACTAATTTAGTTCTTGTCAAATCTTAACCTATTTTAATTGATTTCTTTTACTATAAAAAAATTAGTGCTATATATGGTAAAATACAATTGATTGCAATGTTTAGTAATATAAAATACTTTTTTTTAAAAAAAAACTAATCATATATTTTACAACCCGTGTATGGTATGAGTGTTAGACTAGTGTATATATATCAATTGGTTTTTTATGATAAAATCCCAGTGATTCTTAACATGATATTAAAACTGAGTTGATTTTGGCCCGGTTTCTTGCATCGTGCACGTGTAATCCATTTTTGGCTATTTAGCTCATTAGTTTATGGGATTCTTATTTTATCTCATTTGACGAGCGCAAACTTGTTTAAACAGTTCGCTTGAGCTCAATTCTGTTCTTACTTTTTGACTGGAGTCACATGTGAGGGAATGTTAGAATGCATTATTCCCACTCCTCAAATTAACCAATTAATTTCTACTATAGAATTTTAAACAAAAAGTCAAAACATAACTCGTTGGGTGTTTTGAAGCATGTGTTAGAAATTAAAGATGGGTATCTTTTACTATTGGTCGAGAGAAAAGATGGGTATGACCAAGTACAATTCTCTTACAGAAGTCTATGGGTTTTTTTTTGTCAAAATAGGTGATAGGCTTTGGGGTTGGGGGCTTTGGGCCCGGGGGGCGGGGGAAGGGTTGAATATAGAGAGAGAGATATTATAAGCTTGCATTATATTTGTAATCCATTATTTAATAAATAAACAGTTGAATATCTTTTTTTTTTAATCTCAAATCTCTCACTCCCAACTCAACTTTTATTTTTAATGAAATTTGAATCCAAAACCTCCCTTTTAAGAGCAGTTAGTCAATTATTTGAGTTACTTTCTAATTTTATACAGTTAAATATCTTAACAAACCCAATATATTTATGTATACATAATACAAATTAATTATTTAAGTTAAAAAGAAAGAAAAATTTTCTAAAGGTTAAGTATAGTGGTCACACAATAATTAGTTATAGTAAAAAATACGGCAAAATTCAAAAATAGCCTCAATTATTTATAAAAAGTGTCAATTTAGTCCTTATTGTTCCAAAGATAACCTACTTAGTCCCTAATGTACTAAAAAAATTCACTTTGGTCTCCGATTATTTAGCCCTCAATGTTTGGAAAAAGTAACCTAATTGGTTCTTATTTAACCTTAAAAATAGTTATGTGGCCATCACATGATCAATTAACGAGGATGGAAATTTACACTTTTTATATATATATATATAAAATAATGCAACTAGTCCCTAGTGTACTAAAAAGATTATGTAAACCGTCCTTGATGTACACGTACTAAATATTGAGTTCTAAATGTACTATTTTTCCTTTTTATAATATTGGAGACCAAATAGACAACTTTAATATAATAAGGACTAATTGCTTTGTTTTTGGCAGTATTAAAGACCAATGCATAACTTCTAAAATGATAAGAACTAAAGTAAATCAACACGCAAATAATGTGACTAATTTCAAATTTGCCTCACCAAAAACTTCCTGTCATATAATTTGACATTTGATTAATTGCAGATATTGGACGCAAACTTAAAGTAAATGATAGTGAATTTTTGGACATTTATAATAAAATAACTTGAATAACTCATCATCTTTGATTCTTCCTCATATAGTTCTGCTACGGCAAGAATATTTAAAAGCATCATATGAATATGATGATAGAATCTTAAAAATTTGAGTAAGACTAGGAAATATATATCAGAATAATTCTGACACTATAAATTTCCTTTTCCATTAAAAGTACAGCAGCGAAAGCAAATTAATTTTGGAAGAATATAATTTATAATTGAAAGTTGCTTACAGGATGAAAATCATCCAACAATTTATTATGATGACGAAGATCTTTGTAGAAGGATATGTAAACTGGTCGTAAAATGTCTTGAGTCTGCTCGCAGCGGCTGCAATATGAAAAACCCGCTTTGCATGACTCAGTAAGGAGGGTACCAGACGCAATTAACACCGGCTTTGAGTGACGAGTGAGGATACCTCATATCGTAACCATTAAATTGAACGCATAATTTTATATAAATAGTTCAGCGTCATTGAGACCTTCACGATAACATGATGAGCAGATTCATTTCCATACACGACTACTCTTATTATCAGCACCGGCTCGTTTCTTCCTTGGCTGTCCAGGTGGTCCAAAAGACTGATGGGGTTGCTGGGATTTCCAAAGCATTAGCTTCTTCCCTTATTTTTTTTTTTCTCCTGATCATGATTATTGCCTAGCTATTTACTATCAAGATTAGGACAACGTGGAAAAATAAAAGAGGATAGGGGCCAATAGAGTTCATTCTTTGTGTACATACACTCCCGTGTCAATGGACAAATTAATTATTGGTCGCAAAGTACAAGCAAATTGAAACAAAGTTACCAACTCTAGACAAATACTGGCACATGACTTGTCTGAGAGCTTTACATCTTTTCTTGATTCAGGAAAGATCAAAGGATCATGAAAGAAAAGAAAGGGAAAAACTAACACAGCAACCAAATGTTGTAATTAAACACTAAAATCACAAAGAAATTGTTACATATGCTATGCATAAGAATTCATATTACACAAAGTGAAACATGAATTCTAGAAACTTAATTAGCTAAGATAGACATACATGAAATATTATTTCATGAAAAAAGCAAACATGAACCCTAAAATGAGATGATATGCTGCTTTGATATAGAACTAGCTCGCTAGGTAAAGATCAAGAGTCCTTAACCCTCCTCTCAATCCTCACTGGGAAACCACCCTTCATCTTGGAGGTCAAGTGGGCTACGAAAACCGGCTTGACGCCTTTCTCCAGCGCCGGCACCACCCTGAACTGCCGCAAGACACCAGCAACCACCCTCTTCATCTGCAAGAAAGCCATCTCTTTACCCAAACAAATCCTAGGCCCAGCCTGGAACACCGGGTATGCATAAGGATCCCTCGCCATAAACCTCCACTTAGCGGTGGCCGTGTCCCTCTCCAGCCACCTTTCAGGGCGGAACTCCCCCCAGTCTGGTCCCCAGTAGCTCTCAACTCTTCCCATGGCGTAAACATGATATTTCACCCTTGTCCCCTTCTTCACAATGGTCCCATCTGGCAAAACATCGTTCACTTGGGCTTCTTTTGTGTCCACAGGCACCGGGGGGTAAAGTCTCATGCTTTCGCAAAGTGAAGCGTGAGTGTACACCATTTCCTTCACTTCATCATAAACTGCAGCTTCAGATTTCTCAAGAACCTCTTTTAAAATCTCTTCCTCAACTTCTGGTTTAGCGGAAAGTAGCCAAAAGAACCATGTCAATGCAGCAGACGTCGTGTCCCGGCCGGCGTGGATGAAGCTTATCACTATATCAATGATGAAGTCTTCACCATAACCGCCGGAGCACAAGAATCGTGACAATAGGTCAACGGATTCGAGGGATGAATTTTCTCCCAGTTCTTGTTTCTTCTCTTTGATGATATTTTTAGCAAATGCGCGGACCTGATCAACAGCAGCCCTGAGTCTTTTCTCCGATCCGATGTTTAATGCCCGTTTAGTTTTCCAGATAAGAGGGTGAAAAGACTCAAATCTTTGGCTGCATATTCGAACCGCTTCTTCAAAAACAACAGCAAATTTTGTCTGAGATAGAGATGGTGATAAGCAAGCAGGATCAAACCCGAAAGCAATCTTGCAAATATTATCAAAAGCAAAACGCTCAAGAATGTCTTGAAGATCAAGAACAGTTTTGTTAGCAGCTGCAGTTTCAAGAATCGGAACCAAGCGGTCCAAAAGCTCAGCATCAACTACGGTTTCCACGAATTTCCTTAAAGACTTCGTATTAAATTCATGGCTGGAAACTTGCCTCTGGAGCTTCCATGACTCACCATCTGCGGTGAATATGCCATCGCCGAGAATGTCTGACAACGTTGTCCGAAGAACATCACCCTTCTGGTATATATCGAAACGGGTTTTCAGAATATGTTGAACGTTGAATGGGTTTGCAGTGAAGATATGGCGGCGGCCTAGAGGGCGGTGGAGAGTGAAAGTTAAGTTTGGTAAGCTTCTGACGATGTCCGATGTCCATTGAGTTGCGCGGTTTTGATTCTTCTGGATGGCGAAATATGAGCCGATGATTGGGTATGATTTTGGGAGCTTACTGGAGTTTGATGATGAGCTCAAGAATGTGGCTGCGGTTCTAAATGTGATGAAGAAAAGTAAGAGTACTGGAAGTAAGAAGAAGAGAAATGGTGATGGTGATGGTGATGGTGACATGGAGAGCTCGAGGGCTGATTCCATGCTGATTAATGAAAGGTAAGGAGACGACTGTGCTTCTTTGTGTTGCCAGAAAACAATCTCGACAGCCACATTTATAGAATTCCACACTTACTATCTCATCTAAAAATTACAACATAATATCAAAATTTATAAATTAAACTGTCTTAAATTTGTGATTTCTTGTCATCATTTAAAAATATTAAAACTGTTTAAGTGTAAAATTTTTTTTAAAAAAAACCCTACTTGCACATGAATAAGGTGTTGATGTAATAAATATATACACCAATATCCTCTTTATAAATTTAAACTTTTAGTATCAATAAGTTGATGTTTGAGGTGGTATAGCGGCCTCATTTCCGTAAAGAGGAGAACAAATTCAAATTCAGGGAAGCACTCTTGTTAGGAGGATTTCTCTTTCACAGCTCCTGACCTGATAGAAATTAATCTCAAATCTAATATGATTCAAGAATACTCTAACTCAAAACAAATTTAAATTTATAGATGATATGATAAGGCGAACAATAGGCAAGATAAATTCTTCATTTTTTGGGAATTATTTACCAAGAAACTCCATTTTGCACTTGTTAAAAGAGCTTTTCTTTTACTCCTCTCAACCTAATAGAAAGTGACTTAACGATACTCTAATTCAGAGTAGAAAAAAATCTCCATTTCACACGTGTTATTATTTCACAATCTAATAATTCATTACAATTTTTAACAATAAAATTAGAAATTTGACTTTAATACTTAACCGATAGCGACAACTAATTATATAGTTGTGAGTTGAATCATTATTAAATCAAACTTTACTTCACTATGTGATGTCGGCACTGTCATAAAAGGAAAGCTCCCCTCTTTGAATCCTTATGAATAGTCTAACCGTGCTTGTGGTGGCTGGCAACAATCTAACTTCATTCTCTTTTCGCATTCAGACGTGGAATTGACATGGTCATGTATAATATATACCACGACACAGCCAAAACAATAATATGCTATTGTTCTTATAAGTTAGAGAAAATAATTCACAAAATTTAATAACTAATCTTGACAAAGCATAACTTTATTTGCAAAAAATAATATGTTAATAATGTTCTTATTGTTATAATGGGCTAAAAGAATGAAGATAAAATTAGGTAGAATTTCATTGTCGAGTAGAAAGAAGAAAAACAAGAAAAGAGTACCAGAAAGAAGAAGAATATCACGATTTTTAAGCCAACAAAAGTGACCCTTCCTGCACTATTTGTTTCTTTCTTCTTTTCCTAATCTCAAAGGAAAATTATATCGTAGCTTCCTAATATTATTGCTTTGATTTTAATTTACTTCCAAATATTTCAATTTACTCATAAATAATCCTTAATGTTTTTAGACATAGTCAAATTAGTTCTCGTTTCAAAATATTTATATCGGTTCCTAGTGTTTTACAAATTTATTCAAATTAATAGTTATTTTTAAGATAAGCAAAATAATATGGATTAATTTAAATAAATTTGTAAAATATTGAAAATTGATATGAATATGTCGAGATTCTGTAAAGTTAACCTTACTATATTCATGAAAGTAATATTAAAAATATTTTTAAATATTTTAAAAGAATAAGGACTAATTGAGTAAGACACAACAGAAAGCTTTTATGTAAATATCCCTTTTTTCAAGATCGTTGATCATGCTTCGAGTGGTTGCGATTTGAGATACTTTAATTCAGTACCATTGAAACGCTACATGCCACAATCGATCTGACACACACAGCTTCTTATCATCCAACCATTTCACTTTCCACTAGAGGAAAGGCGAGCCAAAAGCAAAGCGGGACCGGGACCGGGACCAAACACACATGTGGAACACGTGCAGAAAATAACAGCAGCATGCTTGGTCGGAAAGTAGGCGCCTGGTACCTAATCTTTGTATGGAATACCAACACAGGATACAGAAAATCACGAGTGCATATGCCATTCTATCACCATTTACGATGTTATCATCTGATTCCATTACCATTTATGATGTTACGAGAGAATCTAAATCGGATGCCTTTAACTTCATAAAGGAAACAAAACAGCAAGTTGGGATGTAAATGGAAACTTCATTACTTTGCTACTCTCTGAAACATCTCTTCTGCAAATTTATTTTAACTACAAGACTTGACATGCAAAACGAACTAATTTAAGAGTACTTTACAAGATGAGATTCGACCAATGATTTGTGATGATGAATCTATATAGGAGCTACACAGGTGGTTCTAAAATGTCCAGTCTGATTGCAGCGGCTGCAATGAACAACGCGCTTTGAACGACTCTTATCATCTGCACGCGCTCTCTTCTTCCTTGGTTGTCCGGGTGGTCGGAGAGACTTCGGTGGGTTTACCAAAATGTCTGTGCCATTAGCTTCGGTTTGAGATTCCTCCATCATCTCCCTCCAAAGAGTTCTATCCGGAACAGGATGTATAGTTTGGGAGTATGCCTTGCGATAAGTTGCAACAGTGAAACAACTCTCGGTAAACCGATGAACATTCTGCCTGCAAGAAAGAAGAGCTGCAACAGCATGTGCGCAGGGAAGTCCATATATTTGCCACCCTCGACACAAGCAACAACGGTTTCGAATATCCACGATATTCGTCCCTTCATGGGATATAACTTCAAATTCAGCCTCGTTAGCCCGAAGAACTTGGTATGTGCGTGCGCGCTCAATAGCCTCAGCTACACGCCTTTCAGCAGAAGGAACTAATATAGATGTCCACTGCATACTACTTTCACGTCTTTCATTAAACCAAGTCATTAGTTGCCGACGAATACACTCCATCATCTGAACAATAGGAAGGCTAGAGGCTTCAAGTATCCAAGCATTCAATGACTCGACCATGTTGGCTGTCAAATGCCCAAAACGTGTCCCTTCAAAATAGGCGTTTGCCCACAACCGAGGGGGCACTCGTTGTATCCAATAGGCAGCATCTGGCGATATCTCTCCTATTTCATTGACTTTAAGATCATAGTCTGAGACAGTAAGAGCATTGGCAGCTTCCCACAGAAGGTTGACAAGCATAGTATTGTTGAATTCCTTTCTGAAACTCTCACTGAGATGGCGCAAGCAAAAGCCATGAAAAGCTGTTGGGAAGTTAGCTTCCACTGCATCTGCAATACCCTTCTGCCTGTCAGATAAGATTGTGAGCCTTGGCATGTTCTCTGTGTTTATTTCAAGCAGATTGCGCATCTCAGAGAGGAACCACATCCAGTTCTCATCATTTTCCTCATCGACAACACCAAAAGCTAAAGGATACAGATCACCATTTCCATCAAAAGCTGTAGCAAAGAGCAGGGTACCAAGATATTTGCTTTTCAGGACAGTCCTATCAAGCCCAATAAGTGGCCTACATGCATTTATGAAACCAAAAATTGATGCTTGAAATGAAATAAACAGCCGCTGGAAACAATTGTCCACTGGATTCACATGCACTGATGCTATACTTCCAGGGTTTGTACGCCTAATTTGTTCACAATACTGTGGCAGTAGGCGATAATCCTCTTCGAATGAACCACGGAGAGAAGCCATGATTCTTTCCTTCCCTCTCCACGCTTGCTTATATGACAACGTTATTCCATGAATGCGGTGAATCTCTTCTAGTATCTCTTTTGGCTTGTAATTTGGGTTTTCCCTGAGGCGCTGTTCCAACGAGCTTGCTACCCACTCGACTGAAGCTTGCTGATGACCTAGGTGTGCGATTCCACTACATGTATGTTCTGCATGGATGGTTCTAATTGTAAATGTAGGCACGCCAGGAAGCTTAGCAGCATGCACTCGCCACGGGCACCCCTCACTTGCACATTTGGCAGTGAATCGTGTCTTATCAGATTTGACAGTTTGTATCTCAAAATGAAGAGCAATGGCCATGTCCCTCAGAGCCCTACGACAACTCTTAACATCAGGAAACTCTTGGCCAACAGATAATTCATATGTGGGAGCAACAACTAGCGTTCGGGACTGAACAATGGGGGAAGCAAACACAAGCTGAGACTGCTCAACAGAAAGATCTGGTGCTGTGACAATTCCCATCTCATGATTTTGATCCACAACAAGCGCCAAGTTTTCATCAATGTCATGGTTGTCTACAATTGCCAAATCATGATTCTCTAGCATGCCCAACTCAGGGTTCTGGCCAGTAAGAACCAACTGCTGGTGATGGTTATCCATGCCAGCATCACCTTGACCAGCATCAGGGTTACTGTTCTTGACTAAATTCGATTCATGCTCGTTGTTGTGAGAGTATTTCTTGTCCTTCTCATCACCTTCATCATAGCCATTCTGGTTTTCATTAGCCTCATTTTCAGTATTAGAAAGAGTCATCTCCTGGTCATGTGTCTGAGCCAGCATAAAATCATGACCACTGCTATCCTCAAGGTCATTCTTGCTTGTCTGTCCTAGGTCCACATTTGGCTCCCGGTTCTGTCCAATCACCAGATCGTCATTATGCTCCCTTAATCCATAATGGGGATCCCGAGCAAACGAGAAATCACTTCTTTGCCCCAGCACTATATCCTCGTTAGACATTGCTTACTGACTTTCACACTTGAAACAGTTTAGGATCTTAACCCCCTTTTAGGTACCTGTTCAAAACCAATGACTCCCCAATCAAAACTCCACTTCTTGTCCAATGTAAACAATAACAGCAGAATAACAAATCATTGATATAACAGCACAACATCCTATTCTAAGCCCTGATGTTAACTCATCCTCTGTTGAATGCAACCTAAGAAAGAAAAATAGTCATTTTATGTTCATTTTCAGTTTTGATCCTCATATTAATTCCCTATAATCAAACATAGGAAACAAAATATTCAAAATCCTCAATAAGTTAATATTATCTCAATTCATCAACTCAGAGCAGCTGGCTTCATTAACTGTATTTTCACCTGAATTTCTTGTATTCAAACCAGTCAAGATCCTCCTAGAAGTCGTGATCCTACCCCTTCTGGTACCAATATCAGACTCAGCTTTTAGTGTTGGTATCTTTAAGACGAGGCATGTCGCCAGCTGGCAAATTATGGCCTCAGGTTTCAAGCTAGACAAACTGCTAGTCACTCAATGTCCCATGTAAACGGGGAATATAATATGAATGGGGCTTATAGGTTCGTGCCCTGGGCTTGTATAATCTGTCAGTTTAAATGATACACAACCACTCTTAAGGATACGAAACCTGTTTTGCTAGCAGATTTGGCGTCCCGGGCCAGGTGTGACAAATCATCAAATGAATTACCACCAAGATGGACAGAAATCAATGCGCATAAAATCAAATAAAAGCAACCTTCTCATTAATTTTTCCATAATATTCACCATTAAAACCAATCTAGCTCGATCAAAATGTTAACATTCCGTACATACAATTCATGTCCCTAAGCTGTCTCAGCAAAATGTGAAAAAAAAAAAAACTATAAATCTTAATACAAAATCACCAATGAACATGTAATAATCGCCCAAAAAATCAAGACCCAAAAATCAAAGCTTGAAACTACTCCTTTTTCCTCAACGAAGCATCAATAAAGCACAACAAGACCCCAATTTCCATCACAAAAGAGAAAATTAACATCTTAGAACGCAAGGCCCATGACAAAAATTCCACAAAAGAAAAAGTCAAAAATCATCAGGAATATGCTAAAGGAACAAACTTTTAACATCAGGAATTAGGGTTCATCTAAATATTATATACACACGCACATAAATCACACATATCAGAACGCATATATAAGATAAAGAAAAGAAAGAGAGAGAAAGATTTGATTTTTATTCTTTTGGCGGGTAAGATTAGCGTGAGAATATATATGTATATATATATATATATGTATATCAATAGATATTATAGATATATGTGTGTGTGAGTGTGTGTGCGAGAGTGAGTGTAAGTAGAATTGAGAAGAGGGTGAGAAGGGAAAATTACCTGGAAAAATGAAGGGGCAGAAGGGCAAAGGGGGCAGAGATTTGATGTTATCGGAGAATTCTTGAAGGTCAAACGATTAGGGCTTTTGGTCATTCTCTTTCCTCCTTATCTTAAAAGCTCTCCCCACCCAACACCAAACATCTGCTTTGTTTTCAGCCGTCGGATCTGAGACGTCTTTTTTTCCCATTTAAAATCTTACATGGCATTTTTTCCTTTCACCTATTTTTACAATTTTCCCTTGCATACACAACTTTATAATTTTTAAGATATAACTTGAATTTTTTTTAATATTTTTGTGAGACTGTGGGAATACAAACTTAAAGAATCCTTTTGTTTTAAATGAGAGTCCAATTATTAACACTTGCCTTTCTAATTTTTTTTTCTTTTCCCAAATATAAAATTTTTTAATTATATATGTATTTAAATCTGAAAAGTACAAAAACTCAGGAAAACAAGATATTGATTTACTGTGATTTTTACTTAATTTTTCTAATTCTTACAAGGTATAATTAATCTATATTTTCAGGTTTTAAACATGTATCTTTTGTTATCTAACAAAAGAGAAAGATTGTAGAATAGCAAGTTCAATAATATATTATGTGTGTTGAATTTAAGATTTTTGAAACTGTTAAATATGATATAGAATAGAAAAGAAATGTCACTTTAGATTTAAAAGAAAAAAATACCACACAAATAAATATTAACACAGACAGTTGACGGTTGTGTAGACAATCACCTTTTTCCAAGTTCAAGTACTTTTTAAAAAAAATTTTGAAACTCAAGCTCTTAATTTCATATCCACCAAGTTCTTAGCCTAACTATCATTTTTTCAAAATGAAAATGTTAGAATAAAAGGAATCTTTAATCTCTTATGATAATATTAATGTTATAGTATATATCTCATCAACTTGAATGTCGCTTTTTTTAAAAAAAAAAATTTCTTGTTGATATTTTCTTTTTGCATTTGTGAAAGAGAGTTGATAGGTCATGACTCATAGGCCATAGCAAGATAAGAGAGAAACCATCAAAAGGGTAATACTGTACTACACAATCGATAGAAAGGTATTTTAAGGGGTATTTACGCGACAACAATTCTTTCCAAAGCCTTCAACAAAATCCATCAAAGTTTGCCTAGCAGAAAAAATAAAAATGCATCATATTTATAAGATTAATTTCCCCCATTAAAATTTATTTTACTTTTTGGGGATGAAACAGAAAAACTTTCGTTATTTAGAAAAATTATCAATATCAGTCGTTTTAAGTAAAGCTTGAAAAATGTAAAAAAGGCCAATTGGAAGAACAACCGTAGTCGCACTAGTTGATAGTTAGTATGCGCGCATTCGTTTTGATGACCAAAAAATAAAGGGAAAAAAATGATTACACGATTGACAAGATTGTTCTTAATATTAGGAAGGACAAAAGAGATTTCAAAAAAAAAAAAAAAAAATTTTTGAGTAATTTGTCACTGCTAGAGTGAAATGTAATCAATAGATCAAGTTAAAATATAATTAAGCTAATAAGTAAAAGTTAAATTAAGGTAATAAGTGATCCCTCTTATTTTTTAAATTATTGGGAAAAATATATATATATACATATATATATTTATATATTTATATGTTTACTTAATTTTATGTATCCAACTCTCTCTTCGACATTTCCAATACTGCAGCTGGAGTGAGTTGGGCTCGTCTTAATTATGGGAAATGGACCATCGGTTCACCAACAAAGGGATCTCCCCAGTTAATTGTTTTTGTTTTTCATATAGAAAAAGTTAAATTCCAATTGAAATTCTCATAACACTTTTATATTTAGCAAGTTGCATAAAAGTTAATTTTATAAAAGAAAAATTCTCATTACTATATGAAGATGAGAATATCAATTGAGTTTCTGAAATTTGTTCTCCGAAAACCTTTAATTATAATTAGCGTTATATGCATAACAAATAACTATATTGACCCCCAAATTAATTTATCCACAAAAGAATACATAATTAAATTGGGCCGTTACGGCATTGTAGATAAAGTAGCTGTTAACTTTCTTCTTCTTCACATACATAATGACATATTAAATTCACTCAAAACTATGAACTATATGATTAGGTGACACATCTTAACACATATTTCAAATTACTTAAGAGCTGAAAATATTTTTGACAGTTATGTAAACATTTAATTTGAAACCTTTTATCGTAAGAAATTAAATACATAATTGCTCAACCCTCTAAAATTTGTTTTGTCCACTGTGATCTTTTTATTTTTTGTATTCAGACAGCCTAGTAGGTTAAACTTAAAAGCATCAACAATTATGACTCTTTCCAAGTCTCAAGCATTAAATTTCTTAAATAAGGTTGGTTTATTATCAAATGTCACAACCAAAACCGATGGAAAGAAATCTAGACACCAGGTTGAGGACGAGCAGTATGCATTAGGGCATTGATTAGCCTCGGTGGTGGAATAACACGTAACAACTAGCTCTTCCTTATGGTTTTTGAATAATGATATATTTTTTGTGTAGGTGTACAATTAACTAGTTTTTATAATCTAATTAGTCTTTTTTAAGTTTTTTTTTTTTCTCATGAGATTAAACTCAAGACCTTATATCAGAGGTCATAATCTCAACCACTTAAACTATCTTTTAATTATAATCTAACTAGTTTTAACTTTTAAACATGGCTTTAATTCCCACTATTGTTGCTCTCAAAATCATTTTAATCCTCTTTGACTAAACATTCAAAGTTGTTCCAGTATATATAAACATCATCATTGCACTTTTTTGGTGTTTCATAGAACATTAGATCCAAGATAAGTAAGTTTGAGTAAAAATAATTGGATCATTTAGTAATTTATTTAAAATGTGTTGAACTTTTTTTAGAGATAAAATATAATATTTCTTGAAAAAGAAAACACATAAAAAAGATGTATATTCTAATTTTTTTTAAATAGTATACTGTAGATAAAACTATGAGGGAGTTTGAATTATTTTTATATATTAAGAAATTTCATGTGCAACCACGTGGAGGCATAATAACTATGCAATGCATAGCTGTGCCTAAACATTATAACAAGTAATTTTAAGCCACAGGCTTAAACCCAAAAGAGACTATAATCTTCGAGTAACATTCTGCAAATTATTTAATCAATTAATTAATTCTAATAGTCAAGAAAAAAGTTAGTGGAATCTCCCTGTCTGATTACTATATTTTGATAAATGAAGTCATCATTACAACCAATTGCTTTTGTTTTTTTTTTTTTTTCCATTTTGTTTTCAAGATCGAAAGAGAATGAGTCTCTAATGATAAAATAATGTATCATAAACCATCCAGAATCATACCTTTTGAAATGGTCCCCCAAACAAACCACGTCGCACTTGAATTATAGAAGAAGGAAAAGGTCTTTAGGAGCAAAGTTGATAGATACTTTTCCCTCATAAAGCTTAAATTATCGAAGGAAAAACAAAAAATCACCACTACAATTTCATAAACCCAAAAATAACATATGAAATAGCCGAAGCTTACAATTTTTCGTAGAGTTAACACTGAGTTTGGGTCCACTCCATTTGACACTCAAAACTTAAAATTGAGAAAGGCACGAGTATTATCAAATTGTTTAAGTGCCCAGTGGAAAAAATTAAGAGAGATTATTACTTTTCCTTTATTAAATAAAATAATAATTTAATAATAATTTATCACTAATGAATTTTGACGATTTAATGAATCAAATTTCCTTGTTATGAGTTGCACGATATACAGAACATAGGACCTGTTTGGTTTGGTTTTTAAATAAAAAATAAATTTTTAAAGAATATATATTTTTATAATAAGTATTTAAATTTCATTTTTTTAAAATTAAAACTCTTAAAAAAATTCAATTTTAAAATTTTCAAAAATAAAAAAATTTAACTTTTCAAAAAATATATATATATCTATATATATATATATTTCAAAGAAAACACTTTTAATAAAATACCTACACAAGCCCATGCGCTACATTACAAGAGATACATCATACATGGAGTGTTGGAACGTGGAGCCCACTCATTTGGAGGCACTTCACGTCAGCTAAGACATTTTAGTTGCAAGCAAATCCATAGTTTTGTTTGTTTTTACACCAAACCTTTTCGAATACAAAAAAGAAAAAACTATAAAACTGAGAGAAAAAAAAAAAAAAAAAGAAGAAGATTCTTGAAATTCAGTTGGTATCAACGGTCAGTCATTTTCCTGGATAAGGACCTCTTCGTGATTTTGTTTAACTTTTAATCCTCGTAAATTTTTCTCTTTTCTTTTCTTTTTAATTTTTTATTTTTTTTATGTTTTTGGCCACGCCAACAAAATGATGGTAATGATGGTGGATGGATGATGAGTAATGATGATGATCATTTGATGTTCATTTGCTCATGCACACCTTTTTTCTCCCTTTTTTTTTTTCCTTTTCTCCTTCGTCGAGCTGCTCATCGAGGTCACAAAAATTCTCTTCTACACACACTCCATAATTGTATCAATGGTTAATTTCTTTTATGCATCAAACATGATGATTTCAGCACTGTACAATTTTTTGTTTCTCCAAAGTGGACCCATTTGTGCATATATATGATGCTCATTAGATCAATTCGTAATGTGGCATGTTGTTTTGATTCATTTGTTGGAATGTACATTGTTTTCCTTCTGATTCTCGCGGAATTTTCAATCATTGATTGCTATGTCAACTTTGAAGAATTAAGAGTTTTTAGGGTTTGGTTCTTTATTAAATTCTTGTTCACTTTACGGAATTAAACATGTATAGATGTTTCTTTGAATGGTGAATTTAGCTTTACTTCATTGATTTTCTAGGCCTGCTTTGCTTTTGATGCTTTATTAAGAAAAGGCTTGTAGTTTGCTTGTTGTAATATGAAGTTAGGGATTAGTTTCTCTCTGCTGTTTGCTGTGAACATCTAATTGACTGGTCTTAGTTCTCTTTATCTTTCTGAATTCTGCAGTGCTTTTAATCAGACATAGGATTTTATCAACTTGTTGCAATGGGAGATTGAAAGTTCATGTTGTTGAGCAATTAGAAGTGATTCCGTAGTCACTCAAATGGCATATCTTATGTAATTTGTTGGGAGTTATTCTTGTGGCAATGGCTACCACAGGGGTTTCATCTGTTAGAAAGACGAATCCCTGGGGATCTATGGCTCTTCTATCATCTGCAGTTTGTGAATGGTTTTTGATATTTCTTCTCTTTGTGGATGCCGCATTTTCGTATTTGCTTATAAAATTTGCTCAGTACTGTGAATTGCCGACACCTTGTCTGTTTTGCTCGAAGTTTGGTCATAGTTTTGGTACAAAGAAAAACGAGTCCTATAGGCGATTTCTCTGCCGGAACCACATAGAGGAGATATCATCCTTAGTGTCTTGTCATGTCCATGGTAATCTTGCTGATGTGCATGGGATGTGTGAAGAGTGTTTCATGCCATTCTCCGTGCAGAATAAGTTGAACTCAAAATCCTATAGGTTATTGGTTGGTAAACTAGGGTTGGATATAGAGCGACAAGGTGTTCAGAGCCCATTACTGCATAGGAAGTTCCTAGCTTCTCCTTCTGGCCTAAGAATCTGTTCATGTTGTAGCAAGACATGGGGAGAAAGATCAAAAGATCAAAGATTTCTCCAGCTAACTCCAGTTGGCTTCGGTGCTTCTAAAGCTAATGTCAAACCTCCACTGCCTCGTGCACCAGGTCGCAGTCGTTTCAGTAGAAGGGAAAGCTTTAAGAAATTAAGGGACAAATTCTCAGGGCCAGCAAGTGCTCAACCTGTTGGGAGCAGTGATCCCTTATCCCATGTAGGCTACACTGAGCTTAAATTCCATTCTGATTCTGAGTCAGAGGTTCCTCTATCTGATGACGATGATGGAGGCTTTGCATTGCAAGGGAGGAACGATGCAGAGGCAAAATATGATGCTCAAAATGTAACAATAAGTCAGCCTGAAGTAAAAAGAAATGATGCAGCTTTTGACAAGCAGAGTCATCAAGCTCCTAAATATGTAGCTTCACTTATGGATCAACCTATGCAGCTTGATGTAGGGAAACATAACAATGTCAATGCTTTGGCTTCAGATGTTTTTTCAGCACAAAGCTTGGAAGAACTTAATTGGGATCACCCTCATCCAGAGCCTAGTATCCAGCCATTGCCGGAACGTAATTCATTAGACGATGTTGCCCAAGCTCCTGATGTTGCTGAAGCTCCTGAGGCTGCATCATCAGACATTTATATACCTGTTGACCCTCGGTCTCATATGTCCAGCTTACTACCTGAGCATATTTCAAATAATATTCCTGCCTCCTCCAATGTCATGGGAAACCCGGAGAACTGTAAGCTGAAAGTCTCTCCTATTTTAACCTTGCGTTTTGCTCTCCTGTTTCTGCATGTGTGCCTGCATATGAATTTACAAGCACCAAAATACTGACAAGCTGCTTATGTCTCTTTTCCAAAATACGTTTGCAGCATATTCCCATCATGAAGGAAACACATTACTTTTGGCCAAGCATTCAGTAAGTGCATTAGGAATTTTGAATGATGATACTCCTACGACATCAAAGGATAAAAGTCCAACCAACACAGCTGCTGGGGTTGATAATGAAAGAGAAGTATTGGTTAAACCAGTAGAACGACTTTCTGCCAATGAAACTTCTAAAGTTGAAGGCATGAAGCCATTACCCCAAGTAGGTCATACGGATCATGACGAATTGCGGAAAGGTGATGCTTCTCCCCCTGATGGGGTTCATATTCCGACACTAGCCTCATTGGAAAGAATTGATTCTGGTCCTGAATCTTTGGATGGGTTTGGTGTTGGTGAAATTGAGGGAGAAAATATTGTTGACAGGCTAAAGAAACAGGTTGAATATGACAAAAGATGTATGAGTGCTTTAGATAAGGAATTGGAGGAAGAAAGAAATGCCTCTGCCATCGCAGCCAATCAAGCTATGGCTATGATAAACAGATTGCAAGAGGAGAAAGCAGCACTTCATATGGAGGCCTTGCAATACTTGAGAATGATGGATGAGCAAGCAGAGTATGATATGGAGGCATTAGAAAAGGCTAATGATCTTCTTTCAGAAAAGGAGAAAGAAGTGCAAGATTTGGAAGCAGAGTTAGAGTTTTATAGGAATAACTTCCAGGAAGGAGCAATGGTTCCGGATCCACATAAGGAAATCAGCAGCTTGAACGGGGAAAGCAAAGTAATTGGGGATTCTGGGGTAATTCATGCTGAATCTGGTTCAAGTGCAACCAGCCATCCAGAATCTAGTAAAATAAGCAAAGCCAGTGACGTATTAGAAAAGGCCAATATTTCGGTATTGAAGTTAGAGGAAGAAAAGTTTTACCTAGTACAATGGTTGAATAACCTGAAGAGAAGAATTCATGAAATATCTTGTAATGGGGCATGCATTGATGCATGTAATGGTGGATACTCTGAGAAGCCAAATAAAGTTGATTGTCAAGAGGACCTACCTACGGAAGGGGAACACCAAATATACCATAAGAAAGAAGCAGTTGGCTTCTCAATGAAAAATGGTTTATCTGCGACAAATAGAAGCTCCACTCAAGATAACTCCACTGATTTGGCTGAGGACTCTAACATTGTAGCAGAAGAGAACAACCATGTCAGCAATAATGGGCAGAAGTTGTCTAGTTGTGGAGGTGAAATCAGTTTGGCTAATTTGAAAAATGAAATTGCAAATTTCAGTGACCGATTGCACGCATTTGAGACTGACCGTGATTTCCTTACCCATGCGTTCAGTGCACTACAGCATGGAAATGATGGGTTACAATTTATTCAGGAGATAGTCAACCAGTTACAAGATTTACGGAAAATAGAGTTTGAAAAAAGAGGCCTATCAGTCACTTGAAGTTGAATCTTTTACAACATCAAAGTAAGCAATTACTGAAAATTACTCTAATCTAACTTTTTATCATTCCAAAAGTAGGAAATCTATATCAGAACCTGAAATCTGATGCTTGAATAACTAGGTTTTAGCTCGTCATACTACATCAAAATCCTTTGACTCTAGTTATTTGAATCTAATATAGCAGGTTGTACATTAACTGTCTTGCGAACCAAAAGTGCACTCTTGTGGCATAATTGAGAAGGCCACACTTCCTAAACTAGTAATGCTGCAAAAGTAGTTCCTCCTATCTTTTACTTCTTTGATGTTGTATCAACTGTATTTGTGACTCTGGAGTTGGTGAATACATTTATCATTTGGAAATATAAAGAACCAAGGTTGAAAAGATGTAACATATTTATTGGTTTCAAGATACATTAGGTTTTTGTCAAAGCCTCAACCTGAAACAACTTGAGAATGTGATGATGTGATTTCACATGTTCCTTTTCGTGAGTTTCCCTGACAGTTTTGATGTGTTTATGTGACTTCACTTTCAGTTGCTTAGAAAGAAAGGTAGATATTAGGAAGCTAGGAGATACAATAATTGGTTTACATGAATGTAAGTCTACAATAGTCCCCTCTGCAAATTAAATAATTGCTCTCCAGCAGAATGTTCTTCTGTCGTTAAGACTGGTGCCTGTGTCTCCTAAGTATTTGGTGTGTGTTGGAATTGTCCATGTCATTAGTAAATAACTAGCGACAATTAATTTATGTAAGCTTAGGTGCAAGTTAAATAGAGCTTGGGTGAAACATTTGAAACTCATGGATTAATGAATAGATAGCGGAGCTCTTATCTCCATCTTTCACGTCCAAACTCTGGCAATCAATCACGAGTCCCTTTAACGATTTATGAATTACCCCATTAAGAAATATAGAAATAATGAAAGGAAAGATAATTATCAGCAGGATGAAAAATTCGGGGAATAAACTTGTATGTGTTTTTTCTCAAAGTTATAAGCAATAGTGATGTCAACAGAATTACTATGTGAAGAGTCTATCTCTAGAAAGCCTGCAAGGGCCGAGCAATGTTCTCTATAAATATAATTACAACATGATAATCTAGATACCTTCAACTTCTTTAACAGATATTGAATGTCGTCTCTAGTCATTCTATGGCCACTGGATGAGTTCATTATACTGGTTTGCATCTAGTCATTCTTTGGCCATTGGATGAGTTCATTATACTGGTTTGCATCCATGAGAAACATTGTTAGACTCATCAATTCATGAAGAGAGTCATGCAAGGATCTTATCACATAAGGTTCTTCCATCATTTTCACACCCAAAAAAAAAAAAAAAAAAAGGGATCAACTTGTAAACTTATTAACATATTGTGTGAGTTTTGTAGTTCTCTTCCTGTCATTTCTTTCTAATTCTTTCTCCAGGTTTGGCTGTTTATTTAATTATTTATTTTTTCTCTGTTGGGAATATTAGATACAACCTATTTATTGAGGATTCAAACAGAGGAAGTTTTGGTTTTAACACATGCAGTGGACCAGAAGCTGGAGGTCATGCAGTTCCCCTGTTCCCTTGCCTATCGCAACATTTGAGAATGTTGGCATTGGACGGTATGAAGTTTGAAGTGTCTTCATTTCCTATACTCCTGCGGTTTATATTTACGGTTGATTCAGTTTTGACATTAGAGTTTGCAGGCTATACATCTTTTGTTTCTGTTTAGACAATTTTGTTGGGGCCCCTCGGATATACTTGAAATAGTAGATTTTTCATGGCATACATGTAGATATGTCTCAAGGTTGGCTCCCGTTAGCTGGTTCTCTCTGTACATGCTAGATCTTGTTGGAGTTTCTAGATATTCTTTTTGGCTGCTAGCAAATAGAGTTTGCCAAAACCATTATATGTTACCTGCTGTCTTCTGTATCGTTCTTCTTTGGTCCATCTTGAGTCTGTTCATTCATCACAAGGCTATACGAGATTTTGATGAAGTTATGGATTGCATATGATCATTCTGAGCAACTCATGTTCTTCTGAAGCCACGTACTCAAAACCATTTATGTTTGTCTTCTCCAATCTTAGATGTGTGTTTAACTCAACTTGCCGAAATGACAGAATCATTATAGAAATTAACCACATTATAGCATTTAGGACTTCAATGCTATAATGGTTGTGAACTATGACAATACAGTTGCGGTGAAATGATCTAGATAATTAACTATTGATCCTTAATAACGTTATGGCAGCTGTAATGTATAATGGTTTAGATCTTCGAATGTGAAATTCAAAGTATGAACGCAAGAGGGTAGGCTAGACCGATGTAAATGCAAAAGCATAGCATCAAGCTGCCTCCTTAATACATACATAAACTTAAAAAGATGAGAATGGATAGAAAATGGGTTAGTACGAAAAAGCAAAAGCTACGAGATATTATAATGGATGAGATTTAACAGTGTTATAGCAGGAAGCCCAAAACTAAAATTTCAGCAATGGTTGCGTTGCTAATCATCAATCTCCATTAACATCGTTTAACTAGAATCCGTGCAACCCTACATCTTACAAATCTCACACGGTATCGAAAGACATGTATAGATCTCTAATAACCATAGCTGGAACCATAGATAGAAGCGTAATCTCCGGCAGGACCGGTGGCGTTGGAAGCTGAACCGTAGATGGGACCTTGAGATGATGAATAAGGATTATAAGCTTGAGCAGCCGGTCCACCTGCAGGGTTCTGTGCATTATTTGCAGCATCCGCAATAAAATTCTGCATCATGAAAACATGGGATATCTATAAAAATCACACACAAATAAGAGAGAGAGAGAGAGGAGGGGGGGTGTCGGAAGTTATGCTATAACACCTAATGAGTAGAGAACTCGAAGAGCTCTGAACAAATTAATCCAACCAAAGAGAAGGAAATAACCCTTGAAAAGTGACGCCCGTATGTTTGCACTCAGAAGAAACTAGAAAGGTAGATTGAAACCTCAAAAGAAATGAAATTGGGTAGTTCGGAATAAAATTCTGCGGTTACATACAGAAGAGAACACACATGAACTATATCCCATCTATCCCTAAAGAAAACAACACAGCACGCAGTAAGGATAAAGTGTGGAGACTAATAGATACCATTTTCCACATTTCCAGAGAAGCGGGATTCTCTAAAAAGCCAAGGTCATGGGTGGCCAAGAGGGCCCACTTGGAGACTTGGGATCTAAGCAGGAAATGAGAAGGTTGCTTAAAGCTGGCCGACCGATAGGCGAAAGAGAATCATCTGTTTAGTTCTGATCTAAGTAGGCTCATCATAGGGAATACCCTAACCCACCAGGGCCTGGCCATCCTTTGTTTGCGGTCAGCGTTCCGGCTTTGTCTATTGACAGCTGAATATTTCGATCTGGTTCGATTCACGATCGCATCTGCAAACCTTATCACATGGGCCTTAGCGGACGAGCCTTATTTTGGGGGTATAGTCATATAGGTCATGCTATGGAACTAAATTACTGAGTTTAGCCCGCATAGATTGAAAGCAGTATAAGAACAAGACTTTAACACAATCTTAGGTTAGGAAATGAGTATCTGTCGAAGGCGAAGATCAACCTCCAAGTCTGTCTTTCCCTTATCTGGGAAAAGGAACAAGGGAATACTAGAATGGAGTTACCTTAGAGACAAGACAACAACAGAAAATAAGAAGTCAGGTTTTAGTTTATCTGATGGTTATAGAGATTTGCTTCCAAACAAATTTTAGGCGAACCATAAGAAGGATCGGGGGGGGGGGGGGGGGACAACTTCTCAGACCTGACCTTGGTCGATTCCTCCTAAAAAGAGTCCTCCTTTGCTTAGTTGGGTGACTCACCTTTCTAATACTATATGCCCTACTTTCCTTTCGAATGTTAAAATTTTTTTTATAACTTTAGAGGTTTTAGTTATATATTTTGCAACCAAGGATATGGTCAGTTATATGGTACTAAATCCATACTATCTTTGAAATAAATCCAAACAAAGAAAAATCTTTTTGTCCCACATATCTTGCCTTGAGAAGAATTATCATAGTAGTTGGAGCAAATAATGAAATAAGAGCAAGAAAAGTATAGAGTCCCCCGCCCAACCGCAAAAACAACAAAAGAAAAATAGTAACGTAGAAAGAGCAAGTCAAGTCCAGTTCGCTGCTTAATAATATCAAGAGGGCAACAAGCAAGAGAGCACAATCCTCGTAAAGATCTAGTAGATAAGCATAAACAGGCAGAACATCAGAACAATAACAATAAAGGGCCAGGATACCTGTATCAACTGTTGAGCTGTTTGTACTTGTGAAGCAGATCCAGTTATTTCAACTGTCATTTCACCAGGAACACCCCTTGTTTCTTGTATTGCTATAGTTGCACCACTGGTACGACGAATGTAACTAATATTTGAACCAGAAGTGCCAATAACAGCATCAGCATATGACACAGGAATCTGCATATTTTGTGTGACCTACAAGACAATAGAAGAATACCAGCAGAGGACTTATCAGTCAAAATAGCCCCAGTGATAATAAGAACAGATCAAGCAAGAAATGAGGCACCACTGAGTGGGTCTTTTCCACCAAAGACACAGGAATTATGCATTAACAATAGGCAAAACCATGAATAGAACAGATCAAGAAAGAAATGAGGCACCACCCAGTGGATACCAAAGACGATAAAATAAACTCCCAAATTTATGCAGGGAGTGACCTCATCAATCTATGGCAGACGTTTTCTATTTTAGAAATAATATTATTTTTTATAATGTTTTAACAAATCTTTATTTTGTTTTGCACCTATCGTATTGCCCCAAATTTAGCAATTCAAAAAAAGAAAGTTTTCGCGGGCGAATATTTACTCTTTCAATCTCTATTTCAATAGTTGGAGACTCGACATCCTTCAAATCACAATATTATATGGCGTTCAATCAGAAGAATACATCCGAAGTTGAAAATCTCATTGAAATACTCCATGACTTCTGAAAAAATTGAAAATAACAGGAATGATTGCTTAAGATAAGCCAAAAATGCCCTTTATTGCATCATAAGCTTTCTTATCTTTAGTGAAATTATCAGAGGTTTCCAAATTCCAAACGAAACTCGTTACATTTCCAAGTCTGCCAATACAATAATATGTTATCAAATTGACATGGACTAGACATTCAAGAAGAAAACTATTTGCACAGAAATCATGCATTACACGCCATTGATAACAATCGAAGAGAAGAAAGTACACCTTTGTAACCATTGACGGTTGTGGCTGTACATTTGTTGTATGGGCTACCATAGATGAATCTCTGCCGTAGGCAGGTGGGCCTTGACGAGGCACTGTCTCCATTGGAGGCATCTCTCCTGGTGGATAATAGTTGTCAAATTGACGTGGAGGCGGCATGTACTGAGAGCCAGGCCCATAACCAGGTCCTCCACCACCCATAGGAAAAGCTTGAGGAGGAGGGCCCCAAGATTGGGAAGGGGGCATGTTTTGGGGAGTTCGAGCATTTGGCTGTTGCATCTGGACAGAGAAAGAACTCAATTATATGAACTAAAAAGATTCACTGATTATCTTGACACACCTGTGAACCTGAACTAATAGTGACTTACTTGAGTTTCAAATATACCAATAACACTGCGATCAACTAAAAACTTCCTGAGATGAGATCCAATTAGCTCAATTGCTTTGTGCACACCAGCAGGCTGCCCTTGCACTTCGACTACACTATCATCTGGTAAGGCGAATACTGGTAGGTGCTCTATCGAAGTTCATTTGCACAACAATTTTTAATTACTCTACTTTGACTAAAGAAAAGAAATTCGACAAACTCTGTATTTCAGAATAGTGAATGCCAAAACTCATAACAGATATGGTTTTATATATATTTAAGAATGTCCTCGCTTTTACAAATTCAATAATTCTTATTTGCATAGATCTAGAGCAGTTCAACATTTGCAGTTAAATACGCCTACCACATATATGTCGCTCGTAGTATACAATAGGATAAACTATATATTAGCGAATTTGTCAATGTTACCGTGCATTGCAGAAGACAAAATATCAAAGAATTAGCACAAGGCTCATTTGTTTAAAAGGAAAAAAGAGAATACATACTTGTATCCAATCATACATTAGCAAATCCAAAAATGAAAGAGAGACAACTTGTTGATAGAAAATATGCAACATTTCTATATCTAACACAAAATATGGCATTATGTTTTCTCTCTTTCTCTATTCTCATAAGTAGAATGTCACTTTGAAGGCACCAAAGATATACTACCCGATACAAACCTAACTTAACAAGCACTGACTCAATCCAGATGAAGGAATAGGGGGAAAGGCAAAAATTTTACCAGATTTTGTTGAGTTACCACCTCATCTAAAAGCTTAAGCTTGTAGAAAGGATATTGGTTTATTAATTTATTGTGTTAACACGCCCCCTCATGTGCAGCGTAATTTGTCTAGAGTTTGCACGTGGACAATTTAATTAAATGGGTGGCGCTAAGAATCGAACCTGTCCCGTTTGGCTTCCAGGCTCTGATACCATGTTGGAGTTACCAACTCATCTAAAAGCTTAAGCTTGTAGAGAGGATATTGGTTTATTAATTTATTGTGTTAACAGATTTTCATAACTTATAACAACAAATCTAAGTTACAAAAGAAAGGAAGGAGAAGACAGATATATCACATATAAATGACATGAACTGCATAAAGCACCAGATGCCACAAACTTTTCTTGCACTCACATAACTTGGAGACAAAAGGAGGAAAGCACAGGAAAATCAGACGACAGGTTACCAAACATTTTATAAAATGAAAAAAGAAAATGGAAATGTGTGATCTATTATGTTGAACTAAAGAATTTAGGAAACACATCTAGAACGAGGAAATTTTAAACAAGTCGAGAAATGTTCACCTCCTCCCAGAACTCTAATAACACAATTAGAAGCATCTTGAATGGACTTAATAGTGGCTCCTTGCTTCCCAATCAAGCTTCCAGCTTGAGTAGCAGCCACTAGTAGCCTTGTGCAAACTGTCCCACCAGATGCCACATTAGCTGAGTCTGTATCAGCGTCAATAATACGTTTATGGACTTTCAGAAGGCCATCCATAGCAGGAGAAAGTGCAAGATCAGGCTCTTCCTTTGCAGAGACCATTACCTGATAAAAGATTGATAATTAAGTATGTCAAGCCAGCAAGCTGTATTGTAAATGCATAGCTGATGCACATAATCTTCAATAAACTGCACATGTACATCAACTAGATGACATAAAAAAAACTAAGATCCAGGAGTATTTCATACATGAATCTGAGTAACTAGTAAAAATGTACCAAAAAAAAAAGATCACAAATGTCATAATAAGCAAAAGTATAGCACAAACAGGCACCTTTACCCCTAAACAGTTGGTATCAAATTCTTGGTATCATTAGATTGTGCTATTAAAGACATGCTGCATGATGCCATAAGTCATAGCAGTCATCCCAGCAGCAGCAGCCAAGTAATACATGATAGTCTTCCTTTTATAATGACAACTACTTACTGATGGGTCACAGCCCTGCATCTTGGCCTTATGTTATGAAACTTCCTATAGGACTCCACATACTATAGGGAAAGTCAATAAAGATGAAAATTATCAAGAGATTTTAGTGGCACTAATAAAAGGAGAGATACCACTAGTTCAGCTTAAGAGAGAGAGAAATTTGTCCAGTATGCACACATGTAATGGGGAAAACTGATCTAAAAGCCTCTGCAACATGTTTCTCATACACTCATCCAGAAAACTAACATATTTTTTCCACGACCAAGACACACTTAGAGACATCTCACTTTTGTTTCTCAAACTGAAATTGTTGCAGTGACCTTACTACCACACTCTGACAAAAAAATGAGAAGGTTGCTTAACAACTGAAGAACAAGTAGGAAGATTCAACATACTATTTCAATATCTAACGAAGCGATACAAACATTCTATATTAACCACATAGTAATCAACCCAATTTTCAACAACCATCTCCAAATCTTAATGTATACAGTGAGAAAGTTCGGGGATGCAAAATTATAAGCAATTTCATTCTTAATGACAATAGGCATGACCATTGGAAGTGCCAAACCTCTAAAAAATTCTAAACAAGTTCTAGCAAGTTACATTTGATGAACTTTAGACTCATAGCATTCCCTAAATTCTTGTCTCTAATATTTTCCGTTTCCAAAATATAGAACCAATCGTTATACAGTTTAAACAAATCTAAGAAACCATTTAAGTGTTTTACAACTTACTAATACTTTTATTTGGCTAAATTCACTCTTCTTATACTTTAATAATGTTTCCGAAGACACCAACTGACCAAGTTCTGAAGTTACCAGATACTGTGTGATGCTTCTGGTATAGGTGTCTGCACAAGGTACTTCTGACTTAGTCAGAATAACTTTTCAGAACTTGCAAGCTCAATGCTGATTGCTGCAATCTGGATCTTTGGCTCTTCTATTTTGAAACCACTTTGTGATTGAAAGGATGCCTTACGGCAAAAACCTGCACAGACTCATTTTGGTTATTATGATAAATAAACTTTCTTATTTCTTCCCGGTTCTGTTATTCATTAGACTTATCTTGCCCATTTTGCAATGATACCTCATGTCTTTTAGGGATTCCATTAATTAACATTTAAACCCCTCATAACTATATTCCCTATTTGCAATTACTTGTATCACAACTATTAAAACGTGCATTTCTTTGTTTTTCTCAACTTTTTCGTTTTTGTTTTTTCTTAAAGAAGTTTAACTTGTTATATGTCCAAAAATATGCCCTACCTAAAAAGGTTTTATGACATTATGTGACAAAAACCAGTAACAGGTTACGAAAATAAAAACTTAAATACCACCAAAATCACAGCGTAAGCCAGCAGGACCAAATGATGACATGTGCATATGTAAAAGATCCTCAGATACTGGAATTAAAGTCCAAGAGCTATATGAGCTGCAGGATTCTACTCCTGTAAGCACTAAATGAACTAGAAACTCAGAAGTCTAACTAATCACACACACATTGTCATGATTTCAGCTAAGATTTATCGTAAGAGTCCCCTTATATGGAAAGAAAAATAAAATAAATGACCAAAAGATGAAAAGGATGGCTTAAGGCCAACTTCAACATGCCACCTATTTCTTCTCTATAATAGGGAGCCAAGTAAGTGGTTCTTTATTTTCAGAGACTCCCTATTTCAGTGTTATAGTACTTCTCTATTTTCAATCCCTTTTAATTGTAGGAATCCCTATTCAACTACACTCCAACAACACTCTCTATACAGACAACTAGGGAGCCATTTGGCTCCATACATCTGATGAGAGAGAAACAAAATGCAGGGGCTGCCAACTTTAGGAAGCCCCAGCTAAGAAGGATCTTGGAAGCCATTTCCAACACTTGCCTCCCCCAGATGGCGATGGCCGAAGAATGCAGTTTACGAATTTGAATACTATGAATACTCTTCAGCACGACATGTTAGTATAATGAAGACATGAGCAAGGAAGAGATGGGAAACTTTACAGGTGAGACTTGCATGAGAAAAATAAATGATATTATATTGTCAACAGTTTGCACCACATTAAATTCCATACATGAATTCAGCATAACTGCATTATGACAATGATGGATATAAATTTACTCACAGTTCTTTCAGTAGTCCCAGGAGGGCCATCAAGAATCTTAATGCGAGCCTTTGTTTCCTCACAAGTCTTTTTAATATACTCTCCTTTGCGGCCAATGATACCACCAACCTTTTGAACAGGGACTAACATCCTAAAGATGTTTTCTCCAGGCCATCCAGGCCACTTGTTTTCCTCCTTGTGTCCTGAATTAGTATCTATTCCTTGTGTCTCTTCTGCAGGATGTGAGTTCTCAGGCACATTCTCCATGTTCTCCATGTACTGTATATTCTCTATGTTCTCTGCATTCTCCACATTCTCCACATTTTCTATGCTCTCCACAGTCTCATTCTCCGCATTTTCTACATTCCCCACATTCTCCACGTTTTCCACATCTTGCACATTAGCTATGTCATGTTCCTCTGAATTTTCTGCAGCCATTTTCTGTATCAAACCCACACAGACCACTTGCAGATATACCTAAAAGAAAAATCAAAAGCTCTCAAGTTTTTATCTTGGAAGAAGATTGTCATTTAAACTACTCAAGACCAAAGAATTCAGACTGGAAGTGGTCTGAAATATCAAGCTGTAAGTTACAACTTACAAGTATAAAGAATATTAATTTCCATCAAATAAAAAAAAATGAATTATCACAATGACTTTTCTCATTTTAAGATAAATATTTTTCTCAGTTGTGATATACTCAAGTGCTCCTAAAGATGAAAGAAATGAATGTTTACACAGCAAGCTTGTAAATAGCAAGCACCTTTGCATGAAGCTATTAATAAGAATCAGTACCATCTTAGTGGGAAATAACATCAACAACACTGAAATAGAATATATTCCTCTAACATTGCTGAATTCATGCTCATGTTCCAGGACACTCCGATACACATTAGGAAGACAAAGCAACAAAGTCGATTATACTATTACATATTATCTGGACTAATGTCACAAGTAGCCAACAAGAACAGGCTTACACAAGACATCTTTTACTGCAGACTCATCCAAAAAGTGCCACGGTCTGATAATTAAGTAAACATGACACAATAAGTTGTGCAAACCAAAATTGTACAGGGCACAAACTTATAGAGGGCAAAGAACATAAAATTGATACAAAAATTACAAACTTCTTACTGATCCAAGCTGATTGCGTAAACCCTTAAATGTGAACCCCCAAGCTAGCACTCGTCTAAAATATTCTCTTCTACCTTACTCGTGAACCAAATCCTAACATTAAAAAAAAAATTACATTATAGCTCAATTCTCCAAATTGATGAATTAGGTTCGCACTTTAAATCCATTCAATTAACTTCTAAAACTCCTAAAGCACACAAATCTAAATTCACAAGTAATACCAACCATAATTTTTGCATTTCCGTGTCGCATTGACAAAAAATAACAATTTCAACAAAAATCAAAGAAGAATCCAATGCCATAATTTATGAGACTGCAGTACCGCCAGCTCCAACTGACTCTAATATCAAAATTGCCTAACCACAACCCTAGAACTCCCCAATCCTAAGACTCAAGAGGCAAATAAAACAGTAAATTACGTAGATGAAAAATGCCCAAAATCAAAACATTGCCCTCAAAAACCACCTTTCAACATCACACTAACTTTGTTCAAGAATCCATACAAAATCTCGTAGTTGTAACGGAAAGTCAAAACCCAAAAATATCCAAAAACCCTAAATAACGAGCCAGGGGTGCATTTCATAAACCGAAACCCTAATAAATTAATCCCATGTATAACAACACTTATATTAACAGAGGCACACAAGCATAGTGAGATTAAACGCTATAAAACAAAAATTATGTCAAAAAGAAAAAAGTAAATCAAAAAGTATAATAAATGCACGAAAATATATAATATATGTAGGTATGTATGGAATAACTTACAGGAGAGTGAGAATGCCGGAAGCGCAGTTAATAGATATTAGAGTGGTGAGAATACAGTGTGCGAGTGTGTGTCTGTGTGCGCGAGTGTGTATAAGCGGGAGAGACGACGAGAATGAGAGTCGAGTAGGTTTTAGGCGAAGGTAATTGCTTTCTAGTCCCTCTACTTTTTCTAATTCCGTTTCTGGCTCATACTTTTCGGTTTTCTTCGTTGTTGGCCTTTAATAGGTTGCTTTTTTTTTCTTTTTCAATATATATGTTTTATATTTATTAATTTACTGAAAATTATATTTTTATATAAACATTCATGAGTTTCAGTGAATGATTTATTTTTTGAATAATTTTTATTAATGAAAACTATAGTTTTAAGTCAACTATAAAGAAAAAAGAAAATATCTAGCAAATTATTGAAGAAACCGATAGATGCTATGTTTGACACCCTAACCAAGCATTATATAAAAAATATAAAAATAACTTACTTCAAGCATTAAACAAAAAGAAAAATTATGAGGTGCTGTCTGGCATCCTAACCCTTAAAATCTTTTTAAAAAAAAGAAAAAGAAAAAAACACATTAAAGATGTAGAAAAATTTGTAAGGTTTCACGTGGTACCCCAACTGAGCCTTATAATTATAATATAATATATGTAATAGACAAAAAGGTTAAAAATATTTTTTTATCAACTAGAGTATAACATGTAATATACATGGGAGATGTGAACATTCTTGTATAAGTTTGTAGCAGGAATGAAATATAAATATATATTATTAAATTTATTTTTAGTAATTTTCTAATAATAATCACATTTTTTATAAGAGATCTAGAGTGACTAAATAAAATATTTAAATTGAAAAAGATAAAATAAAAAGAAGGACCTAAGTTAGTTAAAGAAATAATTTTGGATGGATAGAGGGAATGAATTCAATATTTTTATGAGAAAAAAACCATTAAAATGATGATATGTGATATTGATTAAAAAAAAAAGATATATCTTCTTTTATATAATATATAGATAGATTTTTCAATGATAAATTTTTAAGGTTGATTATTAAAAAAATAAAATGCATAAAAAGAAATAGAATAACCACATGACAAATTATCCAAGCATAAACTATTAAAAAAATACTCACCTTCATCTAAAAATGGTAGACCTATTTTTATTAAAAAGAAAAAAAATAAAATGTTTGGTACCACATGACACCACTCAACCATTTACTTTTATAGTGAATTCTAATGTTTGAGTTATATGCTTGCAAAATACTTATTTATTTTGGCTATTCAACAAAGAGGGGAATTAGTCACTTTTTTCTTTGGATAAAAATTAAGAGTTGTAGTGTGTTTTCAATTTTTCTCTTAAATTAATATTTCAAGGTGTTGTACACTTTTATTTGACTATAGTGTAACTCAATAAAAAAAAGAATCAAAATATCATTCCATAAGAAAAAGAGAAAATGCAAAGAATAGCATATGGAACATAAAAATAGTTATCCTTAATTTAATCTGCAACTAGAATAAACCAAAAAACGATTAGCATGAGGATAAAATGTATATACCAAATGTAGTTTGTAGAGATAGCTACTAAACTCTTTCTTTAAAAACTTATCTAGGTATATCTATGTAATTTCTAGAAAGAAGCATGTAACCCGTTCTATCACATTTGTTGTCTAATTTAATGGAGTGTGTATTGCATACGGCTTGTGTGCAATATGGGTATGAATTTGGACTAACATGCCTCCTTAAGTTAATGAATAATTAGCTACTTAATCTCAAGTTGTTTTTCTAAATAATTACTTACCCCTATCACCCTATGCCCTTTGCCTTAGTTTTATTAATGGAGTTAAGAAGTTACTGCAAAAGAGTCTAGTATGCCATCTTTTGAAAAGAATAAAAAGATTATGAAGTACATTTTATAAGTTAGGATTAAGTAGTTAATTAGGCAAATCATAGGACAGCAACATGCATGTTAGCCCTATATGAGCAAAGAGTTGGATATGGCATAATGCCTCATTATAATAGTTTGAGGTTTTGAATATTTTTTACTTGTTTTTGAGAATATTGGTACTAGTGTTAGATAAAGATTGAAGTTTGCTGTGATTTTGTTTAATGAAATCCAACTTCTTTTTACCAAAAAGGAAAGGAGTTGGCAAAAGGCCAGGGCAAAGTTGTGGTACAAATGTGAAATTTGAGGGATGTTTTAAATTTTAATTAATGGGTCCTTTTTCTTGCTCATATGTCTCAGTTTTACATCTTACTCCTAGAATCTCAAACAATACACAAAAGTACATTAGAAATTAAACTCAAGTCCATCCGGCTAGTTTTACATATTCCCCTTCAAACTGTGTTTATATACAAATAGAATCTTGCCTACTATGATGCGCAGAAACTAGCAACTACTGCTACTATATTACATATGTGATGATGGTAAGGCTTTGAAGATCACACTAGATACTAAAGTTGTGTTCAACAAAACTAAATGTTTAGGTAACTAATAGCGAGGTGAATAGATAATAGCTACAAACGCTAAGTCGTGAACAAGACTTGTAATGTTTTTAAATTATTCTAACATTGTTGCATGAATATTTCCATTCGCATTAACATGGGATTGGCCCCGACACCTCCATAATATCCATACAGCACGTGTTACCATTTGAGGGATGGTTCCCAACCTTGATGTCTCATCTCAACCACCTTTGTTAGTATGCACTGAACACGTAACCTTTTACGCATCTGATGCGTGTTCTCACAAGAGTTCTAGCTCATGCAAATAGGATTGAGGTAAGCCTTTCTATTCTTAGAATAATTTCAAATAGACTAAACGTTCTCTATTCTCTCAGAAAGCCTTTGACCAATATTACACTAGTGTCAAGCTCTCGCGATTTTACAAATACATCATCGTAGGACACAAGTTGCTCAAATTATTATCTTTAACTGGTTCTTTGTAGGATCGAGCATCATTGGACGGCAAACTAACATGACAATTGTTCAAACAATCAGTGTTGGCACGAGATTCTTGGGAAGAAGTCAATACTGATAATAAGAGGTGGCGACAAAATTATCCTTCTTTCTTTTGGGATATGGGGAGCAAAGTGTACTAGAAAGGGGACTGTCATAATCATGCCAAATTTGGTTATTTCTCTTAAACTTATGTGGAACTATAGCATATTAGACGATGTTTTGTCCATAAAAACTACTTTTTGCCTACCTGGTCTAGTAGTGTATAAGATCGTACCATTGTTTTTTTTTTTTATGAACATCTATGCAAACTCATCATTTTGATAGAATTTTATTGCAATCTGCTTTACCATGCATGATGAGCATAATTCTGTGCTATGAAATTTATAAAATGAAAACTAATGATTTTCACAGTATTTTGAGAATACTAACCTCATACCTTTAATAGGAATGTCTAACACTATCGATTAGAAGTTCGAATAAAAGAGGAGGGTGATGTTAAGTAGTCAATAGTCAGTGTAAACATGTCAAATTATTCATATAGGTTTAGTAAATTCCATGAATGCTCCTATTATGTTGGATACTCAAACAGATTATTTGTCTTATACAATTCATTCCACTTGGTTCGTTAATCAGACTTAGTTGGATTTTGGCCTTTTCATGCATAATGTTATAATCCTCATCTATAATGTTATATTAACAATTTACTACCATTGATTAATCTTGAGGTAATCCATCTAGCCCATCCTACCAGTTTGCTTATCTAAGTTTTAACTAGTTAGGAGCCCTTTGATTGGTTGAATTATCATTCCAAATGGTCGTCATATAAAAATCCAGGCTTAAAAGTCTTTCTTTTTTTTTTCCTGAATAAGCAAGTACTCATATTGATTGAATAACAAATTTACACCACAGAGAAAACCAAATAAGAACCCAAATACAAGCCCATACTCACCTAATTTAGAAGAAGAATATTGTTTAAAAGGGAGCTTTTGACTTCATGACCAATTTCATAGCCTAAAGATCTTCACAGGTCTTGATTCCACCTACTTTGTGACATGACTGATTGGCAAATAGATATATCTATTGTTGTTGAAAGTCATGTAAAGAGAGAACTTTATTCTGGTGGCATCTCAAAAGTGTGGAGACAGTACTAAAGGCTTGGGGTAAGACCTTACAAGGAAAACTTTTTCTTCACATTGTATTGATTTTAAGCAATTATTGTCTTGGCTATTTAGAGGGTCATGTCCAACATTATTTCGAAAGTAATCTATGGAAGTCAGAGTTCCAATATTATACATCTGGCAAATTATTGATCAAACCAATAAAAACGATTGGGTCATATGTGAATAACAATCTTCTGTAGATATGTAGAATTCATACACCTATGACAAACATGTAATCATTCCAAAACTCCCATGGCACGCAGTATGTTCTGCTTGTACTCAGTAGTTAGTTCTATTTATTGCTCTCAAGAAAATTTATTATAGTGCACAGCTCAAATACTGAGATTATCTAAGAGAAGCATCCAAAAATATGAAAGAAAAAGTTTTGGCGCTTCTCATCCATAATCATAAAGTTTTCCGTTCTAATTGTGGAATTATGTAGAGGTTTTATTTCACCTTTTTTTTTCACTAAGCAAATTAATTCATGCGAGTGAAGATTCTTCTTTTCTTCTCTAGCAGTATTTGTATCATAATCGAAATCTTTTATGTTGGGTTATGGCTCAAAATCCAAGCCCATACAAATTAGGAAATAATTTTAATGAGAATTAAAATTCTAGTTTTGGTAAGAGTCTTAATTATGGTAGGATTGATAGATGAAGAAATCCTTTGTCTTGGAGGACAAGGAAATCTCATCTATAAATAGAACTCTTACATTAGTTGTATAAGGTGTGCCTTAGGAGGGTGCCTTAGGGCCACACCCCATGGGGGGTGTGGGTGAGAGAGAGAGCCTGAGAGCATCGAGAGTGTCTTATATTCGTTCTAGTCCTGTTGAGGATAGAACCATTATAAAAACTCTATGGGAAGGGTTTAGACTTTTCTGTCCGTGCAAAAAGTCATCACCTGAGTTGTAATCTTATTATTGTTGAATAGTGAAATTTATCCCAGAGGGGATCGTGGACGTAGGCAGAGTGTCGAACCACGTTTAATTATGCGTATTCTTTTCTCGTTACTTGTGCTTTAATTCTGCTGCATGAGTGTGTATTATGCATCATAATTTTCCCAACAAGTGGTATCAGAGCCTGGTTGGAAAGAGGAAGCTAGTTTGCAAGAAAAATGAAAAAAGAAACGCCGAAGGGGAGTAAAAAAAAATTCGCTGATCTTCTGGTCACGTTTGGTAGCCTTCCCGGAGTCCGATCAACAATCCGTTTGTTGCTGTGTTTTTGTCTCGGCGAGGAGACTAAGCTGCTAAAATTTCGTGATGATTCGACTGTTGGATTGTGAGATACAAGCAGGTCAAGTTTTATGAGTTTGTGGTCAAACAGTCAAACGGAAGGTTTGACCACGTTGACCAAGGGTCTCCGTACCGTTTTCCGACGTCCTGAGATCGTTTTTAGGTCCGTTTTGCCAAATTTCTTGATGTATCATGGGTGAGCCTTGAAATTAGGTAAAATAATGAAGTGGTGATGAAATTCTGCGAAAGTCTTTGAAGCATTGTGCGAGCAAACACATTTAGCCGGCTAATGAACAAACTTCTAGAGGAGAGAAGTTTGGACGAGTAAACTAGTTGAAGAAGGTTCGATTCGAAGGAGGAGTCACGCGAAGAGAGTGTACGTAGCTGAACAATCAGAGTCCTGGCCAGACGACTGAAAAGAAATGCTACTGCTGGAAGAGAAGACCACGTCCGAGGTGTCTTGTGTCGAGGGAGGACGCAAACAACCTCAAGAGGTCGAGGTTAAACGGCACGAAGAGGGATGTTGGGGATGACTCCAAAAACCTGCTAGGATGTGTTAGTAGCTGTTGCCGTAAAGAGTGTTGTCGAGCGAGGGCTCCAGCATGAAGACTGTGAAGAGGTTCCAGTTGCGGCAAAGAAGCTTCAAACTTTTTGCCAAGGGAGGAATTTGTTGGGTTATGGCTCAAAATCCAAGCCCATACAAATTAGGAAAGAATTTTAATGAGAATTAAAATTCTAGTTTTGGTAAGAGTCTTAATTATGGTAGGATTGATAGATGAGGAAATCTTTTGTCTTGGAGGACAAGAAAATCTCCTCTATAAATAGGACTTTTGCATTAATTGTATAAGGTGTGCATTCGAAGGGTGTCTTAGGGCCATCCCCTATGGGGGGTGTGGGTGAGAGAGAGAGCCTGAGAGTATCGAGAGTGTCTTATATTCGTTCTAGTCCTGTTGAGGATAAAACCATTACAAGAACTCTGTGGGAAGGGTTTAGACTTTTCTGTCCGTGCAAAAAGTTATCACCTGAGTTGTAATCCCATTATTGTTGAATAGTGAAATTTATTCCAGAGGGGATCGTGGACGTAGGTAGAGGGTCAAATCACGTTTAATTGTGCGTATTCTTTTCTCGTTACTCGTGCTTTAATTCCGCTGCATGAGTGTGTGTTATACGTCCTAATTTTCCCAACATTTTATTTATTGTGCGGCTAGCTAGGTCATCTTGTTAAAGTGAACAAATATTTCTGAACATGTCTGAGGATCTTGTAAAGATAGAAAGGACAGTGGTCTCATTCATTTAGCAAGGCCATGCGATGCATGTAAAAATTGAAGAGAAATAAAGGATTGTTATAAAATAAATTGAATATAATATGGTATACAATAATTTGAATATACTCTCTTTCTAACACAATATAATATCACTCTTGAATATAATCTCTTTATAATAAAATATCATTCTTGCTTCTTTCTAATTCTCTCTACTACTACTCCTTCTCTACTTCTTCTCCTTTTCTTACCTCTCTCAATTGCTCCCAAGACTTGGTATTTATAGGCAAAGATGGGAGACAAACAATTAATGCAAAGCTTAATCTTCTTCATCACATTAAATGCCATGCATGAATTTTCTTTCCTAGCTTGCATGTAGCTTCATATTATTTTCAAATATTGCATGCTATGTCAAAATTTACCACTTGACTTTTGTTCCAAAGAAATCTCTCTTCCTTTTGATGATTGTCCATTTCACAACACTCCCCCTTGGACATTCATCATAAGGATATGCCTCGTTAAAACCTTACTAGGAAAAACCCAACGGGAAAAAACCTAGTGAAGGAAAAAGAGTACAATATCCTTGTTATACGCTTCATGCTGCCTTATTAAAAACCTTGCCAGGAAAACCCAGTGGGACAAAACCTCGGCTAAGGGAAAAAGAGTACAGCGCGTATAATTCTCCCCCTCATGAAGGCAATCATGAGCAATCTCTGAGTTGTCGCATGCCGATCTTGTGTACTAATTTCTCCAATGTTGTTGCAGGTACCGCTTTTGTAAACAAGTCTGCTAAATTCTCATTTGAACGAATTTGACAAACATCGATCTCACCTTTCTTTTGGAGTTCATGTGTAAAGAAGAACTTTGGTGAGATATGCTTGGTTCTGTCACCTTTAATGTAGCCTACTTTAACTTGAGCAATGCATGCAGTATTATCTTCATATAGTATAGTAGGTCTTCCTTTGTTAGCTGAAATATTGCATTCTCCTTCAATATGTTGAGTTAAAGACCTTAACCATACACATTCTCGGCTCGCTTCATGTAGTGCAAGTATTTCAGCATGATTTGAAGAAGTGGCAGCAATAGTTTGTTTCGTTGAACGCCAGGAAATAGCTGTACCACCATATGTGAAGAGATATCCAGTTTGGGATCGTCCTTTATGTGGGTCAGATAAATACCCAGCATCTGCATACCCTATTAATGCAGGATGTGTATGCCTTGAATACAATAAGCCTATATCAATTGTTCTATGAAGGTAACGAAGTACATGTTTAATACCGGCCCAATGTCTTCGTGTTGGTGCAGCACTAAATTTTGCTAACAGATTTACAGAAAATGCAATATCTGGACGTGTATTGTTAGCAAGATACATCAAAGCACCAATTGCACTAAGGTATGGTACTTCATGGCCAAGTATTTCTTCATTATCTTCTCGAGGATGAAAAGGGTCCTTTTTGATATGAAGAGATCGAACAACCATTGGGGTACTCAATGGGTGAGATTTGTCCATATTAAATCTCTTCAAGACTTTTTCAGTATAAGTCTTTTGGTAGACTAAAATTCCACTCGACAAATGCTCATTCTGGAAGCCGAGACAAAATTTAGTTTTGCCTAGATCTTTCATCTCAAATTCTTTACATAAATATGCAACTGCTTCTTTAAGCTCTTCAATAGTCCCTATGATGTTTAAATCATCAACATATACAGCAATAATAACAAACCTTTTTCCTGATCTCTTGATAAAAACACATGGGCTTATGGGACTATTAACATATCCTTCCTTTAGGAGGTATGTACTTAGACGATTGTACCACATTCATCTAGATTGTTTCAATCCATATAAGGATCTTTGCAATTTAATGGAGTACATCTCCCGAGGTTTTGATCTATATGCTTCAGGCATATTTAGTCCTTCAGGGACTTTCATATGAATATCACTATGAAGTGACCCATACAAATATGCTGTCATTACATCCATGAGGTGCATATGAAGTCCCTCACAAATTGCTATGCTAATTAAATATCTGAATGTGATTGCATCCACCACAGGAGAATATGTCTCCTCATAATCAATTCCAGGCCTTTGTGAAAAATCTTGTGCTACAAGTCGTGCTTTATATCTTACAATTTCATTGTTTTCATTTCGTTTTCGCACGAATATCCACTTGTAGCCTACAGGCCTTACATTTTGAGGCGTTTGGACGACAGGTCCAAAAACTTTACGCTTTGTAAAAGAATTTAATTCAGCCTCTATTGCGTCTTTCCACTTAGGCCAATCATTTCTATGTCGACATTCTTGGACGGACTTTGGTTCATAATCCTCGCTTTCTATCATCAATTCAGTAGCTATTGCATATGAAAATTTTTCATCAATTTGCTAACTTGCTTATTCAGCTCTCTCCTTTTTCGAGGATTTTTATCTTTGGAGCCAATTGGTCTACCACGTTTTTGACGTGCCGTAGACTTATTTGCTAGAGTATTAGATTGCTCTTCTGAAATATCAATTCTAGCGGGAGCATTTCGAGCTAGAACATGTGACTTAGTCACTCTCTTTATATCAATGAATGCATCAGGCAATTGATGAGCAATCCTTTGTAAATGAATAATTTTCTGAACTTCTTGTTCAGATATATTTGTGCGAGGATCAAAATGAGCCATTGATGATGCATTCCATGTAATTTCTTGCTTTTCCAGCTTTTGTTTTTCTCCCCTAATCGGGAATCTTGTTTAAATCAAGCGGCAATCAACAAAGCGTCTTTGTAAAAAGATCTCCAATTAAGGGTTCAAGATATTTAATGATTGATGGAGATTCAAAACCAACATATATTCCCAGCCTTCTTTGTGGTTCCATTTTTGTGCGTTGTGGTGGAGTAATTGGAATATATACTGCATAACCAAATATTTTTAAATGGGATATAGGGGAATATTTATGATAAGCAGTTGGTCTTATCCGAACCAGTGCTGTAGCATGCAATATGGCATGTCCCCAAGCAGAATTAGGCAACTTAGTTCTCATAAGCAGTGGTCTAGCGATTAGCTGTAGACATTTAATAAAAGATTCTGCTAAACCATTTTGAGTATGTGTATGAGCCACATGATGCTCAACTTTAATCCCAATTGATGTACAATAATCATTAAAAGATTGGGATGTAAATTCTCCTGCATTATCAAAACGAATTTTCTTAATCGTATAATCCGGAAATTGTGCACGTGGGCGGATTATTTGTGCAAGGAGTCTTACAAATGCCATATTTTGAGTGAATAATAAGGAGACATGTGACCAACGTGTAGAGGCATCTATTAATACCATTGTTAGCTAAATATTCTTTATTGATTTTGATGATGAAAATATGTATATGCATTATTTGATTAAACAGCTTCTTGTGAAATGAGATATTATATGAAGCTTGGAAAATATGAAGATGTGCATAAAGGATCATTTGAAGAAGAGAAAAGATAAGAAGTTATAAGGAGGAGAAGAAAAGACATAAGGGGTACCGGATTTATTTTTTTCTTCTTGCTCTTCTCGTGAAATGCCCATATACTGTATAGACTTGGCTCAAAACATTCTTCCTTATCATTGCAAAATTTTTCTCAAGTCTTGCACTTTTAAAATATGCACAAAAGTATTTGAATACACACATTGAGACAAAATGAGTTTTTGGGGTGTTTTCATTCACAACATGCGTTTACATATTTATTCAAAATTACTTGGAGTTGTGAAAATTCACTTGAGCTTGTTTTTCTAAAAAAAAATCTGGCTTTACTTCACATTCTGGAGTGGCCGGACCCCGAGCGGTCGGCCGGTGACTGGTGGTAGCCTGGCCTAATCAGAAAGTGAAAGAAAAAGCCGGACCCCCTAGCCGGTCGACCAGCTAAGGTGTCCGGCCTAGTCAGAGAAGGAGAAGGGCAAGCCGGACGACCAAGCCGGTCGACCGGCTGAACGAGAGTTATAATAAATGCACTAGCCGTTTCTTACCGTTCTGGCCGAGATTTTCATCTTCCTTCACCTACCAAATCCCTAACCCTCAAATCTCTATAAATACACATTCAAATATAAGTTCTAATCAATAAATTGAAGTGTGCAAAAGCTTTTATCATCATTCAATACTTCTTGAGCCATTCTTGTAATATATTGAGCTTTCAAGAGCTTATTATTTTCTCTTCTTGAGGAAATTTTCAGATCCAATCTCTTTTCATTCTTGAGTATTCACACTTTGAGAGCTTTATTCATTGTGAGATATATCCATTGTAGCTTGTAAAAGTGTGAGGAAATCCTATAGAGAAAGTCTCTTAGGTTCTTTGAAGTGAGACTTCAAAGAGGTTGTAAAAATCTTGGTTTGTGCTTCACCAAGTTTTGAAGAAGCATTTTAGTGGAGATCCTTGAAGTCCTAAAGGGAGATTCCTTGGGCGATGGACGTAGGTTTGGCCGAGCCACCTAAAAATCGTTTGTCTCTCTTCTCCTTGCTTTTAATTTCATTCTTATTACCTTGCTTATATAGTGTTTGATATATTGCTTATTAGAGTTGTAAATTTTCTATAAATTTTAAAAACGAAAATTAGTATTAATATCTTAATTCACCCCCCTCTTAAGATATTTGCACCCACAACCATAAAGTATCGAAATGGTCCACATGTTGGAAAAATAGGCCCACATATGTCCCCTTGAATTCGTTCTAGGAATGCAGGATTTTCAGCATCAATTTAAGTTGGGGATGGCCTTATAATCAATTTCCCTTGAGCACAAGCAGCACATAAAAATTCATTTGATGAGAGTACTTTTTGACTCTTTAATAAGTGCCCCTGTGAATTTTCAATAATTCGTCTCATCATTATTGCGCCTGGATGTCCAAGGCGATCATGCCAAAGAGTAAAACTCTTTGGATCAATTATCTTCTGGTTTATCACAGCATGCGATTCCACAGGATTGATATAAGTACAATATAATCCAGAAGATAACGCTGCCAATTTTTCTAATATAAGCTTTTTGCCAGATATAAGCGATGTGATATAGAGATATTCTTTATTGCCTTCCGTCATGGTTTCAATATGATAACCATTTTCTCTTATATCTTTGAAACTAAGTAGATTCCTTTGTGATCTACTTGAGTATAAAGCATCGCTTATTATCATCTTTGTTCCTTTAGGAAACAAAACACAAGCTCTACCAGAACCTTCAATTAATTTTGCAGAACCAGCTATTGTATTGACATTTGCATCAGCTAATTTCAGCAGGGAGAAATACTTCTTATTCTTGAGAATAGTATGTGTTGAAGCACAATCAGCCAAACATATTTCTCCATCATTGATATGATACAAATCCATGTTTCTTCACAATAAAAATAAAGGAGATGGAAAAATATTAACAAAAATATGACACTGATGTTATAAAAGATAGATATTACATTCAACCTAAAATTAAGCATTAAAATGACAGATAATCTGACATAATAGAAACATTCTATTTTTACATAAAGATTAATTTAGATGGATATTTCCATCACTAATCAATTGCTCGATATTTTCAGTGGCATCTTCAAAGAAGTCGGAGCAGTCAAGGTGCGTGTAGTTCATTTGAGTATTATGTTCAACAAGATTTGTCTCCACACCTTTTCCTTTTTCTTTCAACAAAGCTTGGTAAAGATCTACGAGATGTTTAGCAGTACGACAGGTTTGATGCCAATGCCCTTTTATGCCACATCTATAGCAAGTACTTTCAGTACGTTGGAAAGATTTATATTGTGGATAATTTCCTTTGTCGTGGCTTTCTTGTCTTTTGAAATTTGGTCTATTTAACTTGTGAAAATTATAATCATTACCACGGCCACGACCACGATCACGACCACGACCATGACCACGACCACGACCACGACCACGACCACGGCCATATTCATGACCATAATTATTTGATGATATAGCATTCACCTCAGGAGATGCAATTTCACTCATTTTAGGCAATGGTTCTGAGCCAGTTGGTCGTGTTTGATGGTTTTTCATCAAGAGCTCATTATTTTGCTCAGCAACAAGAAGACATGAGATTAGCTCAGAATATTTTTTGAAACCACGCTCTTTATATTGTTGTTGTAAGAGCATATTAGATGCGTGGAAAGTAGAGAATGTTTTCTCTAACATGTCTTCATCAGTGATCTTTTCTCCGCATAATTTCAATTGTGAAGTAATTCTAAATACAAGTGAGTTATATTCGCTTACAGTTTTGAAATCCTGCAATCGCAGGTGAATCCACTAAATGCGAGCTTTAGGAAGGATCACTGTTTTATGATGATCAAATCTTTCCTTCAGATTTTGCCAAAGGATTTGTGGATCCTTTACTATAAGATATTCAGCTTTAAGCCCTTCATGGAGATGATGTCGAAGAAATATCAATGCTTTAGCGCGATTCTGTAAAGATGCGCTATTTCTTTCTTTAATTGTTTCTCCAAGATCCTTGGCATTGAGATGTATTTCCGCATCTAGGATCCATGATAAATAATTATTTCCAGAAATATCAAGGGCCACAAATTCAAGCTTCATGAGATTTGACATTATAAATCTAGCATATTTCAAAAATAAATTAGTAAGTGAAATAATACTATATTTACTTGACGTACCTTGTAAATCAATAAATATAAGCATGTAGGAATAAATTACAAATATGGCATATGAAACTTATAAGCATGAAATAATATAATATAAGATGTCAATAACATGTTGTGTAATTATTATAGTTAATCGTTATGTAACTATATTAGGTTTATGTCCTTAGAAGTCATCATTATTTTTAATTAAGTCATCATAATCACATATCCAAAAGTCATGGTAATTAGGTCTTCCGGAAAATTACGGTATTTGTTATTATTTTATTTTATCATTATTATTTTAAGGATGAAATATTGCAATAATCTATTCTAAAAGAAATAATATAACATAAATTTTATTTCTAGAATAGATGCAATGTAAAATAAATAGGATAAGAAAAAAAAACCTTTATGCTATAAATATGATGTAATGCCAAAAAATAAACTAAGAATCGTTACCGAAATTTTTGTACGATCGTGCACCTTTTAATAATTTGCAGAACTCCTCGTTGGTAGAGACTCATGCTGATAACGTGTTATAAAATAAATTGAATATAATATGGTATACAATAATTTGAATATACTCTCTTTCTAACACAATATAATATCACTCTTGAATATAATCTCTTTCTAATAAAACATCACTCTTGCTTTTTTCTAATTCTCTCTACTACTACTCCTTCTCTACTTCTTCTCCTTTTCTTACCTCTGTCAATTGCTCTCAAGACTTGGTATTTATAGGCAAAGATGGGAGACAAACAATTAATGCAAAGCTTAATCTTCTTCATCACATTAAATGCCATGCATGAATTTTCTTTCCTAGCTTGCATGTAGCTTCATATTATTTTCAAATATTGCATGATATGTCAAGATTTATCACTTGACTTTTGTTCCAAAAAAATCTCTCTTCCTTTTGATGATTGTCCATTTCACAACAAGGATATTATTCTTTCCTAGCTCATAATCTATTTACTGCCCCTTAGTGTACGTACATCTAGATGAAATATTAATTTAATAAATTTATTTGTTTCATATATCCTTCTGACACGCCAATTGAGTTTACATATAGAAAACGATAAATGGGCAATAGAGAAATGACGAGATATAGAATTGCTTGAGAATTAAAGTTCTTGTAATAGATTAAGGAAAAGATTTCCATCCTTGCTGGTCTCCAACTGCCAAGCTTCATCCAGGTTTTGTTAATTAGGTTTGGATATTTGTATCGGATTGGGTACCCACAAAAGTTCTAGTAGCGCGCCCATGTACAGGTGACAAAACATTTTGTAATATTTATAATATTATAAACGAAATTCAATTACGATAAATTGTCAATATCATTTATCATAATTCATCACAGTTAATAGTCGTTAAATGATGCTCATAACATAATATCACACTCATGCATACAAAAATATGATCACCTGTCAAGCACTGATTAGCTAGTCTAGTCTAGAAAAGCTATATATTATAGGCTACTGGCGATATTGTTAATGTGTTTAATCTTGTTTATGCATTTAACTTTTTGAAAAGGTAGATCTAGTTGTTTGAAAGGTATCAAATCTCCACACAGTAAACTCTGACAATCATATCTAATATGTTTGTTATCCCATTTTCAAAATTTCCCGACTTTTACTTAGTATTCAAATGTGCATTCCAGCTTCCCGGGGGGACAAATTAATATGTAAGCAGTCAAGAAGTAGAGAAGTATTATGTGAAAAATTTTCATTAATAAACAAGGATCGAAGTGACTCCCAAAATTTAGCTCAAGTGAAAAAAATGAATGGATAGACCATTAACAAACCCTAGTTCGATCTTTAATTTTTTCGGAGTACATTGAGATTAAACTTTTAATATACATGACAGTGTATATAATCACATACTAGTGATAGCGCTATGAAGTTTAATTGGCTAGTTTGTACTGAAATTACTCACTCACAAATTCAGTTTGGACGCTCGTAAAATTATGATGTCGGGCTGATTGAATACAGTATTTCTCGAGGAAAAAAGTAGTATAACAAAGATCAAAGTGGTCAAATAATCAAAGTACGAGGCGAAGAAAGAGACTTGCCATCTGAACCAACTCCACCAGGGTCTTTGTAGTATTGGTAATGAGATTCTGTAAAAGTCGAAACAGGCCAATTCTGTGGTAAGCTTGGCATCTAAGATTGGTATCAATTAGCTGCAGCATGTGCTTGTCGATTAGGTTCTTCCAGTCCCACCTCCACAATTACCCAGTAAGAAGCAAAAGATACACGTATCCTTTACTTCAGAATAAGCATATAAAAAATTATCAAGTCAACCTTCGAAGTAGAAATTAGCTTGCTTTCTACTTCATCAGGTCCTGAGAGGAAACTTTTTTTTTGGGGGGGAAAAAAGGGGGTTTCTGGGAGTTACTAGACATGAAAACATTATGTTAGATTAGGTCAAATCAAACTAAAAATTGTTTCTCATAAAATGGAGTTATCAATGATATGGATAGGATAATGATAAGTACTATTTATTTTTCTTAAAACTTGCACTTTCTATTATTAGTTACGGGTGCCCTATCGATGATATCGTAATATTTGATATTATATGAAGAATTTTAATATATTTAGACCGATTGTGACTTATTTAACATTACCCTCCTTTATTTGTAAGATGAAAAATAAAGATTATATAAAAATTATGTTTCTTGATGAAGTTGGCTAATTAAGTGTATTTGTTCACATGAATTCAAGCAGTTGTTAAAGTCAGAGACAAAGATACGATCAATCAATTATCTCGGAAGAGTTCGAATTACATAAAACTAATATAATGCTATGTCTGACCTAAAATAGAAGCACAGATGATAAAATAATATTAGAATAAAATATATGCTTGTGATTAATACAAATCTTCCAGTCAGATCTTCCATTGAATTGTTTATTACTGGTAGAATCAATTCTGGTTGACTTAAGTGATGCTACTTAATTAATTAATTAATTAGATATTTTGTCGCTCATTTTGGATGAAGAACCTGTTTGGTTTTCGAAAAGAAACCATTAGTAAAATATTAGAATGATGAAACAGTCAAAATGATTTGAATTTCGTGCCTACGTGTGAAAATCATGCAAAAAGATCGTGTAAAGGGAAAGTGGACTCTTTTATCATTTTACATATTCCGACAAAGAATTCCCTCGTCTTTTACGTATATAAGGACCCCATGAAGAATAATGCATGGCCAGCTCTAGAAAACTTCAAAATTCTCTCTCTTTCACACACACACCACAGACCTTCTTGAATTGTTGAGGGGAATGTTGTCTGGTTCGAAATCTTTCATCGTCAGCAGCTCATATTATCGAATATGTGAATGAACAGCTGAATGATTTCGGACCAGGCTTCATTCCCCTCAACATATGATATATATTACGAAATCGTATCAATTGGTTTTCGGATAGAATCTTGAACGAGTTTCGCTCTATTTCAAAGCTCATCATCAGCAATAATGGTATGGTTAACTTGTTCATCTCATTAATCGAATTACAAAGCTAAACGCGCACACACATGCACATGTATATATATTATATATGCAAGAAGCTAGAGTACTCATCGTGATTGTCAACTTCTGAATTTAGCCGTCATAGCCTCGAACCAGGTAAGATCAATTTGCTTCTGAATTTAGCTTTGAATGAATAGTAAGATGAACAGATGATTGGATGGTGTCTTATAGACTTTTGGAAAAGGAAGAGTTTAATCTTTTGATTGAAAAGTTTGTCTGTAATACATCTAGGGAGATTACAAAATTGTAGTTTTTACTTTTTAGTAGGTAAGCAAGAAATTCGTTTAAGATAGAGAAGATTTTCAAAATCGTAGTCTTAGTTATAAGAAGTAAGCAAGAAATTCATCAAGATTCGAAATGTCGCGTCATAACACTTGCAACTCGTTAAAGGAAGTTTGATCATATATCCTTGCCCTTCAGGTCCTGTCCAGAATCATAGCAGAAATTGCAACCCAGTGCAGTACATGATCATGAGGAGAATGTCAATTTTGTTGATCATTATCGCAAGTTAATTTAACATGGGCAATTTTTTGGTTTTTCTTTTTCCTTTTCAGGACAAAGCAATTCAGACAAAGCAAGATTAACATAAACCTGGTAGAATTACGAATATTGATCTAGGGTTAAACGATATTTGTAATGAGAGAGTATAGATTCGAAGCATAGTCAAATGCTGATATAATGAGGCAACCATTTATGATAACTAAAGGTCCTGAGCTTGAATTGAACATGTTCCTGCTCATTACATATATTGCTTGTCCATTGGCTTGGTTAATTTTCTCATAATAAAAAATAAGAAATAACAGAAAGAATGAAAAAGTGATTAATGGGTTTGTGAAATACAACTGGAATATAGGACAGACTAGAGAAATCTGGGTCATTGTGACTATTGTTCATGGTCCGTCTGGTCTTTGGTGGTTCATATTTCTGGTTTGAAAGCAAATCAATTTTATTTAAATTGATTCTGTAGGCCTTCAAAAATCAATATGGAGAAAATGGATTTTAGCATATAATTTCAGCACTTTTTGACTTATATTCACCTAGCTTTAAAAAAGGCATGAGCACCACTTGCACAAGAAATCAACTCAGAAAACAAATCTTGCTTGACATCAGAATCAGAAGGCACTGCCATCACAAAGCCAGACCAGTTTCAGTCACAATAACAGACACATCATTTATTAGCGAAAAAAGTTGGATAATAAGCATGTCTGCATAATTTGATTAATAACACAAAGAGTGATTTCTCCAATCATATACATCTTACTAAGCAACTTACAATTTGCATTTACGATCAATGTGTTCCTTCTTTATTTATTTACTTGATCTATTTTGACATGCGGGTGGGTCGCAGGCCAAATATGCAGGCTTCTTACATCATTCAACTTCAACCTCGAGGTATGCGAGTAATCGTGCAAGACACCTTTGCCTGACAAACTCAAATGTAAGACTGTATTAGCATCCAGAAGGCAGAAACATGTGTTTTCGAGATTACAACTTCGTTTCCTATATAATGGGTTGTCAATGAAATTAGTGATAATATTGGTCCACGGCTTGACACCCCATGGAATGAGTAGTGCATAAATGAGAAAAGAAAGACAGGATAACACAATCTAGATAAAGGTATAGAAATGATGAACTAAAAAGTAGATAAATCACAATACCTCTGAGCAGCAATTTTGATGGATGACAACTTGGATTTTATCAGTCTTAGCAATGAGTAGTGCATAAATAAGAAAAGAAAGACAGGATAACACAATCTAGATAAAGGTATAGAAATGACGAACTAAAAAGTAGATAAATCACAATACCTCTGAGCAGCAATTTTGATGGATGACAACTTGGATTTTATCAGTCTTAGCATCACAAACAACTAAGGTTATGCCTTCTAAGTTGTTACTTTTTCTACCTTTTAGGCATCTAAAAATCTCAGATTAGCATAGGACACCACATTGGTGCAAGCTCTCTGTACTTATGAAATGAAGAAGACAATCCTTTTTGATCATCTAGCAAGATTCCAGCTAACCCATGAATTACCAGCAAATCAGAAAGAACTCATATGCTACGTTTGCTAATCTGTTTCCATTTAGAACTCTGATTTGCTGCATAACCAAGCTACTTGGTGTAAATGAGCTCCCTGAACTACTTTTCGTGATGACAACTCTGTGATCAGATTCTGACTGATCTGCTTTCATCATTTTAAGTTCCGGATTACTGTCTGAACTCTGAACTACAGAAATTATGGGCAAATAAATTGCACTCATAAGAAACCCGTGTTTATTGCATCAAATTCAACATGTCATTCTTCTACTAGCTCTGTTTAGGAAATGTGGGAATCAAATCCAGATATTGCAAAAAATTTTCATCCTTTGACAGTAAGTCTATAACAAGAGAGATAGTGATTGTGTCAGGTGAAATATTTCTCTTTGCCATTTTGTGAAGAAGTTGGACCACTTTTGGCGCATCACCATTATTGCAGAAACCCCGCATAAGGGTATTATAAGTAACTACATTAGGAGCACAACCCTTCTTTTCCATGTCCAATAACAAATCATTCGCCAATTCCAACTTTCCCTCTTTGCAAAAACCATCTATCATGATGGAGTATGTAACAACATCAGGAACTAAACTTTTCTCTGGCAAACTTTGGAACAGCTCCTTAGCAGAATCAAATTTCCCAGCTTTGCAAAAACCATCTATCATGATGGAGTATGTAAAAACATCAGGAACTAGACTTTTCTGAGGCAAACTTTGGAACAGCTCCTTAGCAGAATCAAATTTCCCAGCTTTACACAATCCATCAAGGACACAATTAAACATTTCAATATTTAGCTCACAATCAACTTCATCAATACTCTGCAACAATTCTGTTGCCTCACCGAGGAAACCATTCTTGCAAAGTCCATCCAATAATATGTTATAGGTACAAGAATTTGGAGTGACATCATGGACTTTCATCTCAGCAAAAATTTTCTTCGCATCCTCAACTCTACCTACTTGGAAGAGACCATGTAGTAGAATGCTAAATGTAACAGCTGTTGGTCTATATTCCTTGCTTACCAATTCTCTATAAAGCCTCACGGCTTCATTCATCCTTCTGCTCTTGCAACATCCATTCATCAATACATTGTAGCTTATAACATCATATTCAAGACCATTAGCTGCCATTGAAACAAACAACTCCCTTGCATGATCAAGCTTCCCCTCCAAGCAAAATCCATCCATCAATCTGTTGTACGTGAAAGTATCTGGTCTCTCACCCCTCTGAATCATCAAGTCCAGCAACCCTCTAGCTTCTTTTGTCCTCCCCACCTTGCAGAGCACATTAATGAGGCTATTAAAAATTAACAGGTTCGGAGCAATTCCTCGCTCCACCATTTCAATAAATAAACCTTTCGCCTCTTCCCATCTATCCACATTGGACAAACCATGAAGCAAAGACCCATAAACAACCACATCTGGTGAAATCCCTGCAGTTTTCATCTCCAAAAAGAGTTCTCTCGCTTTATCCACCAAGCCCTCCTTACAGAGAGCATTGATGATCATGCTATAACAATATAAGTCAAGCTTAAACTTAAAACCAAAAGCAACACTCCTGTTAGACAGTTCCTCGTGCAAACGGATCGCAACTTTGGTATTCCCCCTCCTACATAATCCATTAATCAAAGTCCCCCAAGTCGTAATATCTGGTTCGCAACCTAATCCCAACATTTTCTTGAACAATCTAACAGCCTCGTCAACCTTATCCTCAAAACACAATCCCTTTATCAATGGTGTAAAAGTAACAATACCTGGACTATACCCACTCTTTATAATCATACCCAAAACGCCAAAACCAAAACCAACTCTTTTCAGATTACAATAACAATTAAGCACAATACCAAGAGTAGCTAAATCACGCCATATATCGGCATCAACCATCTTGTTGTACAACAAAATTACGTCAGAGTAATGCTTAGTTCTGGCAACACCACTAAGTAGAAAATTAAATGATGATGTGGCAGGCGGCGGTTGCAAGTGGAGCATTTCGTCAAACTTCTTAAGTGCATAGATAATGTCGACCCAATATGGCACATAATGAGAGTTTCGCGCACCAAAACATCGGTTTCTACTGTCAATATCCAGGAATTCTTCAGGTGGCGTTTCTTGGGTAGTAGGATTAAGTTTGTGAATGAAGAGAAATGAAAGTTTACCTTTTGCTGAAGCATTTGTTGCACCTGAAGCCGCTCGTCGAGCTGCAGTTCTGTGAAGCATTTTCGCAAACACATAACGTGCAGGAGTTTCATTGACGCCGCAGCCAGAACCGGCGTGTCATTTGTGAACATTTTCTGTGCCTAAAATTTATAATTCAGTTATTATAAATACTTCTTTTATTTCAATATTATATTATGAATATTAAGGATGTTAGCATGACTAATGTAATGATACAACTTGTAAATTCTTAAGTGGGTGATTAATTAGTTGGGTGTACTGTTGGTGCATGTAAATTATTAAAATTGGATCGTTTTGTAATTTTTGTTATTGCATAATAATATAAGAGAAATCTGAATTATTTTGTTCAAGAACGATAAAGTTAAAAGTCATTTATCGTTATTGTTGTTGCTATGAGAGCAAACCAAAAAATTCTAAAAATATTACGAGACAATTAATTAACATAGATTATGTTATTCTGGCATCACATACAATTTTGGTAAATTAAATTTTGTTTAACTTTGCTTCACTGGGTAGAGCTAATATAATAGAACCATTAAATTGAGAAAATGGAACCGCGAAATTTAATGATTGTGCTCATACTAGATTATCGCACTTTGACATTTTGATTGGATTTTGAATATCTCTTATAATGTTATAACGCTATAATAGATATTTAACAGTAATATAACGATTTTGACGATTTATCACCATAAATTTCTGTCATAACATTATATCCACAAAGGGATCAATCTATTGTCACTAGGTATTAGAATTTATGTTTCCTGAACTTTACAAAAATGAGAAGAGAAATGTCAAGATCGAGCATCTTTCTTTCTTTGTAAAAATAGCAACTAATTATACAAATAAATTTAGCTTAATTTCATGTGTCATTCCCTTATTTGCTATCATTAAAAAATGAGTTGCATGGCATTGTAGCACGTGTACCAAATGCCAAAACTACCCAAACGATTAACCTGCGACTGATCTATACATTCTCATGCACGACTTGTTCTTTCTTCAAATAAGCAAATCACAAATCTGAGAAACAAAATTCTTCACGAAAAATAAAAAATAAAAAAGAATCTTCTTGAAAAGCAAAGAAATGCAGGAAGGTAAGCATTTACCATCATTACACTCGACTATATATATACATGTTTATGTTCTTCACTTTATGCATTTTTATCATAATATGTCTTCACTCTTCACAACATATTCTTGTTCATTATCTCCAGATGATAGTGGCAACACTAGTCCTACCTACACACAGATCTTCTTAGCCTCTTCCATCGGATTAATCATCGCAGCCGTGATGCATTTTCGCCTGAAGAGAAGAAGAAATCAAAAGATTGTACCACGAATCAAACATTCAGACACTGGCCAAGTTATCAAGCTTGAAAAGTTCTCTGATTACGTAGGTAATTATATGATCTTTGCCCTTAAAGAGAGAGGTCTAGACAAGAATGAATGGCATTGTCAGATCTGTATACCCATTGGATTCTTTCTAGTTCTTCTGATGTCTCTAATATGTGTCTGTATGCCTATATACGCAGCTAGACAAATGGGATTCAAGAATAATAGTCAATGTCCAAACCTTTGCAAGCTAGCTTCTGAGTATGTTAGAAAATCAGAAGGATTTGAGGATGATATCTATGCGTTATTTGATAATGAACCGGATGCTGATTCACTCTTTGTTAAGCTTGTGGAAGAGTTTGAGAGATGCATGCTTAGTTACTTTGCATTCCACTGGAGACATGCCCCTGAAATGATCAGTGAGGTAGTGTTATCTATTTTCTTTTTTGGGTCGAAATCAGTGAGATAGTTTAGATCTACAGCTTCGCATTATATTTTTATGGAAACGAAAAATGTAAAAGTAGCTACCTCATTCTCCATCGTCTTAGTGACAATAAAATGTGTTTCAGGCGCTGAGTGCTGATTCTGAGCCAAAAAAGAAGTTGAAGCACATTGTCATGGCAGCTACCAGGTAACTTTGCTTGTCGCCAAAACTGTGCCAACATGACCTGTTTCAACAATAGAGTAGATTTATTGAATTCGGACCACTCAATTCATAGATGTAGATCTCAAAGCTATGAAGGTGTATCTGATAGATTCTCCAAAGTACTAAAGCTAGGATGTTTTAGAATTTTGCACTATATCATCTATTTGATCCATAATTTTGGAGGCGGAAATAATATATAGCAATTTTGGAGCCAGAAATAATATATAGCATATAAATGCATAAAGAACTGTATATGCATACATGCACCAAAATAAACAAAAGAACGTTGGAAATAAATTTCACAAGGTATAGAACCTCCTCATGTGGTCTGTTCTTGGAAAAGCCTCCTCACATTAACCTACCTACAAGTAAAATTCTATATATTTGTACATGATTGTGTGTGTTTTCAGGAACAAAATTCTCGGTATTCTTGTTTGAGGTTCCTGTCATTGAATTTGTGCCAACAACAAGTTACTGACTTGACTTCATTATTATTACGTCTTTCTGCTGAGTAAGGGAACAGAGATTTGAGAGGGTGACAAAGGATCTCAAGGTTGCAAGAGTGTTTACCACATTAGTGGAGGAGATGAAAGCCATTGGACTTGTATCTGCAGATGATTCGCAATGTACTGATGTGATGGTCCCTATGGCTCACAAAGACAGAAGCCCCGTCCTCCTCTTTATGGGTGGTGGTATGGGGGCAGGGAAGAGTACTGTGCTCAAAGACATTCTCAAAGAGTAAGAACTCATATAGTGATCGCATACACACAACTAAACAGTGAAGTATCTACATCTTGTATGCTGATCAGCTTGAATAGAACTTTTTCCTTTCACGCATATAGATTGCAAAACAGGTAACCAACTGCATGTGTGAAATTGCATGCAGACCGTTTTGGGCAGGAGCATCTGGACAAGCAGTTATTATAGAGGCAGATGCATTTAAAGAGTCAGACGTTATCTATAGAGCGCTCAGTTCTAGAGGACATCACCATGACATGCTTCAAACAGCTGAATTGGTATGTATTTGGCCTAATTATTCTGTCCTGCTCCTTCTGTGCTGCCCTTCTTCCCCTTGGTAGAGGTGGCACATAAACCCATCTATTGTGTGGGGAAGCTTTTAACTTATCCTGAGACTCACAATAGCAAATCAACTCAGCTCTCTGCTTAAAGGTGCAGTACAAAGCAATGGATCCCATCCCTGAATAATACAATATCACTTTCTGGTGAAAAATCGTTTTATCACATGAGATATCTAGATTACCAATGCTGAAAGAAGAAATTTCATTATCTAAGATGCATGATAATGTATTAGTGTTAGGCACATTCTTGTGAAAAGGAATTTAGGGAAGACAATTAGGAGGTAAAAGAATTGGATGAAGGAAAGAAAATAATAGAATCAAAGCCTAAAGGGACATTAACAACTAGTTGCACGTTCCCACCTATTCTATATTGCCTAGAAGGAACAAACCTGTCGTGTGTTTTCAAATCTCTTCTCCGGCAGCTGGACTTCATTTGAACTACAGCCAATAAAGATAACAAAGGCACAATCACCTACTGGAAGTCTCTTATATTTCTCACAAGCCACAGGTAATAAACTGTTGCTGATAGTCAAAGCTTCCTTATTTGAAAACTGAAGGATCAGATGCAGTACTCAACATCAGCCAATTCTGCTCCTGCTCCTGTCCCCAGGAACACCTTGGAATCTTTAGCATGGGTAGGATCCTGAGCCAGGCTTTCTACAGCAACTACTAAAGAGAAAAATGATTCACTGATTCCTCTCGTCCAGAGCACAAGGAACGTTTAGCATTTTCCAGAAGCTTGAAGAACCTATCTTTAGCCATCAGTCTCTAATAGCATGACATCCCAAAATTAATGCAGATTTGACAAATCAATGTCAGACCATGCTACTTTCCACAGTATCTCATTGCTATACTAAAGCTAAACTAGCATATGAAATCTTTCCTTCCACTTGAAACTCTATAATTAAGTCCCCTGAATAAGTGAATGTAAACTACCGAAATGGCTTTAAAAGAGTAATTACTACCAAGATAATTATCTTTCTTCAACAAATTTTAGTTTCTGGGATGTAGTCTTTCGCTCATAGGCCCTGCTATTCCTTTCTTCCACAAGATCTAACAAATACATGAGGTACCTCTTTCAAGGCATCAGGTTTTTCCTTAATATCTACATACTCCAGCTGGGAAAAGGTCCTGACAGTCTCTGGCATGCTCATCCAAATCAAAAAAATTGGACCTACTAGATTTGGCGAGTACTTTAGCTACTTCATGATGAATTCAGGAATAATAACCTCCTTGTGCACACTTTGTCTATATGCTCTTTTATGGGTCCTTCTCATATGTTGCTTCCTAAGCAAAAAAAGCATCTCTTTTACATGCAGGTCTGCCAATTTGGTGCCCTAGAAGATTTAAGGTTTCTTTGCATATGGCATTCCACCTTAAACACCAGAACCATATAATTTAGCCAATGCTTCAAATAGCAACTATTATAATCTTACTACAGAAAGTGATTCTGATCTTCTATCATTCACCAAAATTTGCATCTTTCCAGAATTACAGGATGTATCAAAAACAAGGAAAAAGTTTCTGATTAAGCTTGATATGAAATCATGATGGATTAGTCTCCTTTTGCCTCCTATGGCCACCCAACAACACTTGGTTAATCACCGTGTGCCATATCCTCTGCCCCAACCCAACCCCTTAAGTACAATCATCTGCAATATTTGTATCCATTAACTGGAGTAGTTTTTGAGAATCATAAGCTAACAATTAAGCAACAAGTATAGGGGGAAGCATCAAAACAACTGATATTCATTACCCAACTTTTGTCGACTGCACTTTGATTCTCTGAAAAGCTATTGAAGCTGGATGAAAAACCTCACCTCCTCTACTGTTATCTCAATGATCACTATCTTTTTCACGATTGTTGTTGCAGCATAATATTATATTTGACAATTGTACCATTGTACAGGTGCATCAGTCATCTGCAGATGCAGCATCATCCCTCCTTGTAACAGCACTTAATGAAGGGAGAGATGTGATTATGGATGGCACACTCTCCTGGATGCCATTTGTTGTGCAGACAATAACCATGGCCAGAAATGTTCATCGGCGCCGATACCGCATGGGAGTTGGTTACAAGGTAGAAGATGATGGAACCGTAACTGAAAACTACTGGGAACAGATAGATGAAGAACAAGAATCTGATGGAACTAAAAAGAGAAGGCCATACAGAATAGAGTTGGTTGGAGTTGTTTGCGATGCCTATTTAGCTGTCATAAGAGGCATAAGGTACGTGATAAGTACAAGAAAACTATGGTCATTCTAGTTCATCCATATGACTCATGAAATGGCATAAACTTTTCAAGTAACAGGAAAAAAAATTGATGATAGAATTTATTATATTTCCGAAGGCACCACATTATAAACTTCAGCACAATGTACTTCCAAAACGCATTCTCAGACATCCCTCACCAGCTTCTCACATTTCCAGTTCGAAAAGTAATGTTTTCAAAATGGAGCATTCAGTCTTGAAACATTCAGGTTTCTCTTTTACTTTTACATTTTTGTAGTAAAAGAAAATAATGGAGTAGAATTCTAATTTTTGACTTCCTAATCTAAGGAAAAATGGGAAAGAAAAGAGATGCAGAAAAGGTTTGTCATTCACCATTTCTCACCTATTTGTTTACAGGAGAGCTATTATGACCCGAAGAGCAGTGAGGGTGAACTCACAGTTAAAATCACACAAGAGATTTGCAAATGCATTCACCACATACTGCCAACTAGTAGATAATGCCAGATTATACTGCACCAATGCTTTGGAGGGCCCACCAAAGGTATAATCCTGATTTTTGTTTCATTTCTGCACCTGTTGCTTCAGAATATCATAGAAAATGCCATCAAGCAGATCCAGCTCTTATCATCTATAATACAAGAAAATGCACTAAGCGCAAACTGGAGATATTCATCTTAAGTGAGCAACATCAACTGAGCTATTGCCCATTACTATATTCATTTCAAAATTATTAACATGATTTTTGTTGTCAGCTGATAGGATGGAAAGACAAAGACAGAACATTACTGGTTGACCCAGATGAGATAAAATGTCTCAAGGAGGTAGCCAGATTAAATGAGAATGCAGACTCCATACATGAACTTTACGGACCCCCGAATCCAGCTTATTTAGCAGGATCAGTGTGGAAAGATATAGTTTTGTCACCTTCAAGGTTGAACATCCAAAAAGAGTTAAAATATGCAATCCAGAAGGTTGAAAGCTTAAAAGACTAGTTCCGCTGCCAGACAATGTCCACCTGTGACTGCTTCTGAGGCAATACCATTAAAGTTACTGATCAGGATTTATATTTGACTCAGATTTTCAACCAAGAGTTTTTTATTTGGTTTGCACTTGTTAAAGCTTCATGTAACTATTATAAGTGAAGGGGTCCTTCAGAAAAGCAATATATGTAAACGAGGAATGCTGCTAGCATGTATAAACCAGAACTCAGCCACATCAAATCAATGTTTTGTATGAAACATACAAGACAGGCTAGCCAGCTATGCAGTTAGAGAATGAGAACAAGAAGCCAGTAACATTTCTTATTGGATCTCTTTTCCCATCAAGAAGTACTCAGTAACAATTTTTCTTCAACTGTGTAATCACCACCAAAATCATGATCCATAGAATAACTCGTTCTCAATAACTTAATCTTTTCACACCAAAAAGGGCTAAATTTTGGTGCATGAATTCTTTTTTTTTTTTTTTTGGGATAAAAAGTGCCATGAACGAAAATTGCTGTAGTGGGAGAAAAAGGATCATAAATTTGGCATTGATGAAAAGCAACCCAAATTTGGAAGTGCTGGAAAGCATATCTTAATAACAATCTAGTGAAAACTGCAAACTTTCCCCTAAAAACATTGGTATCTACGGTTTGAATCTTCAAAGGATTATTAGAAACCATTCTAAAACTGAAAATCCTTCTCCAAGACATCAGTTTCTATGACCTGAATCTTCAAACGGTCATTTGTACATATGCAATTCTAAGATATTGAATTTTCTGCATTTTGTAGAATCTTGATTTATGAGGTACACGAATTTTGACATCTTCAGGAAGTAGCTGACTGAACTGAGTCTAAGATCTACTTTTCCATCACTTATTAAAAGATTGCATGTCTCGAAAAATTGCTTACTCTGAGAAGTCAAAGCCTTAATAACTGATTGCAACAGTATAGTGCAGGTTAATACCAAGACCAAAATGAAGATGATGACAAATTCATCAAGGAACTAAAGAAGAAGCTGCAAGAAATACCGAATACATACAGTAGGGATAGTTGTTTGCCGAATAAACTGTTACGAAGATAGAGCTGCAGAATTAAAGCAAATACCGAATTCTCATTTTCCGATGACACAAAGGAGCGGTTCATACAGAGAATGTGCATTAATATGCTCCCTAAATATGAAACACTTGCCTACAAGTGCATATACATTTGGTAATACCAGATGCATCCTTCAATAATATTCGCCGCAAACTAAAAGACTAACTTACATTAACTGATTATCTTTAATTCAGAGTTGCCGCCAACATAAATCTATGTAATATGCACTATGTGATAATTTTATTAAAGCTTACCCATATTTCCAATTTAGGGTATCAAATCAAGATTTTCATTTGCAACAGAAATGAAGCTCATAAATACAGTCGAGTTACCTACAATGGCACAGAGGCAATGTTTAACTTCTCTAGCAGGAAAATTTATTGTTAAAACTATCCTAAATTGATAACTCGAATAATATAAGTAGAGCCCAGTTAACATGAGCATAACCTAACTATCACACAACCACATTACACCTTTCATCAATAGTAGCTAGTGTCAGATTCTTGCACGGTTCACAACAGTAGAACACTGAACACATAACTGTTAAAACTTTTTAACTTTCAGTAATCATGCACGAAAGGGTCACTGCATTCAATAAAAGGCCTATTTGAATTAATTTTTTTTCTTTAAAAAAGTTATATTAAATTTGTAATAATTATTTGATTTTACTTCCAAAAAAATTAAAACTCACAAAAAAATTCAAATACAACTTTTTTTAAAAACTATAATTTTTAGCTTTTAAAAAAATTATTTTTCAAAAATTATTAAAAAAACGATTTAAAAAAAAAAAACAATCCAAACGAGTCCAAATTTAAGGAATGGTAGAACAGGGAAATGAACAACCCAGCTAGAATTGTCAAAATCCCAAAACCTAATTTCTCCATGAGGAGAAGATAGAAAAGCATACCTTAGACTAAGAAAGTGTTTGGCTTTACCTATTTAGTGTTTATAAGCATTTAAATAATAAAAAGTACGTAAAAATATATTTTTTTCATGCTTATAACACCCAAAATAAGTAAAGCCAAACACCCTCCAACAACTGTTGCAGCAGCCCACTTTTTTTTTTTTTTTTTCAGGAGAGCATTTGGGTCGATTGTAAACGGGAGGACTAAAAGAGAACAACTTTTTATATTTTGACCATGGTCTCGAGTTTGACTTTTCTTTTAACTGTTTGACCTCCTATGCATTTTTTACTGACTTTTCAATTGACTAAAAATCTGTGTTTTCCGAATAATTTGATGCATGTATCAATTATAGTACATGTCATTTGAGAAAATGCTATAGTTCAACTAAAAGCAAGAATCTTTTTCTAATTTTACCTATTAATTAAAAGATTAATGTCAAAGAAGAAAAACATATAAACTCACTTCTTGGCAAAATTATTAACGTTCAACAGCAGAATTATAACTTGACAAAAAAAAAATCGGAATTATAAGAGATAATAATTTTAAACAGTTTTGTAATCCTAAAATATTTAAATTTTATTGGGTCAACTAAATACAATTCGAGTTGAAACATTTCTCAGGTGAAGTGAAAAACAAAAAAGAAGAAAAAAGAAAGGGTCCGCTGCCGAGAAAAAAAAAAAACCCACGTCGAAAGATTCTAACTTGCGCCTAGGGGTGTAGAAAAGGTTGAAAAAATAAAAAAACCGATTCGGCCGAATCGATCGTAAACCGTCGATTTTTAACGTAATTCGATCATTTGTGGTTTTAATTTTTAAAAACCGCTTTGCGCAGTTCGGTTAATGATTTTGAGAGATCAAAACAGCGGTTAAACCGAACCACCCATATATTATCATTATTTATATTTATATATATATACATATATATGTATGTATGTATGTATATATTATATATTAACAAGTAATTAAATATGTGGAAACTATATAATAGTGTTAGCCTTCCTGCACTAGGGTTTTAAAAAGCACTCTTTATTGTTGGTTTTGCAAATACAGCATCTACAGCCTGAATATAAGTGAGGACTTTTAGTACAGTTCTTTTGAAGAAAGGGGTCGTTAATGTTTAATTTTAGAGTAATGTAGAAAGTTGGCCCTTGATGGTTCTTCAAGTTGATTAATTAACTAAATCATAGATCAAATAAAGTATCCATCTATGCAAATTCTATCTATCTAATCAAATATATGTATACACATGCACACACACACACATATATATATGTGTGTGTATGTAAACTTAAAACCGACCAAAAAAATCAGTTAAACAGCACAAACCGTATTGACCGAAACCAACAATTGCTTAATTGAAATGGGCAACTTTGGTTTTAGAAAATGAAAAACCGCAAATTTCGGTTCGATTAGAATTTTCACGCAAAAACCAACCGAAACCGCCCGCTTACACCCCTACTTCCGCCATCAGTGATGAGAATCATCTTTACTTATATAAAAAGATTTATTTTTTTGAGCACTATACATTCATGGGTCTTCTCTATTAAAGAATAATATAAAAAAAATAATAATATTGTAATAAATTTAAAAAAAGACTTGATTATCATAAAATTTATATAATATTTATAATGGCAAGTTTATAATTTTTTATATTTATCATAACATAATTATAATTTTATATTTACTCTTTTTCTCTTTTTTCATCTCTAGCAAAATGATTTTTTCTTTCTTTTCTTACTTTTTTTTCTCTCTTAATTATACATTTCAACTTTTATTGGGATAGATATTGGTTTAGATTTTTAATATTATGAGTTTTGCAATAAAAAAAAATGGGTATTACGAGTCATAAAACTCAAATCGGGTTAAGATAATTGATTTGAGTTTTTTAGATCGAATTTTTTAATTTTTATTATTAAAATCAAAGAAACTTTTCAATTAGATAATCTCATATCTATTTTATATTTTTTTCCCTTTATTTCTCAATTAAAATGATATGCACTATCTTTTTCATTTCTACTAATCACACATCTTCGCTTTTGGATTTTTTTATTTTTTCCCAATTCAAGTTGGAAAAACTATAAAATTAAAAATAAAAAAAAACCATTCTACCGGGGTAAGACATGGGAATTTATTTGAATTTTTAATTTCAAATATTTGATTTTTATAGCTAAAAAACTATTAAGTTAAACATTTAAAATCGCAAAACTTGATTTTTTTGGACATTTGGGTTTTAGGTTTACTAATTAGACTAGATTAAAAAAATACATAAATTTGTTAAATTGTATTGTGCTAATTTAAACTAAATTTAAAAATATATTTTGACTTTACATAAGAGTGAAATTGATCCACGCTTTTAAATTTTTTGATTTAGAATTTTGAACTTTAAGAACAAAAATTAAACTATACAATTAGGTAATAAAAATTAAAAAAACTCAATTATAATTTAAATACCCGAATTTTTGTTCTTTGAGTTTCCCATTATCTTTTTTCTTGTAATTTTTTTGTTTTTTGGTTAAATTCCATTGTGCTAATTGGTATTAAATATAAAAAGATATGAAAAAAAAGTTAAAAAAATAAAATATAAAAAGTTTAAGTTCATTTAAATTACAATATAAGAAGATATATTAAATTACTTATGAGGAGAAAAAAAAATTTCAATTTTGTTTTTATATAAATTTTACATATAAAATTTTAATTCGATTTAATCAAATAAAATCCAAAAAAAAAAAAAAACATATACATGCAAAGGCACATATGCTTATTCTCAAATTGTATAATATAATTAAAAAGAGTCGAGTGAATATATGCTTATCTCAAATTTATCACTTGACTCCCTTTAATTATATTACACAAATTTTTTTTATTTTATAATTAATCTTATTCTAAATTTATCAAAATAACAAAAACATTTTCAAAAGATTACGAAATTTTTTTAATAACTATTTATTATATAATTTAAATTTTATATTACAATAATATTAAACAATATAACCATATTTTACACGACATTAATTTATTAGTATCAGAAAAAAAAATTAAAGGTTGACCAAGAAAAAAAAAAAGTAGCTGATGGAGGGGCAAAATCAACAACACGGCTAAAAATTTAAATAATAATCTTCAACCATTTGATTTATAAATTCAAAACAATATAAAGTACATGACGATTAAAATAATTGAATTGCTGAACTGGACGAAGATAAAAGCATAACAAACTCATATTTATATCTGAATAGAGAATATTAATCCAACATGAGTACATTCTGGCCTAAAAATTAACTACTACTGTAGAAAAAAGATAAAAAAAACTAAAATTAAAACTGTAGTTTTTCTTTTCTTATGGGTTTACGAAGCCAACTACACCCATAAAACATTAAAGAATTTACAGGAATACCCATAAAAACCAAAACAAAAAAAAAAAAGAAAAGAAAACCTAAATTCTGCCTCCGTGGAGCCCACCCACGTCCCTCATTTCTTTCCCTTCTTCGCCGGAGACTTCACGGTCCTCGGCTTTACGGATTTCGCCGGAGCCTTCTTCTTCGGGGCAGCCACCTTCTTTGGCGCAGCCTTGGGAGCTGCGGCGGCTTTCTTCCCCGGCGACGTTCTAGTTGACGTCCTGGCTGCCTTTGATGCCTTTTCCTTGGGCTTCGCAGCCGCCTTCGTTTTCGTCCCGGCCTTGGCCTTGGCCTTAGCCTTAGCCTTAGCCGGAGCGGGCTTTGACTTCGCAACAGGCTTAATCTTGGACACACTAGCAGTCTTAGCCTTCGGCTTCGCAGCAGCAGCAGAAGCCTTCGGCTTGGCTTTAGCAGCAGTAGAAGCCTTCTTTTTGTCAGCTGCCTTCGGCTTCGCAGCTGCGGCCGGCTTCTTCTTAGCAGGACCGGCGGCGGCGGAGGCAGAGGCTTTGGAGGGAAGTTTGTAAGAGCTCTTAACCTTAACAAGCTTATCAGAAGCCACGAGCCTCTTCAACTGAACAAGCAACAGCTTTCTGAAATTCCCAGGAAGACTCTTGTGTTTCTCCTCGATAAACTTGGTTATCGCATACTGACTCGACCCAGTCCTCTCCTTCAACGTCGTTATCGCCTCTTGTATCATCTGCAAAACAAACCCAAAATTCAGATCCAAAAATTATAAAAATAAAAAATAAAAATAAAAATCAACCCAAGACACGAAACTCTTATTCTACATAAATATACCTCGACATAAGGAGGATGAGAAGGAGAGCTTTTAGATTTCTTAGCAGCAAGGGTTTTCTTAGCTTTTGATGCTTTGGTGGTTTTCTTAGACTTAGCGGCCGACTTGGGTTTCCCCTCCTGAGCAGATTGAACTGCGGTGTCGTTGACAACAGCTGCTATTTCGGTGGCCATTTGGAGAAATTTGGAATTTAGGGTTAGGGTTCGATGATGAAGAACAAGATGAACAAGAACAATTCGTTAAAGATATAATCGATGTGGTAATGGAGAGTGGTTTTAATAAGATATGTTGTGTGCGTGTGTTCTGCTGAAACAAAACGAGAGGATTTAAATAGTGTGCGTAGTGGAGTCGATATCCGAAGGCTGAACGCTGATTGGTTCAGAGCCCCACGACGCGGATTGAGTCCATTGTGAAATTTTAAATTTCAGCCGTATGATGGGATTTTATCTAAGGTGGAGGTTTGGTTAGGAGGTGAGACCTGGATTGGGATTCCTAGGGAAATTTGGTTGTTTTGGCCATGAAAGTTGTGTTTTTGTGCTCAATTGATCCGGGAATAACTTGAGGTGGAGTTGATGAAATTGGATGAGATTTGTTTCATTTTGTAGGAAATTTCATAAGCTTTCAGGAGAGTGTTTATTTGGATTCTGAGGGTTACGTACGAGGGAGATATTTGGCTCGGAGCCGAAAGTGGTCATGACAAAGGTTTACATGGAGTATATTGTGGTTTGGGACTGATTTAAGAAAATGTGTGGGACCAAATTCAAATTTAGCATATGTTTGTGATAGTAGGTTAACAGAGGAGTTTATAGAATCAAGAATCGCGTAAATCCAATTAGTTTTGAGTAGTGAAATGTTTGTCCAAATGGCATCGAAGATGAACACCTTACCTAATGTATGTACAATGTTCAAACCTTATGCATAAAATTCAGTTGACAAGTTTTTGCACCCAACTAATTTGATACAATAGACATATGTTTCATGATTTGTAATTTCAAAACCTTTATTTTACAATATTAAGAAGTCAAAAATCAACTTATCTTACTTTTCATGTTAATATATATCAAATACATGTCGTGTGTTTTCATGTAAATATATTTCAACATGCTTTGTAGCATCATGATCTTACTTGAATACATTGAACATGTTAATGTTATGAAAACCTATTTTTCTATTTGTACAATATATTATTTACATTAATTGGATTAATATTGATAGAGTGATATCCTAAACCACATATAGAATCTTTGCCGCTTGCACATGTTAAACTAGATTCAATACATTTGTTAATCAATAATACTCACAAACGAGATATTATAGATGAAAATTAGCTATGACTAATAGTTATGACGTTGGCTATGCACAAATTGATATAGCTTGCCCTAAAAAATTGTTGATTTATGATGTTTATCATGTTTATTTTTCAAATTTTTGTACCGTTGAGATAAATGTTCACAACAATATGCAGAGTTTTGTTCTACTCCCTTTTTCTTGTTCTCTATACCCATAAACTAATGTCATATGAATGTCTATATGATATTCATTTTATTGAACGCAACAAAAGTATTCTGTGACACCAAAATGCTATTGATGATCACTACTTTTAGAATGCATACACGTGAAACAATTCATCTAGATGAATTGCAAGTATTTGGCATTATATGATGTAAAAAAACACGTAAAATTGAAATATTGTCAAATTAAATGTTATCATCACGAACATATGTTTGCAAGTGTATCATTGCCTATCAGCAGTGCCTAATTCTACTAAATTATAAGTGTATCATTGCTTATCAGCACCATCTAATTCAACTACATTACATAAATAATTGCTTTCATATTCAATTTCTTGTTTCTTTTTTATTTCAAAGCCAAGAAAATAATTGTCAACCATGTTTCTAATGTATAACAAAAACTGCTTTGTGTGATATGTTTTATAGCTTTTTGAATTATTCAAGTCATATATAGTTAATGAGCTTGTCTAACTGAAAAAACAAAGCTATCTTGAATATGCTAAAAGAACTAACATCTCACATGTTGATGTACATAATTTATTAAATTAATATTTACCTAAAAATCCACAAGCTTGATAGAATGTGATTATAGTAAGTTTTAGTTGATTAGAGTTCTTAGCTTTTGCATATCATAGTGCTTGTCATTTGAAATATAAAGTATCAAGTAATGTACAATAAATGCTAAAAATACTATAGAATCACCAAACAAAATTTCCAAGAGAGGCATGCTCATTAGTGTGAGAACTTCAACAATGATATTTCTAAATGTAACACAAAGTTTATTGTCAAGAAGTTAGAACTCATCTCAATTTCAATGCAACATTAGGAAGAAAGGTTTAATGCAATAGAGAATAATACCATTCTAATTTGTCTATATATATGTGTGTGTGTGTGTGTACATATATATACACACATACACACATGTGTGTATGTGTTTAAGAGAGGCTAATATGCTCCTTTTAGAATATTTATAAGTGATACGAACTAGTTACTCATAATATGTCAATTTTAAGTAACGAGATCTGTAATTGACTAGAACTTGATCTCAAAATCTGACCTTATATAACAACATCATTGATCATTTCGTGCTCTTACAACTAAACACTAATAATGATACTCATGTATTTGGCGATATAAGTAATTAACTATAAGGCTTTCACTTTGTTATTTGCAAAGTTATTCTAACTTGGTTTAATTTAACTAGTGACTATTGACATAACCCATTCCCTCACCCTCTCTCTTCCCCCCACTTCCCAAAACTAAAGAAAATGTATTAGTGATTCAAACCATATATATTTTACAAAGATTGTCTAGTGAGTACGCTTTCTTCTAACTTAACAAAAGTCAATTTTTTGTGATTTGTGAAAACAAGCTTATATATGTGTCTTATCTTTTGGGGTTTTAGTTTTGCAAATTTGTATGACCAATATTAAATTTGCAAATTTGTAGGTGTAAATATCTTAAGATAGGAGGTGAATTAAGATATCTAACAATTTTATTCTTAAAAAATTCACCAAATAAATTAAACAATTTCTCTTAAGCAATATATCAAACACAAGAATATCAATCAAGTAAATAATGCGGATGAAGAGTAGAGAGCAAGAAGACAAACGATTTTTAGGTGGTTTGGCCGAGCCTACGTCTACTACCTAAGAATGCTCCCCTTAGGACTTCAACAATCTTCTCTAAAATGCTTCTTCAACTCTTGGTGAAGCACAAACCAAGTTTTACAATTCTTTGAAACCACCTATCAAAGAACCCAAGAAATTTCTTCCTTAGGATTTTCCCACACTCTTTGAAAGCTTATCAAATGTTTTCATAATATTTTCAAGCTATTTGAGTATGTATACAATCATAAAGAATGTGAAAATGGTGAAGATTGATTGGTTCTTTTTACAAGAAGATAAAACAAATAAAGGTCTTGAAAACTCAAAGATTTCACAAGTGTAGCTCAAGGATTTCAACATTGGATGATGATTTCAGATTTTGCATGCTTAGATTAATAATTTTGGATAAGTTTGAATGAGTATTTAAAGAGAAATTTAGTGTTAGGGTTTGGTAGGTGAAGAAAGAAATGAATTTGAGACTGAATGGTAATAAAACGACTAGTGTATTTAATGCAGAACCCACTTAGCCAGTCGATCGACTTGCCTTTTTGTTTCACTGATTAGGCCAAATGCCTTACCCAGTCGACCGGTTAAGGGGTCCGGCTTTTCCTCTACACTTTTGTTTTGACCGGGCTACCTCCCTGGTCAGCCGGTCAACTAGCTTAGGGGATCTGATCACTCCGAAAAGGCTTAAGCAAAGCTAAACAAGCCTAAAACACAATTTACACACATCATAACACCAAATCAACTACAAACACTTTGTAAATAAGTTTTCAAAGCTTGGGATTATTCCAAAATACATGTTTATGCTATGTATGCATTCAAATCATTTTTGCATTTTTTTGAAAGACAATGTTCATGAGATTTAAATTGTATGTGACATGAAAAAATAGGAGTTTGAGCTATTACTTGCGATTCTAAGGCATTTCACAAAAGAGCAATATATCCGATACCCTTTATGATGCCTCATCTCCTTCTTATGACTTCTCATCATCTTCTTCTTCAAATTTGAGCACTTTGATAGATAATGTTCTTCATGGCTATCTTCCAAGCATCTATCTTTACAATTCATATTTGATACTCCGCAATATGCTTACAGTGAAATGAACATGTTTAGTAAAATTTTGATCAAATTTTTCATCATCAAAATCAATAATGAATATTGAGTCAACACTATTCAAGTAGACTTCAATTGAAACTTCATAGAGCATAAACATGCCGTGACAATAGAACACGACAATTTTGAATTTATAAAATCTACTTGTTTGTGTTCAGCTAAAAGGCAAAATCGTTTATTTGTTGAAGGTTTGGAAAACCTCATTTTGCTATTCCCTTCGAGTTTTCAAGGGTTCATATTCCACAATATATACTTGGGTTGTATTTTACATGTTCCATATTCCCACTCACTTAACATGTTACTATACCATATGACAATGGATTGTTTTAGGAAATCCTTTTAACATGCTATCTGAGCATAAATTTACACTCACCAAACACCATAACCATGATACATGAATTATCCTGCTAAGATGGCTTTATCTCCTATAAATAACTTATTTTTACAAGTCAATCTTTGTATGTGCTATGTTCGACAACTCTCTAGTAAGTTTTCATTTTTTAAGCAGAGTTTTTTATAACTTTCTAATCAGTTAAGTTACATGATTATGCATCTAGGCGAGACTTACAGAGCCCTTCAATAGTAATATTCCATTATTGATCTCTAACATTTTACCCTAAAAAAAAAATTATCGATCCCTTACATGGAAGGATTCCTGCAACACACTATGATAAAACTAACTGAAGGTGATAAAAGCAACCTCTCCTCAAGAAGCAAAGAGAAGAAATGAAGAATTTAAGGAAAAACATACTGTATAACGTCTATAAACAAAGGTGATAGTCCTTATACTATGATTATAGTACCAAGACAGAGGAAAAGCACATTAACCCATATAGTTAGACTATAAAATACCTTCTGAAGGCTATTGATTTAAACTATCCCAAATATCCTTTACAGGACCAATGTAGAAGCTTTCTTTTGAATCACTTGCATCCTCTTAAGCAATAGGTTGACTTCTATCAAAAGCGCCCAATAATGACATACAAACTATTGTGCTGATATTGAATTCCACAGCAGTAGACCATGTACATATTGTAATTGAAGAAACTAATGGCATCAGATATTACTTGCTTCAAACAAATTAATAGAAAAGTCAAGAATTGTATTCTGAAGGTTCACTCTGTAGGAAAAAAATGATATAATAGCAAAACCATTCAAATCAAGTTCTTGGATAATATACCTTAAAGTTTTCATCATTCTGTATTTGTGCTTCTTTACCTTAAAGAGGCATAATTACACGTATATTCTAGTTCGAAGATGGGAATAGCGATAGCTACCACGAAGTCGTTTCGAAAGTTGGTAAAGTAGAAATTACTTACCAAGTGTTTATAGAAAAACCCTATGCTTCCTTATTAAACACAGCTCGAGTACCTGATGCAATTATAAAGAATTTGATTAGTTGAGCTCTATACTATAAGTCAATTCACTTCTTGCATACTCTAGCTAGTAGTTGAGTTTCACAACAACACACATATATACAACAACCATTTTATAAGAAAAGATAGCTAGTTTTAGTATCAAATTTCATTATGCACATATGCCAACCACATGTTCTTCTCTAGCAAAATGGGATTCAAATTCACATACAAGCAAAAAGTTTCAAAACAAAACACACGCCCATGACCGATTAGTATAAAAGCACCTTAATCCTAGTTACTGTTTTTAGTACAAAAGAGTAGATATACAAAGCCATCAAATGGTAGAAGCACGAGCTAATACAGATTGCTAACTAACAACTGGCAAAAGCACAAGATTGCGACATGGTTGATGGCAACAACATGGTTTATGTAGGAGATTGCGGGTGTGGCTGGTCAGGCGGTGATGTTTTGGTACGACGTCATTTGCTTGAACGCTAGCATTGTTTGTCTTATCTTTACTTGTACAATGTCTTTTTTTATCCCAAAAGCAACCACCAAATTATCTAAAACGACACATGAATTATGTAAAACGATGTCGTTTTGTACGATGAAGAGGGCTTCCAAGATTCTTTTATGGTATATAACATAACATATGGTAAAAAAGGGCCAAGCCTATACAATGAACGACGCCGTTTCAACTTATAGCATGACTGACGATGACTTGCCTGCTTATCCATACTTTTATAGTATTGTAATATTTGCCTTTTGCTAGACAATAATAATATAATAAGATATATGCTTGAGTCTTTGAAATAAACAAATTCCTATAATAATGCTACCTTTATCTACTCTTAAATATACTTGGATTCAATGTTGACCCTAATGTAAAGATTAAGTTAAAAACCCATGAATGTCATATGATAAGTTTAAGGCAATTCTATGTTGATACTTTTATTGAATACTAAAGCAATTGAGGATCCCATCTCAAAGCATTTATAATCACATGCATAATCAGACTATTCATCCTAGCACAAATATAAACAACCTCATCTTTCTTTTTCTTTCTTTTTTAATAGGGTATTAAAAACCGTTTTATGTCTAATGGGGTATGAATGCTAGTTTTTAGCTCTGAGCAAACTTAATTAATGATAATTATGATAGAGAGTAGGCAACCACAATGTTGGATACGCATAATGTTTATGTTTAAGATGCATGATTGAGCCCATAGTTTCATGAATTGTTGGTATAGACACTATGAATCTACATTAAAATTAAGAGACTCGAGATACTCATTTGGTTCATATTTTCTTAAGTAAGGTACTGACAACTATGGATGGTACTTATAGTACGTCTATGGTGAATATTAAGTGATCTACTAGTCCATTTTCACATTGAATCCCTATTAGTCAAATTCTTTATTAACCAAACAATACTTTTTCACATTTGATACTTTTATTTTATTTTTTGCAACATAACATAACCTAGCTCAACATTTACTAATAACTCAAAACTTAACTATCTACCATTTGTTATTTTCACTAATTATATGTTTTAAGATTCCAATCACATAAGGTTTTCGTTTATTACTAACATACCATGGATTGTTTTTTAGATTTTCTAATGTAAAATATATGATTATTTATACAATAATAATAAACCTAAATAACATGACAGAATCCAAATGGAAAGAAGCTGAAGTAAACAAACAAGTAACTCATTTCTTCTAGAGAAGAAAAATACACTGTGGCACAGTTTAAAGAATTCAAGCTTGAAAATATGTCAATATGATGTCATCTACATGGTTTGAAACTCAGAAAATAAATTTACTCTTAAATATCGTAATTATTGATGACAAGGGCAAAACAAGAATGCACTTTAAGTTGGGATACTTGAATCAAGCTTTTGGTTGGCAAATGCTTCAATTTTTCGTTCAAAACTTTTTTTTACATCTAACGATATTTCGATATTCAATTCTTTCCTCATCCTTTAAAAAGAAATTGGTTGACATACAAAAGGCAGATAGGAAGATAGGATAATGTAAGTTGTCAAATCATTCTCTTCACAAAAAAAGAAAAAAAAAAAGAACATCCTTGATAGTTCTAAAGTAAATATTTACAAGGTCAGGGGTGTATCAGCAATATACAGAAAATAATAAGCTCATTCCTTTTTTTGTTTTCTAACAATAAATTTTTGGGACGGGATAAGCTCATCCAAACATTCACCATACCACGGTGCGCTCGAGTCGGATCGGGTCGGGTCATAAGAAGAGAGTCAACCATCAAGTCAACACGTCATCTCCCTCCAAAACCCTAGTTTTGCCGCCACACTCACGGTGGAGAATGTTATGACGGTTTCATCTCCATTGCTCCTGCTTATCCACGGTAGAGCTTGAAAAAGAGAACTCCAAAATTTACGAACTCTTTTGAGCTTATGAATTTATTTACTCAAAATTTTCCACTTGAAATGTGTTGAATTACCAGGGGATATAGAGGCTGACGTGGTGACAGGGCTTCCGAAGAAGATGACGTACAAGGAATGCAGTTAGGGTGGTGTTGATTTGGATGCTCTCCTCGTCGGAGGTCCTTTTCTTCTGTCTTCTTTTCTTCTTTTGTGTATTATATTATTTGATCTTTTAATAGATATGCATTGCATGTGCATTATATGTGTAGTGTGTAGACACGTGTGTTCTTGGTGTGTGGTGTGTGTGCCCGAGAACAGTGTGGAGGGATGCGTGTTTGGGGAAGAAGCATAGTTAGGGCAAATAGAGAATTTTACTTGTTCAACCATTAGAAAATTCTAAAGTTGACGGGGTTAGTTCCGAGGGATTTGAGAAGAGAAATTGGGAAAATGGAGGACCTAATTGTTCCAAATGCAGAAAATCGAAGGACCTGTATGTTTTATTTGTGTTAGCAAATGCATAGACGCACACACAATATGTATGTATGTATGTGTGTATCACATATGATTGTGTGGATAAATATGTATCATAACCCTCACAATGTGATCAAGTTAGACCACGATGGGACACTAAGTCACTAACCATTGTTTTCACAATGGCTCTCTCGATATACTTATATGTATCTACGTAGAGTACTCATCTAGTATGTGAATGGATAATCAAATGTTTGATTGCTGTAAATCTTTCTACTGTTGCATGCCCTTGCTGTTGTTTGCTTTGCTGGGGGCATTGTAATCTGATTGACTACTTTTGATTAAATGATGCTTGTATTTCATAACTGGATTTCCAAATATTTGTTTTGGTTTGGGTATATGCTGCTAAATTGTAACTAGGTCTGGCATGTGAGAATTGGTAGACGGGTAAATGGCATATTTTTTATGAATTGGTAGGCGGTGTCTAGCAAATTTTTATGATCTCATGTATTTATAGCTAAAATGGCAAGTTGCTCAAAGTAGTTTCTGTAATCAAAGCCAACTTGCCAAGTAACGATTCTGTTGCATTCTGGAGGATACATACATGCATTTACGTTTCAGCTTTTGGATGCAAGCTTACCTGCCTCATTTTTGTCTATTATTCCAAACAGTGCTTTTCCCTGCATGGCTTGAACCTCCCTTGTATAACTTGCAAGGTGGTTAGGAGGTGAAGGTTGCTAACATTTGCCATCTCTTGGTATTGCTATGCTTGAAGAGTGTGATTGTGGGGAGGGATGTGTAATTGCATTTATTGGCACTTCAGTGTACTTAATGTGACATCTAACTCGAATTAATCAAAATGATGTTTCACATTGTATTGCATGATAAGTGTGTCTTAAGTGGGTAGTAATGAGGGCTAATATTTTTACCTGGGAATGAATAGTTGAGTCTTATATCCTCAAGGATGTTGCTGGAGTTACGACATTAATCGTCAATTATCGTTTGATCTTATGATCTTACAATCTGATCCTACCAGTTTTAAAAACTTTGGTATCATTTCATAATGAATTTCAGCTCATTAGTTGCCTTATATTTTCCAAGAAACTGCAGGTTATATAACATTGATGATTACCAGTTCTTATCTGATCATACGATTTTACGAACTATCATATGAGGATTCCAATCTTAAATAACTTGGTAGCATTTCCTAGCAGATCTAGGATGATGGATGTTGCTGCATTCTGTGAAAATATCCTTTTCTGGACAATTTTGAAACCATTACTAATGATAGCATAATGTAGTAACTTGACATGTGTTGTATCTTCTAAATGTGATCACTCTTACTTTTAACTTTATGTGCTTATGCATCTACTTAATCACAAGTGTTTGAAAAGTAAATTACCATCTCTTGTTCATAAAACACCTTCACCTTGTTCTCCAACTCACATGTTTGAATGTAATTATGATGCCACTGCTTGACTCTAGCCGTATTTTTAATGCTTCATTTATTTGGTTTCTATTTTATGCATGCATCAATCCAGTATGTGTAGTAACCAAAAGTTTTAACCATTCAAGTTATTACAAGAGCACTAATTACCTTCTTTGACACAATCAAACTTTTGGCTAAACTTCTGATAGTGCTTAGCATTCTCCATGTCAATTTACTAGCTTGACTTATTTCTTTCAGCATTTGCTGTATTCCTCTTGATGGTGTTCAACATTATCCCTAAAACTGTTAGGATCAACTTATTTCTTGTAGTACTCCTTACGTAGGGTAATATGAGCCAAAATGGCATATGTTCTTTCACATATACTCCACCATGTGCTTCTGAAATGCTATATGTTTCAGAGATACTTCACTATGTTAAAAGATTGCTATCTCTAATAACAGATCCAACCAAATCAAGCAACTCCATGTGTACTTACAATGTGCAGGAAAATCTACCCTGATGCCATTTTCCAGCTCCCATCCCCTCTTGAAGGGTTCTCTCTTTACTATTGTTTTGTACACCTAGGAAATGATTAACTTTCAGCATTACTAATATACTTGTCTCGGAACTCCACGCATTGAATGGGGTACATCTTGGTGAAAAACCAGAGCTTGTTAAGCCTAACAATTACGCATGGTTATTATTCTGAAATGATAGGAACTAGGAAGCATGATTGGATCTATAATGGCAACAACCTTTAACATGATTGAGAGATAAAGCCAGAAATGATTGGTTATTACCTTGTTGTGTTCTCAATCACTTACAAGCCCGGAAAACATGGTAGGCCTGGTATTGGTTCCACGCACTTGTCTTGGTTTTTATTCCTCTGAAGTTAAGTCTTGAATTTATGCGCTATGCCTTGTTCAACATGGGTGTAACATGAACATAAGTACTCTATTTTATCTGTTTCTTTTATTGTTCAACATGATAGAATTACAAGTCTATTTTCCTAGTAGTCTTATTAATCATAATGTTGACATAGCTTAGAGGGAGGGTAGCAAAGAAGCTGGAATTGTTGTCATTTTCAGGGAATCCATTGGCAATATGGTCCTGTGCAATCAACCGGCTGAGACAGTTTCGCTACAGGAGACCTGTTCCTTTGCCTCTTTGCACTGCTTCCGTCTTGTGAGGTTTGAATCGGATGGTAATGAAATTATCTTAGCCGCTAATCGATCTGCAATTGGAGGTAACTGGATGATTGATTCTTATGTCCAGGATATCAAAAGCTTCTGCTTGAGGTTTCTCTTTTCACTGAATTCCAAAAGCAGATAATTTGGCGACTAATTGGTAGCGAAGAAAGCTAGGAATCCTGTACTCCCGCGTGACTACACTAGTAATATTTTCTTGAACTCGGAACATATCTTGTACTTTTTTAATTTCCCCTCTAACGCAATTAGCTGAAACTTTTCCTCGATCAATTTATTGTAGCATATTTTTGCTCTTGTCAGTGGTGTAATTACAAGAGAAATGTAAGCTAATCTATATGTATAGCTTAATCGCTGAAGCATCAGAGAAAAATGGAGGTTGAGTACTAGCTGAGCAAGATGTTGATTTTTGCTGGAAGCCTAGAACCCATCGGCAAGTAGCGCCCATAGCAAGTGGGGCGGTCCCTCTGTACCTCTAACAGGCCTGCAGAATTTGGGACCTCCCACGCCCTTCCTCTGACGATGTAGGTGAAATGGTATTATAATGTTGTGGGACGCGTGGGGTTGCGGAATTACTTGGTCGGTAACGTTATCCTTTGTTTTGCTCGTGAAATGCTATTGACTTTTTCTCCCCCTATTTATGGTATTGTTTTTAGTCATATAATTTCAGGATGTAAAAATGGCACATTTAGATTGGTTTTTTTTAAAGCGTATTTTTCTTCTAACTTTTTTAAAAAGTGCTTTATTGAGAAACTAAAATTTTGGCTTTTGAGAACAGTTGAAGTCAACTTCCTTCCTCTTTTTCCTTCCAGAATTTTATCTTTTTCCGAAATTCAATTCAAAATACTATTGCAAAAAAGATGCATTTTAAAAAAAAAAATTCATGAAAACAAGTCAATCCAAACAGGTTCAAAACAATGATGAGAATAAGGGTGTTTGGCTTTGCTTATTTGGTGCTTATAAACATTCAAATAGTAAAAATTATGTGTGCAAGTACCTTTTTTTAGGTGTTTATAAGCATCCAAAATAAGCAAAGCCAAACACTCTCTAAATTTGAATTTGTCAACTCTGAATGAAAATCATTACATCATTCTACGTCGAAGTTCTGGTGCATCAGTATGAAAATCGGTCTGTTCAAAGAAAAAAGTGTGAGAATCGAAAAGTTACAAGGAGATCTTGGAGGAACTCTTTTCCATCTTCAAGGGAAAATGTGCTTCGTTTATGTCACAACTAAAAAGTGTTTGTTTGGCAGTGCTTATTTTGGGTTCTTATAAGCATTTTCTATAAAATGTGGGAAGAAGTTTTTATTTTGGATATTTATAAGCACTTAAATAAGCATGCCAGAGAGGCTTAAATGGGTGTTTGATTGTGCTTATTTTGGGTGCTTATAAGCACATTTTATAAAAAGTTTAAGAAGTAAGTTGTCTTTATTTTAGGCACAGCCGGACGGGACATAAGTCAAAATTTCTTTTACGAGTCACTGAAATGTACTTGCATTAATAATCAAAATGAAACAATTCATTGAAGTACAATAAAACTAACTTAAATCAGTAGGGTCCATTTCCTTAGCAACTAAGATCTAAGATGATTAAAGATACTAATTTTCCATTTAAGGCTAACAAACGCTAAACATTTGGCAATTTAATTGGCAGGCTCATTGTTAGCGGTATTCTTTTAACCGTCAGTCTCTTGGAACAAAATTTACTCGTGGGGCTCACTTTAATTTTGTCTTAACCAATTAATTGTTGTAAGTAATCTCCCATTGGCAAATCTTTTAACAATCTGGAATTTAATGTAACTAATAATCTTTTAAATCTTTTAATCTATTCGATGAAGCTCGAAATTCACCAGTGCTGTTCAGATCCTCGAAGCCCTGCAACAAAGGCAATGACAGGGCTTTATCTCCCAAAAACTCTACGCCCAAGTTAGTAAAAAGTATTTGAAGAGAACTTAAGGCGAAATGACTGAGAATTGCTTTGCAATGGTATGCTTTGATATATTTATAAGATAGCTCAAGTGATTTGACTAAAGATGATGATGTTGGAAAATTTCTCTTTAAAGTAGGCTACCGTTAATTATTTTTAATTTTATAAAATAGGTTGAATATCTGGTTCACAAGTTGGGCTTTGTGAACATATTGGTTTTAGCCCACCTCATAAATCCATACGGTTCTTTTGTGCGTAGGCCCATATTCTGATAAATCCTTTTATGGGTAGGACTGTCAGAATTTATTATAAACAGGGCTAGGTCTCCTCTCCTACTTTTAACCTAACAATTGTTCCCATAAGCATCCGTTAATATTGAGTAGAGCGAGGAGAGGAAGATCTAAGCCTAGGCTGGGTGACAGTTATTTCTTCAACAACAATTCTTTAACAATAATGGCTCAAACAGGTATGTGCTTTCGCTATCAATTATGTCTTTGAATTTTATATTGTAAATTCATGTATATGATCCTATATTGCGTTTACATGTAGTATCAGAGCCACTTATACATGGATTTACATGTATTTTTTTTAAGAAAAATTGAAATACTTGTTTGAGCATATAAACTACGAAAGTTGTTGATGATTGTTTATATTATTATTTATTTATTATTATTATTAGTTTCTTTTTTTTTAATTCTCAGTTTGATTGTATATTGGCAAACTGAAATATTTTGTTATGCCCTAAGATATGTCATTAATGGTGCAATGTTCTTGCAATGGATATTTTAGAATTATTGCTTATGTCTTATTCCTTTTAAAGTATTAAATTAATTAATATATCATTAATTGACTTACTATAACGAGTCCTTAGGGCACTTTTAAGTGCAGTGCCATCATTTATTTGCTTTTGCAAATGTAATAGAATTCTATTGCTAAGGGAGTTGTCATTGGATCAAGTTAATATTTGGTTTTGGCACCAGTAACAATTGTTTTAGCTTTGTTATAAAAATAAATTTAATTAAACATTGAAATTTTATGTTTTTCTCTATGGCAATTTCTATGTTTTTTTTGATCTAGAAGTTTTCTTTAGTCTCTGAATTTAATGAAAATATTTATTTTCTTTATTCAATTTGAAATTTTATATATCTCCTATTACTAGATTATTCATATGTGCTCGTGAAATTTGTTGAAGAATGCAATTTTAAATTGATCACAGAAACATGTCATATTGAATTGTTTCATATTGTGCGGTCAATCACATACATGGTATTTTGTGATTAAAGTTAAGCATTAATTTTTCCCAATGAGTTGATAGCATAGATTTAAGTAGGCAAATTCACCAAAGTGATTTGCTCAATGAAATCTATGGTTTTTCTCGTTTTGTTTGGGAAACTACCATGGTAAAGTGTGCAATGTTCTCTCAAAGGAGATCATTATATGGCTTTAGCCCCCTAGCATAAACATAAAGTATGGACCAAGATTACAATGCTGTTAGGGAGTTCAATTGCCCAAAGGTGGTTGACTTTTCTTTCAGTGGGGTGATCTTATATGTATTACTTTATTTTAAAAGAGCGCCTATTTACATGTTGAATTATTTGCCCAAAGGTAGATATGACAACGATGTGCTTGAACTCTTTTGTTTATAATGCTTACTCTTGCAATATAGTATGTATGCATAATGTTTATTGATATTGCATTCTTTTCTTGGATTGTTTCATTTACTTTGAACCATCATTACTTAGATGTCTTGAATAGATAAAACCATTATGAAATGAAAGCAAGTATTGGGTTTTATCTGAGTATAATCAATGCTGACTTGACATTACATTTGATGCACATGCCGCTTTGGTTGATAAAAATGGTGATAAAGAAAGGGTAATATAATTGGCAATAGGAGAAGTCTAACTATCTTACTTAATGACTATAAAGAGACCATAACTGAGTAGTTATTGAATGGCTTGTCTTGAATGAAGAATGTAAAAGAACTCTTAATAGCTATACGAGAGAAATACCAAGGAATCTTAGAATATCGATGACAAAAAATTACCCATTATGTTATTGAGGAAAACAAAATTAAGGGTAAAACCCCAAAAGTTGTATATTTTGTTTCCAATTTTAAGCCCTATTTTTAAAATGTTAGTACTTCGAATTCTAAGGGTCATGTTATGAAGAGAGGTCATAGTTTTAAAAAGGGTGGTAAAGGTCAAATCTAGATCGTAGATTAAAATCACAATGTAAGAAGTCTCAAATCTACTATCACTAAGTTTGATAATAACTTTTATTTTTGTAAGAAAATGTTATAAAAGAGCTCATTGCCCAAGTTCAATTTTGGTTAAACAAAGAGAAAATAGATAAGGGGCAAGTGGATTAGAGTCTTACATTAGGATTGTTAGTCTGTATTTAAAAATTAGTTTTGAACTTATTTTAGAAAATGTTTTAGACGTGACTTGATTCCTATTTCTTTTTTTAGACAAGATTGGTTATGATTTTCACTTTAGAAATGACCAAGTACAATTATTATTTTTTAATTCCAAAATTGTTGGTGAATGTGTTTTATCAAATGGTTTATACCAATTGTGCTTATTCCTAGGAAGTTCTCGTGACTTTTTTCACATAAAAAATTTTGCTTCTAAAAGGAGTTTAATTATAAGAAATTTTTTCTTTGCTGTGGCATAAAAGGTTAGGTAATATTTCTAGGGAAAGAGTTGAAAGACTCGTTAATAGTGAGATTTTACCTTCTTTAAATTTTTGATGATCTTCAAACTTATATTGGGTGCATAAGGGGTAAGTGCACTAAAGTTAAAAGAAATATGCTACCCACTGGTTTGTCTTTTAGAAGTGCTAAACATAGATACTACAGGACCTTATTCTGTTATATTGTGTGGTAATAAATATTTTGTTACATTCATTGATGATTTTTCTTGTTATAGATACCTCTATCTAATTAAAAAAAAATCTGACGCTATTGAGAAATTTAAAATTTTTAAGACAAGAAGAAAAACAATTTGGGAAGGTTATCAAAATTGTTGGGTCTGACAGAAGAGGTGAATACTATGGTAGGCTTGGATCTCCGAACAACATTTAGGGTCATTTATCAAGTACTCATAGAATTATGGGATTGTTGGCTAGTATATTATGTCTAGTATCCCTGAGCAAAATGGTGCGATCAAAATGTGAAAATATAACTTTACAGATATGATAAGAAGTATGATGAGTATTACTGGCCTACTAATGTACCTTTACAGTGAAGCCATTAAAATTTCTTGTTAAATACTTAACCATGTTCCCAACAAGTTTGTCCCTAAGGCTCATTTTTTTTGAATTTTGGTTAAGGAGAAAACTTAGTTTGACTGATTTTCGGTTTGGGGTTGTCCTACTTAGGTAAGGATTTTCAAATAAGAAACCACTGACCCTAAGACTATTAGTTGTTTCATTGGGTATCTGACTCATTTTTAATGATATAAGTTTTACTCTTCTATGTGTGTTTCTAAGATTGTCAAATCTTAAATGCCCAAATTCTTATAATTGGATGTTAGTAATGTTGTATGTCCTCAACCTACTATTGAGGATAACGATAGAGAAATCTCTCATTTCCACTACTAAAAAGTAGTCAGGCTGGTACTCTACTCACATTGAGAGACCAGATATTAGTGAATACCCTATAATAGATGATGATGATGTTACAGCTAATGACAATCTACATGTTGATATCTCACAACCTTATGATTTAATGATGAACAACATTTAAAAGGTCTATTATATAAAGAAAACCTTTCATCTATAATGATTATCACATTTATTTGAATGCTATGAGAAATAAGATGCAATCTATGATGAAAATAAATTTGGGAACTTGTTGATCTTCTTAAAGGAGATAATCTTATTGGTTGCAAATGGGTCTTTAAGACCAAGAGAGATCTCATAAAGAAGATTGAGAGGCCAAAGGTGAGATTAGTTATAAAATGCTTTACCCAAAGAAAAGGTATAGATTACAACGAAATCTTTTTTCACTTGTTTCTATAAAATATTCTTTGAGCTATTAATATCTTTTATGGATGTGAAAATAGTTTTTTTCAATAATGATATATATATCTATAAGTCGACATAAAATAGCCTGAGGGTTTACTACTATTGGTCAGAATAACATGGCTTGTAGACTTAGAAAATCTATTTATGGTTTTGAATCAAGCCTCAAGGCAATGAATATTTGAAGTCTGATGAAATGGTAACTTCTTATTATTTTGAGGAAAATAGAATTGATCCATGTATATACTTCAAGATCAGTGGAAGTAAATTTGTCTTCCTAATATTGCATGTTACTGATATTTTGCTAGTTATATATGACTTGGGTATACTCCATGAGACTAAACAATATTTACTTAAGCCTTTCAATATGAAAGATTTTGAGGATGCTTCTTTTGTTCTTGGGACTAAGTTTTGTTGAAATAGGTCTCTTGAAATTTTTAAATCTTTTACGAAATCTTACATTGATTGAGTTTTCAGAACTTTTTTGGTATAAAGGATTGTAAGTCTTGTGTGCATTTATTGTAAAAGGTGATCAACTCAAATTGAAGCAATATCCTCAAAATGATATAAAGAGGGATTCTATGAAAGATATACCTTGTGCTATTGCTATGGAGAGCCTGTTGTATGATCTAGTATGCACTAGACTTGATATCGCTTTTGTGATAAGAGTTTTGGTTGATAATAAATCCTGGAATGGATTATTGTGTTGTTGCTAATTAGGTAATAAACTACCTACAAAAGACCAAGAATTATACGCTTGTTTGCTATAAAGTAGATTATCTAAAATTGGTTGGATATTCTACTTTTGTCTATGTTGGATGCTTAGATGATTGAAAATTTACTTTTGGATATATCTTTGTGTTAGCTGGAGGGGCCATGTCTTGGAAGAGTGTAAAATAACAGCATAATGCCTCTTTAACTATGCAAAGTTGTGGCTTGTTATGATGCCTCATCTCCTGCTATATGTTTTAAAAACATGATATCTAGTTTTGAGAATTATAAATTCTGTTACTAGATCTATTAAGATCTATTGTGATAATAGAGTTGTTGTTCTATTCTTAAAGAATAATAAGAAAATTAAAGCTTGCAAGCATATAGATATCAAGTTCTTGGTAGTCAGAGACTTTGTTAAAAATAATGGCATTCATATAGAACGAATTGCTAGTGATGACGTATTAATTGACTTCTTGTCCAAGGGTCTTTGACTTATGTTTTTTGTGAAACATGTTAGGAATATGAGTATTTTACAATCTTTTTTATGCTATTGTCTAGTGGGAGTTTTATATCATCATATACCGTCGGATGTTCCCATTATTTTATGTTTTGCTTTGCACATTAGTGCATTCGTACAATAGGATGTTATTTTATGGTTTACAATATAATTGTATATTGTGATTACTCATATTCATATTTTATTGAGGATCTTATGTTTGGTGTCCATTGCGATAAGATCCCTTATTGTGTTTAATATCTCCATAAAGACACATTTTGGTTGGAGATATGTATTCTTACATCTGGCATGTTAATCGCCATTTTGTGAGGTTAAGAATAATCTATCCTCTGGCCTGTTGAATGCCATTTTGTGAGGATATGTGTTCTTTCCTCTAGCATATTGAACGCTATTTTGTGAGGATAAGAACAATAGATTTCTCTTGCTTTAAATGCTGATATTGGAGAAATCATGTGGAGGACTGACAAAGAAATAGCACATTTTGATCACATATTGGTGCTAGTTTCTTGCTACGCTGCCGTATGTTTGGTCCATGACAATAAGGTTGGATGACATTTGTGATCATGGAAAGTCTTGTGTCAATATGGAACACTATGGTTGTCATGATTCGATGTTTGACAATCATGTTGGTTCGGATATGCGCTCGAGGTTTAATCTTGTGAATCAGAATATTTTTAAAAATTGTGGCCACATTCTCTTTAAAGTGGGAGACTGTTGGAAAATTTCTCTTTAAAGTAGGCTACTGTTAATTATTTTTGGTTTTATAAAATAGGCTAAATATATGGTTCACAAGTTGGGCTTTGTGATCATATTGGTTTTAGCCCACCTCATAAATCCATACGATTCTTTTGTGCGTAGGCCCATATTCTGATAAATCCTTTTATGGGTAGGACTATCAGAATTTATTATAAATAGGGTTAGGTCCCCTCTCCTACTCTTAACCTAGCAGTTGTTCCCATAAACATCCATTAATATTAAATAAAGCAGGGAGAGGAAGATCTAAGCCTAAGCTGGGTGACAGTTATTTCTTCAATAACAATTCTTTAACAATAATAGCTCAAACAGGTATGTGCTTCCACTATCAATTATGTCTTTTAATTTTATATTGTAAATTCATGTATATGATCCTATATTGCGCTTACAGATGATGGCTTACATTAGCCAACATGTTCCCACTCTTATGACAGAAAGAGATGAATGACACACCCTTCTTATTAGGCAATGGGTTGGCTTGTGCTGAATTGTGCATATCAAGCCTAGGATGGACTGGTTGTGACCTTTTCTGACTCCCTCAAACGTTTGATAGGCACAAACACACTATGACCTAAGCCCTACAAGCGACCTAATTAGTACTTATCTGCATGTTTGCCAAACACGTGTGTTGTCTCGTACGCCCCCCAAACTAAAAAATGAAAATGTGTTATTTTGGTTTAAAAATAAATAGCTGTGGCGAATCGTAATGAGCAATGGTGAGCTACATGGTCAGCTAAAAATAAATAATAACCATTGCTGCCGAGAGGTAGAGAATTAGAGGATTTTTCTTTACCCAAATTTTGATATTGCATGCAAAAATGACCCATTTTCAGATGGTTTTCAAATCTAACCCAATCTCACTTTCAAAATGTGTTTGCCGCGCTGCTAGAATAAGTCACTCGCTTCTAGAATGAGACCCTTACTCCCAGAATGAGACCCTCGCTCCCAAAACACGTCTTCTCTCCTAGAATGCGCCGCACATTTCCAAAACCTATCTAAGGTATTTAACAACCTTTGCAGAGACTCTTTAGCCCGAAGAGACGTGTGGACAGGGAATTTATTTGCCCTAGTGCACTCTGGGAGCCAGGGGCGCGTTATGGAAATGAGTGAGCACACTGAGAATTCGTTTCGACAAATCGAATATATTCTTTGCCACTGGTCATGCTCGGGTCATTTCACGGCACGCATGCGACAGAAGTTATTCAGAAATCTCACTCGCGTTTTCTACTTATATAAAGCCCTACCCCTCCTCCCACTGGCTCATTCAACACTCAAACCATCCTACTTCAATTACTATAAGTTTCTACCAAATTACAGTGGTTAAAGAATTATGCCTGATTACGGTCTCGACTACACAAGTCCAAGTATTCCACGAAAAATCAAAATTCTTCTGGATACCACACACAATCAATTTGTTTCTCGTGTAATTATGAAGCTCAATTTGCGTCCAACTATCGATAGAGTTAATTTGTGTTATAGTGACCCTAGATGGGATGTTACATGCAGAAGATTTATTACTACCAGAGGACGTGTACGGCACCGCTCGCTGTAATTGGAATCATTATGTTGTACACGTAATAGTGGACGTACAAAGTGACGACGTGTACGTGCTGCAACCAATTGTTGACGTCCTCGTTGGAGACCAACATGCCGGACCTAAACGCAACAACAACAACAACAACAACAACAACAACAATAATAATAATGCACAAATATAAACCCTAAACCATAAACCCTACACTTAAATATTAAATTTTTAAAATTAACTAACTTAACTTTTTTAAATTCCTAAATCCCAAATTTTCTACAATTAACTAACTTAAATTTCTTAAAAAAAATATAAATCCCTCACTTATTAAATTACTGACTTCTTAAATTATCAAATTACTAATTTATTAAATTACAAAATTATTAAATTACTAAATTTCTTTATATCCTAAACTTTAACAACTAAACTATCTCATAAACAAAGGATAACAAATAAACAAATTATAATCTAAACTTTAACAACTCTATAAAATGCATCTCATAAATAAGCATCTAAACATTATTTGCAAACAAAATACAATTAAACATCAATACAGCATTTTATTTAACTTAAAAATTAAAAAATCAACATTAAAATTCCAAGTAAAATAACATTAAACATATTTATAACAAACAACATTATACAAATTTACAAGAAATTATATAACTTAAGAAACATAAAATATAATAATAAAACATAATGTAAAATAAATAACTTACAAAACAGAGGCTAGATCCTAGGACTTGGAGTTTTTCAAAGAGAGAATTTCGAGTATGGGTGGGAGAAATTTTGGTAAAAATCTGAAAAAATGGGGGAGAATAGGGAAGGGGGTGCAGTTGGGGGGAAATTTAAATAATGCTGGCGGGTTTTGGGAGTGCGGACTGCGCACTGGAAATGTGTCGCATGAGGGCCGCATTCTAGAAGCACGATGTATTTGAATTTTAAACATGTCGTGTTTCTAGCGCACATAGTTTTAAGTTTTGAATTTATTTTTTATCTTTACTGTTCATCACATTTTGAGAGTGAGGAACGCATTCCAGGAACACATGAGACGCATTTTGAAAACAAGATTAGGTTACTTTTGAAACCCATCTAAAAATAGTTTATTTTTGCATGTAATATAAAAAAGGAAAAATATTTGTGGCCAAAAAAACTTGGCCAAAAATAGGCAAAATGAGGACAAATACGTAATTTACTATATCTTTTGACATATCCACCCTTATTGAATAACTTTGTAACTTTTTCTTTTATTTTTCATCTTTATTAGTTGTCTAACTACCACCAATATGTATATTATCATTTCCAATGCATTGTCCAACATGTGTGTATGTAGTTGGGATTGTTTGGCAAAAAAGAAGAAATAATAGTTCATTTCCCATGGTGGAAAGTATAAATGGTTTTCGAGAATACAATTTTTTTAGAGAATCAAAATTAATATTTCAACATATTAGTTAAAAACCGAAATTTAAATAAGCCAACCGAAATTAATGTTGTCAAGTATGTAAACAAGCTAGAATTTTGCTCAAAACATGTATGAGAATAATTAATGGGTTTTACTTTTAAACATTAATTAAATCCATAATTAAGTATGTTCAGTGGAATTATTAAATTATATACCACAATAAAGAAAAGTGAATATGGCAAAATGAAATGTATTTTTCTACATGTTGTGATTCTATTGTCTTTCACGACATACAAGAAAAGGTCTAACCAATTACTGAAAATCTTTCATAAAATTATAATTAGTATTGACAACTTACCAAGAATAAAGGTATATTAATATTTTAGCATCACATAAAATGTGAAAATTGACCATCAATAAAAAATAAAGATATTAAAAATACACATTTCTTATGTGCATTGCATGGGATATACTCTAGTTAGAGTTTAAAATCGTATGTACGAGAGAAAAGCAATTTTAAAATCGAATAACAAAATTTCCCATGTTGATTGGTCACTGTTTAGTGTTTGTTGTATAAGGATAACTTTGGACATTTGAAAAAAAAAAAAGGTTCACCATTTAGAATAAAATTGTACAACCACATGAAAGTAAGGAACACGCTAAAAATGTTCTTTTGGACTAAATTGCCTTTGTTGATAGGAAACCAAAATCTAGTTGGAATATGACTTAATTACAACCTTAAGATAAACAAAATTATTTAATTTATGTATCCTACAAAGCTATTTAACTGTGTTTGTTTTTTGGGGAAAAAAATCATACTATCTTTTTAGGAAAATGAGAGGCATTATATGTTCAATTGGAAAAGAAAACCTAGTTGGTCTAGGATTTAACAACCTTAAATACACAAATTAAGATTGTCTAAATGGGTGTTTATCTTTTCATAAATTATTAGTTTCCAATTAATAGAATTGCCAACAAGAATTTTGTTCTTTTCTTTTCGACAAGGAAAAAAGTTAAGAAAATTATAAGTTGCTTGGTGACCAAGAAAGAGAATAAAGAATTGATCTAATATGTGTGTGTTCTGTGTGTGTATACCAGAAAAATTTTGTGTGGGTACTAGAAAATTTTTGACTTTTCAAAGAAAAAAGGCTACTATTTATAACATGTTTTTGTAGCAAAGGAATATTTTTCCAGTTTTTCCTTTTAACTAACTGACAACTAACAAGGATTATGCTATAACAATTTTATATTAGCATGCTAGTATTTTTGATATCATGCTTTGTACGGATTGAATTTTTTTATTAAATGAAAAGTATATAATATTTCTATTGTGCATTAGTGTTAAATACAAAATTAAAATATTTTTTTATTATTAATCATGTTAAAATTTCACTATTTTTTTATCTATAAGTAAGGGAGAATCATTCTTTTATAAAATTAGAAATAGATCATTATTGATTTATGTGGTTAGTTATTAAAATTTTATTATTAACTAAATAATATTATTATGATTCAAGAGAAAGAAAAAATTAGAAAAATTGATAGAGGTAAGTAAAGAAATGTGAAGTTTTAAATTATTATATTTGTTTTGGTTTAGTTGATGAATCATGTTAAAGTTTCAATGTTTATCTTATATAACTAAGGATTACTCATTTAATAAAACTAGTGTACATGGTTATTTGTTAAATTTTGTTTTTAACCACATAATATTATTGTGATTTTAAAAAAATAAAGAATTTTTAGAGAGAAGTGAAAGAAAATGTGAATCTTTTGGTTATTGTCATAGTTTGCCCCAACAAGTGAACTGTGTTAACAGTGTTTATGATTTATAAGTAATGAAGACTCATTTTTGAAAAATAAGAAAATCGATCATATATTTAGTAATACATATGGTTGCATTGTAATTATTAAATTTTACTTTTAATGAAATAATGTTATAACTTATATGATTAATTATTAAAATGAATTTTTTTCTATTATATACTTTATGTCTTTTTTCTGCCTTATCCTAATATGTTTTTTTTCCTTTATTATATTTCTTTACCAAAGAAAAAGTACTTTTAGCCACTTATTGTTCTCCATCTCACTAATGTGCCACAGACTTTGTGTTTTATGATTTAAAAATAAAAAAAATCAATTTTGAGTCTTACATGTAAAATGGATAGAAAATGGTCTACAATATCTTGATCTGTTTATCTACCTAAATAACCATTTTCTAAAAATATCACATATAAAATTTTCTTGTAGTAAAATAATAATATAACAATTATAAAATAAACAATCTGTTATAATTATATTATTTTATAAACTTAAATTACGATCGTAATAATATTATAATGTAAAAGAAAATGATACATTGTAGATGATTATATGAATTTACTTCTATTTGACAAGTAATTTTTTAGAGGGAGGGGGGGGGGAGAGAGAGAGAGAGGGAAAGTAATGTCTTGGTTTAAGAGAGAGAAATGAAAAAAGAGAAAGAGATAATAATAAGAGAAAAAGAATTGTAATAAGAAGAGAGAGAAATGAGAAGAGAGAGTATTACTGTAACAAAGGCAGAGAATGTAAATAAACAATTATAACTCAGGATAAAAAATTTTTTTGTCTTCTTTAAAAGTATTTTGGTTATTTTTGGCTAAGTATTTTTTGACCATTTCCCATAAAAAATTGGGTAAAAAAAAAAAATCCGAGAAACTAGACTAACTTAATGATGCGGTGTGGTCAAGCTAGATTTGCTAGTCAATGTGCCTTTTTGTTTTTGTCAGATTCGAGTGAAATAGGGTGGGCTGCAGAAGTCCACGTGCCTCGTCCGTAATTGCCTCACCAATTTAAAGTGAAGTTGACCCACTCCCACGACTTATGTGGGGCCTGTGCCCACCCCCATGCGCCGCCGTTGCATTTAATTATTTTTTAGCCGCCGCGGTGACAGTCTTTGTGCTTGAGGTTTCTCATTACACCTACTTGGCTCATAACATTTCAGACCCAAAAGAACAGGAAAAATAAAATAAATGCAAGTATATGATTTTGTAAGTTTTTTTTAAATGACAAATTGCTAAGGAGTTCGTTTAGATTAATTTTTTAAAAAAAATATTTTTAACAACTTTTACACAAAGAGTTTTCTTAAGAAACTTAAGTTTATAATTTTTTAAAAAAATTATATTTGATCTTTTTTTAGAGTTTTAAACTAATTATTACAAAAATAATAAAATAAAAAATAAAAAACTGGCACTAACTAACATTACGTGACATATACTCCTAAAATATAAATTCTATGGTATAATAATCTACTATCATATTCGTTTTTGGCCAATAAAAAAATCAACAAATTGCCACTTTATCATCGTACCTAACCCTTGAAAATATTTTAAGATTCTTTCGATTTTCACGTAGTGTTTAAGATACTGACAAATGACCAAAAGCTAAAAATTGTAAAACATACTACACGTGGATTTGCTTTTAATTAGCTAATCATGGTCGTCAAGAATGAGGCATTCATTCAAGTGCTCATAACGGCAAGAATGATTCATTTGTCTAATATAGAGCAAGCTTGTAATCTTAAATTAGCCAATCTATTATGGTACTGCCATGCATGATCATTAAATTTATGTTTCGTGAAATATTATTGAAATGCGACATACATCTTGTCACTTATTATTGTAACATCACACTATTAAAATACTTATAATATAGTCTTAAAAGTGAAATAGAACAATTAGAAACAATTTATTGTAGTTGGAGATCTTGAAAATTAAATTTAAAGGTTTTAGTTATAAATATTTTTAAATTTTTAGTTACCGTCAAATGTTTCAAAACTAGTTTTTAAGGAAAAAAAAAAAAAAAAAGATTACATTGCTCGTATGCATGAGGACAAGGGTACAATAATGACACTAGTAAAGAGACAAAAGACTCCATCTACTACAATCTCTCATTACACGTTTCCATTGAATGCGCCACATTCACCATTTACCATTCTGCGGTAAAAGTCGATTAAATAAAACAAACTAAAAATTAAAAAATTAAAAAATAATCAAAATCAAAAAGCTGTCGGCTATCAGCGAGCAGCTATAAATAAAACCCTATCAATTGTGTACCACCTCAACTCAGACATTTTTTCCTCCTTTTCAATTAATGATCAACATGAGGAAGAGCTCCACCACTCACGACGGCGCTGCGGCGGAGCACGGCGGAGTAAAAACAACTCACTTCCGTGGAGTGCGGAAGCGCCCGTGGGGGCGGTACGCGGCCGAGATACGCGATCCGTGGAAGAAGACGAGGCGGTGGCTCGGCACATTCGACACGGCGGAGGAGGCGGCTCTGGCGTACGACGAGGCTGCCAGAAGCCTCCGCGGTCCTAAAGCCAAGACTAACTTCGGCCATGGTGGCCTCGCGACTATGCCTCTTCCTCCTCTGCAACCGGTGGCGGTGCCTTCTTTGGTACAAAAACTGTGCTCCGAGAGGCTCCCGTCGTCGTGGTGCTCCCCTGCGTTCTTTGCCTCCGGCGAGGCTCCTCCGGTGAAGCTGGGATACAGTGGATATAAGATAGAGACCGTAGGGTTAATGATGAATGAGCAAGAGAAACAGAATATGATAGTTAAAGCTGAGAAGAAGCCTTTTTCGTTTGACCTCAACTTGCCGGCGCCGCTCTTTTGATCGGCCGGTTAGTCGCCGGAGGAAAATGAGTGCGCCGCTGAATAATTACGTGTTCGTCCCACATGCCACAAGTGGATTATATCACTGCTATTACTTTTTTGCTTAGGTTAAGATTAGCTTAGTGTGTACAGCAAAATTAACACTTAAAAAATTATGATGTTGTTAGCTTTTCACTATATATATATATATATATAGTGTACACCTTTGGGGTTCAAGTTTTTGCTCGATATGCTTGCTTATAATTATCGTTGTGTGTATTGCCCATATGATTTAAACATTTAATAGTCTTGCGTAAATTTAATTCGATCCTATTTAATTAAAACGAAATGATATGTCTTGAGATCTAACTTTCAAGTGATAAAATATGCATCTTACTCTGGGATAGATGGAATAAATAGGTCCTTGGCAAGGAAGAGGATCCGATTACAATATCGTGAAGTTATAATTATAATTTAACAAATTTTAAATGGTTCATATTATTTATGATAATCATTATTAATCAGCATTTTGGATTTTGGGTTTGGTCATTTTTATCATTTATCGAGGTGGGGCCTAGTCGAAATTAATGCTTTGAATTGTGAAACATTGATCCTTGGCCATTGTGATTCACGTGCCGTCCTGCTGTTGAATTTTCCTTTGAATGCTCGTGTCTCTGATTCGCCAATCACACGGGTACTTTTGGAAATTTCCCGGCCATTATCATGTGGGACCATTTTCTACTTAGGTAGCCAGATATGACCCGCTTGTAGTGTTTTTCATGAGCTCGTGTTAATAAATTTCGATTTCACATATCAAATAGTTTAAACTTTTATGAGGAAAATAATAACAATGTATTATCAATATTAGCCAATTATAATTGAATTTTATTTGAACTATTACAATAATACGAGAGTATCAAAGTCTCGTGTTAAGATACACTTTTTTCCTCCTTTTGGTCAGAAGTTCGTGTCGGTACCAACGGAAGCGGATATACCAAACTACCACCTCCAAAAACGAGTGTTGTGTTCATAGAGAGAAATGGCTTATGCGCATTAATTTCGCGTACATGTTTCGTCTAAATATATTTTGGTACTCTTTTGTATGATTTACATAGATTGTCACTTAATGTGTATGGAATAGTTTGTATACCATCATTTCTCTCAAATACACAAAAAATATCATGTGTCTTCGTCGAATTAAAGTGTGAACCACGCAAAAGTCAAATCGCAATATAAATTCTTTCCTAATATTTTGAAAAAGTAATGGCGATAAATTAGTTAGATCATTTCACCATATTTGTGTCACAAACTCATTGTTTTTGAATTTTCTATTACACTATAAGAGAATCCAAATTCATTAAATGTGGAAATAAAATGCCAAGTCCGAAGCTTTCAAATTAAGCATTTCTTCTTCAAGTGTCTCTTTTTCTCTTTCTGGAATCCGATAAATCTGTTTTGTTCCGAAAACTTAGACAAATGTAAGCCGATATTAACATAAGTATTTATTTTATACATGTCGACAGTTCATACCATGGCATAATTAGTTATCAGGTTACCTTTTTCATCTTTTTAGGCCTACACTTTTGAATCAAAAGCTTAAATTGCGAAATGAGAGGGAACATACGCTTCCGAGTAGACTATTCTTCATCAGAAAATGATGAAAAATTCCCAACATTACTTGCTTTACACAAGGGGCCTAATAATCTAAGACTACTTCAAAATCATTTTGACAATAAAATTCTCTTAAATAGCGAGTTTTCTTCAAATTGCATTGTCAGTCCAATGACAACGTTACGAAGGAATTCAAGTCCTAGTGCGATATGATCCAGAAAATTTCCCTTTCACTGGGTACAGAGCGGATGCGACAAGAAACAGAAACAACACTTTTTTCTAGCCAAGTTTCTGCAGAAGGTAGTTATTAACATCCTTCACTAAGATATATAATAGCAGGCAATTTTAACAACAATAATTTCAAGAGAAGGTTAGTGGTGTTGTTTAACCAGCAACAAGAATTCTATATTTGCCAGAAAACCTCATGGAAAATCTTTAAAATTGAAGACCTCGATTAATCAAATATTGTAGCACTGTCATATATGTGCAGCAGAAAGCAGGAAAACTCGATCGCTTCAAAATTCAGGCAACTAAGCAAGCTTGGATAAAAGACTCGAGCAACAAAGAGTTCCCAGGCAACCAACATCAGAAAGAAGCCATGAAGGCCTTGCAACCGCTTAACAAACTTTAGATTCTTACTTCAGAGACACAACCAAAAGGGAAGCAAGAAAGGAGAGAGAGAGAGAGAGAGAGAGAGATTTTATCCTTGCAGATAGCTAACAACAGTAGGAACATAAGAATCATCACTCACAGACATCCTTAAAAAGGGAAAAGCATGTTTTAATCCTAAGAAATTGTTAGATCCTAAGTTCTAAGTTCTAACAACCACGGGCTCCCGAATCCCTACACATATGTCGAGGAGAACTTCCAACCACACCGACACTCCTACACATAAAATCAAAAACCCAATAACCGGGCGCTTAACTTATTTCACTGTCAACATTTTGGTACAGAAAGGCATCTTGAATGAACAAAAGGCACTAAGCTGGCTCAAAGAGCTTAGGCATTGAAATTGCAGAATGACATGCAAGAAACAAAGTCTTTCGGTTTCTGACATCAGTGAGAACACTTACATTTAAACAACTAATCCATTTCATTTTCCAAAGGTTGATAAAATTGCTCAATTACATCAGGATATTTTACACTAGTATGTTTCCTTTTTTCAATTCTTTCTAGTTTCTAAACTGTTAACTTCACTTCTTTCTTCACCTTCCATTTTAAACACCCACTCAACAAAGACATTGGAGAGGCGTGGGAAATATTTAGGCCTAGAGCTAACAGAAACACAACTTCCGGTAGGCTGTCGATGTTCTTAAGTTTCAAGCTGGTGACTTAACCAACTCTCTAAGATACAACCTTTGCATGTCATGCATGGAAACAACCTTGAAAGGCTTAAAATCCTATTGATTAGATTTAAATCGTAACCACAATGGTACTTGTGAAAAAGCCCTAACCCTGAAAGATATAGACCCTATAAGATAACATGATATCCTTCAAAGAAAGCCCCACCCTAAATACAGATACTCTAATCTGACGACGCACCTTATGAGGTGTTTACAATCCTATGGCTCCATAAAAACTAATTTTCTGTACCAGAAATCCACCCCCTGTATATTAAGCTTCACAGGCAAAGTATATACAGCAGCACTTCATGCCAGCTGGAAAGAGAATCTGAAAGATCGGTAGCAAGGGTTTTGGATCCAACTTCGATGCAATGTGATGAAATTTCATGGATTTGCTGATTGTGATGGTATCCTCGCGTGGTTATGTTCTCCTTCATAAGTAACAATCAACATTGATGGCTCCTCCCGGCACCTTTCAACATGTTTCCTTGCAGGGCAGCCTCTCACACTGCTACATTTATAGTATCCCCTGCAAAAGACCCAAAATAAAGGCTTAGTTGGGCTACTACATAATTCAGTTGGAGTATATAATTATAGTGTAAGCTTTGTCCTTTAATAATTATAGAGAAACATTATATGAAAGAGAGACCCCTCAAAAGGTGTATCTGATTTTTCTCTGTTTGGACAGAGAATGAATAATGCTGATATAGACTGAACCAAAATGAAAATCAAAATGCTTCTTTTATCGTGTGCTATAAACAACTATGTAAACCAAGGTAATTAAACTGATCAGGAGTTTCTTCTAATTGCAAGAAAATATTCAACAGCCCAATAAACTGCTGTTCCCATAAAGACCTTGTGCAATGAGCATCAACAGAAATCCAACAAGCCAATGCAACTGACCAGATCCAGTCCTTACTAGAGAATTCAATAATGAAATTCTTTTATGTTTCTCTCCGTACATGAGAGTAGGGCTTCCACACATAAATGTCTTCAACAATTGGAAAATTAGCAACAGGACAGACAAGTACATACAATTTAGACACGAGGACGCCAAAGCAACAAAGAATAAGAAAAGATAAGAGTTAGCTCAAAGGCCTAATGGATACTTCTAAGTTTGTGGTGCAATCAATTATCATGCAAATGCCATTTCAAGATTTCTATCACCAGTCAAATGCAGCAGAATATCTTGAGCAATTTATTTACTAGTAAATACCTACAGCCTAGGAGTATTCAGCAGAGTAGAGACCAATGTACCTGGGGTGAGGAGAACCTTTGATAGGCTTCTGGCCATACTTCCTCCACGAGTACTCATCAGGGGGAATGTCAGATAATTTGTTACTAATAGCAGGTACCTTGATCGATCTCTTCACCCTGTGTTTCCTGTTTAGAAGGAAATGCAAAACAAGATATTTAAATTTAGAAACCAAGGATAAGGATCAATTTAATGGTAAAAAATGCTGAAAACAACAACCTCTTCTTTGAACAGTGGCATCTACCACTGCTTCCACATTTCACACTTCCATCCTCTCCCCTGCCAGAACACCTTCTCTTGTGTTGGTAGGAGCCCTGATCTGCAGAGCGACTCGCCCCAATCAAATGGAAGGAAGTTCCACCCAAATTAGAAACACTCCCATCAATACTCAACGAAGAGATAAAAGACCTTGTCGATGACATTGTAGGTGTGCACGTTGAGCTATCAAAGTTGAGACTAATGCCACTATTGCTGCGACAAAACATAGCTTCAGCTTGCTGTTTCAGTTGTTGCTGATGCTGAATTTGATACCTCTGCTGCTGTTGTTGGAGGAAATTAAAACTTTGTGGGGGCATTTGTTGTGCAATTTGAATGGGATTCTTGCCATGTGAACTTAATTCCAGTGAAGGACTGCTGAATGTCAGACCGCTTTTCACATTTGATCCTGATTCTTGAACTGAATTCTCAAAGGAATTAATTTGAAGAAGCTGAATGGCTTTAGGTTTGTTATCACTTCTACTAATTGGATTATTTTCCAAAAGGATGTTTTTAGGAAGAAGGGTTTGAATTTTCTTGGCCTTTCTCACCCTAGCATGTCCCACTGTTGAGTTCAAAAGAGAAACAACTTTCTTGAAGTTGGACACAGCCTCACCAGTTTCTAAAACTACATTTCTATGCTGATTCTGATCTTTAGTCTGCTGTGTTAATAAATTAAGCACTCTCTGACAACTCTCCACGGCAGCCCTGTTAGCTTCCTCAATCTCCTCCATTAACCTCCTAAAAAAATATTAAAGCCAAAAAATAGGGAAAAAAACCCTAATTCCCAAATCACCACCAAAGCCAGACTTTTTTCCTTTTTCCTTTTGCAAACATCAACTCAACAGATCTTCAGGCACCCATCTGGAACAAAGACGCACATACACACACAGAAAATAAAAACCCATTTGTCGAACAACATAAAAACCAATAAAAGAATGTTCTTTGAAAGGTAGAAAAAGCTACACAAAAAATGAAGATCAGATTCAAGTGAGTGGTAAACTATAGTCCAAAACAAGTCAAACCCAAAAGCAAAATCAACAAGTAGATAACATTTGCTTTGACTAACAGAACTTTAGGTGTAAAAATCAAAGCTTTAAGAGGGAAAAAAAAATTAACCAAAGCAAAAGATACAGCTTAAAAAACAGACCTTTATTAGTTGGCAACGTTTTCTTTAAAGTGGTCTGTTGTCACCAAACTCAAACCCCTCTGATTCTTCTTCAATCTCCATGAAAGGGGTGGAGTGGATGATTTGAGAAATGGCGTTCTGTGAAAGAGAAAACTTTGCTTTTGCTTACACCAAAGAAAAGTTTTACACAACACCCGAAAGAATACAGAGTTGCAATTTTTTTATTATTTATAATCTCATCATTTGATTAGATTATTGGTGTCATTTTCGTTTCTTATTTTTATTAGTATTTCAGAAAGACAGAGATTAGAGAGAGAAAGAGAGAGTGAAGAGACAACAGTGGAGTAGTTTAATATAGTACAGTGGTTCTAAGGTGAAAACCATAAACAACCAAAATAAACAAACTGCTATCAGAAGTGATGCTGCAGTCTGCGTTGCAGATTTCAAAGTGGGCCCTACCGTTTGGACCTTGTGTACATATATATATTTTTTCTTTTTTGTGTGCCCTTTACTTTCTAATATTTTTTTCAGCTTATTTTCTGCTGATTTTTCAAACTACTTTTTACTAGTTCCAATACATGGCTTGTGGTCTTGTCTTATTGCTTGCCAGAGCATCCAACTATGACTTTTAAGACACCGCTTCTCTTTTTTGCTTTCTATTTAATTTTTATTATCTTTTCTTTCTTTCGTTTTTCTTCTTTTGGTTTTTTTTTTTTTTTTGGCTATTACAACAACTAAATCGTTGTATAATAACGATTTATTAAAAATTATCACGTTTTATCTATTCTTTACCATAAGCGAGATAAGAGCCGCTGGAGAATAGGGGTGAGAATACCGAAATCGAATTTTCGAATTGCTAAAAATTACCAACCGAAACCGAATTGAATAATATTATTAACCGAAATTATTTGATCGAATTTTTTTGGTTCGGTTTCGGTTATAACCAAAATAACTGAATTGTTCTTAAAAAATTCATAAATTATTCAAAACAAACTTAAATAACCAATTTTTTTTTGTGATTATAATAACTAAATTCAAATATTCATCATCAAAATTTACATTATGTAAGAATGATATAAACTTATAAACATATATGAACATAAATTTAAAAAATAATAACTAAATATTTTTTAATAAAAAATAAACTATTCGGTTATGAACCGAAATTTTGGAAGAATAACCGAACTTTTTCATTTTTAATAATAAAATCGAATATAAAAATAAGTTATAACCAAATAATCCTCACCTCTAATAGAAAATGAAACAATGTGTCGAAGCCGAAAGGCTGATTAAGTACATGAGTTGCTAAACAATTTGTATAAGAATTAATTAATTTTACCATAACCATGAGATGCATAGTATTTTATTAGCTGATGATTAAGTTGTGTGACTGATCCTTTCATTTGAATTTATTAATTAGTGATCGAATTCCGTCAAATAAATTTTTCTTATACAAAAAAATGACATATATAATACGTGATATTATCTTTATTTGTTTCTGAAAATTGTAATCCATGGGATTGTTATGTTTATGGCATTGATCGGGTGATACTTTACAGGAAGAGCTAACATCCAAACACCTCAATCATTTGCTAGAAAATTTATCTTTTATTTAATTAGCATTTGACTTTTCTTATACGAAACCATGAGGCAATTGAAGGTTAAACTTAAAATGCCCTTTTTATACCACTATAGTAATTTGTTGACAGTTTAGCTGATGCATAATTGTCATGTATAATTTCTAGATATGCCTCTTGGGTATGTTACATATGATATTATAAACTTCCATATGAGTAAACATGTCTATTTTTGTTTGAAAATTTGTATTTAAGCTCCTTTTTGAATGAATAAAATAAGAAGTAACAATTTATAATAAAGTAATAAATAATTTATTATCATTAAATTTTACTTGGAACAAATTCTAAAAATAGTCCCTATTATTTACAGAAAGTGTAAATTTGATTTTTAATGTATTTTAAAAGTATCATTTCGATCCCTATTATTTTAAAAGTAACTAATTTGATCCCAGCATTTACAAAAAATGACTTAACTGGTTCCATTTAACTCGGTCATATAATGGTCAAGTGACTAATTAATAAGGATGAAATTGATAATTTTTACAAACATTAAAATTAGATGGGTCATTTTTAAAATAATAAAGATCAAATTATTTTTGAATAAATATTAAAAATAAATAAATTACTTTTAAAATAATAAAAACTAAATAAATATTTCATATAACCAATAGGATCAAAATTATAGAATTCTCGCATTTATTTATTTGTTTAGGTTGGTACGATGAGTTTTCCTTTTTATTTTTTCAGCTTTTACTTTTTCTGTTTCTTGGGTCTGATATCCGTGCTTTTACTTTGCTTTGAAGGTTTTTCCCTCCTCTACGGCGCAGCTTATCAAAATGCCCAGAAAAAGCGGGACCCATATCCGCTGCCGAAGAGCATCCTACGGAGCCGTTACGGAAGACGCACGCCAATCAAATTACGACAAGTGGGCATGAAGGTAGCTAAAAGTCCACACATGGGGCCACTAGTTAGAGGAGCGTTTGTCAAGCCCTTAGCCTAACCTAAGCGATGCGTGCGGTATTTAGACATTTTTCTACAACAAAAGTGGCTAAGTCAGCCTGAAAATCACGAACAAAAGACTTAGCAAAACAAATAATAAAGTAGCGGAAGTAAAGAGTTGAGGGAATAAGACTTTTGTATTACTCTCAAGCTTTTCTCTGTGTCTTACAAATGAAAAAGTTAGACTATTTATACATGCTTCTCATTTAATGAATGGCTAAGATGATTTCAATCTAATGGCTACTATGACATTCTAGATTATTCTACCCTAATTATGGATATTTACAATCAATCACAAATAATAATCCTTTAATCAAAGGGGATTGATATTATCCCTATTTAGTTTATCTTCTAGATCCTTCTTGGGGAGAAGTGCTATGCGTGTGTCCGAACAAGCCTTGTCATCCTGTGATCATCGTGCGCTAGCACGAAAGTGCCCTCAGATGCCTCCGCAGTTCTGCTCGCCATCTCACGCTCTCAGAGTGTCTCCATCGGCAGGGCGTGACACGTTGACCTACAGTCAAGCACGTTCATTTCCTTTCTCTTTTGGTTCGTCTCGAGCCGTGTCTGCTTGTGGTGATATATTGAATGAAGTCTCACGATTCTGACCTTTAATTTTTTTCTTTGGAAAAGAACAGAACGCACCTAAAATTGGATTATGCTACATTCATTCTATTATTTCATAATTTTTTTAAATTAATAACTGGAAAACGTATTGTTAACAAATTATTATCCGAAGGGTCCACTACTAATTTTGGCTTTGGAGCATAACAAAAGCTCAATTTGGACCAGCATGTGATGGTGTTAACGCTGTCGGGGCATTTGTAAACCACAATTAATGCAGTATGATCCTAAACTATTTCTTTGTAATGTAATGAAATGTAGGAAAAATTCATTGATTATCATGCCGTGGAATTTGAATGAATGATTGAATAAATAAATGAAGAGAACTTTAAATAACAATTTTAACCGCACATAGATTGTTTTTTTGCAACAATATTTTTTTGTTACTTGGTTTATTAAAAATAAATAAAACTACACAAACCATGAAATAGAAAAGTGCCAATGTTTTTTCACTTTAATTAATTACTGATCACTCACACTAAAAGTGAGAAATATACTACTTGATTATTAGATCTTTAGTGAAAAGTGCAAGTTTACACATTATTTCTGTACAAAATCTAAAAATTATGAAACTGATCAAAAGGCAGCTAACCAAAAGTAGCACTTTTATGCTGCAAAATTATTACAAAGTATTTAGTTTTTCATGGTATTTAATGTTGTAAAGTTCTATTAAAAGTTTCATGTATCAAAAAATGTGTAACAATATGTAAGAGGTTTCTTTCAACAATTTTTATGTAATCTTATGTTATTGTTTTATAAATAATATTCCTTGTGTGTAAATATTGCATAATTCTAAAACAGTGATATGAGCCTCACACTTATTTATGTTTAATATCATCAATTTTCTTTATTTAATCTTTCTTCAAAGCTGGGCCTCCTCCTTCATTCATGCTACACATCTGGACTCCTTTGTCAATTAAATACTCCACTTAGATAGTTGATTAGTAAAAACTGCTAGAGTCAATGCAGTATGACTAATAAAATATTTTCAGCCATTTAAGCACTATATGTAACATTAATTTACTATTCTTACAAATACAAAATTGCAACACCATGAAATGATGTATTAAGAAAATTATAAATAAAAAACTACTAAAGATTTGGAAACATGGAAATTAAGGAGAAGGAATGTATTTAATCTTTAAAAGTGGACAATTACGTGTTACAAACATAAAGGGTGAGAATTTGATAAAATCGAGCTAAAATGTCAGTGCGTCATCTGCTTGGAAAATAAGAGGAAGTTATTTAACTTCCATTCACACATGTAATATTACGTAAGAACAAAAAGAAGCTAGTCACATACAAAGTAGCAAATTCTTTTTTTGGCCACTAAATTTCTCGTTAGTTTGCGTCATTGCAATTGTTTTTCTTGTACAAAATATTTTTTTTATTACTCCCACCCTCAATCAAATCCTGTCTCCCATTGTGGTTTGAACCCAGATGTTCACTCATAATGAAAATAACATCAATTTGTTGAATTATTCCCTCATCCCTTTTTTGCAGTAAATATACTATTAAAACATGCAAAAACTACAACTAAAAGATTAGCACTACTAATATTAAAATATATGTATAAATACACTAATATAACTTTAGTATGCTGGAATGAGAGAAATGGAATGGTCATTCTATCTTCTTATTCATTTTCTTTTCTTTGATAAAATTAATTAGAGTTAGAAACCTATACCCATGAAATTAATGGCCTTTTTAGAGAAAAATAGAAAACCAAATACTAATTATAGTTGATCCCTTATTTCCTTTATTCTTGTTATTTTGGAGGATTTGACTGATTTAGAGGGTGTTTGGCTTTGCTTATTTGGTGCTTATAAGCACCTAAATAGTAAAAAGTATGTGAGAGGGTATTTTTTCTATGTGCTTATAAGCGCTCAAAATAAGCAAAGCTAAACACCCTCTTACTCTTCCCAATGCAACACTTTTATCATCAAATGGAATAATATATAAACTTAAATATAATACCAAAATGATGATTTAACCATGATTTTAGACTAGTGATTAAGTGTAAATAATATACGAAGAAGAAAAAAGAAAGATTTTTTAGTATAGGAAAAGGGAAGAAATTAAATGAATAATAATTAAATGATTTAGTTGATTGCATAATTTAGGCAACAGGACCTGTGATGTCCATATCTTAATTTGGAAAATAGATACAGTAGAAATTTGTTTTAAACAATTAAGTGGAGCAGTATACAAGTGGCATAAAATTGGCAGCACTACTTAACAATGTTATATGTAACGGGATATGTTATATACATATATATATATATACACACACTAGTCTAATACCCATGCCATGCATGGTTACAAAATATATGATTGGTTTTTTTTTTTTTTAAGCACACTATTTTTTTGTAGTAAAAGAAATCAATTAAAATAGGTCAAGATTTGATAGGAGCTAAATTAGTGAGTTATCATAGATATATACAATCAATCCTGCGTGTCATGATTTTCGGTTGTAATATGTAAATATTAAATAAATTAGTAAATCAATATAAATCTCACTAAACAAGGCAATTTAGAATAAATTTAAATATAAATCTTGATCGTTGGATAAAGTGCAATTGGGGCTTCAATGCTTAAATAGCTGTAGATTGGGACTTGAAAATAGGAGTACATAACAAATGGTTATATTTGTGCGACACTTGTCATTATATTTGTGCAACACTTGTCAGTATTATATTGAATTGGATTCATCTATATAATATAGCATAGATATTAAAATAAACTAGTAAATCAATATAAATCTCACTAAATAAGGCAATTTAGAATAAATTTGAATATAAATCTTGACGGTTGGATGAAGTGCAATTGAGGTTTTGATACTTGAATAGCCGTATGTTAGGACTTGAAAATAGGAGTACATAACAAATGGTTATATTTGTGCGACACTTGTCATTATATTTGTGCAACACTTGTTAGTATTATATTGGTTCTTCTATATAATATCTATACTATATAATAAAACAAAATAAGTTGTAATTTCGTGCTGCCAAGTGGCGCTCTATATGACAAGTTTCTATAATTACTTATCAATTAAATATGCCAATTATTAGGTCATTTTTGGTTTTCCTCATTTATTTAGCTCCATTCCTATATTAAATATTTTAATTTAATTAATATTATGTCATTTCTTTATTTATATCATTATTATTTTATTAATTTCATAGTATATAATGGTTTCAATAACTATTTAATAAGATGCAAAAATTCTATAATTTTAATATATTCAATCACATATGTCGCTCTCCGTGCATTGCACGGGTGTCACATTATATGACAAGCTTTCCATAATTACTTATCAATTAATCAAATATGACCATTTTTAGGTTATTTTTTGTTCTCCATCATGTATTTAGTTCCATTTCTATATTAAATATTTTAATTTAATTAATATTATACCATTTTTCTATATATATTATCATTGTTGTATTAATTTCATTGTATATAATTGTTTTAATAACTATTTAGTAAGATGTAAAAACTCTATAAATTTAATATATCTAATCACATATGCTGTTCTCCGTGCATTGCACGAGAATCACACTAGTAATATATATATATATATATATATATATATATATATATATACTTTCTAATGTTTTCAGCTTATTTTTTGCTAATTTTTTAAACTACTTTTTACTAGTTCCAATACATGGCTTGTGGCCTTGTCTTATTGCTTGCCAGATAATCCAACTGACTTTTACGGCTTATTTGGATTGGGGAAAATGGGGGAAGGGAATGGTCAAGGAAAGATTGTCTTATCCTTTCCTGTTTGTTTTGAAGGGCGTATTTAAAAAGTCACCTTATAATTAAATTTGATTGTAATTGATACACATAGTTTGGTATATTTATTCAACCAAGTAATTACGTACTTGGTCAAGGTAAATTAGGTGTAATTAGATCTCTTCAATTACACTTTTCTATTTTCATGAAAGAGGTGTGAATTAGTGTAATAACACTATATAATTATTCTCTAACAACTTTTCATACTCTTTCATTCTTTTTACATTTGACATGCTTGCTACAAAATAAATATAAATAATAAATAAAAAAGTTATAAAATAAATAAATTTAAAATAAAATGTATTAAATAAATAAATTAAAATATACAAATATGAAATTAATAAATAATATAAAAATAAATAAATGTTTTTTAAAAACATAAAAGCTATTTAATTTTAATAGTGATGTTTATTTTAATTCAATATTATTATGTTTTTATAAATAATATTTAAATTCAAAAATATTATTAATAGATAATTTTTAGTTTCATATATTATATTTATAATTCATACATTTATAATTAGTCATTTATTTTTATTTAAATATTTTTAATAAACTACATAATTATTTGTTAGCATTAATATAAATTTTCAAAAAAAATATTATTTTTAAAATAAAATTATTTCACTGTGTAATTACCATCTGTGTTACCCAATATGTCAGACAAAATTAAGGTAATAATATGTTGTGGCAACCAAACATGCCGTGTGGTTTAAATTATTGTGTAACTAGTAGGTAGTGTAATTACTATTCTAATAATTACACTGTCTAATAATTATATTGTAATATCCAAACAGACCCGAATGATTAAATAAAGAAAAGGTTTTGGAGGGATTACTTGAATCATTTAATGACCCCAAAATGTCTTCCTTCTAATTTGGGGTAAAATAGAGAGAAGGAATTCTTTTTTTGTATAATGTCTATTATACCCCTTATCTATCCATTTGTTATTATAAAAAGAGAATGTTATAGATGTCAAATTTATACATCAAATTATCCCTCCCTTCTAATTCTTTCTCAATCCAAACCAAAAAAATTCATAATTATTTATACTTCTTTTCTTTACTAAATTTTCCAATATGAACAAAGATTAATCATTTTCTTTTCTTTCCTTTATTATCCCCTCCCTTCCTTTCTTTTACTAAACTTTCCCTCCTATATCCAAACACAGTGTTAGGAAAGACATCGCTTCTCTTGTTGTTTTCTGATTAACTTTTATTATCTTTCTTTTCTTTTTTCTTTTTTTTTGGTTATAAAAAAAGAGTCAACAAAAGCCATTTTTGTATAACGATTTAATAAAAATTATTAGGTTTTACCAACGACCTAGCGATATGTTTATCATTTTTAGTGTGAATGATCCTAGTATTTATTCCCGTTAGTTACATGTAATCAGTCTTTGGCATCTCTTAAAAAGGAAAAAAAAATTAACAAGTTTTATCTCTTGATAAAAAAAAAATATAATCAGGTTTTACCTATTTCTTACTATAAGCGAGACGAGTCACTAGAGAATGAAACAATCTGTCGAAGGCAAAAGGTCGATTAAGTACATAATTTGCTAATAAAATGAAATGATGTGTCCGAAGCGAAAAGGTTAATTAAGTATATAATTTGCTAATCAATTTGTACAAGAATTAGTTTTACCACAAACATAACATATGTAGTACTTGATATTATCGTTATTTTTTTTTTGCTAAAAATCGTAATTCCTTCCATGAAGAGCTAACATCCGAACACCTCGATCATTTGGTAGAAATTCTATCTTTTAGCAATTTGACTTTTTTTATACGAAAGCCATGAAACAATTGAAGGTTAAACTTAAAATGCACTTTTTATACAACTATAGTAATTTGTTGTCAGTTTAGCTGATGCATAATTGTCGTATTTAATTTCTAAATATGCCTCTTGGTATGTTACCTATGATATTATACACTTCCATTAGAGTAAATATGTCTGTTTGTGTTTGAAAATTTGTACTAAGCTCCTTCTGGAATTTTTGTGTTTGAAAATTTGTACTAAGCTCCTTCTGGAATGAATAAAACAAGAAGTAACAATTTATAATGAAATCATAAATAATTTATAATTGTTAAATTTTACTTAGGAAAAATTTCACAAATTGTTCTTATTATTTACAAAAAGTGTCAATTTAATTTTTATTATTTCAAAAGTTACTTGCTTGGTCCTAATGTATTCAAAAAGTATAACTTTGGTTTCCATTATTTCAAAGATAACTAATTTGGTCTCAATGCCTGTAAAAAGTGACTTAACTGATCCATTTTAACCCTATAAATGGTCATATAATGGTCTTATGATCAATTATTGAGGATGACATGAACACTTTTTACAAACATTAAAAACTAAATGAATTACTTTTAGAATAATAGGGATTAGTTTGACTTTTTCTATAAATATTATGGACTGAATGTTTTTAAAATTTGCTCACAAAATTACTTTTAAAATAATAAAAACTAAGTAAATATTTTATATAAACAATAGGGACCATTAATAAAGTTTTCCTTTTTATGTTGTTACAATGAATTTCCCTTTTTATTTCTCCAGCCTTTTTTTTTTCCTGTTTTTTGGGCCGATATTCCTACTTTTACCTTGCTTTAAAGGGTTTTCCCTTCACAATGGCGCAGCTTATCAAAATACCCACGAAAAGTACGACCCGTATCCGCGGGCCGAGAGCATCCTATCTAGCCGTTACAAAGAAGTAGACTAATCAAATTGCGAAACGTGGATTGACAGTAGCTAAAAGTCGACACATGGACCGAGGTCCCATTTTAACTAAGGGTTCGTTTAGACTGACTTTTTTAAAAGTATTTTTTTAACAACTTTTGAAAAATAATTTTTTTTTAAAAGTTAAAAATTCTGGCTTCTAAAAAAAACTGTATTTGAGTTTTTTTTTTGAAATTTTTAGCTTTTTTGAAAACTAAATCAAATAGTTATTGCAAATTTAATGTAATTTTTTAGTTAAAAAAAGTGTTTCCCCCCCCAAAAAAGCCAATCCAAATAGGTCCTAACCAGCATTAGTGGCGTTTGATAATGCGCACCAGGGCACATTGGCCAAAGCACCATGGGGCCCACTATTTGAATGAGCCATTGACTTACTCAAACATGCTTGTCTCCTCTCTATTTTGGCTCATCCCATGCGGAATTTTTTTGACCCAATTTTAACATAAAAAATTACTTATTTTTGGGTACGTTTTTAAAAATGATCCAATCTCGAGCGCGTGTTCCCAAAATGAGAGCCTCGTTCCTAGAACGAGACTTGCATTCCAAGAATACAGTCACGCTTCTAGAATACAGCTAGTGTTTTTGCCAGCATTTAATTTAGTAGTACTTGAGAAGAGAGAGAAATTGACATAAAAGAGTAACAATCTTATTATTTAATGATTGATAGTACATTGACTTTGATATATATAGACAGAGAAGTATAATAGCATGCTCTAACTAATTAGATGACAGCTGTACATCACTAGCTCTTTCTTTTAACTAACTGATTTAGTTTTCTATAACTAACTACTATACTAATATAGCTGGATACTTCTAACTAACTAATACAACTAGATACTTCTATTAGCCTATTTTAAGCTAAGCTTGGTGTAGAAACTAAGGGAAGCTTGCCCTTGAGATAGGAAAACTGCTGCTGAGACAACGCTTTAGTGAAGAGATCAACCACTTGTTCTCTGGAGGCAATGTAGGAGAGGCTAAGAGCTTTAGACTGTACTTGTTCTCTAATAAAGTGATAGTCTATTTTTATATGCTTTGTCCTAGCATGGAATACTGGATTAGTAGCCAGTGCTATTGCAGAAACATTGTCACAAGATAAAGTAGTCACTGAAACAAGGATAGACAAGTAATGGAACAAATATGTTAACCACTCAAGTTCAGGGGTAATTTGAGCCATTGCTCTATACTTTGCCTTTTGTTGAAGACCTTGCAACAATATGTTGCTTTCTGGAACACCATGAGATTAAATTTAGCCCAAGAAACACTGCATATCTTATAGTGGATTTCTTGTCAACTGTATCAGAGGCCCAGTCAGAGTCACTGTAGGCTTGTAAATGCAGAGATCCAGCTTGAAACAATAGTCCTTGTCCAAGTGTACCCTTAATATATCTCAAAATCCTCTTGAGATAAGCTAAATCTGCTAAAGTAGAGTGATGCATATGTTGACATAAGTAATTAACTGCAAACTGCAAATCTGGTCTAGTCATAGTTAAGTACTACAGGGCTCCTACTAGACTTCTAAATAGAGTCTCATTGGCATAGGGTGTAGACTGGTTTGTAGTCTTAAGATAAGCCTTGGACAGTGTGGAATCTGTACTGAAGAACACTCTGCCATGCCTGCTTGGCTTAAAATGTCCTTAGCATACTTAGTTTGGTGAAGCAGCAAACCTTCAGTAGTGCTAATGACCTCTATGCCCAAAAAATAGTGTAAAAAGCCTAGATCCTTGATGGTAAACTGAGTTCTCATAGACTGCAGAAGCGAAGCCACGTAGGCAGGATTATTCCTTGTGCGTATTATGTCATTCACATACGCCAGCATTAGTGTTATGGTCTGTGGATGTGTGATAAATAAAGAGGGATGAATCTGCACTACTCATGATAAATTTTTGGTTGAAGCAAAAAGGTAGATGACCACGCTATTGTATGGCCAAATAATAATAGTTAAATCAAGCAACGACAAAATCACAAAATTTATCCTCTTTATCACATGAAGGCAACTCGAGGGTTGAATCACGAAGAATCGGGATTGCTGTCAGGAATTGAAAAGAAAATAACTTAAAAAAAAACTAAAGCTAAGAATTTAAAATAACTAAACTAAATACTACGAGTGAAACAATTTTTAGATTTAACAAAATCGAAAAAGAAAAGAAATCAAATTAACTAAAAGAAAAATAATTGTGAAAATCAACCAAAAAAATTGCAAGACTTAAGTTTAGGGGAAACGTGATTCAGGGTGATAGCCAAGAAATTATCCTATTCATGTTCGTCAACTTAGGGATTTCTAGTTAAGCTCACGGGATTAGGCTACAAGCTCTAATACACTTAAGTTAATTAACTAAAGTTCCTGAGGCATAACCTATTTCAATAGTATAAATTATCACTCAAGTTCTCTAATTAACTAATCAAATAGGCTTAGACAATTAATTGAGACTACAAGAGTATAGACTATCTTAGTGGAATAATCTATCACAATCCTGAACACAATTAATTATTTTAGTCCTATTAAAATTGATCTATATTCATACCCACAAGAACCTACAAGATTCCTATATGGCAAAAGGTATAAGTTCTTGACTAACAAAAATTAGCTACAAGCATAATAATGATTAACCAAGAATTTAATAGCAATAAAGCACAAAGACGAATAATCAAATAAATCCCAAGAGAATCTGAAACATGAATAAAAATAATTACTAACTATCACGCCAAATAATGGGGAATTTAGTTTATAATTAAGTTCAAAACAAAAACTGAAAAAGAATTAAGAACAGAAAAACTCATCGCATTATTCCTAGACAAATAAGTTGATGAAGTTCTTGTCTTTAATTCCCTTCAAGAGCTGCTCCCTAACTTTTCCTTCAATTTAATCTTCTGCAAATTCTTAAGTTAGGTCTCCCTTTCTTTGTGTATTATGGGTATTTATAATGGTATCAAATTCCTTTTCAAATCCTACTTGGATTAGGAAACTGCTGTTTGTTTTTATACTCTCCTTTGACAGACATTTTTGACCATCTTAATGGTAGATCTATGAATTAACTTTCCATAACCATAAGTAGGGGTGAGCAAAAACCGAACCGAACCGAAAACCGAACCGAACCGAATTGAGTTCGGTCTATTCGGTTTGGTTATTTGATCTATTCGGTTCGGTTCGGTTATTTTCTTAAAAAAATTCGGTCTATTCAGTTCGGTTTGGTTAGTATGAAAAATGACCAAATAGACCGAATTAACCGAATTGTATTTTTATATATTAAAAATATTTAATATTTTGTGCATCAATTAGGATTTATATATTGTTTATTAGAATTTGTTTATATAATTATGCTTCATTGTATATTATTTATGATATATTTAATGAATAAGAGTGATTACTTTAGGTTTATTGTATTTTTCTTGCAACAATTTATCCCATTTTATTTCTTTTTTTTTAAAAAAAAAATTATTGGTTAATTTCAATTTTAACCGAACCGAACCGAATAGACCAAAATATATTTCGGCTTCGGCTTATTCGGTTTTTAGATAATTCGGTTCGGTTCGGTTCGGTTTTCAAAATTAGAAAAAATTTCGGTTCGGTTCGGTTCGGTTTATTCGGTTTGGTTAAAAACCGAATACTCACCCCTAACCATAAGAATCACCTTATTTGGACCTCTATAGCCCAAGTTATTCCCAAAATACCGAAATGTGTCCAACAGGTGATGGGAATTTTCCAAACGTATTGTGATTGATTTTTCACCTTGATCCCCTTTGAATTTCGAAACATGGTCTTCATAGAAATTGTAGCCCTACCTCTTAAGAGTCCAATGACTTGAATTTGGAAAGATGGTCTTCATAGAAATTGTAGCCCTACCTCTTAAGAGTCCAATGACCTAAGAATCACGTGATTTTGACCTCTAGAGTTGGAGTTATGAGCAAATACCAAAGCTGGTCTGATAGGAAAAACTTTCCAAAAATTAACACCAATGTCACTTCCCATATTTATTCACCAACAACTTTATTTGCAAGAAAGGCCAAAGTTCCTTGTTTTCTATGAGAAATTGATCCTTGATCCATATATTTGAGCGTAATACTTCTCCATTAAATTAGCCTAACTCAAATAATGATTGATCTTCAACTTCAATTGCCTAGAGTATTCTGCGAATTGCTCGTGTAGGCCTCCACAAAATATTTTCTTCTCTTGGATGAGACTAGATCAAATAATTTACAAAATGAATCACTTTAAGCACTTTGATATATGTAATTGCATGCAAACTAGTGAAATTTATTGCAAAATATGAAGACATATCAGTAGAGAGCTTACTGTACTAGGCTCTTGGGGCCTACTTAAAGCCATAGAGGGACTTTTTGAGTATGCAAACATAGTTAGCCTTTATTTTATCTTCAAACCCTTGGGGTTGCAACATGTACACTTCCTCCTCAACAGCCCTACGAAAAAAAGCTTTGCTAATATCTCGTTGTTTCATAGTCCAGTTGTGATGTAGAGCCAAACTCAAGACAGTTTTAATGGTTTGACTTTTAACCATAGGGCTAAAAGTCTCTTGATAGTCTATTCCATGCTTTTGTAAGTACCTTTTTGCCACTAACCTTGCCTTATATCTGTCCACTGTTCCATCTATATTCTTTTTAATCTTATAAACCCACTTGGAGCCAATTGGCTATCTTTGAGAAGGTAAAGGAACAAGATCCCAAGTGTGTTAGTTCAATAAAGCTTGATATTCTTCTTGCGTAGCTTTCTGCCAACACTTATGCTTAATAGCCTCTTTGTAGGTGATAGGTTCATGTAATGGGGCAGTAGTGATCAATGTGTACAATTGATAAAGTGGAGTTGGCAAACACCCAGTTTTAGACCTTGTAAGCATAGGGTGATTAGATACAGGGGCTATATGGTGGAATGATTCTAAAGGTACAGCGAAAGAAGTTGAAAATAAAGAAGAAGAGGATGATGCTATCTATGATGCAAGAACATTAGGAAAGGATTGAGTTGGTAAGGAGACATCTTGTGAGGAAACTGAGGATTGAGATGTGAAATAGGATGATTGAGGAGTGTGAAGTAAATGATTGGACTCAGATCCTATATTGTTCTATAAAGAAACATAAATAATTCCTGCAGGGGATTGAAAAATGGACTGATATGTAGGATTATCAAAGAGCTCAGGATAAAATAGAGAGTAATGCAGAGATAGTTGATGTGTGGATGAAGAGGAAGAGTGAAACTGGGCTATAGAATCACTATCAATAGGCTTTTATGAGTAAGGAAAAACCTGTTCATTAAATCTCACATGTCTAGATATATATATTCTGTGTGTATACAAATCTAGACATTTGTAACCTTTAGTCAAAGGACAATATCCCAAGAAAATGCAAGGTGTGGACCTCAGGTGCAATTTATGCTTTGTGTAAGACTTAAGCCATGGATAACAGAGGTATCCAAAAGCTTTGAGGTCATAATAATTTGGAGCAACAGAATATAAAAGCTCAAATGGTGACTTATTTTTAAGCACAATGGTAGGTAATCTGTTGATTAAGAAGTTTGCCATAGCAAGAGCTTCAACCCAGAAAGTGTTGGGCAAATTACTCTGGTGAAGTAGGGTCAATATGGTTTCAATTTAGTGTCTACACATCTTTTCTGCTTTGCCATTTTGTTCAGGTGTATGAGGACAGGTAGTTCATGCAAAATGCCTTTAGACTAAAAATAAGTTCTTCATTTATTGTTAATGGATTCTGTGCCATTATTAGATCTAAAGACTTGTAAAGATGCTTGAAACTGAGTTTGCAACATTGAATGAAAGCTAAGAAATATAGAGAAAACTTCTGTTTTGCATTTCATGGGATATATCCATACAAATCTTGAAAAGTCATCAACAAATACAATGTAATACGTATAGCCCGTATGAGAAGAGACTGGGGCAGGACCTCATACATCAACATGTACAAGTTGAAATAGTAGTAGATAGTTGAAAAGATAGTTTATGAGATTTAGACAAAAAAGAAGACTAACAGTCAACAGTACTACTTAGAATTTTAACCCCTAACAGTCTAGATAGAAAATCTGTAATAGTAGCTATAGGATGACCAAGTCTCTTATGCCAAAGAAGCCTTTGATCACTTGAAGTTATAGTAGTGTGAGCTATAAGAACCTTGGGAGAACACTAATTGAAAGATGAGGAAGATAAACTGGAGACAAGAAGATGGGATAGGCCTTGATTATAGGGGGCCCTGTACAGAGTGGAATGGTTGTTGTTGTCCAAGATAAGCATCTCCTTAGCATTAAAAACAATGGAGCAATCATTGTCAGAGATAAGCTTAGCTATAGACAAAAGATTTGTAGAAATATGAGGCACATATAGGACATTAGAGAGAAGTAAAGGTTTAGATGAGGTTAGAATTGTACCATCACCCATGCTTTTAATGGTCAGAGTTTGGCCATTTCCTACTGCCACTGAATCAGTGCCAATGGAGGGTTGAAAAGACTACAACTGATTTAGATCATTAGTAACATGAGTATTAGCTCCTGAGTCCAATACCCACTGTTGAGAAGTGTTAAGGGACTATTGAGCTTGTGCAGTGTATGCTTGTTTGCCAGGTTGTTGCCCTTGATAGTTAGAATCATATATGTGCCAGCAATTAAAGGCCAAATGGTTTGGCTTGCCACAGATTTGATAGTAGATTTTGGTGGAAGATGGACCAGATAGAAGACTTACATTGGTATGGGACCAGATGGAAGACTTATATTGGTATGGACAGTAAAGGTTACAGATGGTGGTGCTGGACCAAGCAGTCCTTACCTGTAAGAGCAGAAGAATTTCTTCCCTCTCTATTACTTCTGCCAGCTCTTCCTTTTCTATTGTAGCCATTTTCTCTACCTCTGCCTTGTGAATTCATGTGTTGTGTCTGGGAATATAATGCAGTGGGAGTATTCTGAGTAGAGTCAATAAGGGAAACAGAATTCTCCATTTTAAGATGGAGTTCTTCTGAAATGAAGAGGGATGACAACTCTGTAACAGTGATAGGAGTTGGCCGAACTTTAATAGAGGCTTTGAATGATTGAAAATCATTAGGTAATCCTCTAAGTATATGAACCATGAGATCCTCTTGGGATACTGGCTCATTAACATTGATTAGGTTATTAGTAATTGTTTTGACATGATCTAAATATTGCTGCATAGACATAGTTCCCTTAGAGAGATTTAGAAGCTGTAATTTCAATTGGTGGACATGAGACTTGTTAAGAGAATTATATCTAGTCTTTAGAGCAGTCCAAACTTGACTAGCAGTATCCAAATGAAAAGGTAGTGAACAAACAAGATTTAAAATACGCATCTTAAGTTTTCCACTTAAACAAGATTTAAAATACTTATCCTAAGTTTTCCACTTGTCATACTCAAGATTCAAGTGAGAATTACCTGAGGCATCAACTAGCATCATAGGAGGAGGAGGAGCCCTACCAGTAACTTGATCAAATAGTTTTGAAGCTCTTAGAAGAACTTGCAGTTGAGATTTCCAAGGCACATAGTTGGTGTTATTGAGCTTGATATTCACCAAAGTAATAATATTATGAATGAGAATCTTCAAGCCAATAGATAACTCTTCAATTTGACCATTAGCATGAGCAGTTGAAGTGGAAGCCATAGCTGAGAGCTTGGAGACAAAATTTACAATGTTGCAGAAATAAGAATCTACCCAGCAGAATGAATCGCACAGCTATAAAGAAGCTTCGACTAAATTTTGAGAGAATTTAATTGGTTAGATTGAAAGATATGAAGAGATCTCAATGAAGAAAACCCTAGATTGGGGTTTCAAATGAAGAATATGTGAAGAAGGTATTGGAAAAAAAACTACCAGGACTTAGCCTTGCTCTGATTACCATGAGAAGAGAGAGAGATTGACAGAAAAGAGTAACTGTCTTATTATTCAATGATTGACATTTCATTGACTTTGATATATATAGAGAAAAGGAGTAGAATAGCATGCTCTAACTAATTAGATAATAGTTGTACATCATTAGCTCTTTCTTTTAACTAACTGATACAGTTTTCGGTAACTAACTACTATACTAATACAACTAGATACTTCTAACTAACTAATGCAGCTAGATACTTCTATCAGTGCTTTATTATTATTATTATTGTTTTGGATAGACCTTATTTTTTCATTATGTATGTATGGAACGGTGTTATGCTTTTCCCTTATGTAGGTATTTATGATTCGTGGATGCTTTTATTTTAGCATTATGGATATTATGTTATCAATTGGACATTATACTATTCTATCTGTTCAAGTGAACATTATGTTGTAATTGTAAACAAAACATTACAAAATTACAACTAAATAAATGAAACAATATTAAAACTAAATAGGATTACTTAGATTACAACTAATTTACATTACATAACAATATTCAAGATTACAACTAATACATATTACATAACAACATTACAAGATTACAACTATACGCTACGAATTTTGATTATTGGGGCAAGTTGAAGCAGTGTGACCTTGTTGACGGTATGCTGTACACCTTTATCGTCCACCTTGGTCTGAGCGATTCATCTCATTTCGAATACACCAACCTCTAGCTTGAAATAATGTCTATAATGCTGAAATAAAGCATTCACAAATCATAAATAACTGCATAAGGAAAAAGCGTAACATCGTTCCATAAATACATAATGAAAAAATAAGGTCTTTCCAAAACAACAATAATAATATAGCCGCAAAAGCCTTGGTCGTATTCCCAGAATGTGGTCCGCATTCTGGAAGTGCGGCCGCATTCTTGAAAAACGGGTCTCATTTGGGAGTGCACCCGACACATTTCCAAAGGGAGATTGGGTCATTTTTTAAATCCACCCTAAAACCAGTCATTTTTGCAGAGAATGTTAAAAATTGGGTAAAAAAAAAAATATGTCCCATGCCATGTTAGCTTGTGGTGTGTTTGGTTACAAGTCATATATTGAATCCATTCATATTATTTTGACCTTTATTTTTCTTTGGGTTGGACTTCAAACCAGCTTGTCTCAAATTGGTCCTCACACATAGGGCCAAAATTTATGCAGGGTTAACTGCAAAGATGGAGCCAATAATTTAACATTGGAGGGCCAAGATTAAATAAGAAAATTGGCGATATTAAATATTTTAAATATAAAAAGTGTAAAGTTTAGATCGTCATTATAAATTATTTAATAATAACTATAAAGAATACTGTTTTTAAAAAATAATATAATAGTTCATATTAATATTCTTTCAATTAATTAAGAAGTTCTACACATATTTATAGCTTCGGGGGCCTGAGCTCCCCACGGTCCCTCTTGCCTCCACCCTTGGTTTGCCGACTTATCACAAGGGTGATGTGTGGGCAGACCAATTTAAAGTATTTTCATTTTCTTTGACAAAGAATGCACCTAAAATTGGATTATGCTGTATTCATTCTATTGTTTCATAATTTTTTAAAATTAATAACTGGAAAACGTATTGTTAACAATTCTTTTTTGCTAGTTAAGGTTGAAGCATAACAAAAGCACAATTGGACCAGCATGTGCGGGTGTTAATGCCCTCTGGGCTTTTTGTAAACCATAATTACTGTAGTATGATCCTGAACTATTTCTTAGTAGGATAAAGATTTGTGGCCAAAATTGACCAAAATGGGGACATATTAGTAATTTTGATGTATTTATTGTCTATCTTATCATTAATAAAAAATTAAAATTTTAAAATTTAATTAAATTTTATGTTTCTCTCTCATCATTAATATCCAACCATCAACTTATGTATAATCATTTTCAATGAATATTAACATTTGTATGTATATATAGGTGGGCTTGAGAGGATGAGGGGTTGAGAAGAAGGAACGGTCTTATTATTATCGTTGCATATCCACAAGCACTAACATTTCATAAGGGATCAATTTGGGATGCAAGACGGAAACTGGTGCTAGCTGGAACGATTCAACTTCCAAGGGAGAGAAAGAGAGAGCAGAGAAAGAGTATCGTGTGAAAAAGAGGAGAGAGAAAGAACTAGGGATAAGGAAAAAAATCATTTTAAAGCTAAACACATATTATAAGATATAATAATTCTAATAATTATATAATAGATTTTATCATAAGAAACTATATTTAGTTAGGAGTCACGTGGATATGCTAGTGATGTGTTCATATTTGACCAAGAAAAAAAAAATTAAATGTCTTCATATATACACCAATACCATTATTAAATGCATTTGGTGAATTATTAAATCCTATTTTTTCAACCAATAGTATTATTACGGATGTAAAGAAAGGGAAAAAAGTTAGAAACTTTATAAATGTGGGTAAAAAAAAATGGACAAGTTTTCGTTCAATTAGTTAATCACATATAAATTTCTATTCATGATCTATAACTAGAGAAAATTCATTTTTGTAAAATAGGAAAAAAAAGTTGTCACAAATTTAGCTCTATTGTATAATTTATATGGTTAATTATTAAAAATTATTTTAACCAAATAATATCATTATGATTCGGGAGAGAAAAGTGAAAAAATTTTAAAATAATATAGTTAAAGAGTTGAATTATAAAAAGAAAAAAATTAAACTAAAAAAATTAGAGTTCAATTTTAAAAAAGGAAAATGGAAGAGAAGCAGAGACGGCGCATGTTATTTCAACATTTAGCCGTTCTATTTTTTTATTTGTAGAGGTGAAAATATTGTTTTAATGGTGAAACTAATATACAATGTGTGTGTGTGTGTGTAAAAATATGTATATATATATATATATATATATATATATATATATTGTTACAACTCAGGTCTAACTATTGGCCTGCCATCATACTTGAACCTAAACAACTGGCCCAAAATGCTTAAGCCGGTGATGACAGTAGTAGTGAACCCAAACAGTTATAAAGTGTATATAAATCTCATAAAGAATCGATGTAGAATGAGGCGTTACAAACTCTCCCCCTTAAAGATGCGACTGCCCTTGTCGCGGCCCAAACACAATAATAGAACCACACGTAACCCTGCGCGTGGAATCGCGAGCCTACTCGATATCACCAGTAACGCACCTGCACTCCAACTATTGGCCTGCCACCACATTTGAGCCTAATCAACTGGCCCAAAATATTTAAACTGGTGATAATAGTAGTAGTGAATCCAAGTCGTTATAAAACACACATAAATCTCACAAACAACCGATGTGGGATGGGGCGTTACAAACTCCCTCCCTTAAAGACGCGACGTCTTCGTCGCGGCCAAAACACAATAATAAAAACTCCCCCCCTTAAGATGCGACGTACTCGTCGCGGCCCAAACACAATAATAGAACCACAGCTTAGAACCCCAGGCAACGTGGAATTTGCTCAAAACCTACTCTGATACCACCTGTAACGACCCAGGCCCAACTACTGGCTTACTACCACACTTGAGCCTAATCAACTGGCCTAAAATGCTTAAGCCGGTGATGACAGTAGTAATGAACTCAAGTTGTTATAAAGCACACACAAATCGCACAAAGAACCGATGTGGGATGGGGCGTTACAAGCCCAAACACAATAACAAAACCGTAGCCCAGAACCCAGGCAACATAGAATCTGCCCAGAGCCTGCTCTGATACCACCTGTAATGACCCAGGCCCAACTACTGGCCTGCCACCACACTTGAGCCTAACCAACTAGCCCAAAATGCTTAAATTGGTGATGACAGTAGTAGTGAACCCAATACGTTATAAAATGTACACAAATCTCACAAAGAACCGATGTACGATGAGGCATTACATATATATATATATATATGTATGTATGTATGTATGTATGTAATATAACAAACTATAAAGTTTATAATCATTACTTTTTAACTCTAATTATAACATAATTATTTATTGGATTCAAATAAAAAAATTAAATACATTAGCTAATATTGACAGTAATTAGGATATAAGTTAACTTTTATTAAACTTAGAGTTATTTGTTTTAATTAGAATTTTTCTTTCTAATATTACCATTGTTGCACACAAAAAAAATCTTATTATCAATAATTATTAATATGTGTAGTTTTATTTGTTTTATATGTTCCAAGGAGAAAAATGTCGTCTTTAATTAGAGACAACATTTGGTAGAAGACAACAGTTATATTTGGCAAAACTCTTTATTGACTTGTATAATTAGGAGTCATAAGACAACCGTTATATTTTTAGTTTATATAAAATTTTTCAATTTCATATATCTAGAGACAAAAAATTCCATCTTTGTATTACAGATGATAACTTTTATCTCTAATTATAGACTATTTATTTTATCTGTAGATGGAGGCTAATTAAAAAAAAAATTTAGAGAAAGAAAGAAATATAAAATTAGAAGAGGTAAGTAAAATAAAATGAGAAACTTTTAATTACTATCATGGTCTTGGTCATGTTTATAATTTAAGGTTACGTTTGGTATGCAGTAATGACTTGGAATGGAATCATCAAATTAGCTTCTCATTCCCTTTCTTTTGTTGGGTGGAACTAATTGAACTCTGAAAGCCCATTCCTATAGAGTGACATTTTCAGGAAAAAATAAGAAAACTCATTCCTTAGCCAAACCCAAAAAATGAGTATTTCAACCTAAGTTAGAGTCATAAAAAATAAAATAAAACCAAAAAAAAAATTATTATTCCCCGTTTAAATATTCAATTGTCATTAAACAAATAAAAAATTAAAAATTAAAAAAGCAAAAAGTAAAAAATTTAAAAATACACATGTTTTTCTTTTCCATTCTAGATTTTTTTAATAGTTTTAACCAAACATAAGAAAAAGAAAAAGAAAAAGAAAAAGTATTCCATTGCCGTTCTACCTTGAATTTTTTTTTCTGTGTTGAATGACCATTCCATCGTACCAAAGGGACCATAAGTGTTTATGATCTATAAGAAAGGAAGATACATTTTTATGTGATTAATTAATGAAGAATCTTGTTCAACCAAATAATATTAGTATGGCATAAGGGACAAAAATAAATAATACAATGATAGAGGTTAGAAAAATAAAATGTGAAACTTTTGATCATTGTCATGAATTTGGCGTAATTAATAAATCATATTAAATTCTTGGCGTTTATGATTTATAAACAAAGAGCCGCGGCGGATTCAGGCGGAGCAACTAGCCCAAAACATATTTTTGAAATATTGTGTATTTATTTCTTGAATTTGACGAGCTGGCCCCTATGAGATAAATTGTATTTTTTCGCTCTCTTATACTAACATTTAAAAGATAAAAATTATTAAGGTTAATAGGTTATTAAAACATAACTTAGTAGATTATCTAAAATTTTAAATGTAGTGGACTATCTAACTCTTTATTATAATTTTAACTAGTAATATTTAAAGTTTGGTATCTTGATTATTTCTTGTTTTTATAATATTATTTCTTGTTTTCATTATAATATTTTTAATATAAAAAGATAATTGATAACTTGGCCGTCAGTTCTTTAAAGTTTTTATGCTATGAAAAGTGCGATGAGTGTATCTTAATATGCCAAAGAGAAGGGAAAGATACTCGATATGCAATATATAATTTTTGGAGGGAGTTGACCAATTCAGAATAATATTTCTTATCTGTACTTAATGCATTTAGATATATCTTAGTCTAATGAGAACAATTGAAATATATGTAATTATACACACACACACATAAATATATACACACACAAACTTTTAAATATATAGTACTATAATGAAATCTTAATTTTAATAGTTTATTTGTGTTATTTTTTAAATGTGATGTCTTATTAAAAAACTTATATTAATTAATTTTTTGAACAAAAAATTTGTCGACCGCCCCCTTACGTTGGATTTTTGGCTCCGCTACTGGCAAAGAGGAGACTCAGTTTTGCAAAAATTCAAAAGAGAACTTCGATTTAAGTATACATATATTGCATGTGCTTAGTTATTAAACCTTTTCGTAGCCAAATAATATTTATTATGATTCAAGAGAGATGAAAAAGATTAAAAAATTGATAGGGCTAAGTAAATATCTGGGTTTTTCTTTGATGCTAAATTTTAATGCATGTGGTTAGTCAATAAAATCATTATAAAAAAAAAAAAAAACATAGAACAGGCTTATGCTGAAAAGAGGATTCAGGTATATATGCCTTACATGATGCACTTAATTTTATTTCAAATAACCATATATGCAAATTCTATTTTTTCATATTGTCATGGTATAATTGCAATACAAAAATTGGTGTAGTAACAATAGTGTAAATAAAAATAAATTTGAATCTACAAGAAAAGCAAACACAATCTGTACAAATTAAATAGGTATGCCGATTGGATTGCTAACTTTGGCCTTCAAACACCAATTTGAAGGAATTTATTAATATAATGAAAGTATGTTTTTTCAATTTAAGCATTCATAAAATCTAGAATAAAATGATTAGTTTATGGAATAGCAAGACGAGTGAATGAAAGTGCTGTAAGTAATAGTGGATACTTGTTCTATAGAGACAAACTCCCCTGGCGGAAAGGTTCCCTCACTCTCGGACCGAACTCAAAGAGATTAGTTTATCTTTTACATTTTTTTTATCAATGACATGATATTCCACCTAAGCATTAAATGAAAAATGAAGAAAAATTCACCCTCAGTTTCAAACCAAGAACAAAATTAAAAAATTCATGAGGTGCCACATGTCAGTCTAACTTCTGAAAACTTATAAAAGAAAATAATTATATTCATCGCTAGCGTTATCCTTCATCGTAACTAATTTGGGAATGAGGCTCACTTTTCCATTCAGTTGCTCCCTAGCCTCGCTCGTTAAGAGGTGTTCGAAGAAGGCTGCAGCAGAATTTTTCAAGTTTTCCCGTCCTTCAATCACGCCGGCTTGCGATCTTCGACATTCCAAATATAGTTAGAAACCCGCCTTTTAGCTAGCAGATTATGATAATATCTCGTATTCTTTTCTCCTTATTCCACCAAATGTCGGCACCCAACTTATTGCTGCATAAATTTGTCTTCATTAGCTAACACAAAATTGAGTCTGCCAGCTGCACGATTGAGCATTTCTCTCCCATTTGGAGATGGATCTTCCTCAAACTTACACTCTTCTTGCTTCATCTCTTCTTCCGCTTCTTTGGCTTTAGCAAAAATGTCTCCGAAAATACTTTTATTCCACCATTTTAACTTTTGCTCGAGTCTCTGCATCTTAAGCCAGAATCTTCGAATCTCATTAGTATCAATTGGCAACTCCCAATTTTGTCGCACCACTTCTTGGAATCCATGATGCCTGCACCACGCAGTAAGAAACTGAAAGGACGAAGGTCCTCACGTAGAAAAAGCGTCAAAACACAACAGTAAAGGACGATGATCAGACACATCACCTCGCTCCAAATGCTTTAGCTTTGTTAAAGGACACATCATTCTCCATTCTGCATTAATGCAGACTCTATCAAGACTCTGAAAATAAAGTTTTGTTCGTCCATGTGAAGCAACTACCCTCAAAACCTGCATCTTCCAAGCCACAAGCCATAATGCAATTCGCGAAATGCTCCATATATTCAACATTAGGTCTAGGTCCGAACTTTCGTTCATGGGCATACAGAATGGCATTAAGATCCCCTCTGAACAAACCATGGCGTCAAATTATCTTTGGCCATGAGCTTCAGTCGTTCTTCCCAGAGAGCTAACATTTCAGTTCTAGAACTACTTGCATTGCATACACAAATGAAGCCAGGAATTGTTTGCGCAATCTAGGAAGAGAGATACTGACATATATACATTGAACATGATCCCAACAACAACACAAGAAACTTGCTCCTTTCATAGCACCCTAATTTTATTAGAAACATTATGATCAAAACCCAGTTTACGTTGAATACGAGGCAATTTAGTCCTATCAACCATAGGCTCCTGAATTGTAACCAGTTCCATATCATGCAGTTTAATTAGCTTTTTGAGCATACAACAACCTTCAACTTTTGCGATCCCCTGAATATTCCAAATAAGGAACTTATTCATTAAGAACATGAAGTGGGTTTCAAACCTGTCGAACGCATAGGCTCCCTCCTTTTTGCTTCTTGTCCTCATTGGTTCACCAGGGTTGTGGAGTTGCGGATTACGACCTCTTGGTTGTACACCGATCAATGAATCATCTTGCGTAACCAAGACTGGCTCGACCCTAGTATCAACTTCACCTGTGCGCGTGGCATAGCATTATATAAGACAATTGGAAGCTCTCTGAAATCTTTTACCCTCATGCTATCCGCCTGATTCTCACTTTCAAGTATATATGCCTCAAAGCTGATTGGTAATCATCAACTCGGTCATTCTGCTCTTAATTTTCTTTTGACAACTCCAAAGCATTAACTACCCTCTTATCTCCCCCGCCAGAATTACAACGTTGTTCATCTACATTCTGACCATCAATTGCTGTGCCTTGCTGCGACAGTTGGGTATCCTCAGAACTAACTTTTTGCCTCTGTCAAAAGAGAAGCGCACCAAGTTTCTCACAGAGACCATCGACTTGCGGCCTACATTTATCTGCGATAATCATGGTATCTAGCTTCTTGGAATTCCCTTCCTCTGGCTGTTAGAACGCTACATGTGTACTGCGTTTTTCAAGGGGAACAATCTTTTCTGGCATCTAGCAGAATAAGATTCTGTATGCAATTGTCCTTGATCTTTTGCATGCCCTTCTTCAGAACAGAAAATTTATTAGCATCATTCGTAACTCCCACCTTATTAATTTCAGTCTGGCTGCTTCCATCTCTGATGGGTCGAAAGCCACGAGGGTTAGCGTTCTTGAGATTTTAGAGTCTGTAATCTGGAACAGCACTTTTTTTCTCCCATAGGCCGCATGCGATTTACGTATTCCTCATTCTGCTTGGTGTTTCGGTTTGGTAAAGTTGTTGGAAGGATTGTGCACGTAGGTACATGTGACACAAAGATAATAAGTACGTATAATACATTGGAAGTAAAATACCATAGAAAAAATACACAAAATTTTAATGTTGTTCAAAATAACATAGAAAAAATCCTCACGATTTTAACGTGGTTCAGCCAAAGCTTATATTCACGGAATAATAATAATTTTTCTGTGACCAAACATGGTACACCAACCTTGTAGTATGTAACAACTAAACTCATGGTAGAAAGTCTTATTTATAAAATACATATACTAATTCAGTTGGATTAGGAATCCTATAATGTGAAGTACTTTTATTTTTATTAACTTAATTAATATTTTCTCCAATATTCAATTAGACTTGGAATTTGAGTCATACTCTAACAAAGTCTCCTTCTTACCATTCTTCTCCTTTTCACGATTATCCCATCACCAAATCTCCGTTTGGGTTGCGATTTTGGTTCTGGTTTCAGAGGTGGTTCCTTACCCAACTTCCTACATGTGTTCCTCTCATGACCCAAAAGCGAACAATGTGTACAATACCTTGGCATATCTTCAATTCCAATCGGTTGCAAGTAGTTTCGAACAAAGCTTCCCATTTCTGGATCTTGAATTCGAATCCACCCCGAAGAGGATGTTTTTGCAGGACATTCATCTCAACACAAACACAAGCCATTTTTGGTCATGTCCATCTCGCTGTCGCTTCATCCACTTGAAGAAGCCTCACAAAAGCCCTTGCTATATTCACCATTTCATGCAAGTGTGTAGGCAAATTTTCCATGTTAATCCATATCGAGGCAATAGGGGGCCCTTTCTCAGGTTTGAAATCCCTAGTCCATCGCGTTACGTGCATGCTGTGCAAAAAATATCCCAATCACCCTTCATCCAGAGCCTTCGATAATCTAAAGAGTTAGATAGTTTGATGAAGATATGTCGAGAACCCAACCAAAGGATTTCATCGCCTTAATCCACACAAACCATCTATGAACTGTTTCTAGGGTTGGGCATCGTAGAGAAACACCCAATAAAAGCATATGCATAAGAGGACGCCAAGGCATCTTCTTCTCCTATAGAGTATACTATGGCAGGAAGATTTTGATATTCCTCAACTGGCCTCACATTCGTTTGAAACGTAGCTGACGAATATGCCACAATAGCGACAAAAGTTTTGTTCCATGATCGCGGTAAGCATAGCGGCTGAGTGGTGGCTTGTCCCCCCTCGTCCGGCGGCTTTGGAGGAGGATCAATGTGTTGAAGCTGTTGTGGCTCAGTCATGCAGACGAGAGAAAATTTCTATGGTTTCCCTTCACCTTATGATTAAAAGTTTGACATGTATAAATTTAATTTTATACTAATAAAAAAACAAAGGTCACCTAAAAAATAATGAAAAATAAGTGATGGTGTGTCATTTTAATAAATATTATAAAGCTAGCGTGGCATCTTCTAAAGCATACATACTAACTTAAGTATAACTTTATATGTAGTATATAGATATAGATTATAAAAGTGTTAAAAATGAATAATGAATTAAAAAATTCATATAATACCCCAACTTGGAATTATAACTCTTCTTAATAGATAAAATTATTAAAGTAAAGAAAATTAATTACTTCGATTTTTTTTATCAACTTGTCAATAGAGAAAAAATAATGATTTAAAAATGTAAAAAGAAAATCAAACAAGCAGCTAGAGGACTCCTAGATGGGTCCCTATACTCAAACATCAAATTTAAAAGGAACAAAACTTAACCTAGTATTAAAAAAAATGACACTATATTTTTCAAAAAAAAAAAAAATGTAATTGTGAGATGGTACCATACTCAATTCTCAAACATATTTGTTTATCTATAAGCAAAGTAGACTCATTTTTTGTAAATAAGAAAGAGATCGTCATTGATTTATGAGGTAAATTAATAACATTTTGTTAACATCCAAATAATATTATTACGATAATAGAGAAAAGAAATTATAAAATTGATAAGGTACATAAAAATGTGAAGCTTTTTATTGTTATCTTGGTTTTGGTCTCAATAATGAATCATTTTAAAGTTTTAGTATTTATGACCCATAACATTTTTATATGCTTTTCTTTACCTAAATAGCAATTTAAAAGAGTGTCAATGTAATACTAGTGCACCTCACTTTATATAATATTAGTTTAACATCCGTGCCATTGGACGGGATGGAACATATGTAATTGGATATATTAAAAGAATAGAACTTTTTTTCTGACTAAATATTTTAATCAAATTATAGTATGAATTTAATGAATATGTATTAGTCTGGAAAATAAAACAATAATAATACACATATCTATCTATACTATATAATAAAGTAGAACCCGTTTCACCAAAATGAAAGATTAATTGCGAAAACCCTACATGTTAACATATTTTTCCCCATCGTTTATATGCATTCATGTCTATATTTTCATAGATCGAACACTTGCATTTTTTATTATAGTCATCATCAATTTGTTATATATTTCAAGGTTATTAGATATTAATTACGGTTTGTTTCCTTATTTATATTTCGGATCACTTTCGATCTTCTATTTTAGAACGGTTTTTATTATTTTGATTTACTTTATTTAAATGGTATGACTATATTGATTCACAACAAAATTTGTGCAAATTTAGTTTCTTGCATATCAAAATGTTTGCCTATTGCTGTATCACTTTTGAATTTTATTTTAAAGAAATACAAAGATTTATAAGAAGATTAAAATCAACTAATTTCTTTTGTATTTGATATCTTTATCAAAATCAAATGGGTTTGTTCAAAATCGAACAAATGGCAAAGAAATATAGAAAAAGCAATATTTGTAACAAAATCAAAATCAAACTAGTCATTTGTATATTCAAAATTTTCATTAATATAAAATAAATATTTTTAATATATTTTTAGCTTTACTTCTTTTTAAGTGACTTTATTTTCTTGTTCGAAAAAGAGCTAAAGAAAGAGAAAGAAAAAAAATATTTTTGGAAAATAATTACTATATTCTAATTAAATATGATAATTATAAAGTAAGAGCTAATCAATTTATTTAGTCATATAAAGTACAAACAGACCTATGTACATGTGAAAGGGAATGGACCTTGTTGAAAGAGTACTAACGTAACACTTTAAATGCACTCACCCAAATGCCGTGTCTCTCATAATTTTGGAGTTTATTAGTCTGGCATGTTGGGGACATTCAAAAGACTTCTAACTCTAAAATCATTAGCGTTTTTCCTTTTGAATTTTCTAAAAAATTATTATTTGCATTTTTCCTTTTGATTTTTCTAACAAATTATTATTTGCGCTAATTTATTTTTAACTAGTGTGTAACTCATGCAATACACGGAAAAATGTATATTTTATGTTTTTATTTAATATTTATGACAAATTTTAGTATTTTAAAAGAATTTAATTGTTTTTTAGTTTTATTACTAATCATGATTTGAAATATATAATTTTATATTGGGATTATAAAACCAAAAAGAGAGGAATAGGATTAATCTAAATGTAATACTTTTAAAGATTATAGTTAAAAGTAATGTAATATATATTTTGAAATAGTTTATAAAAATATATAGAAACTCATGTATTCTGTTTCTAAAAATAAGTTACATACAATTGTAAATGTAAAATTTATCACTCTAGTTATTCATGAAGGAAAATCAAATTATCAATATCTAATTTTGAATAGAGACCATATTTTTTCAATATAAAAAATAAATAGAAGAGTTTGAATAAAAATTATCTAATAATTGATAAATTATTTGCAATTCAAATAGCCATTAAAATGTCACATAAAATTCAATAATTCAAGTAATATACATTTTATTAGCTAAGTGGAAAAAAGATATGATATATTAGCCCATGCAATATACTGAACAAATTAGTACTTTTTGTCTTTATTTATTATTGATAGTTAATTTTTATATTTTTTTTGTAAAATCAAATAATTTTGAAAAAAATTAATGGAAGTATACAAAAGAGTTTGTGTGTGTGTGTGTGTGTATATATATATATATATGTATATGTATATCATATAATAAATTTGATTAGAAAGTATCTTTTTGTATGAAGAGGAGATAGTTGAATTTTTTTGAAAGAGAAAATGCATGACATGATGAAAATGTGGCATAAAAAGGCAAAAAATACTATTTCATAATATACAGAGATACTAATTTAGTTGATAAAAAATATAATGTTGAATTATATACAAATAATTAAATTATGAAATAATTTATAATTGAAAAGATAATGTTTATTTTAGATTAGAAAATAAAATCATTGCATGGATATAACTTAAAATAGTATAAATTACTTGACTTTAAAAATATTGCTCAACTAAGGTGTGACATGAATTAATAGATATAAAATTTTTAAAAAAATCATAAGAAGAGGACATATATTATTTTAAATATGCATGCATCTTACTTTATTTTATATATATATATATATATATATATATATATATATAGATATAGTTTTACCACCTAAAATTGGATTACGTTGTATCGATTACGTGGTTCGAAATCTTGCAGTAGATCAATGTATTCTTATGCAAGCATTAAAGAGGATTCAACTCTGACAAGGTCACAAATCACCTACTCGAGAATATCTTTGGATAGGCTGTCTAAATTTTGAAATCCAGGTTTTAACATATTGGTACTTGTCAATGAGTTCAGATTACTTGAGATTTTGGACGGAATGTCCATGTCGCCCTGGTGCAAACCTCTTCTCAAAATTATGCATTCGGTTGTTTTTCATCGTGCCTAGGTTTAATCAGCCTTTTTTTGTTGTACTCTAGAACACAACAATGAAATTATCCAACAAAGACTCTCAAAAGTCAGGAATTAAAAGACCATCCCAATCATGCATTTAAACAAAAAGTTTTAAAGAAAAAGATTAGTAATAAAATTCAATCAATCAATTATAAAGGCAGGGAACAGTTGTCAAACTATAACATATGTCGTGTAAACTAAAATAAATAAAAAGTAAAAGAAAAAAAAAGAAACTCTTAAATAATAACTAATTAAACAATTAGAAAATTATTGAAAATGGTTAACTATATCATTCAACACATATCACAGGAATTAAAAAACACTTAAAGCTAAAATAAATGAAAAATAAGAGGGAAAAACACATAACAAGAATTAAAAAAAAAACAAAGTACTAAATAATTCTCACACCTATTTAACATATATCACTTGAACCTAAAATAATTATACAAAAAAAAAGTAACTAAAACGTTACTAAACATTATCAACCTATAATTTCAAATTACGTCACTTACACAAAAAGTAAAAGAATACTTACTAATACGTGACTTAAGCAGCAATGAGAAAGCACATGCCAACTCTCTCTCTTTCTCTCCCTTTTTTTTTAAACGCCTAACTCCCAACCTGATCCTCATTCCTCATGAGATTTAACCTAAATCTCACTTCTGGTTGGAGATATTCTTAACGACCTCAGCTGCCCTTATCTCACATATGTGAGCTCTTTCCCAAAGAGTTTCACCCAAAATCTTTCCATCAATTTTTCAATGCATGTCATTCTTGATATGTTCTCTCACTTGACAATGGTTGGAAAACTCATTTTGCGCAAAATACCCACAAATCACACGCAAGTCTACATCCGCACAAGTATCATTCTACTTGCTTAAAACACTCACCTACATGAGCCTTTTTGTCTTCTCTCTGCACTGCAAAACCCATTAGTTACTCACAATCAGTCCTTCTCTCACTTGTGGCCCATGCCACCATAGTCACGTAATGTCTTTATCACTTCTTTTGTTGCAACTATCACACTCATGATCAAAACCATCGAAAGACCAAATATCCTGTCGTTCATTAATCTCTCCGATTACACACTCTCCAAAGTCAAAAACTATCTTCACTCACTTCAACACACACACACCCTCACTTGAAATTTATAAATTAGGCTGAGCGCCTTGCGATTTTATTGCATCAAAAACTGAATATAAGATGACAATTCACACATTCATGGAAAAACAGTAATAGTCTTCTATCTTCTAATGTTAGGAATCAAGTGCTTATTACAACGAAGAATTCCTTGCAACTTAGTATATCTACTTGCATCGTGCATAACCACCGAGCCGTTAGCTGTTATTCCTTTTGTTCGTAAGAAAGTATGCTACTGAATTTGAAAAAGAGCCTGACAATGTTCCTAATTGCAACCTCCATTGTTGGTCACCCAGGGTGACTATAGTTGAAGAATCTAGTTCAATCCAGACTTGCTTATTGCCCAAGTCAGTTATTAAAAATGAGCCACGAAGCAAACCTCGTAGCTCAGCATCAATAACCGATTGCCCTTCAAGTTTCTCAAAGAAGCCAGCAACGAAGTTCACATTACTATCTTGAATCAGGCCTCCGCGACCTGCCCCCTCATCATCGCCAGGTACGCTCCTATCTGTATTAAGTTTAAAGAAAGAATTCGCAGGTTCATGCCAGCAGATGATTCGTGACACTTTACATATCCTTTCAATTACGGTACAAAAGAAACCAGATGCAATCTCCTTATCCCCTCTCTATTGACTTGTTGGTAATATTTTGCTTGAACAAGCTGAGCAATTTGACACCTAACTCGCCAAATGACACGTTGTGCCTGAAATCCCAACTGCCCGTGTCGAGCATCATTGCGTTCAATCCAACAAAACTAGAATATAAAGATGGGAGTCAATACTCGAATGTGATTTGATCCATGACCATGTGCACTACCGAGAGCCATCTCGCGAAGAGAGCTAGCTTAATTATGAGTGTAGGCACAACAGTACCTCCAAATAAAACACCAAAATGGTCTAAACCTATTAGACCATTTGACCTCCAACGAAACAATGTTCCAAGTGTTTCTTCGCTTGCACAACATTGGCATTTAGACGCCATTATCAGGCCATTCTCCTTCAATCGAATCTCAACAGGTATCCACCCACGAAGAAGGCGCCACATAAAGAAAGACACTCTGGTAGGTATGAATTTGCGCCAAAGCTCTTTGAAAATATAAATGAGCAAGCCTTCCGCTATCTGATTGTTTGCCAAGCTGACTTTAGAGAGAGAATCATCCATTACTTGATAGAGCCCATAATGGAAGATCCTCTCCTTGTTGATCAAAAGGAATGCAAGCTACTTGAGCAACCAGTTGGGAAGGCAATACTTCATTAAGCTCTCCGATGTTCCATGTACTGCCAATCCAAAAATCCTGAACGCGGATGGATTGCAAATTTGAACTTAACACATTGAAGAATGTTTAGGAATCCGCCAATTGACTCTGGTAGACATTGGTCAATGTCAAAACCACGGTCAAAGCTGAAAAAGTTCCAAAACATGCAGGATGAGATCGAATTTCACAAAATGAAGCTCAAAGTCGAATTCAGGACGTCAAAAGCAAAATTGGAGTAGTCATTGATCAACTCACTCTGTGTTCGGTCAACGCCCGATCAACGCGCCTAAACCATGAATTTAACGAATATATTATGGAGAAAGGGCTCCGGCTTGAGAGCCCTCACCTCTCTAGCTGCCCTCACTCTCTTTGTCTCACACTTTAACATAATATAATTAAACTATATTTATAGAATAAAAAACTAAGAATTTCTAATTGGTCAAAATTAGAATATTTAATACTCATACCCGTGAGACTCGTTTAGAATGTGTGCCACACCATACCCTACATATAACAACCAAAATTTTATTTATTTTAGTTAGATCGTAATCTACTAACGAGGAATTTCACCCATGACATAATCATCCTATGAGTAAATCTATTGCCAAACGTTGGACCTTTTGAGTACTTTTCAACTAGCGGCAAATGTGGGTTAGTTAAATCGACCAAACCATCCCAAACTAACTGAAAAATTTGTGTTAGTTTAGTCATTTCACATGGTTAAAAATTAATTGATTAGTTTAATTGGTTTGGTTTGGTTCAAAATAGATTCACAAACCAAACCAAATCCGAATTATATTCATTTCTAATTTTATGTATATATTAGTTAAATTTGTATTAACTATGTCTATCCTAATTTTATATTTTTAGTAGTTAAACTTGTAATATATATGATATATCATGCTTGATCTATTGGTTAACAGTGACGGAGCCATAATTCTTATCAGGGGAGTTAACAGAATATAAACAATTTAAACAATAAGCATTTTATTAATTTATGAAAAAGTTACAAAAATGGCTTACGAGTTTTCATATTTTAAAAACGTTGCATAATGGCTATTACTAATACTGTTAAATATATCATTCTCAATATATGCCCACTAAACAATTATTCACCATTGGTCACTACATCAAAAGAACATGAAAACATTAAAGGGATGTCATTTGTAAATTTAAGGTGGATCACTGCATTAAAAGATTTTAACAATATTATAAATTACATATAAAAACCATTATTTATTAAATTCAAGGAGGGGTCATTTGACCCCCCTTAACTATACATGTCTCTATTTTGGTTAATGTTTTTCTCCTTGAAATCATTAGAATTTTTAAAAATTTTTTTATTTTATAAAATTTTTGATAAAATTTATTATTTTTTTTTATAAAATCCAAAAACTAAACCAAACCTTTTGTTTGGTTATTATACATGATAAGAAACTAATTAATTGGTTTTAAATATAAATTGACTAGTTTTAATTTAATTTAAAATATGATTAAATCAAATCAAATCATACACATTCCTACCTCTAAGTGTGTGTTCGGCAACAGATTTTCAAGTAGCGTTTAGCGTTTTGACTGGTCAAAACGCTATTTTGCTAAATTATTACTGTTCGGTAAACTAGCGTTTCAAGTAGCTTTTTAGGTAGCTTTTAACGTTTCAACTAGCGTTTCACAAAAGCTAAAAAATTTAGCGTTTCAGGTAGCTTTTAACTTTTCATATTTTTTTTTGGCAATTCTACCCTTTTGCATTTTTTTATTTTTCTATTCTCTTTCCAATCTCTCTCTATATTTTACCTTTTCTTTTACAAATATAAATAAGAAATAATATAAAAATGAATTTCAATTTCTATATAATCAACATTACTAAAAGCATAAGTTTTATTAGAAAATTTTTTTAACAAAATAATTTTGAATCTATTAAAATTAATTTTTTTAATATTGATATAAATGTTTTATCAAAAAATTAGTTACACTTTAATATTAAAATATTATGAAAATAAATATCTAATTATGAAATATATTATCTTATTCCTATAATAGTAATAGTAATTACAATTATCATAATAACAATAATAATAATGACAGGATATCAATGTCTCTTTACGTCATTTAACATTCATCAGCTAATCTAACAGCTAATTTTACCGAACACATTTTGTTCAATCAGCTAGTTAAACAGCTATCCGCTAACAGCTAAAATACAATAGCTATCAGCTACTCTAACAGTTAAATTTGCCGAACAGACCCTAACTCTAATTTAATACCACTAAACAAAAGAAAAGGAATAACAAGCTGATGTCACTTAGACCTTGTTTGGCTCGACTTATTTTACAACTTATAAACACCTAAAAAAATACCTTTTATGATTTTACTATTTATAGCTTATAAGCCTCAAATAAACTTAGCCAACCAGGCTGTTAAGCGCTTATTTGTATTGATTTTTTTTTAAAGGGAAAGTACTTTTTTTTAAAAAATATTATTTTTACAATAATTATTTGGCTTAATTTAAAAAAAAACTGAAACTCAAAAAGAAAAACACATTTATAGTTTTTCATAAAAGTCAAGGTTTTTAACTTTTTTAAAAAATATATTTTAAAAAAAATTAACAAAAATTTAAAAAAAAAATCAATCCCAAAGAACCCTAACCCATCCCAGCATGTCGAGCCCCAATTGGGTGGCCTGCTAAACTCGCGCGCGCGCGCGCGCACACACACACACACATATATATATATATATATATATATACACACACACACAAGCACATATTATTTTGACGACGGAAAATTCCTTCGGCGCTATATAGGCTGCTCTTTCACTCTTTTCTTATTATATTTATTTAATTATTTGATGGTAAAGAATTGAATAGTAGTGAAGGATTGAAGAATATACCCGAAATATTTAGGAAGGAGATGGAGACCGAAGAGTGGAAGAAGATATTCGAAACATATAGGGATGATAAGGGCATGACGCCTCTTCACTACGCCGCTTCATATGGGTGCAATGATATATGCAACTACTTGATTGAGACATTAGGCATGGACACCGAAATCAAAGATTTTGATGGTAAGATTTCTATATTACCAGCTCTTTTTTTCCATTATTGAACTTGATTATCGTATTTTAGGCCAGCTTTGATTTTTTACATTGCTATCTTATATGAATTACAGGCAATCTTGTAAAATTGTCAGTATTTTGGGCTCCTTTAGATTTTTCTTTCTCTTAAAAACTAATCTTTTGTATAGCTTTTGAAAATTTACTTTGAGAGGGCAAAATTTTTCTTCTGGAAAAAGAAATTGATTTTTTTCTCTTTTAATTTTAATTTTCAGAGTTTGAGCTTCTTTTTTTTTTTTTAATAGAGCAACTGAATTCAAATCCCGATTGCAAAAAAGAAACGCTTTTCTCATGAAAGTATTTTTCTGGTATAGTAGCTATGAAATTTAGTCCATAATTATATATATAGGATGTGTTGTTAAGATTTTCGGGCGACTGCATTTTGGATTTGTGAGAAATCAGTACAAATGTGATGGATGTAGTGCTTATACTGCTGCAAATATTTTATAGGTAATACTGTGTTGATTTTAGCAGTTTGTAATGACCAAATATCTACGGTGGAGTATTTAATTGATAAAGGAGCCAACATTTGTAGCATTAATGAAGCCGGTGCAACGGCTTTGCACTTTGCTGATGGGAAAGGTTTGTGGACTTTTTCTTTTGATTTATATATGGTTTCTACTGCTTAATTTTAATTTTTAATAAGTAATTAATTTAAAAAATCTCAATGAAAGTTAAAGAAAGAAGAGACAGCAGATGCATGGGAGGAGGGGGACTAAACCATCGCTATTGCACTTCTTTCCGTTAGGCAGAGTAAAATGATTTCCTTCCGCATATAATTTGTAGCATTCACAACGACCATACATCAAAACATATACCAAAATGTCCCTGCAACGGTTAAAGATAATTTCATTTCCATGAGATTGCAAATCATCTCCGCCTTAGCATTCTTTGCTAGGCTTTCTAGACTTTGAACTTCAGAGTTTAAATTGTTTGCATGAATGCAATGCGTTACTCACACTAGTACAAGCTCCTCCCTGAAACTATGGTTGGACTGTTCTCTCATCTTGCGCAAGTTCCATGACCTTTTTCATTGTGTTCGGGATACATGGCAATGAGATTGTTCAGTAAACACTTCCAAAAGTTAGTTACTAATGCATTATGCCATTCACCTTTTTAAACAAAAAAGTTAAAAGATAAATTTAGTAACCTTTCTAAGACCCAAAGCAATGTTGTACAATCTCTTTAGTGATGCCCTTTGGAATCAAAAAACATAACACCTGTAGTATGTGATGCTAATAAGAACACCGTTAATCAATTGGAGCCTACAACCAATGGACAAACACTTCGTCGTCTAGTTAGCTACTTTGTCAGTGATTGAGCTTTAAGGCTATTGACACACCCTGTAAAGAAGGCTTCCCTCTTAACCACACTAATTTAGAGGGCTCATATCTTTCCAGAAAAGGTAAGAGCTTTCTTGATAAGGCTCATAGAACTTGGGGTGGCTTTTGGGATGATCAGTAGATTCTCCGTGAAAGGAAGATGATTAAGCTTGACCTTCTTGTTCTTTGTATGGTAGCTAAAGCATTTTCCTTCACCACTTTTAAAAAGAAGTTTGCATAGGACTTCAATGGCAATAACAAACAGATATGGCAAGACTGGATCCCCTTGCCTCAGTCCTTTCTTTCTGAGAAAGAAACCCTCCAATTGCCCATGAGTGCTCCAGAGTAGGAAGGAGTCGTGATAGACATCTCAACCCATTTGACAAATAATTTAGGCTCCATTTGTTACAATTTGAAAGCAACAAAATTTGTTGTCGTTATTGGGTGGTATGGTGAACTATACTTTATATAAATAAAGAGAATATAGCTTCTGCAGTTTTTACCATACAAAATATCTTGTATCTTCTGGAAAGCAAAGGCATATTTATTTGTTATCTTCAACAGAGATGGTGACTTTTCTGATCTCTAAAGGCGCAGACGTAGATGCACCATCTGCAATTGGGACACCACTACAACATGCTGCACAACTTGGAAAAAAGAAAGTTGTAGAGATGCTATTAGAGAATCATGCAGATGTAAGGGCATCATTCGTGCTTGTTTCTTTTTTCTTTTGGCATGCGTAGCATTTACACTGTTCACCTGCTTAAAGTTAGAAGATAGATTTTGAAGTTATGGAGATGTTACAAGAGAATCAGGTTATTTGCAATTCTTTCATGGAAGTATATTGTGGTCCTCTGAAGAAAGGATAATCTATTTATGGTCCTTTGAGGTGACGATCAGAAATGTTAAGCAATTACTGCCTTTCATTATCATTATTTTGCAATCTAATCCTTGCTTAACCCAAAAGACTGACCTAGGGTTCCTCACCAGTTACCAAGGGCCGGTGCTTGTCTAATTCCTAACTGGAGAGTCCTCTCCTTACAAAGTAGATGGATTGATCATAGAAGATCTGGTTCTTTGATTTCCAATCACATTAGTAATGAATCTCTAAGCACTCTTTTTCTTTACTCAGATAAATGCAGGTCTAGAAGGTTCGTTGACACCACTAATGCTGGCAGTACGTGCCAAATCGACTGAGTGCATAAAGCTGCTGATTGAGGTACCAAGGGTGTACAGTTACTAAAAGAATTTGATTTTTTAGAAAAGCTTTTTCAAGGATTTGGACATGATTAACGAGAACCAATTTCTTTTTTGTTAATCAATTCTTTTTGGAAGTTGATTTTTCTGTCTTGGATGCAATGCTTTGCCAAGTTCCTAAACAAACGGCTTTTGAAATTCAAATGGCTTGTCTCTTTATCCTAAAGGTTTCTGTGACAATGGTTAATTTAAATTAACCTTAACTAACATTCTTCTAACCTGTTCTCAGCTCTTTCTCTATTCGTTTGGCTGCAACTTCTCCTATTAATTTAACCCTAATCGATATTCATGGTCAGATTTGGATTCATTGAAGAAATAGCTTTTAAGCATATGTAGATACATGCTCCTTTTATATACCTTGTATTATACTCACTTATGTTGTTTCTCTTGTATTCTTTGATGTATAGGCGGGCGCTGACCCAAATATTGGCGCAAATGGGTATAACACAAGTCCTTTGTGCTGGGCAGCCTCGATGGATGATGGGTTGATCATAAACTGCTTAGTAGAAGCTCAACCAGAAGCCGATTTCAATTTCACTGATGCAGTGAGTTTTGGAAGTTAATTCAATTATTGAAATTCTTATCCTTTTTCAATTTTGATACAATGTGAATTTTTTTGCCTATTTCCTAACATTAATGCTGTTTGGTTTGACTGCACTGGAACAAGCAGTTGTAGTTTCTAACTTCCCTGGTGCAATTACTCTTCTCTCAAATATGAAGAACCCGCCAAGCAGCTTGATGTCTGTAGCCACCTATGTTCACACTGCAGACTTTTGGAAAGAGGTATTTTCTGTGTAACAGCTACCCTATGTACTGCTTATAGAAACGTTACTGGAAGATATAAGTTTTTGTATGTTCTTAATCTTCAGTTCCTTATCCTTTACTGGGCAGTCTCGATCTGCAAAACATTCTCATTCCTTGTTCTGTTCCAATTTCGGTTTCATTTTTCATGGAAGCCTGTGTGCATATCATGACAATGACTACCCCACATTGAGGGAGATATTGTAATGGATTGGCCTAAGTGGGGCCATTGTGTAGCTAAATATCCGGCATCAGCAATTTAGTGGCCTAGGAGTAGTTACAAGTAGATTAGGAAATATCGTTTTGAAAAACTTCCGAGTTTTGGCCCCTTACCTAACTCCAATAAGAGAAATGGAGCTATAATACGTACTCATTGGGTTTTACCATTTGCTTCTTCTACGAAAAGCCTACAACTAAATCTTGAAAAGTTCTTGTCTTTTATAAGGAAAAATTGAAGAGGACGAAATTCCTATTACTTGTGTAATCTTTTTATCGGGGTTCTTGTGAGGAATGAGGGTATGGACCGAAAAATTCTTACTTGGTAGAATTTCGTTTTGTGAATTGAAGACAAGTGGAGTTCTCCCTTTCACTCGAGATCTCATGCATAATTGTTGCTTGTGCTCTACAAATTTGTCCTCACTATATTGTTTTGATCATGATGTGTACTAGTTGAAAACCTGAAATTTCTTTTTAAATTCCTTCCTAAGCCTCCCAAGCAGTCATTTAGGGGCATTGTTTACCCAGTATTGGTCACAATTATTCATTTTCACTATCCCATCGTCATTAGTTGCTTGTTCTGTCATGATATCTGTTTTGTTGTTGTCATTTGTTTCATTCCTGGGTTGAGTGGTTGACTTGTCTTGCAATCAAAATATTATTTAAGCTTGAAAAGAGATCCGTGGTCCATAGAGCTTTGGTATTTTGAAGAAAAAGTCTGCAGCCCTTTTAAGGCCTTAAAAAAAATATATGTGAGCTTATGTTAACAGTAAAAGCAATTTGAACACAAAAAAAGGGGGAAAAAGGAAATAATCACAGCTGCAGTGCAGCGACAAATGTAGCAATGAAGCCTACTGCCTTGGGCCATCCGCTTCTTTTTCCTAATTCTTTATGTTTTATGGTTCCTTTTTGGCTTCATTGCACTCTTTTTCTTTTTCTTTGTATGGATTTCTTTTATTTTATTTAGTCAGTTGAATTATTTTAGATATCTATAACCATGTTTTGCCTTTATTATGTTTTCTCTCTTTTTTTGACTATATATATACACAGACACAGGCACGCATGCCATTTTGTAGGTGTAAATTACTAAAAAGTGCTGGTATTACAGTATCACGGTATAGATTCTGGCATCATTTTGCATTTGCTGATTCAGTTATTGCTGCTATGTTTATTTCTGCAGTTGTTGTGCAGGTTAAATGCAACCATGATTTTCTCCTGAGCCTTGAATTCTGAAAATTTTGGCATTAATGTGTCTTTGTTGTTGTTTGAAACTTCATTGCAGGCAGATGATTGTAAGACGGTAATTTTTCAGGAAACAAAAGCAAAAGGAGAAGATGCTCTGAAGGTCAAGAAGTACGGTGTGGCAATTAATTGGTTCTGTTTGGTAAGTTTCAACTCCATCTTTTTTTTGGGGAAACCCCCCACCCCATGGGATCAGAACCCAAGAGCTCACTCTAGAAGGAGATTGTCTCCACCACTCGAGCTATCCCTAATCCCAAGTTTTAACTCCATTTTCATCATATTTGTTGAAATATGGTATTTCTACGTCTTATGTACATGTGGGTTTCAATTCAAATTGTAGGCAGAAATGGCAAAACCGAATGATGCCACAATTAGTTCCTATCTAAGCTTGTGCTGGGCTTGCTTGCATCATGCTTCATTTGCTCTAAGGTGTGCCCAGGACTCTGTGCAATCGAGTCCTCTGTGGTCAAAAGCACACCTTAGAGCAGGTGTGGCATGGAGGCTTCTGAAGGTATCCATTTCTATTTTGTTCTTCAAATTTTCCTTTTCTAGAAAGCATCTAATATTTTGTATCTCATAACAGTTATACTTGTGCACGCAGAACCATCAAAAGGCAACAGAATCATTTAAAAAAGCTTTCGAATTAGATCCTAAGGAGAAAGAACTCAGGTGAATGTTAGTTTAAACAACTTTTTATTCATTTCCTATATTAGTTTGAACAACTTTGCATCCATAAGCAAAATGGCACGATGTCAATCATTGACATTCATTGCTTAAAAGTTGAAGATCAGTCATTTTGGTTTAATTTGTGAGTGGTTATTATCCGAGTACCAATAGGGTGATTGTTTGTTTCAAGGTTTCTGACATTCTTCCAGATTCTCTCAAAACAGCTTCTTCTTCTTCTTCTTCTTCTTCTTCTTTGTCTATTTCTCCAGGGAGGCGATGGAAGCCAAAGATGATGACTTGGTTACAGTGGCCAGAAAAAAGAGCAGATTTTTGGAAGTGGTGACTTGTATTGGCATGCAAACATTACAATATCAGGAACTGGAAAGTATGCTGAAAGAGAAAACGCAGAGATGACTTCTAACGCTAGAAGATTGCCGTTGGAGCTGGTGGTGTTATGAAGCCTGACATCTAAATTTTGGAGCTCGTCAAACTATTTATGGAGGTTTCTTCTAATCATCTAATTGTTTTTTTTTTAAAAGAAAAGGATCCAAAAGGACAATTAATGTATACATTGAGAATCATTTTAATCAATCCTAATGATTAGGATAAAATCGTAAAACAAATCGTAAAAGTAATTATAGTTACTTCTATAACCATGAAATAAAACGAGAGGATGAATCAGGTGTGGCCTTCAGAAAATTGGTTAAGTGTATAATTCAATATGCATATATAAATTAAGCTCACGGTAAACAAGTTACATGTCACATGATACCTGACATATTCTTTCTTCCTTTAGGTAAATTGTGATATATGGAACTGTTTAAGCGCTTAATTTTTTTCTCGTCCAAAGTAGAAACTTAAAGGAGCTGGACAGGGCACAAAACAGCACAATAAAGACACATGGGCCAACTAACCTAAGCCTATTAGGCGAAAGGGAAATACTCTAAAGGGAAATTGGTCAAAGAATAGACCCAAGAAAAGGACACAGGCCGAACAATGCCCGGCCCTAACACAAACTACACACTAATCTTAACCCTCGCCAAAAACCTATACATCTGCGGCGGCTCAGGCGCCGTCAACCACGCAAGTCCCAGAGAGATGGCAAAAACCCATAAGCAGCGCAAGAAAGCAAACCTCGATATTGCTTTTTCTCAACCGTAGTCACCAAGAAACAATTATATCAAAACGCTCACTGAGATCTAATTCTGTCAACGCGAAAGTGCTAACTACCGAGGAATCATCGCGAAACCTGTTAAAAGTGAGCAGAGCAAGACTGACAGACCTCGTTAAAAACTCCAGATCCTAGTTGGTTTCAACATCTCGGTAGAAAGGACGGATCCATTAGGCTTTAGGTTTGAACACATGGTGGTTAAGATCACCTATCACCTTTGCAACCAAAAGAATAGAAGGGATCAGGGGCAACACATGACTAAAGCTTTCGGCATCTTACGACAAAGAAAGTCAGCATATAAATAGCGTAACACTGAGGGCCTGTTTGGATTGGCTTTCTTTTAGGAAAATAAACTTTTTTTTTTTCCCTCTAGAAAGTTACGTTACTTTTACAATAACTATTTGATTTAGTTTTTAAAAAAATTGAAACTTTACAAAAGCTGAAAAACAACTTTTTTTAAAAGTCAAAAATTTTAACTTATAAAAAAACTGTTTTCAGAAACGGTTAAGAGAAACACATGGGCCCTGAGTAAGACAAAACTGATCATCTGGGTGTGGAACACTATTGGCACCATTGTAGCCCACGCCACACAGATGAGGACCAACACAGCCAACAAGGCTTAGATTAGCTGAGAGCGGCATGGTCCAAGATTTGAGATCATCGAACATAGAGGCAGAGTCAGGACCCAATGCTCGGTGGTTGCGCATTTATGTATATCTTTTTTACTATATTAAAAAATTAATTACAAAAATATATAATATTTAATATAAATTAATAGCCACTGTTTTTTTTGCGGGGCAATTAATAGCCACTGTTGTTATAAACATAACTATATTTTCGTTATTATAAATAGAAACTTAAGTGAAAATTTTGTAAACGTTGGATATTTAACTTTCAAGTATATAATATAAATGGCCCGACAATAATTTTTTTAAAATTTTTCTTGTCTTTATTTCTTCTTTTCTATGACTATTTTTATTCCTTATTTTTACTTATTTCCTTCTTTTTTTGTTTTGAATTTATTTTTTGTTTGAAAAATAAGATAAAAGTGATATATATTATTTTTATCATGATTACGAGAGGTGTACTCTTATTGTGAGGGAATGCACCTTATATGAATTGCTCTTGCATAACAAAAAAATTACAAAAAAAAAAAAAATAGTAACTTAATTTTTTTTAAAAAGGTCAGGGGGTGCAAACCCACCCCCTCCTCTCAGCACCATGGAGCTCCGCCAGTGATCGAACACAGAGCCACAAACGAAGCAACAAATACAAACACGAAAGAGCATGGTAAAAAAAGGTAAAGAGAAATAGACAAGAACGAGAAAAGAAAAGCAAGTCGTAGCGGAGTCGAGCCGAAAATGGGCGTCACGTGTTTGGGCTGAACATGAAAAGCCGAATGTGAAACCCTAGGGCAAAAACTGGAGAGTCCTCTCAAGAGTTGAGAAGATTGCACCTAAGGGAGCATTTACATGAAGAACTAACAACACATTTGCTAGAAATTTTATTTCTTTTACTTAATTAGTGTTTGACTTATACAAAAGCCGTGAAACAGTTGAAGGTTAAAATGCACTTTCTGTACAAATAATTTGTTCACAGTTCAGCTCATGCATAATAGTCATATTGAATTTTTTAAATATGGCCCTAGAGTATGTTTTTTACGACGTTATTATTATTGTGGTTATAGACATGCTAGGTACCAAGAAAAACAATGATAATGAAAATGAATCCCAATTTAAGGTAGGCGTAGCAAATATTTCATAACAAACCAAAATAGTGGACATTTTTAGAATTTTCCCTTTTTTTTTTTTTCCAAAAAGCAATAATTTTTTTTATAGTAATTATTTGATTTGACTTTCGAAAAAACTAAAACCCTAAAGAAACTCAAATAAAATTTCTTTCAAAAGTCAGAATTTTTAACTTCTAAAAAAAAAATTATTTTCACAAATTGCTAAAAAAGTACTTTTGAAAAAAACCAATCCAAATGAACTAATGACAAGAAAGATAATTGATGTGGAATCAAGGATTTCAAACGAACACGATTAACCAAAATACCAAATAATTAGTCAACTAACTTGAAAAGGTCAAAATCATTTATAGTCCTTTGAGAAAATCTATTTTGAAGCACGTAGAAAATCTCTAACTAAACAAACTACTAGAAGTTAAGATTTCGACGGATAAAATAAACAACATTAAAGTCATAGAAGAGAGTTCTATCATTATAATTCTAAGCTCCAACAACTTGAGTTTCTCTCTCTACCATTGTTTCATCAGCAGGTCTCTCCAACTTCTCCCCAACATCTTCAGAACAGTTACCATGAACCTCCATGAGCTTCCCAAGATCAAATTTGGGTGCCTTGAGAATCTTCACTTTCCCAATGTAAACATTCTGAAGGGGAAAGATGATTGAAGTTGCCTTCCCAATCTCTCTACCAATGGACTCAGGAATGAATTTAGCAACCAATTCCTTGAGATCACAAGAACTGGCCTGGTTCCTCATTATCTCGACCATCTTCTGACAAATCTGACAAAATAACACACCAATGTCAGGCGACTAATTTTGGTCTAGATGGATGAAAGAGCAACCCATGGATACAATCCGTAGTTGGACAAAAGTACTTAGGGAATATGAGCTTTTTACAAACCTGACGTATCTGGCTAGACCGGGCATAACAAGTCCACTTCTGTTGATTTGCGCGCTTCTTTGTAAATCCAATGCAGAACATCCTAAGTGTGTAGTTATCTGTGGTTTTCACATCCACATGAGCCTCAATCAATGTCTGCCACTTGCGAACCAGAGACCTCAACTTGTCTGTAGTGTGATTCATTCCCTGAAAGATACAAAGCAATCACGTAAATATTTCTCTAGCTCAGGAACCGGTTTACTGTCCTCCCTTGAACATCTTCCGCTCTCAACCGAATCTTCCTGAAAGCTTGATCTTCATCCCTCTGAAGATCCGCAAGGCTAACCTCAAACACTGTGTTTTAGACCTTCAGAGGCAATCTGATCAAAGATATGAAAGCAAAAGTTTAAAACAACTTATCTAAATCACTGATCCAAGCACTTCAGTCTACAACATCTAGATTCTAGTGAGCGCTACAGCTTGGAGCCAAACTCGACTTGATGCATTTTCAAATTTGTATAATTCCATTGGTAAACAAACTCTTACATTTGTAACTTCATTTTACTACATCACAATTCTATGTTGTAACTACATTACACCAACATGGGATGGCAATGACATAGGGTGTGCTTAAATCTACTCTTACATATCTATATCGCGTTAAACTCCTGCACTATCATAGGTCAAGAAGGTCAATGACATAGAATTTTTTTAAAAAAATACTAATACATAAGAATGTATTAAAAATAAATTAACTTTTACAACAAAACTAAAAGAGGTTTTATTGAAATAAAGTTTATATTAAAATATATAAACTATATGAGAAATATATACAAAACTATGTTAAAATTATATAAGAAACAAACATAGATGTATAACAGGATAAAGCTCTGGGAAAAAACCCCATCCCGCTCCCACCCTTATCAACCCCGCTCCTACTCTTGCAGTAATCTTATCATTCCTATGGAGTACGGGCGGGGTACAATTGCCATACTCTTATGGTACTCTTGTGGAGTATGGGTGGGAAACAATTGCCATTGTACACCAACACAAGGCAACTCTACCCATTTAGATTTATTTTCGTTTATTTTTCTTTAGCAACCATCGTCATTTTGTTTATATGTAGAGATGTCTCATTGACCAAACAAGACCTGAAATCTTAGGGGAAAGAAGTAACAGAATAATTAATTCAATAATTGCTCAGATATATACTGAAATAGAATATTATTACGAGAAGAAATTAATATGTATAATGCACCTTGTTGCCCTGAGTCCTGTTGACAAATGTCCGGCCGATGTTTTTCACCCGGAAGATCACCCGGAAGATTGAGAGTGCCTTGACGTCACATGCTTCCTTCTTAGCAAAAGTATCAATCCTATTCATCACATCATAATACCAATTCTACTATCATCATGTTACACATCGACTCACACAATCTCATGTTTAAGGCCAAAAAAAAAAAAACCGCCCTTATTAGAGGTTCAGTATTACATAATCAGTCGCTTTGTACAACCTTGAAGCAACTACATGTATATATATATAAGAATAAACCTTAAGCGATATGAGTGTATATAACGCAGCATATGTTGTAGATAATAGCAAAGTAAAGATGGGCACTTACGCCTTCTTCTTTCCTCCCTTCTTTCCCCTTGAAATCCCTTTGTTCTTCTTGCCAATTTTCCAATTAAAAAATAGATACAAACGTAACTAAACGCACATAATAATTTGCATTGAAGAAAAAACGCTAATAATTTCAGAGTTAGAAAAAATCAAAAACAAAAACTAATGATTTCAGAGTTAATGAGAGTTAATAATTTAAGAGTTACAGAGATAGGAGTGTACCCAAACGCCATGTTGCCGCTAAAGCGAGCGTAATCACTCCGGAATTCTGGCCACCCTGGATTCAGTGATTCAGTGTGTGCATTTATTTAAAGGATTTAAAAAACCTAGTGCTTTTTCCACGAGCCCCATCCCTTACACGTGTAGCGTAATCACCCCCGAATTCTGGCCACCCTAGATTCAGTGATTCGGTGTGTGCATTTATTTAAAGGATTTAAAAAACCTAGTGCTTTTTCAACGAGCCCCATCCCTTACACGTGTAGCGTAATCACCCCCGAATTCTAGCCACCCTGGATTCAGTGATTCAGTGTGTGCATTTATTTAAAGAATTTAAAAAACCTTAGTGCTTTTTCAACGAGCCCCATCCCTTACACGTGTACATGGGCCCGTTCAACTTTTATATATATAGAAAAATATCTTTTATTACTCCGGAATTCTGGCGACTCTGGATTCAGTGATTTGCATTTATTTAAAGGGTTTAAAAAAAAAAAAAAGGGCCTCAGGGGCATAGATGAGTTGATAAGTGGTCAGGTGATTGGGGTGGAAACATTCCGACAACGCGGGTTCGAATCTGTGTGGTGGCGCTCCTCGCTAAAATATTGTGAAATTTCGGGTTCGTGGACCCGCTGGTCCTTCTCTCGCAGTCGCCATTCATGCACATCCCTGATTTACAACCACCTGGTCATGAGGCCTCTGGCACAGGTGGGAAAGGGGTTCGCCTTCGGACTAAAAAAAACCTAGTGCTTTTCCAACGAGGCCCATTCCTTACACGTGTACATGGGCTCGTTTGTATGCAACTTTTATATATGTAGAAAAGTATCTTTTTGTCCTTTACGTCGCTAAATAAATTGATTAGTTCTCACTTTATAATTACCATAATTAATTAATATATAGTAATTATTTTTTAAAAATAATTTTTTTTCTTCTCGCTTTCTTTAACTGTTTCTTCAACAAAAAAGGTCAGGTGAAAAGAATTAAAACTAAAAATATATAAAAAAAGATTTATTTAATTTTAGTGAAAGTTTCGAATATAAAAATGACTAATTTGATTTTTATTTTGTTATAAATATTGTTCTTGCTATATTTCTTTGCATTTTGTTGGATTTCAGACAAAGTTTGATTTTGAAAAAGATACCAATTATAAAAGAAATTATTTAATTTTAATATTCTTATAAATCTTTGCATTCCTTAAAAAAAACAAAAAATGATGTAGCAATATGCAAACATCTATCTGTTTCTATACAATAGTATAAAGTTAGACCTCAGTTTTTGAGGTCATCTTAGAAGGTGCCACAAGTGATGAGTTAGAGTATTATAAGTAGTATCAAATCAACAAGTTTCAATTTTTCCAGGCTCCATCTTGATTAAGTATTTTATAAAAAAATTATTATTTAATACTAACAAATTACAAAATTTATGTCATAAGTCTCCACTTTTTTTCCCTTCTTTTTCACTCTTTTTTCTTTCAAGTTATATCAAAACATCAAAATCAATTCTTATATTTTTAAAATACCATCAATTTAATCTCTATTTTAAAATATTTACTGATAACTAAATAAAAAATATATATAACTTGATTATTCTCTCTAATTTCAAACATTTATTAAATAAAATATAGGATGATTCTCAAGTTATCATGAGTATATGAATGTGAAAATATCACATATATAGAATTTTTGGTTAAAATAAAAAATACACAAAAAAGCACATTTATAGAATTTTTTAAACAAAAAAATACAAAATCTATATATTTATATATAAAAGTAATAAAGTTATGCCACATTATCAAATTCAATTTTTGTGAATTTTTTTCATTAATTATAATTCTGTATTAACAAATGAGAAAATTATCCTACAAGTCCCGATTGTTTCTTTTTTTTTTAAATTAGTCTTAATTATTAAGAAAGATCCAAATCAATTCTTATTATTTTTAAAAATGATCAATTTAATCTATATCAAGAAATATTTAACAAAAGAATCTACATTTATATCTATATTGTAATATAAAATTAAACTTAAATGAGTTTGGAGTTTTTTAAAATGACACATGAGCTACACAAGAGAGGGTAAGCCAAAATTTTACACTTTTATAAATAGTGATGTACAAAGTAATTTGAATTTTATTATTTTGACCAATTTTATTCCACAATTTTATAACATGTTGTATTTATTTTAAATTTAGTCTATATTTATATAATCTATCCACTTATTATTAGAAAATTGTGAGATGAATGACAAAATATCTCTAGATAACTTTAGTTTTGCTACTAACTCATTTAATTCATAGGAGGCATGGATTCTTTGAACTATAGTTTCCTACATAATTGTAGTAACTTTTGAGTATCTCTACTATCTTGAAATGGGCTTAATTTAAAGGGTTCTAAGACATACCTTTTGAAGACTTTTATTCTATGAAAAAAATATAAAGAGAAGTATATTTTATGTAAAATTGTAGATTATTTACCTTGTAAGAATTTACGTGACCTTAGAGTCTATAATTATTAATATAAATTAAAAAATGAGTTTAAAAATTCAAAAGATTTGGTGTAACGCAAAAAAATAGTTTAAAACTAAGCTTAATTTTACCCCTTTAAGGACTTCTATTATATGAACACATACAAATAAACATACATTATACTCAAATATAAATGCATACACACATACACACACACATATATTCATTTTGTATTTATCTACTTAAGTTTTGAAGACTTTTCTATTTACCACTATTAATGTGCAAATAAATAAATAAATTTAAAAGTTCAAAAGATTTGGTACTATAGTATAAGATAGTTTAGAATAAAAAGTTATCATCATGTATTTTTATATATTTATCTCAATAATGATCCAAACTTGAGACTCATAAAAGAACTTTAATATTGAATTTTTCTATTATGTATATAAAAAGAATACCTAATAAAAAAATTTGACCCTTGCTAAATAATGTATAAAGTTAAACCGGTTGCACAATATTGCTTCCGTCCAAAAAACTCTACTACAACAATAAATGTCACATGTACTTATTTCATTAATTGCACAAAATACCAAAGTTAACCCACAATTACCATGCATAGTTGACAACAGGTTTTCAAAGTATTACCCAAAAAGTTTTGTTGCAAATACCACCATTGATGATCAACGTTATGCAATATATAGAAGATGTAACGATGGTAGAATAGTGAGGAGATATTTTTCTTGATAATAGATTTGTTGTGCCATATAATTCAAAATTATTGGTGAAGTATCAAGCACATATCAATATTAAGTAGTGCAACAAATCTTGATCAGTCAAGTATTTGTTCAAGTATGCAAACAAAGGGCATGATCATACCACAGCCACATTGTTCCAACACATCACAGATGATAATGATATTGAGATTGATGAAATCAAGATTTACTATGATTGTAGATATATCTCTCCGTGTGAAGCAGTTTGGAGAATATTTGAGTACCCAATTACTAAGCGTGATCCTACTGTTGAGCAATTGAGTTTACATTTTGAAGATGAATAGTCTATACTGTTTCAAGATAGTGATCGAATTGATAACGTTGTGAAAAACCCTAAAGTTTAAGAAACCAAGTTCAAATCATAGATGGACTACAACAGAAAGTATCCTGAAGCAAGGTCTTTAAGTTATGTTGAATTTCCCAACAAATTTGTGTGGGACAGAGACAACTGTACTTGGAAGCCTAGAATGAACGGTTTTTCTATTGGGAGATTGTTTTATGTACATCCCAGTTGTAGTGAGCTATATTATATGATAATTTTATTGAACATACAGAAAGGTTGCACATCATTCAAGGATATTCAAACTATTAATGGCGTGATTTTTCCAACTAACAAAGATGCATGTTATGCCCTCGGCTTGATAGATGACGACAAAGAGTACATTGATGCTATTTTTGAGGCATCATTTTGGGGATCAGGAAATGTATTACAAAATTTGTTCAACTCTTTGTTAATTTCTAATACTCTATCCAATCCAAAGGTTGTTTGGTTAATACATGAAAGATTCTAAGTGAAGACATACTGTACCAACAGCGTAGACAACTCAACTATGATGGTAATATACATTACTTTACTCCTTCATTTTTTTGGTATGAAATTGTAATCTGTTATGATATTTTAACAGATTATTTTACAAAATGAATTTTTTTTAGATTTGCAACTTGATGATGATCAATTGAAAAATCTCACATTTTGTGAGATTGAGAAGCAATTGAGAAACAATGGTCGAAGCTTAAAAGATTATCCTTCATTTCCTGTTCCAACTTATCTAAATCTATTAAATTCTTAAAATAAACTGGTCTTGGATGAGCTTATTATGATAGAGCAAAACTTGAAATTGAGCATGGTAGATTGTTCAACAGCTTAAATTTTGATCAGAGAAGAATTTTTGAAATCCTACTAAATGCAATAGGGAAAGATAAAGGTGGTGTATTCTCCATTTATGGCCATGGTGGCACTGGGATTACTTATATTTGGAAGATGTTGACTTCAGCAATGTGTTCACAAGGACAAATTGTTCTTGCTGTTGCTTCAAGTGGAATAGCTTCACTATTGATCCCTAAAGGTCAAACAACACATTCACACTTTGTTATCCCACTTAATATAGATGAAGATTCAACATGAAATATTAAACAAAGTAGTCTATTGGTTGAGTTGCTTATAAAAGCAAAAGCAATTATCTAGGATGGAGCTCCTATGATGCATCATCATTGTTTTGAAGCACTTGATAGAATTCTTAAAGATGTTCTTCATTTTTCAAATCCTAAGAGTGGTGATCTTCCATTTGGAGGTAAAGTTGTTGTTTTTGGACGTAATCTATCGGTCATTCCTAGAGGAAATAAAGCTGATATTGTCAATGCTTCACTAAGCTCATCTTATCTTTGGGAGCATTGTCAATTGTTACGTTTGACTAAGAACATGAGACTAATGGATGCCCTTCGGATAAAGATGCTGAGGAATTGAAACAATTCTCAGATTGGGTATTGAGTGTTGGAGATGGATCTACTTCCAGTTCTATTGATTCAGAAACAATGATTGAAATCCTTGATGAGTTGTTGATCCAGGATTACATAGATCCTTTGACTGCAGTTGTTGAAAGCACTTATGCTGATCTACTAGAAAAATTCATGGATGCAAATTTCTTTTAAGAACGAACTATTTTAGCTCCAACACTTGAAGTTGTTGAAAAAATTAATCATTTCATGCTTTCCATGATACTAGGTGAGAAACATATATATATGACCTCTGATAGCATATACAAATTTGATAGAAGTGCTAATAGTCATGACGATTTGATCACTCCGAATTTTTTGAACAGTATCAAGTGTTCTGGTATGCCGAATCATATTCTTAAGCTTAAAGTTGGTGTACCTGTCATGCTAATGAGAAATGTAAATCAAAGTTGTGGTTTATGCAATAGAACAAGATTGTCAATCACTCAATTGGGGAAACATATTATTGAAGCTCAAATAATGAATGGTACAAAGTTGGGGAACAAAATCTTTATTCCAAGGATGGTACTAACACCATCATATTCAAATTTGCCTTGTAACTTGCAAATACGGCAATTTCCATTGGTTGTTTCATATGCAATGACGACAAACAAAAGTCAGGGGCAATCACTATTAACTGTTAGATTATACTTGCCCCAACCCGTATTCACTCATGGACAATTGTACGTTGTTGTTTCTAGTGTTACAAGGAAAAAAAGGATTGAAATTTTTCATTCATGATGAGAAAGGATTACCTTCCCACAAAACTAAAAACGTTGTATAGAAAAAAAAACTTTCAAAATTTGTAATAGGTAATTGTTTTGTTTCATTAATATACTCTCTTTACTTCTGTGTTATATATTTTACTTAATACAATGTGCCATTATTGTAAATATTAGTATTCTTAATATCTTAATTTTTATACGAATCCACATTTATTGAACTTTTAAAATATAATTTGATTGCAATATTTAGTAATATAAAATACCCTGTTTAAAAAAAAAAATTAACCAATCATATATTTCGCAACTCGTATGTGGCAAGGGTGTTAGACTAGTAACGTATAAAACTAAACCGATTGCACAATATTTCTTCCCTAAAAAAAACTCTACTTCACCAATGAATGCCATGTGAACTTGTTTAATTAATTGTGAAAAATACAAAAGTTAACCCACAATTACTATACAATGCCTATTATGCCCATCAAATATCTATTGCTCGATACCTAAATATCAAACTACTAACCCTAACTTTTCTTATGTATTGGCTAGCGGCTCATATGCAATTCACTTTCCTTCTTCAACAAATTTGATTTTTTAATTAAATTGGTTTTTAATATTATTTTTCTATTGTGTGATTCATTTTGATTAAATTGACAAATATGAAATCTATTTTCTTTCATGTTTTACATTTGATTTCACAACCTTTTGCGCGTAACCAAAATTGGGTATTCAGGAATCACAGTGCGATCGATGCAAATGCTTTGTTATCTATTTGTCAAATCACGCTGTTAACATTTGCTACGGTATAATTTGCAAGAAGTGAGGTCTTTGATTTGGATTCCATAGAGGATGAGGGGTAAAAAAAAATTAACTATTAAAAGAATTAGATACATAACTTAATGAAAACAATGATCAAAATTTAAATTGTAAAAGTTATTGAATATTATTGGTTGATGGTGTAATGTTTTAAACATGTTAGTTTTGGTAAAATAACAAATGAAAAACTTGAAAACTTTTGACAAAACTATACATGATAACAATCTTTCTTCAAATACATCAAATTATTATTATAATGGTTGAGGACAAATTAATTATGTCCAAATATATCTTTTCTTATTTTAATCTTCTTCCCATACTTCTATACTACTTTCCCTCAGAGATTCTAATGTTAATCATTTTACAAAATGCATTAATTATTCATATTTTTGTTTTGTGATTTAACTCGAATATACATAATTTAATTATTTGAGTCTCTCTTTTTGTATAAAATAATAATGATACTTATTCCAATATAATGCCACGTATCTTATTTTTCAAAAAATGCTATGCATATAAAATCACATTTTGCTTCCCCACGCATCGTACAGGTGATTGACTAGTTTTGATATTACAGACAATTCATATAGAAAGTAATAATTAGTTTATAATGGAAGGATTGAAGAGGGTAGGAGAAATTGGAAAATAGTGTATTCGCACAGTGTGGACTTATATGGCAGGGGAGAGAGAAAGAGAGAAAAAAATAGGGAAAGGTATTCTTGGGGAAAATTAGATATTTAAATTGAATGGTTATGATTTATTATATTTAAAAATAAAATAAACGATTGATATTTTAAGTTAAAAAATACGTGAGGTGATGTGTAATAAATAAACAACTAAACATGAAGTGATATATAATAAGTAAATAATTAAACATGATGTTGTATGCAACTGAAATGAGTATTATATAAAAGAAATCAAAATTTAAAATAGTAAATCAGTCATTGTAAATTTACCGTTTTCCCTTTTTTTTTTTTAAAAAAAAATTTTGCTTGTCAATATAATAAATGACACTATTGGCCTATATATATATATTCTTAACAAGTGCAACATTGCACTCGTTGAGATTAGATTAAATTTATCATTTTCAATCATCTTTAGAGTAAATTTACCATCTTTAATTATTCATTCTTTAAAAGTTTGGTTATATTTAATGTAAAAATAATTAAAAATGATAAATTTTTTTGTTCATGGGGTCATTTTGCTCCGTTAGAAAAATTGATAGATACTCCATATTAATATATTCCATATTCTTGTTTGTGTGGAGTATGAACGAAATGAACTCTCAAGACATGTTCATGGGCTCTTTTCTCTCTTCATGAATCCAGTGATGAATAGACTTTTTCAGAGCCCTACACGAGATGTGAAATATTGTTAAACTGAACTCTAATATTTTCTTTTAGTGACGGAGAAACAATTGTTTTGACTTTTGAGTGCCATGATCTCAATGATATTACTTCTTTATGGGAGCAATCATTCAAACTAACTTTTAAAAAAATAAACGAAAATTTTAGTGGTTAAATGATATATCTTTCACCTTTAGTGCGAATGATTGTGAGATTAATTCTCATTAGTTGCAAGTAATTAGTATTTGGCCTTCCTTAAATGAAAAAATTAATAAACTCAAAATTAAAAATAAAAAATAAATAGTTAAACAACTAAAGTGAGAGACAAAGCTTCTTTCCCCCGATTTTGTTATAGTGAATTGATAGGATAGGCCCTCATTTTAGGTTATTTGGTTGTTCCTAATTTGAGGGACTAATAAGTGTCCTTTCTAAAGTATAGGGCACTAAAGTGACAAAACTAGTAAATCTAAGTGACTACTTAGATGAAGAGAGTTCCACTAATAACCCACTAAATTACAATAACAAAAGAAAATTACCTGGGATATAACCATTCCGTTTATAAAGTAAAATACCTAACAATTCAGTATACACAACCCAATCTACAAGTTGATTTGCCGATCTCCTAAAGCATTGGAATCTAATCGGCTGAATTCTAGCAGCAACAATTAGGCAGGCTTAAAATGTTTTTTCTAAAGGAAAAAAAGTATATTCTTTTTACAACAACTATTTAGTTTTTGGCTTTTACAAAAATTAAAACTCTTGAAAGAGCTCAAATACTGCTTCTTTTTAAAAATCATAATTTTCAACTTCTCAAATAAGCACTTTTTTGTTTCAAAAATCATTTTAAAAAGTGATTTTGAAAAAAAAAACGTATCCAAACGAGTCAATAATATCCTCCAGAATACGACTAACTGTACCTTCACTTCACCAATCTGACTAAAAACAAATGGATACCTTTATTCCAACATTTAGGTATTTCTTTGATATAGATTCTTTGTTCCTAGTTGTTGCTCGAGAGGTTAGGGCTTTCCACTGAAACACAGGCAAAGAAAATCGACCTTGCTTTTGCATCTTTGGCACTTTGACAAATAACTTTTTTGGTCAACCCCCAAAACAAGAGAGCCATGGTGGTCCGGACAGACGATAGCAATAGCTCCTTTATCAAGTGGGTCAAATGAAGCATCTATATTAGGCTTGAGGAATCCCTCTGGTGGTGGCGACCAAATCGTGGCAACATTGTTTGTCTCGATAACTCGGGGTCGGATCATTCTTTCCATTTGCACTCCAATATCCCAAGAAGCTATTGTCTGTCATCTGAAGGGCCCTATCTACATAAACCTCATTATGTTCGAGAACAGCTTTATACCTTTCCTTCCAAATGCTCCATTAAAAAACCTTTCTATATTCTTAACCATCTTATTCACACCACACTTTGGTGCTCATACCTTGGTGATACAGTGAATATCGAACCATCAACAACTCGAAAAGCATCAATCCCAATAACCCTGAAATTGCGATCAACTATCTTGCCCACAATACAAGCAGAGGCTCACTCACCATAAAACACACAAGCATACACACTTACGCACGCATAAAACACATGACCAATCCCGAACAATCAGACATGACCTTAATTTTAGCCTTTTCAAGGAGAGAGCTTGCAAATTTAGAAAAGTACTAGATCTATCAATCTATCTATATATAATTGTAATATGTGCATGCATATATGTAAATTTATACTGGTGAGACTTGCATATATATAACAATCATCAACTATTGTTTTTGTAAAATTGTAGTTAGTTCTAAACAATGAGTATGTATACATGGATTTGTATGTATGTGTATCTAGCGAAATGCTCTCCGTGACATCAAAGCCAGACAGACCTCAAGATAACACCTACCCTGCTTGACTCTAAAAAGATAACCAAGTGATGACCAGAAGATAAAGAAAAAGAAAGGGGCTGGGGAATATACATAATAGCTAGAAGGCTACTCAGCAAGCATATGTCTCATGTTCCAGGATTCGGCACTATAACCAAGTCGTCAACAACTTCAGCTTCCATCACCTCCCTGTCAACATATAACATTAAGAAGAAGAAGTCTTGAGAAAATCTAGAAAAATATGTCAGCCTAGAAACCTTGAACAAAATATTGACCTCCCTGGTACTCAAGACAATAAATACTCCCAGATTAAACTGAAATGATTGAACTTCAACTTTTAAGCAACAAATGCCAATGATCAACGTCCAGTGATATTGCTTATAGATGCAAAGTTGTTCGTTTAACATGGCATGTGACTGCAAAATTGTTTCAATTAATATGTACCTTAGTTCTTTGTCATTGGGATCTAACTTGAAAGCTTTATTAAATGATTGTGTTGCCTTTTGATGGTTCTGCATATACAAGTATGGCCATTAAAAGACACAAGATATTGGCTACTTTCTGAAAAGGAAATTTTCAACAACAAAATACAACTGGTACCTTCAGCAGCCTCCAAGCAGTGCCTTCTCTAAGGTGTGCTTTCGACCATTCAGGACTCAAGGCCACACACTGCTGAGCTTCTCGTAGAGAAGATGAAGCATCACCCATGCAAGCCAAGCACAAGCTCCTATAAGATAAAAATGTGGCATCTTCTTGTTTTACCATGCCTGCCTACAAATTTTAATTTACAACCCAAATTAGAATTATAAGTATAAATAGCATGAAAACATTTTCAAAGTTTTAAATGGGATTAAACTTACCAAAGAGAACCAGTTATATGCTATGTCGTACTTCTTGATCTTCAGAGCATCTTCTCCTTTTGATTTTGTTTCCCGAAATACTGCAGTCTTGCGATCATCTCTCTGCAATGAAGTTCTATTAACTACAGGAATCTATGGTTGTAAACATATATAACATTGATGGATGCATTGCATTAGGGATTTGTCACATCTAGAATTTTCCTTTTGTAATTTAAACAGCTTGGGCATCAAGCAATCCTTGGCCTATATATAGACCATTTTATGCGCATTGTAATATGTAAAATTCTTCTCTCGATATGCAACTATACACCTGCAATTTCAAAATGTCTTGTCTCTTCTATTTTCTCAACGAGAACAACAAAAATCACAAAACTTTCAGAGTTTAAGGTTTAACAAGAGCAGAAAACTGTGGTTGCATTTAACTGTGGCAAGAATTCAGAAATAAACATGAGCTCCAACCTTAGAGTAGCAGTAACAATCTGCACATGTAATGCAGTAACAGAATCTATGTCCTGATACCATAGTAGTGTCAGTAAATAATTTACAGCTTTAGATTAATTCATGTAGATAGAAGGAAAAGTGTGGACAAAAGTAACCAACAACAGTCACAAAAAGGCACAGCTAATTTGTCATAATCTTCAAAGGAATCTAAACCAGAAAATATCACAAAAGAACGAAAGCATAGTTAAAGACATCTAAAAGAATGTGGATAAAAGGATCCATACAAGGAGAAGAAAATGAAAAAGAGTGCAATGGAGTCAGAAAGGAACTATACAACATGAAAAGAATTGGGGAAAAGAACATGGCAGCAGTATTGGTCCCTGCACATTGACTTGTGATCTCTCTCACCATATCTATATACAATCTCTTATGTCATTAACATAAGATCTTATCTGCAGAGTTCCTTTCAACATAAAGCTCTACAACTGCAGGTCTCTTTTCAAGCAGAAGCCATTTTTTTTTTTCCTAATTGTAAGAAAGTCAATCACAACCCATTGAGGAAACAAATGATGACCGTGAATCAGATATCGGCACAGAACAAGGAAGCCAAGACAAGTAACAATGGAATGTAACACAAAATAAATTGGACCCAAAGTGGGAAAACAACCCCCCTAAATGCCTGCTCAGAACGCTCAGTGAAGGGATTTAAGAAGAAATTTCAGATTTTTGCCCTGGTATGCATACCATGATCAAAACATTACAGTTAGGATAAATTTGTAGTCTACAAGCAACAATTATTCACAAGATATCAAGTGAAAAGGGAGAGTTCCACTTATCTTCAATTCACTAATTGAAATTCTACCAAGTAACAACTTATTCAATTCACACTGTTTCAGTTCCCACGGGAACCCTAATAAAGAGGTTACACATGTAGTAGAAATTTTGTCGCGTTGATTTTCCCTTATAAAAGAGAAGAATTTTGCAAGATTTGGTTTTCGGCTTTTGGTAGAAGAAGATGGTAATCCCCCTCTACGTTCTCCAAGGAAATGTGCTCAAATTCTGGAGTTCTTTCATAATAATACTTCCTAATCTGCTTGTAACTACTCAGGCCACTAAATTACTGGTACCAGATTTTTAGCCACAGAATGGCCCCACTTAGAACAATCTCTTACAATGTCTCAGAACGGCCCCACTAAGGACATTCTCTTACAATGCCTCCCTCAAAGAGTGAAAGTCGTTATCATAATATGTACACTGGCTTTGACATGAAAAATGAAACAGAAATTGTAACAGACCAAGGAAATAAGATGTTTTGCGTATAGAAACTGCACAGTAAAGGATAAGGAACTGAAGACTTATAACATTTATAAACTAATATCATCCAAAAGCATTTCTATTAACAGTATGTGGGGAAGCAAATACCGCTACCCAGCTGTCTACATAGTGAACATAGATGGCTATATCTTCAAAGTTGTCCCATGGTGGGTCACTTGTCTTCGGGAAAAGAGTACGCGCAACAGAATAGTTGGAAACTATAATGGCTTGCTCCAATGCAGTCAAACCAAACTGCATTAATATGAGGAAACAGACAATAAAATCACATGACATCATAATTGAAAAAAGAACGAGAATTGGAGAAATAGAATTGACTTTCAAAAACTCACTACATCAGTGAAATTGAAATCCGCTTCTGGTTGAGCTTCTACTAAACAGTTTATGATCAACTCATCATCCATTGAGGCTGCCCAGCACAGAGGACTTATGTTATACCCATTTACACCAACATTTGGGTCAGCACCAGCCTAGATATTAAGAAATAAGAGAGAAAAAGTATATGTGAGCGTAATACATATTACATGAAAGGAGCATGTTGTCCAAATATACTTGGACAGCTATTTCTTCCATGAATGCAAATGTCTTCAACCATGAACATTAATTAAGGTTATATTAATAGGAAAAGTTGCAACTGAACAAATAAAAAAGGGGATGAGAATGATGTAGAAGAATGTTGATGTTAAATTGAATTAACTATTCACACAGAAACCTCTGGGTTAAAAAGGACAAGCTCTTGGACCAAAAAGCTGTTTGTTTAGGAACTTGTTAAACCATTATGTCCAAAACAGAATATCAACTTACAAAAAAGAAATTGATTAGCAAAAGAGAAATTGACTCTAGTCAATCATGTCCAAACCCTTGATAGAGTTTAAAGAAAAAAGTTCAAATTCTTTAGAAAGTAACTCTACACTCATCAGAACCTCAATCAGCAGCTTTATGCACTCAGTCGATCTGTTACATACTGCCTCCATCAGTGGTGTCAATGAACCTTCTAGACCTGCATTTATCTGGATTTTTTTTTTGAAAAAAGAAAGAAAGAGAATATAGAGCTGAGAGATCAAATACTATTGATGGAAGGATTAGATTGCATAGTGATGATACTGAAAGGAATAAGTGTCTAATTTTTCTGTTCCTTTGTCCAAAGGACCATATTACAGATTTCCATAACAAAACTAAAGAGAACTCAAAACGGAACACCTGATTCTCTTATAACAATACCATAACTCGAAATCTGTCTTCTACTATAAAGCAGGTAGTGTAAATTCTATGCATGCAATAAAGAAACAAGGACATATTATGTCTTACATCTGCACCATTCTCTAGTAACATCTTCACAACTTCAATTCTCTCAAATGCTACAGCGTATTGTAGTGGTGTTCCAAAAGCAGATGGTACATCTATCCCCACGCCTTTAGAGGTCAGGAGCTTCAACATTTCTGTTGAAAAGAATAAATAAACATAACTTTGCACAGAAGATGAAAGATATCTTGTATACTAGAAACTGAAGAAGCTACACTGTGATACACTAATAATTTAATAACTCTGTATATGTATAAAGTTACTCGTTACCACCAAGTAATGACAATAAACTTTTTGCTGCTTTCTTATTGTAACAATTCAAGTGAGTCATGCAACCATTAGCACTATTTTCTCAGTTATATTTCATATTAGGAAAATAGTTCTTTTGTACTAGTATTTGTACCTTGATAAAAAGATAGTATTAGTACTTGTACCTTGATAAAAAGATAAAAAAACAGACTTCGACACTAGGAAGTAAGGTAAGATGGTACTGGCAATTGTTCATGTCAAGCTTTCTTTATAATTTCACTTTCCTGAGCACAAACTAGCATTTGAAGGATTGAACTATATAGAAATGATAACAGAAAGCAGAAAAGTGCAATTATAAAGGCAAATATATAGGCAATTGATGTCAAACAGACAAGTCCACAAACCTTCCCCCCCAGCAAAGTGCATAGCAGTTGCACCAGTTTCATTAATGTCAAAATGTTGGCTCCTTTACCAATTAGATACTCCACCGTCAGAAGTTGGTGAGTACAAAGTGCTAAAGTCAACGGAGTATGACCTATAAAAAATATTTGCAGCAGTATAAGCATTAATCCAAAACATATCAATAAACTGCAGCCGCCTGAAAATCTTAGCAGTACGTCCTATATACATAATTGTGGACTAATTAGCTACTATAGTTTTAGTCGGCACCGAAAAATTATTTTCTTTCACTAAAAAAGCATTTCTTTTTCGCAATCAGGATTTGGATTCAGCTTCTAAAAAGAAGCTCAAACTCTGAAAATAAAATTAAAAAAAAATCAATTTCTTTTTCCAGAAGCAAAAATTACACTTCTAAAAAAAGTAATTTTTTAAAAGTTATACAAAAGAAAAAGAACCAATCTAAAGGTGCCCAAAATACTAACAATTTTACAAGAATGTCTGTAATTCACATAAGATAGCAATAAGAAAATCAAAGCTGGCCTAGAATACGATAATTTTTACCATCAAAATTTTTTATCTCGGTACCCATGCCTAACGTTTCAACCAAGTATTTGCATATACTCTTACATCCAGACGAAGCCGCATAATGAAGTACCGTGTTGCCCGCAGTACTCGTATACGTCTCACATATGTGCTTCAGTTTTTGGATATTGCCTTCGTCATTACACAGCTTCTTTAAAGCCTCTGTAAACCAGATATAGTAAAGAAAATTAATTAAAATAATAGAGAAGAAAACTAATCAGAATATGTAGTAAAAATTAAAAGAGAGGTGGCCAAGTGAAGCTTACTATTGAAATTGTTAATTCTGTGATCCGTAGCCTCTGCGAGTAACATTTGACCGGATCTTTCATCTGCAAAAGAATATAGATATATGTATATGTATATGCATATAGTGGTCCACTCCACCCCACACCCAGCAACACCTACCCCGCAGAGCAGCTGCCAAGACCACCACCGCAAAACCGCTACCACCAACCCCCAATCCCAGAAAACCACTCCGCGCCCAATCCCATATTTGTGTGTTTTTGTGCTTGTCAAAGTGTAATTTTTGTGCGTGATGTGTGTATGCAGATAGTGAGGGAGACATGAAGGTGGGTGGATGGGGCGGTTTGGCAGGGGTAGTTTTTTTTTTTTATAATGCATGTGCATAGCATGTACGAGCGCCGTTAAACAAATTAATTTCATAAAATTTTGGAAAACTCATTTGCAAATCTAGCATTTTATTAAAATATAAGATTCATTTTGAATTTTAAACTTAATAAATTCTAGATCAATTTAGAATTTATAATTTCACAAAAATAAATTTATAAAAAATATTATAAAATCAAAAATATCATATAATATTAACATAATATTTTATAATTATTAACATAATACAATACTATCCTTTTTATACAATTTTATTTAAATAAAATGTATTTCAGACACAACATGAAATTACAAGTGATAAAATTGACTTAAAACATGAAATGAATTTTATATTATAAAAGTGCATTTGCGTATATGATAATGTGTCGATCGGTATGCACGGATAAATAAGCGAAGCTTACTCGCGGTGAACTTTTCCTTTTGCTCCTTGCTGCTTGTCCCTCCATGTGGACGAGAATCCCTACGTGCCTTAACCACCTTCTTCGGCATGGCTTTTCCTTTGAAACAACGCAGAAATGAAACTGTAGATGTGTTAAATTTGCATTCGTAAAAGGTATAGCTCTAATCCGCCAAAAACGTATAGCTCTATATATATATATATATATATATATATATATATATATATATATATGTATGTATATATATATATATGCATGTATATATATAACTGCCATATGCCTTTCCTCCATTTTGTAAATACACCTGGCTGAGCCACATTACATATACGAAAGGATACCATAATCGGGTTGAAGTATCTAAACTTTTCAAAACTTTCAGACATGGTTAACGCATAGCGTTGTTTCAAAATTGAGATCAAACAGTAATTACGCCACGAAAAAGCACAAATTTTCGATAAAAACATGCCACATTACACTCTCTAGTTCACCAATTAATTCCGCAGTAAAGATGAATGATTAACACACACCGAAGAAGCAAAAAGTTAGAAGGTAACCTCTGCACTTGATTCGAGGGTGGGGCCTTAGCGGTTGGGGGACGCGGGAGCGCCAGGGGAAAACTTGTGTGTGTTGGTGTGTGAGAGGGGGAAGTTGGGGGGAAATGTCTTACTTGAGTTAACGGGGTATAAGTGTATATATGTATGATTTAAATATGAGTCATATATAATGTTCTTAATTGTCAATTTTTTATAATTTATAATTTTATTTTTTGAAACTTTTAA